>CM053783.1:400547926-401755426 GCA_028749045.1 Cupressus sempervirens | reverse complement strand
ATACATACATACATACATATATATGTATATATATAGACACACACACACACACACATATATATGTATATGAGATTGTTCTCTTTTAATCATTGCAGTCTTTTTATCTATATTTATTTGATCTATTGGATCATTCTCATATTAGGGGATTATAGAATTACACAGGGACATTATCATCTCATCAACATCTTCAACCTTATCAATATTCTCCTTTTCTTCCATCCTAATCTCCTCTTCTTTCTTAGACTCAGTCTCATGTGCATAAAGTATAATTGGTACTCCTCTAATCTATACATCAAGTTCTTTAACTATGGGTTAGAATTGATAATCCTTGATAAATAACGTGTCTTCCCTTTGCTTTTTCTTAGTCTCCATCCTTTTATGGATATCTAATCAAGATTCTACAAGCATTTTGCTTAGTATATCCTCTATGTCCACTACAATTTTACTAGTCTTCCATCTCATTAACATTTTTACCCTCTTCTTTGTAAGTAGTTTCATCATTGCTTGTTTAAAAATGTTATCAAGGTCATTAGTTTGAATAACCAGAAATACCTTTAGAATTACACCTTCTCTAGTATTTGTGTCTTCATCTAATGTTATTAATATTTTCTCCCCAATAATATATATCTCATTGGGAATATGGTGCTTTATTTCAAATAGTGCTTTACTAAAATTATTCAAATTTGTGATCATGACTTATACTATCTCGTCATTCTCTTTATCATCAAACATATCATAATATCTAACCAATTTCTTTAAAACACTAAAATTTGTAACATCATGAATAACTTTTCCAACAACACTATCATTCTTATTGATTGTGGTAGGCTTGCGTCTTACTACTTTTTTATCGTTGCTCCTTCAATTATGATCTTCTTTATTGAATGATAAGAATCTATAGATGATCTATCATCTCCATTCATTTTATTTTTTAGTGGAAACAAGTTTTTGGCCTTTGGTAAATGTTTTGATGATTATGTCTTATCCCATTTCTCCTTGGGGGGATTCAATTTAGATTCAACCTTTGTAATCTTTGAAGGTGTAGAGGCATTCTTTTATTCTGGTGGAGTCTTAATGTTACAAATTTTGGCATGATAAGATGTAGACTTCATAATAGGTGGTGGTGATACTTACTTTTCTACATGTATCGACTAGGAATCAAGTTTCTTAGCTACTTTATTTAGCTCCTCCACCTATTCTTTATAAATACCTTATTTCTCAGTAATCTCATCAACCATGTTCTTGATCTTTCATTTTGCAATTAGTTCATTCAGTTTTTTATTAAGGAAAATAGGTTTTAAAGGGACCTGAAACTCGAAAGTTTTATAGCATAAAAGTTAAGACAATAAAGTCCAGCAAAACATGAAACAACAACCAAAAGCCAAAAAGAAACAAAAGACTAGAGGCCATGAGGCAAAAGCCAACTGCCAGACTAACAAGGAAAACCAAACCTAATGATTCTCCTTATCCAAATCTTGCGGAGTTTCTGCAGCTTCATTATCCTTCTAGTTGTCTGCTCCTTCCTAGTTGATGTTCTGGGCTTCCTCCTGGTCCAAATGATCTACCTGGTCCCTACTAGCATTCAGATCGGCCTCTTCCTTACCAATGTTTTGGCTAGTCAGCTTCCTCGTGTTCACCCCGACACCAATTCTCATAAGAGTATCCCCCAAGTTGACAATATTCTCGTTCAAAGTGTGTAGAGTGTCCACAATTTGACTAGTTAGAATCTGGATGATGTTGTCTAACCTCTAGACTTTCTGTTCAACCTAGGAAAATCTATCCTCCTGATCATTTATGGAGTCCTAGTTGCTGTAGTGCTTCTAACTATCATCCTGGTCGTTCATCCTTTTGGAGTTCTCCTGGACTCTGTAGGGGCTTTGGCTGCTATCCTGGATAATCTTTTCCTTTAGAGCCTCGATTTCCTGAAACAAGCATTTGATAGATCGGAAGTTATTTATCAAGTCATTCTTTGTGTTATTCAGAAGGTCGAAGTCAGATTCCTGTGTGTTATCAGACAAGACCAGAAGAGCGAGGTTGATGACCTCATCATAATGGGTTATGTCATCGAGGTCCTCCATCACCTGGATGTTCATTGGCTCTCTAACAATTCCCAACCTAGTAGTATCCATGTTAAAATTCCTCCAAGCCCTCCTCCTATCCTTTGTTATCACCTCCCCACTTTTTTCCACAGTCTTCTCCTCAAGCTGGGAAGAGGGTGAGATAGGACCAGGGGTCTTAGAGGTCAGGGCGATGGGGTCTTCCTGAAGCAGGGCTTGTTTCACTTTTCTTTTTCTGGGGTTATCTGAGGGAGCATCGAGGGTATCAAGGGTTTCCTCCCTGTCTCTCTCCTACCCCTTATCCTCATCCTCCACAATGTCCTTCCCCTTTGCCTTGTCCTCATCCTCAAACTTAGTCTCAATCTCCTCTTCTTATTCACTGTCATCTTTCACCTCTTGGGGCTTAGGCTTGGGAAGAATGGGGGGGGAGACCTCTAGGACTCTTTCTACTAGGAAAGCGAGGGTTAAGGGCAGAAAAGATGGCTTTGGTGGAATAATCCCCATCCTCTGATTTAACAACTTGAACATCCTCAAAGTTCGAACTGGCAGTGTCCTCCGAAGCATTCCCAGGGTCACCGAGGGTTTTTCCCCTGGTTTGAGCTTTCAAAAACTCATAAACCAAGAGGAGAAGCCCTTCATGGAGGGTAGGATTAGTGGTGGGTTTTCTCTTGAAACCCTCAATATTCTTAGACATGGAGGTGAAAAGAAAGAAAGGAAAGGAAATTTTAACTACATGCCTAAAGTGGTTAAGCAACACAAAATGGTGTGTTCTTATCCTATCGAACCTAGAGTCAAGAGTGATATACTTAATGAGAATCTTGAGAACATACCTCCAAAAAATTTTGATGGATTCCATCTCATAGTAAGTGTCTATCTTGATAAGTTTGTTCCTCTCAGCATCGTCCTTGACAAATTTGCTAATAGCATTGGCCGACAACTTTTTATCCCTGAAGAAGTTTATGCCAACCTAAGGGATTTCCATCAGCTCTGCTATCAATCCCTCAGTGATTTGGTGGGTGACACCATCTATTTTAACTTTCTCATTGTTCCATGTTTCCACCATCCCCTTGGTAATCCTAGTGTCAAAGCCATGAAGCTTCTCCATGAATCTGGTTATACCCCCTTTTTCGAGCTTGTGCCAAACCTTCCCTTTCCCCTTCCACTTCTCCATTTCCCCCCAAGGCTCTCTTCTGATCCTTTCCCCAACCATGGCAGACTTCAACTCTGTAAACCCTATTCCTCTAATAGAAATGTTGAGCTCAATTTTCCTTGAGACGCTGAAAATAAAAACATAATTACAATTTTTGGTGGTTCTATTCATGCTAGCCCTCAAAGCGTGCCAGTCGTACGTGTGATTATGACTTGAAAAGAGATTTGCATGACTTGTAATTACTCCCCTTCTGACGTGCAATTTGGCGTATCTTTCCATAATTAAAAAGGGGTGATATTAGTACCCTAGATTTGATCCTGCCGGAGTAACTCAATTGCCACTATCGGGATTTCATCTCTATTCATCCATGTCATCACCGAGTTTCTAGTAATAGCATCATTGGCAAACCAGTCAGTAATCGAGTTGGCTTCTTGATAAGTGTGGCTGATGAAAGTCTTTTTGAATTTTCCCAAGTCAAATCTAAGGTCCTCAATGATGTTAGCAATCATCCAAGAGAGTGGGGCATGTCCTTTGATACAATTGATAATGTTTAGGGAGTCACCCTCAAGCCATAGGCTCTCGATCCTTGATGCTAGGGCTAGCTTTACAATCTGTTTGGCTGCACTGGCTTTAGCAAAGTGATTGTTCTGGTGACCAAGAGGGAAAGAAACATCCACAATTCCTCCTCTCGAACAATTTTTGATCATGCCACCGCTACCAGCTGGTCCAGGATTCCCCTTAGCTGCCCCATCAAAGTTGGCTTTGTGCCAGTCCTCAAGGGGGAAGGACCATCTTGCTTCCTATCTCCTCTTGTCCTTGTCTTTCTTCCTGGCTTTATTGTTCCCTCCTTCCTTGATGTTTCCTCCCTTTGTGATGGCAAAGTTCTCCATAGTTAGACCTTCAATTTTCTCTGCAATTATGAACTTAGGAGCCTCTTTGTCTCTGAAGATTCGGTTGTTGCACTCTTTCCAAATTCCCCAACAAAAGTGTGGGAGAATCCAGGAGCTAAAAAGCTAAGTATCCAAAACAGAGTGGTGGCTTCTCCACTGGCAAAAGAAGTCCTAGATTTTGTCAAGGAGACACCAGCTGAAACCAAGATCCCTGGTCAAAAGATTCCACACCTTAGAGGAATAGGGGCATAGGATGAATAGGTGATTTACTGATTCTAGGTTAAGCTTGCAAAGGCTGCACCTATTGGGGATGAATTGGCCTTTATTGGCTAAATTGTCCAGGGTAACAATTTTGTCTTGCAGTAGCAACCAGAAAAAGATATTAATTTTGGGAGTGAGGCCAGAAATCCAGGCATTGGCCCACAACGGCTTCTCCATTCTGGCCCATAAGGAGAAGTAGCCAGAGACTATAGAGAAAATCCCATCCGAGTTATCACCCTAAATGATAGAGTCCCTATTGTTGTTGATGGGAGTGGCATTTAACAAAATCATCAGAGGGATAAGGTCCAGGGATAGCTCAGAGAGGTCCTGCCAACCTTGACCATTTCTATAATCACTGACTTGCCTACCATAACTTTCAATGTACTATTCTTCCCATCTTCCATAAAGGGGGTGGTTGATAAGAGGTCCCTGACTAGTCCAGTTGTCCTGCCAGAATAAGATATTATCCCCTTTGCCAACTTTCCATTTGGCCTTTGACTTGGCCAGGGGTCTAGCCTTTGAGATCCCATTCCAGATATAGGACCCTTGGGGAATCTCGGTCTCTTTTATCAGGAAGTTAAAGGGTTGTCTTCTCAAATATTTCTCGATCAGGATATCCCTCCAAACACCTATGCTTTGAAAGATACGCCATAACTATTTGGCCAAAAGGGCATTGTTGAGGTGTTTAATCTTTCGGATGCTTAGACCTCCATAGCATTTTGGGAGACAGATGAGATCCTAGGCGACAAGGTGATATCTCTTATGGTCATCAGCCCCTGACTAGAGGAAGTCCCTCTGAATCTTCTCCATTCTATCTGCATGTTTGGCAGGGATTCCAAAGAGGCTTAAAGCATAAGTGGGGAGGTTCTAGAAAATGGATTTCACCAGGGTACACTTGCCAACTTGGCTAAGGGTAGGCCCTTTCCATCTAGCAAGTTTCTTATTGAATCTATCAATGATGTTGTTCCAGAAGGAGTCCGGGGGTCTGGAGCCCAAGGGCAGGCCAAGATAATTGGCTGGCAGGGATCTAATGCCACTTCCCAAAATTTGAGCAATTTTCCTCTGTCTCTCCAAAGGGGTGTTGATGAAGAAAACTGAGCTCTTCTCCCAGCTAATAGCTTGGCCTGAACCCCTAGTGTAGGTGTTCAGAATGCCCTTGAAAGCTTTGGCTTCACAGATAGTAGCTTCTCCCCCCAAGATGGTGTCATCCATGAATTGTTGGTGAGATAAGGTCGAGGAGCCCGAAGAGGGCTTGAGACCCTGTAGACTCCTGTCCTGATGTTTCCTATGGATGAGTCTTCCCAGGCATTCATCCAAAATGATAAAGAGAATAGGGGAGATGGGGTCACCCTACCTCAGTCCTCTCGAAGGGAAGAAGAAATGAGAGGAGGAGCCATTAACCAAAATAGATAAAGATGGAGAGGAGACAAGTTGAGAGATAATCTTGCATACCTGAGCATCAAAACCAAATGCCTGAAGGACTGCCATGAGAAAATTCCAATCCACCCTATCGTAGGCTTTAGACTTATCCAACTTTAGCAAAAAGCCTTCCTTTTTGTCCGCTTCCAGAGAGTGGATGACCTCATGAACTGTGACAATAGAGTCAAGAATCTCCCTGCCAGGGACAAAACCAGTCAGCTGGGGGGAGATAAACAGGGGGAGAATGCTAAGGAGTCTGGTGGTAAGAACCTTAGAGATGATTTTGTAAAAAGAATTGCAAAGACTAATAGGCCTAAACTTGTCTAGAGTATCAACCCCCGAATCTTAGGAATGAGAACCAGGAAAGTGGCGTTGATTAGTTCATTCAGTTATTCTCTAACTTTTTGGTACTTCTCAAATTGTGTTCTAAACCTTTATGCATTCTCGTAAGTGGTTAAATTAACATATTATTAACATATACAATAAAAATATTGGTATCCACTTCATACGTGATAGGAATTATCCATAATGTCCTAGGTTTAACAACCTCAATACAACATGTATCGGTGTTAACCATAAAACAAACTAAATCAACATACTTCTCAACAATGTGCTTCAATTTCCTCTTCTTTGTTGCATTTATTTTTTAAACATCTTAATGTATCAATGAATCTCTTCAGTCAAACAAATATTCTCATCCTATATTATGCGATCTATACTAATTTCAAATTTAGAAGGAGTATCCTTCTCCTATGTGATACTGTCTATACTAGGAAAATAATTCATAGGGTAAAAGAAAATGTGAATAAGAAGAGAACCAAACTTGAATATCTAAGATTTATCCTTATTTGTATTTGAAATATTTTTCATAAGTTTATCTCTCAAGATTTGACATGCATCTATTTATGTATCCTTCTTCAGCTTTCAGTAAGAACCATTTATGATGGTTGTTGAGATTGAATTCATTCAATTGCTATAGTATACCTTGTAACCAAGTATCATAGAAGCTAATTTCACATTAGGTTAGATGATATCATTGCTTATCATCACTCTTATCACATCTTGAATTGGTTGACTTTTTAGCCATATTCTTCTTTGATGATCTCAATTGAGGGGCTTGTCCAATTGTATTGAATCTAGTAACTTATTCCATGAGTTCCTTCACCATCTTAAGAAATCTATCACCTAGCCAAAATAATTGATCATGAATCTAACTTAGCACTATCCAAACCCATTTTGATTCATCAAACACATAGAAATCTCAATATTGTGCAAGCTTTGTTTCCTCCAATTTCTTGTATTCTTCTTTCAAAACTCCATCAACAAACAACAAATCATACTAATTATTGATCTCAAGGTCTCCTAATTCTTTCATTTTGTAATGAATGCAAGAATGGATTTATTTGACACGAAGAACATCTCAAGGCACTAAAAAATGCATCATGAGGGTCATTTTCCATTGATTTATAAGGATGTTTCTTGAATATGTATATTGTCTTATCTAATACACTTAAAATATATGGTGTACACATATTATTTGATGAAATTAATGGATTTTAAAAGAGATAAGTACCTTTTGAGTGTCATTAGGTTTTTCTTGCCAATTTAATTGATAACTTGAATCAATCACCAAATCCCTATGAAATCAAATTTGCAATGTGAAGAATGGATCATAAAAATTTCTTTTTATCCTTTTGATCTATCTATTTTTTTATATCATTTTAAATTGGCATTCTTACCCTAGGTTCAATAAATATGGTACAAATTAGTGAACCAAAAAATCACCTGTGATTACTGAAACTTTAATATCTTTGTCTCTAATCGAAGATGTAGAAATTTAAGATCTAAATCCAACTATGCCTGCTAGCCCATCATTCCATGATGTCATCTTTTGGCATCTCATAATATTATAGTATTATTTCTCCACTACATCTAAGACCTAATTAGTTTTCCATTGAAGATTTTATACCAAGAGCTAGTGTGTCTTCCCCACAAGAGCAAATCTATTCTTTTCTAACCCATGTGCTCTTCATTTCATCTCTAACTTTCTCGACGTCAATTTTTTTTCATTTTTTTTCAACATTATGATTTCTCCTATCAGCTGATGGTCTTGTTTTATCATTCATCCCATTGTATCTATAATTCCTAGCAATATTTCCTAAATTATTGCACCTATAATAAATAACATCCAAATTTCCATACCTATTATTGTTTTGGTTTGTCTTCAACATACAATCCCTTGCAATATGACCAAAATTATTGCATTTAAAGCATGCAATGTTACCTTTATTTGTGGATCTTGCATTAGGTACGCCTCTAGATTTTCATTCATTTAATTTTATGTCCATATTCCCCCAACATGTGAAATAATATCTTGAAAATGGTGTGGTAGAAATAGTATTTCTCCTACAATGTTTTTTCCTACGTTCAAATTTATTGCATGTAAAACATCTACCATTGAATTTATTCTCATTAGCTTATTTTTTAGGTGCTGAATTGGTTTTATAGTCAAATTTACTCTAGCTTTAGCTATTTTAGAATATTCTCCTTGTTCATAATGTAAGCCTTGTTTGTCTCCAACTGGTCTCCACTGTTTCAACTACTCATCAATCTTTTTAGTTCTTAATTTGAATTGTTCCTTGAATTTCTTTTCATAAGCTAAATCAATACTTAATACTTGATTCACTTTCTCAAGTTCCTTCTCATTGTGTTTTGTTTCATCTAGCTCAAGATGCACCTATTCAATCCTAATATTTAATTTTTGACATTCATTATATTTCTCCTTTAGGGCCTTTTCAAGCTTGTCTTGATTTTCTTGTCTTTCATTAAGATTGTTAGTCAAACTTAGAACTGTAATGTCCATTTCATTTGTAAATAATATTTTCTCTAATCACCTTCTCAAGATGCTCCGATGAAGATTTATCAACCTCCATAATAGCATTTCCATCATATTTTATTTGACCAATAAGTTGTTTTCCTTTTAGATGTTGATTTCTCCAATTGATATCTAAAAGTCTTGATAAAACTATCAACCTCCTTAAGATTTACTTTCAACTCAAGGTTCTCTACTTTCTACTTGTCAATATATTCAAGTGCAATCAAGAGCAACCTTTAAATACTACTAGTTCCCATTAGGATTCTCCTGAAGATGTTAGACTTCCCATGAGACACAAATATTTGATACCAATTATTGGGATTGAAGAATACTTGGGGTAGGTGGGTGAATTAGAATCTAGCTCTTTTAATAACCTTAAATTGTCTTCTCAACTACCATATAAAGTAAATAGAGATATAGTAAAAAATAAATTCAAGAAGTCATAAAACCATTTTTTTTGTGTAGAAACCCCATTTAGGAAAAAACCATAGTAGGAGTTGTGACTCACAAAATTACTCTGCATAAGTAACTATTTGAGTTAAAGGATTTAACAAAATAATCAACCCTATCAAAGGTCTAAAAAAATGCACAAGGCACTTGGAACTTTCTTGGAGCTTACTACTCTATTACATTATTAGGGCACAACCTAATCAAATACAACAAAATATGGGCAACAACCCAATCGTGAATTGGAGAGTCGCATTGCCTATGCTAGATTAGTTTTGACTAGCTATTCTCTATATACTTTCCTTTACATCTCAAATTATAATTTTTTTTTTAATGAAAAAAACATTACATATCATATCATCAATCATATCTTCTCATATTTTCCTTTGCATTATGAAACTCAATATATTCAAAACGATTCTTAATCAGTTGGCAAGTCCTAAACAAATGTGTAAAATAATCCATTTTACTCAACCAAGTTATAAATCCATCATATGATATCAAGAGATAAAGCCTCTATTAGTCATCTCAAATATAATGATTAACCCAAATAATTCATCTTACCAAAATTCAAATATAGCCAATGAAATCATTGCATCTCTAGATTATATTCTTGACCAAAATTATGAATCCAATATTGAGACATGAATATCTCCTAATTATGGAACTCCAAGACTTGCAATCATAGAATTAGACTCTTATAATTGTTTCAAAATTATATCCATAATCACATCACATAACTTTGTCCCATTAGTGTGTACCAATTCATTTTTTGTACCTATATATTGTTTTGTATTCTATACTTTGTTGATTTCAATCAACTCTACATTGATAAGTCAAAATCTATTGTCATGACCAAGAGAAATGTATGTAGTTTCCATCGATGAAAATGTGCCATCCATAGTAAGTGATTGTTTTCCAACAAAAAATGCACAAATATTTTGTAGTCTTCAACATTTTTGCAAATAAAATATGGACTTTACCTACACAAGAACTATATGTCTAATAATGCAACAAGATACACCATTCCAACCAAGAACAATATCGGCCAAGTATGATGGGCATCCAATGTGTTAATCTCTTGTAACAATTATCATGAGGAAAGATATTCTTAGACCTACAAAGCCAAGTGTAGTCAATGTCTAGAACTTTCCATTAGTACAACAATGTACATCAAGCCTAGATACTCATGTGTTAAATAACTGACGCACATGTATAATAATATAGAAATAGAAATCAATGAAAGGACATTTTAATTATGATGCAGAAGCATCCTGGGTTGCCTTGTTATCCTACTCATTTTTGTTCATTTTGCATGTGGATGCCGAGTTACTGTAGCTCCAGTGTATGCCAAGTGACTCTTCATTTGCCAAGTTACCTAGTGTATGCCATGTGACTCTTCATTCGCCAAGTTACCTAGTGTATGCCAAGTGACTCTTCATTCACCAACTTACCCAGTGTATGCCAACTAACTCTTCATTCACCAAATTACCCAGTGTACTCCAAGTGACTCTTCATTCACCAAGTTACCCAGTGTATGCCAAGTGACTCTTCATTTTCCCAATTACCTAGTGTATGCCAAGTGACTCTTCATTTGCCAAGTTACCCAATGTATGCCAAGTGACTCTTCACTCGCCAAGTTACCCAATGTACGCCAAGTGACTCTTCATTCATTGAGTTACCTAGTGTATGCCAAGTGACTCTTCATTCGTTGAGTTACCCAGTGTATGCCAAGTGGCTCTTCATTTGTTGAGTTACCCAGTGTATGCCAAGTGACTCTTCATTCTCCAAGTTACCCAGTGTACACCAAGTGACTATTCATTCGCTGAGTTACCCAGTGTATGCCAAGTGACTCTTTATTCATCAAGTTACCCAGTGTACACCAAGTGACTCTTCATTCACCGAGTTACCTAGTGTATGCCAAGTGACTCTTCATTCGTTATGTTACCCAGTGTATGCTGAGTGTCAGCATTTGGACGTGATTTCTGCGAGCCAACTTGCGGGATTTATTTTGTTCGCGACATTTATGTTAAGATATTTTCTTGGGATGCATCTAGACTATTGTTGGGTTGGCCTTCCTCTTATGTAATGTTCTAGAATAATTTGTAAGCCATTTTGGCAAGTATATATAGAGTGTGTAGGCTTAGAGTTAGGTAAGTTTTTGGGAAGAAGATTAGAGAGCAGAACTGAAAGTACAAATTTGCAATTGGATCTTTGAATGTGAATGTATTTGTAATTAGTCGTAACCCAGAAGGCCTTACAGCTACGCATGTATGAAGATATTTTGATGAATCAATAAAAGTATTTCACTCTTCTTCCTCCTTTGGTTGTTGTTCTTTGTGCTTACTTCTGTTGTGTTAACTCTTGCAAGGTGGTTTGGATAGCTGGGTGAGCCTTTGGCCCTAATTATTCATCTTTTTGCCTGCGTTAGTTGGTATTAGAGCTTGAGGTTCATCCTCGTGGAGATTGGATCGTGTAGAACCCTGATTTGAGATTTGGTTGTAGGGTGGTAGATCTGCGAATTTGACCTATAACTTGTAGAGGGTTATGATCTTCCAGGAACCTGATTTGTAAAGATGGTTCATGGTAGATTAAATAATGTTGATAATGCTATATTGGATCAGTTGAGACAAATTGCAACCAGATTAGATGCTGTGGAGATAGCCCAGAGGAGGGGAGCACATCTTGATGATGTAAGTGGTGATGAAGCAGCAACACCAAACCATAATCCAGAACCTAAAGAAGATCAAGATGAGGAAAGATTGTTGCAAATATTGTCTAGGGAAAATTCAAAGCCTACTATAGAAGTTTTTCCTTATGGTGGAAAACTAGATACCAATGTTGTGTTGGATTGAGTCTCTGATATGGAGAAGTTCTTTGAGTATGAAAACACTCTTGATAATAGAAAGGTGAAGATTGTAGTCACTAGGTTGAAAGGTTATGCTTCACTATGGTGGGAGCACTTGCAAACTGATAGACATAGGAGAGGAAAGGAGAAGATCAGAACTTGGCCAAAGATGGTGAACAAGGTAAAGAACAAATTCCTTCCTACTGATTACCAAGTTAGGTTGTTGAGAAAGATGCAAAATTTGAAACAAAAGGACATGACTATGAAAGAATATACTGAGGAATTCTATAGATCGAACATCAGATCTGGACATGTGGATGATGATGTTGAGAAAATTTCAAGGTACATTAATGGATTGAGATCTAGAATTTAGGATGAAATAAGTTTTGTGAAGTTGGAAAGCATAGAAGAAGCATATCAATATGCCTTGAAAGCTAAAATGAACAAAGATAAGGAGGTAGAGGTGGTAGATTCCAAAGAGGCAAAGGTGGATCTTATGGAGAAAGTGGCAGATCTGACAGTTCTATGCAAGATAGAGGCAAATTTGAATGGAAGAATGATGACAAAGGCAAGACTGAATGGAAAAGTGGTAATTCTTATCGAGGAGGCTAATTCTTACTAAGGAAGAGATAATTCTTATTCTAGAGGTGGATTTCATGGTAATTGTTTTAGATGTGGTAAAGAGGGACATAGATCTTTTGAATGTAGATCCTCTGAAAGTAAGCAAGGTAATAGAAATGATGTGATTCAAGAAGATGATGAGGGTTGACCAAGTGGACCTAAGGTTGCAAAAAATTTGATGGTGAGAAGAACCTTATGTAATAAGGGAAGTGATGAGGAACCTATTTTAAGGAGAAGTCTTTTCAAGACCAGATGTAAGATGGCTGGAAAATGTTGCAAGGTGATTATTGATAGTGGAATTTCTACAAATTTGGCATCAGAAGAGGTGGTTACCAAGTTGTAGTTGCAAAGGCTGAAACATCCCAAACCTGATCATGTTTCATGGATCAAAGATGAGCATAAGATATTGGTAAGTGAGCAATGCCTTGTGAAGTTCAAAATTGGACAATACTTTGATGAAGTTTTGTGTGATATTATGCCCATGGATTGTTGTCATATTTTTTTGGGTAGACCTTGGAAATATGATAGATATGTTTTACATGATGGAAGATTGAATCAATATACTCTTCAGGTAAATGGGAAGAAACAAACATTATTGCCTTTGATTGAAAGTCCAAATGAGGTTAATTGTACTACTGTAAAAATTTGCATGGTTAATCGAAAACAATTCGAAAAGGAAATGAAAAAGAATCAAGTTTGTTTTGCCATAGTTCTTAGAGGACTGAGTGTTGGTAGTAATGACCGAGCAGTAGAAGCTAGTAATGATCGATTGACCGCAAATAGTGATAGCCGAGTGCCAGTAGAAATTACCGAATTACAGAATGAGTATAAAGAAATTATTGCTGATGATATTCCTGATGGTTTACCTCCAGTAAGAAGTATATGTCATTGTATGGATCTAATCCCTAGAGCTAGTTTTCTAAACAAAGCACCATATAGATTGACACCTACAGGAATGAAGAACTTAATAGACAAGTGCATGAGTTGATGTGGAAAGGTTTGATCAAAGAAAGCTTGAGTCCATGTGTTGTACCTATTGTATTAGCACTTAAAAAGAATGGAGAATGGAGAATTTGTACTGGTTCTAGAGCTATTAACAAAATCACAGTGAAATATAGGTTTCCTATGCCAAGGATGGATGACATAATGGATTGTTTGAGTGGAGCAAAGTATTTTACCAAGATTGATTTGAAGAGTGGCTATCATCATATTAGAATCGGAGAAGGTGATGAATGGAAGACTGCTTTCAAGACAAAAGATGGTTTGTATGAATGGTTGGTTATGCCTTTTGGTTTGACTAATGCACCTAGTACTTTCATGAGGTTGATGAATGAAGTTTTGAAAAGATTCTTGGGTAAGTTTAGGATTGTTTATTTGGCTGATATTATTATATTCAGCAAGACTAAGGAAGAACATCTTGAGCATATTAGACAAGTATTGTAGAGGTTGAAAGAGGAAAAGTTGTTGATTAATCTGAAAAAGTGTTCTTTTATGCAAGAGGAGATTGTGTATTTGGGATTTGTGATTTTAGTTGATGATTGAAAATGAATCTTGAGAAGGTTAAAGCAATTTTGGAATGGCCTACACTTGAGAATGTGGGTGAGGTAAGATCATTTCATGGTTTGGCTAGTTTTTAGAGAAATTTTATAAAGAATTTCAGCGTTGTTTGTAATGCTATGACTGAAACAATGAGGGGAGATAAAAAGGAATTAAAGTGGACACATGGAGCTGATAAGAGTTTTGAGACTTTGAAAAAAAAGGTTGTTGAATTACCTGTATTGGCTTTTCTCGATTTCAACAAAGTATTTCAAGTTGAATGTGATGCAAGTGGTAATGCAATAGGAGCTGTACTAAGTCAAGAAGGTAAACCCGTTGCTTTCTTTAGTGAAAAGTTAAATAATGCTAAAAGGAAATATTTTGTGTATGATCAAGAGTTTTATGCTATTGTTCAAGCCTTGAAGAAGTGGAGACATTATTTGATTCCTAAAGAGTTTGTGTTGTATACTAATCATAAAGCTTTACAATACTTGGGAAGTCAACATAAATTGAATCAAAGACATATGAAGTGGGTTGAGTACTTGTAGAATTTTACATTTGTGATCAAGCATAAGAGTGGAGTTACTAACAGAGTTGTTGATGCATTGAGTAGAAGACTTTTTTTGTTGACTGAAATGAAGGTTGAAGTTCTTGGTTTTGATGAAATGAAATAATTGTATCATGTTGATCCTGATTTTTCTGAGGCGTGGAGAGAGTGTAGAGCACCAAATCTGACAAACCACATAAGTAAGTATGATGAATATTTCATTCAAGAAGGTATGTTATTCAAAAGTATTCAGTTGTGTATTCCTATAAGTCCTATGAGGTTGAATCCGATTAAGGAAAAGCATAGTGGTGGATTAGCTAGACATTTTGGAATTGATAAGACATTGAGTTTGCTAAAAGAGAAGTATTATTGGCCACAAATGTATAAGGATGTTCAAAAATTTGTAAAGAGTTGTGGAGTTTGTCAAATTGCAAAGGGAGTGAGTCAAAATAGTGGTTTGTATACACCTATTACTGTTCTTGAGGAACCTTGGATTGACATTAGTATGGATTTTGTTCTTGGATTGCCTAAGACAGTGAAGGGGTATGATCCTATATTTGTTGTAGTGGATAGATTTTCTAAGATGACTCATTTCAGACCATGTAAGAAGACATCAGATGCTGAGCATGTTGCTAAACTTTTATTTAAAGAGATTGTGAGATTGCATGGATTACCAAGAAGTATTATTTTAGATAGAGACAGAAAGTTTGTTGGTTATTTTTGGAAGACTTTGTGGAAGAAGATGGGTACCGAGCTAAAGTTCAGTTCTACATTCCATCCAAAGACAGATGGACAGACAGAGGTTGTGAATAGAAGCTTGGGAAATTTGCTGAGATGTTTCGTTGGGAATAAGCCAGGTAATTGGGAGATGGTATTGGCACAAGTTGAATTTGCATATAATAATTCTGTGAATAGGAGTACAGGGAAGACACCTTTTGAGATTGTTACCAGAATGCATCCTAGAGGTATATCAGATTTGAGAGATGTTGCTAGTGAAGAAAAGAAAAGCATTGGAGGAGAAGAATTTTTTGATTTTATGGAGTCTTTGCATAAGGAAGTGAAGTTGAGGTTGGAACAAAGTAAGCATAAGTATAAGGAGAATGTTGATCAGTCTAGAAGACACCATGATTTTCAAGTTGGTGATAAGGTGATGGTTCATCTAAAGAAAGGAAGATTCCTAGTTGGAACATATAGTAAACTAAAGATGAAGAAATTTGGACCTTGTAAGATCTTGAAGAAGTTTGATAGTGGTAATGCTTATGAAGTTGAGTTACCTGATGACATGGATATATTGCCTATATTCAATATTGCTGATTTGTATAAGTATCATGAGTTAGATGATGAAGTTGTTGTATTAGAAGATTATCCTAAGAAGCAGATTGAAGAAATTGAATAGATATTGGATCAGAGAGTTGGCAGGAGCACAAGAGGAAAAGATTACTATGAATATTTGGTAAAGTGGAAGAACGGGCCTATTGAAGATGCTTCATGGATTTCTCAATTTGAGTTGGATTCCACTCAGATTGTGACATCTCAATGATTCAGGAGAATCATTTCTTTCAACCCCAGTTGTCTGATGTAGGAGCATCCTGGGTTGCCTTGTTATCCTGCTCATTTTTGTTTATTATACATGTGGATGTCGAGTTACTGTAGCTCCAATGTATACCAAGTGACTCTTCATTCACCAAGTTACCTAATGTATGCCAAGTTACTCTTCATTTGCCAAGTTACCTAGTGTACACCAAGTGACTCTTCATTCGCCAAGTTACTCAGTGTACGCCAAGTGACTCTTCATTCTCCAAGTTACTCAATGTATGCCAAATGACTCTTCATTTGCCAAGTTATCCAGTGTACGCCAACTAACTCTTCATTCGCCAAGTTACCCAATGTATGCCAAGTGACTCTTCATTCACCAAGTTACCCAGTGTATGCCAAGTGACTCTTCATTTGCCGAGTTACCCAGTGTATGCCAAGTGACTCTTCATTTGCCAAGTTACCCAATGTACACCAAGTAACTCTTCATTCGCCGAGTTACCCAATGTACACCAAGTGACTCTTCATTCGCCAAGTTACCGAGTGTATGCCAAGTGACTCTTCAATTGCCAAGTTACCCAATGTATGTCAAGTGACTCTTCATTCACTGAGTTACCCAATGTATGCTAAGTGACTCTTCATTCGTCGAGTTACCCAGTGTATGCCAAGTGACTCTTCATTTGCCAAGTTACCTAGTGTATGTTGAGTGTCAGCATTTGGACATGATTTCTATGAGCCGACTTGCAAGATTTGTTTTGTTTGTGACATTTATGTTAAGATATATTCTTGGGATGTGTTCAGACTATTGTTGGGTCGGCCTTCCTCTTATGTAATGTTCTAGAATAATTTGTAAGCCATTTTGGCAAGTATATATAGAGTGTTTAGGCTTAGAGTTAGGTAAGTTTTTGGGAAGAAGATTAGAGAGCATAACTGAAAGTGCAAATTTGCAGATGGATCTTTGAATGTGAATGTATTTGTAATTGGTCATAACCTAGAAGGCCTTACAGTTGGGCATGTATGAAGATATTTTGATGAATCAATAAAAGTATTTCACTCTTCTTCCTCCTTTGGTTGTTGTTCTTTGTGTTTGCTTCTATTGTGTTAACTCTTGCAAGGTGGTTTGGATAACTGGGTGAGCCTTTGGCCCTAGTTAGCTTGTGCCAAATTACATAATCATTCTTATGTGTTAAAATATTATAAAATCACCCCCTTTATATTTAATCCTCATCAAAACCCATAATAATAAGTGTATTTTATCTATGCATTCAATAATATTTGATGACAATACAAATATAAATAAAATCCCTAAACTAGAATGTAACCAAACATGGTAAAAAATAATATCCCAATGGCCACAAACACATACATAATTAAAATAGTCATGAAATCACATTAGGATTCATATAATCTAACAATCTCATATGTCATAAACTAAATATCATCATATAACATCATGTTGCATTATTGTAGATTCATCACACATATAAAATAATTACTCAACTACAAGTAGAAACTACCATCTACATTAGTAGTAGCATTGATATGAACAAAAAAAATCATGACTATAGTTGGGTGCATCGCACAAGTGCCAATCAATGTATATTTTAGTGGCTAATATTTGCAAATTGGCTAATTTTAGAATTTTTTGGCTAGTAATTTGGCTAATAACTTAAGCTTTGATACAACATAAATTGCCATAGTTTTATAAATTTGAATTCTAGAATATTAAAATTGCTCAATAATTTATTTTATTGAAAATTTTAAATTCAAGTATTCACCACAATATTCGTTACATGATTAGATTTGAGTCACCTAAATATAATATATTATTGGAGAAATTAAATTGAACTGATTAATAATTATCATAATTATTAGTTACTTCTGGGATATATCACTAATATTTAGTTTTCACTATTGATTTAAAGTATATGTAACTATCCTCATAACATTCCATGAGGCAAAAAATGTTCAATTTTGATTTGTAATATTCCATGGTGATTAATGAACTCCCTATTATTATTGAGATTCATCAATATTTTAAACAAAAGAAAATATGATTCAAAAATAATCGTTAATATTAATCGTATTTAGAATAAAAATTTGAGAAATTCGCCAATAGAAATAATTTTGTTTTTTCAAAATAATGAAATATTTGCCAATATTTTATATCCTTTTTTGGAGGTGACTTTCTTAAAATTTAGCCTGATGCCAATACCAAAATAATAACATACAATTAGTCTTAAAATCAAGAAAAAGACCAACTCTAATCAAAATACACAAGAACATAATGCAACTGCAAGAGGCATTACATTCAAACCCAACTCGAGGTCCCATAAAACATATATAATATCAATATTTGTCTAGTAGTAGTGCATTGATTGCATAAATTCCCCTCCAAGGATCAAATTAAAAATCTACCAAAAGAGAGGTTCACCTATTTTCAAAATCCCTCTCAACCACTTCTTCATTATCTAAACTAAGAAATATTTTTTATATTTTAGAGAAATTAGGGTGAAATTCGCTCCCATATCTATTGTCACTTGGCTTTTCAATATTTGACATCAAAAGTGAAAATGGAAGAAATGTTACATGCCCTCAACATGCATGCCTATGTTGTCACTTCAATTCCTCTACTACCTATTGCATGTGATGCCCCACCTCTGCCTAACTAATATCTCAGGGAATTGTTTCCCTGTGATACAAAATATATGGCACAACAAACCTTAAAAAGGCCTATGCCAACATGTTACCATTTTGTTCGACATGGATTGCTTTGTAGTCCTAAAAAATGATTTAAAAAAAGCTTCCAAAAATTAAATTTCTCTAATGCAAAGTCACCTACTATGGCATATTCAAACCCCTTAGGTATTTGGACATTATGCTTAGTTTATGAAAGGATAGTGCCCATTTTGAAAGAGTATAAACAATGTGGTTTCCTTCAGATAGTATAAGGGTCCTTTAAAAACTTGTCAAACCTTTTTGTAAATAATGCTTATGAATTTCTCAATTTTCCACTCACGCACATTATCATTGGTCATGCCAATGATAATTATTTGGGAGTCTCCTTCTAGATGTAGTTGTTTCATGCCACTTTTTAAAGCCAATTGAATGGGAATACGAGTTTTCTTTACCTTTTCATTGTTATAATTGGTACCATTTTCAAGTTTGTCAGTTGCCATATCTGCTATATTGAAATCTATGTCTTGTGCTCCACAACTATTTCTTGAACAACCAAAATTCCCTTTGGATACACCATCAAAACTAATCTTAATCCAAACCCTCTTAAGCTTCTCCCCTTAACCTAAGATCTTAATAGAAATGAGATGAACCCGAGACAACCCATAAGAAGGCACCAATATTAAAAATATTACTGTAAAATATTATATAGTATTAAAGAGTAAAATATAATCACTTTTCTCCTTTGTAACATAAAAGAATTTTGAATGATGGAGGCCCCTAAACCTCCGGATTTGCCTTCTTGCTCGGACCTGTAACTGGTGCTTGCGGTGAGTAGAGATGTTGACCAGTTGTTTGGCAGTGGGTCCATGGTGTTTGATGGGTTGGGGTATGTCAAGCCAGCTTTGGAGGATGGACGGTCGAGTGTGAACATCCCTGAGCAGGTGGGAGGAAGTTCTGTCAGTTGTCAGCATGGAGATGCCCAAAAGTTGGATGTGGGTTCTCTGTCAGGATAGAAGAATGCGCTCATGGGTTCCAAGATATCTAGCCCCATCATGGAGAATCCCATGGTAACACATGGACAAGATGGACCTGTGATTGTACTCCTTGATGGCATGATGGATAATGTGACTTCTGGCCTCAAACTTTGTGTTCTTGGTAGATTTGTTGCTTTTCGCCCTTCTATCGAGATGGTAAGGAAATGGGTGGACCATAAGTGGAAGGTCAAAGGAACTGTAAGTGTTTCTGCCATGCCAAGTGGTCTTTTTGTTTCAGATTCACCACGGAAGAAGATCTCATGGTGGTTTTGTCTGGGACTTGGTATGTTGGGAAGCATTGTCTAGCCTTGACTAGATGGCATCTGAGCTTTGATGTTGGTTTGGAGCTAAAAAAACTTGCCCCAGTTTGGGTAAGATTACCTGGCTTCCCTCTAGAATTTTGGGATGAAAGGATATTAAGATGGATGGGGAACTTTGTTGGTCATTTTGTTACTACTGACAAAGTGACAATGCAAAAATTGAGACTTGTCTATGCTAGATTCTGTGTGAATGTAGCATTGAACAGAACACTACCTACTGTGGTCACTTTAAAAACTAAATGGGGTGAGAGAGTTTAGCCCATAGAATATAAGAATGTTGGCTTGTTTTGCCAAAGATGTGGGCAATTCGGTCACCTTATTGTAAATTGCAAAGCTAAAATGCAAAAAGATAAATAGAAGGAGTGCTCCCCAGGGATAGTTATGGAGAACATTGGGGAACCTTCTGTACAGACTGAGAAGACAGTAACGAATCCTCCTTTGACCTTGCCCATTATGACCCCTACGTAGGAGATGAGTCCTAGGGGTAAGGAGACCAAGGAAGATGAGAAGGCTTAGGAGGAATACCCTTTCAAAAGAGACTTGGAGGATCTTCTGGGCTCACCTTTGGCGAGGTCTTCGGCGGAAGAGTGTTTGGAAGATGGAGAAATAGAAGGAACCAACACTATACAAGATTTGACAACAATCAAGTCTAGGGGGAGCATGCTTGAAAACCCTTCTAAGGGGAAAGGGATAACCCCCGCTTTCATGGGCTCCTCAACAACAGGGGGGGAACCATAAGCATAAGGAAGGTGATATAAGGGAGTTAGTTTGCTCCCCTCTGAGGATAGTAAAGGCCTCGCAGGCTGAGATAGCAGCGAGAATAATGGCAAGCATTGATAATATGGATAAGGAGATGAGCCCCTCTTCACCTCAAGAGGATAATGGGGAATGGGAAGTGCAAAAGAAGAAGAAAAGGGGAGGGAGAAAACCAGATATTGGAGTTTCAAGAACAGTAGGAAGACCATCAAGTAGAGTTACAAGGACAAAGCAAACTGCTAGAGATGTAGCCAGTGGTAGACAGCTTACACTGGAGACAGTAAGAAAAGGTAAGAAATGAAACTCCTTTCATGGAATATAAGGGGATTGAATAATCCCCAGAAGCAGTATGCTCTTAAGCAATTAATATCTCAAGAAAAAATAGACTGTGTGTTAATTCAAGAGACAAAAATGTCTAGCTTAAATTTTGATAAAATTGCTAGCTATATCTGGCCAGGGGTGGGGTATATACATAGGGATTCAGATGGAGCTTCAAGGGGAATTTCTACCATGTGGAATCTAAACTCGTTGAAGGGCTATGAGATCTGGAAGGAAAAAAACTTTATAATTACTCATTTCCAATCGAATAGTCACAGCTAGAAACAGAGTAATATCTATGCACCTAATAGCAGATTAGGGAGGAAGGAAATGTATGACAATTTGATAAGGATATCTGAAACTATGTTGGAGGAGAAATGGATGTGTATGGGTGATTTCAATACCCCTCTTTACCATTCGGAGAAGAGGGGAGGCAACAGAGAATGTCAGGAGAGCTTGCGAGATCTAAGTGATTTTACGGGGAAGCTGAACTTCATGGATGTGGAGTTGAGGGGTAACCCATACACCTGGACTAATAATAGGAAAGGAGAAGATCTCATTTAGGTTAGGCTGGACAGATTATTACTGTCAGGGAATTGGAATAGCATGGGCAACTCCTACTTGGAAAATCTCAACAGAACGGTGTCTGACCACTCACCCATTTTATTCCATTAGGAGGATGGCTATAAAGGGGGAAAGAAACCTTTTAGATATGAAATAATGTGGGAATCACATCTGGAATTCAAAGATAAGATTCAGGAGTGGTGGAATATAAGAATAGAGGGTACTGCAATGTACAGACTTACCCAGAAACTAGATAATATTCGAAGAAATGTCAGAGCTTGGGCTAAAAGTTCATTTGGGGATCTGTTTAAAGGTAAAGGAGAAGTAGAGGAAAAGCTTAAAAAAATCCAAGGGGCTATTGCAGAAGGGAATAATTCGAAGGAGAATATTCAGGAAGAGGAAGAACTTAGAAGGAGGTGGAAAGAGATCCTACAAAAGGAGGAAATTTTTTGGAAACAAAGATCTAGAATCCAATGGCTGGAGGAAGGGGATAAAAATACCACATTCTTTCACAGATCTACTTCTAACCACAAAAGAAGAAACACTATCTCAAAACTAAGTGATGAAGGAGGAAGGGTATTGAAAGAGCAGGAGGAAATGGGGAAACTTGTGGTTGATCACTTCAGTAAGGCACTTAAGGAAGATAACTTTGCTGGGAACCAGGTGATTAGGAGAAGTCTGATTAATTCAATTCCAAGGAGTATAAGAGAAGAGGAAAATGATTGGATCCTTGGTAAGATCTCGGAAGAGGAAGTGAAAAAGGCGGTATTCTCAATGAAAGCTTTTAAGGCCCCAGGCCCCGATGGCTTCCCACCTACTTTCTTTTAGCATTTCTAGGAGGTGATCAAATCAGAAGTTATTTGGGCGACTAGGGATTTTTTCAGAACTGGAAAAATTCTACAAAGCATAAATAAGACCTTTATTGCACTAGTTCCTAAAAATTCCAATCCTCTAAATTTGAATGATTTTAGACCTATAAGTCTATGTAATACTATTTACAAGGTCTTTGCCAAGGTTTTAGTGAACAGATTAAAGCCTTTCTTGGAAAAAATTATTGGTAGTCCTCAGAAGGGGTTTGTGCCAGGAAGACGGATCCTTGATGCAGCTATTTCAACCCATGAGGTTATCCATTCAATGGAAAAGAGCAAGCAACCTAGAATGGCATTCAAGTTAGACATTTCCAAAGCTTATGATAAGGTCAAGTGGGACTTCCTTCAGGATGTACTAGAAAGAATTGGATTTAACAATAGGATTATAAACCTGATCATGTTGATGGTGAGCTCAGTGCAGTGCTCCGTCCTACTAAATGGGTCCCCATGGGGTAACATAATGGCAGGAAAAGGCTTAAGACAGGGTGACCCCCTCTCACCTTACCTTTTTATCATGGTTGTTGAAGTCTTGGAAAGGTCATTTTGTAAATTAGCTGATTCGGGTTGCATTAAAGGTGTGAAACCAACCACTAATGCAAAAGCTAAGGTTATTCAACAATTTGTGGATGACACCTTCCTATTTGGAGAATCTTAAATCATGGAGGTTGAAGCCTAGAAGATGATTTTACATAATTATGAAGAAAGCTCAAGGCAACAGGTGAACTACCGTAAAAGCAAGATTTATTTCTTTAACGCTGATCCTTCACTTCAAGGAAGGATTAGGAAAATCTTGGATTGCCAATCCGCTTGCCTCCCAGACACTTATTTAGGCCTCCCTCTCACTACCAAGGAGGTGTCTAATGAATTTTGGAATTCAATAGTGGAGAGAATTCAAAAGAAGCTTGCAGGGTGGAAAGGGAAGATATTAAGCAATGCTGAAAAACTTCAACTGATTGTTGCTAATCTTAATATGGCCGAGAAAATTGAGAGAATTCAAAGGAATTTCCTATGGTCAGGGACTAAAGAGAAAAATAAATTGAATCTAGTCAACTGGGAGGAGGTGTGTAAACCAAAAGCTAAGGGGGGGCTTGGGATTAGAAGAATGAAAGACATTAATAAAGCTCTCCTTACAAAAATTGGATGGAGACTGGCAGAAGGAAACACGGGGTGGGGAAATATTATGAAAGCTAAACATTTGTCTAATACCTCCTTTCGGTGGAACTTGTATAATAATGACCTCCCGAGTGGTTCAAAGATCTGGCAGAACATTATTAGAAATAGAGGACTGCTAAGAGAAGGATTGAGGTGGATTATGGGCAATGGCTTCAATATAAGGTTTTGGGAAGATAGGTGGACGGAGGGGAAACCATTGGCTTTAAGTAAATATAGTGGTTTAAAGGAACTCCTTAAGGAGGACATAGGGGTTAGAGTGGGAGACTACATTGATCAGGGGAGGAGATGGAAGAAGCTATTGAAGGAGGATTATCTGCGGGAGATAGGTATTCTCATAGAGGAACTGGAAGAACTAATAAAGGAATAGAGTATCCCAATGCTGCCATAGGAAGATGTATTAGCTTGGGATTTAACTCCGACTGGGAACTTCACTGTCAAATCTGCTTATACCCTAATGTTCAGTAAGGAACTATGCCCAACTAGGTGGAGTAAGGTTTGGATCAGTAACCTTATACCTAAGATTAATTTCTTTTGGTGGACGGTTCAACATGGAAAAATCCTAACAATCGATAATTTGAAAAAAAGGGGATTCTACATAACAAACCGTTGTTGCCTTTGTGAACAAAAGGAAGAAAGTATTTACCACCTTTTCATTGAATGTCAGTTTGCGGTTGACATCTGGACTAAAGTTTGGGAAAGATTGGGGGTGGTTTGGGTCATGAAAGATAACTTGGAACAGTTTGTGGATAATTGGGATTGCCCATTCCATCATCCAAGACTAATCCTCTTATGGAAGTTTATCCCACCATATGTATGCTGGCACATATGGAAAGAAAGGAATAACAAGATATTTAGGGGAGAAAATAGGATGGTTGAAGTGGTTTTTGGAGTGATGAACAAACTTTTGAAGGAAAATATAAGAGTAGCTAAATACAAGATGCCAAAGGAGGAACCTAGAAGACTTGAAGGCATTGTGGTTGAGAATTGGGGTTGTCAAGAGGACTTCTTCCTTTTTGATAGCTCTGCTAGGAGGAGGAGACAACAGACAATATGGAGACCACCCACCATCACACAGTATAAATTAAATTTTGACAAAGCTGCGAAAGGAGGACAGGGAGCAGTTGGTGGTGTGTTGAGAGACAGGAATGGTGATGTTCTATTGGTTTATACAGGCCAGGTGGAGATTGGTAGAAATAATGTGGCAGAAGCTATGGCATTATTATGGGGTCTACAACTCTTTAGGGAAAGAAACATTTTAGAGTTAACTATAGAAGGGGACTCCAAACTAGTGATCATTGGGTAAAAGGGGAGGCAAATTTGGGATGGAAGATTAGAAATATCATCCTAGATATTAAAAATATATTAGAGGAAATTAGAATGGTCCACCTACAGCATATCTACCGGGAGGGTAATCAAGTGGTAGACGCTGCGGCTACCATGGGGTTTAACGTTAGGGCAATCACATGTTGGGAAAATTTAGTTGATATCAACGAAAATCTAAGGATGTTGATATTCAAGGAAAAAGGCAGCAGAATTCAAAATGATGATCACTAAATTTAGAAGTAAGGCCAATTTTGGCGAGATGGAGAACTTTGTCGCCAAATTTAACTTTAGCATTTTGGAAATAAGAGACAGATGTGGCCGTACAAATGACAAGTGGAGTAATTACAAATTAAGGAAATTGTCTTTTCGCAATTATGGTAACTCGAGGCAAGCTTCAAATCGCTTCCCAAATGGAAGTACAATAGATATTATGGATTGGGATGTCAGAAATCGACGAGGAGAGAAAATTAGGTTTTTTAATACCCACGAATCTCATAATAAGATGTTATGGGATTCTGGTGCTCATCATACACGGGTCTGTAATTTTGATCCTTATTCCCCCAAAGGATTAAAGCAAGAGAGCAGCCACAGAGAATTGGAAAGTGATAAAATTCTGATGCATATTTTTGAGGAAGAGAGGCTGGATAGTGGTGAAATTAATATGGGAGGTGATCTGAATCAGTTGGAACCAACGAGACTTGAGAACTTCAAGGACAGGACGACGACCTGGTATCTCCTGAAGGAAGGGAGTTTTTTGCCATATATGATGTCCATGGCTGGGC
Source organism: Cupressus sempervirens (assembly GCA_028749045.1). Lineage (NCBI taxonomy): Eukaryota > Viridiplantae > Streptophyta > Pinopsida > Cupressales > Cupressaceae > Cupressus > Cupressus sempervirens. Next base: position 401,729,424 of record CM053783.1, on the reverse strand, counting down.
ACGATGAAAATTGTGCGTTACAATTTGTGAATAATTGGGATGATAGGAAGGTCACAATCAATGGCATTACTTTTCAAGTCACGGAGGAGGTTATTGCCATGGCAACAGGACTCACAATGAAGGGAAAAAAGTGGAAGAAAGTCAACGAAGTCTCAGATGAGAATAGCATGAAAAAATTCTTTGTGGAGAATGAGGAGCTGATTCACTACAGAGGAGGGTTTAAAAGGGATAAGCTACCTGAGCCCTGAGATGATGTGTGTCTGGTCCTGATGAAGTATCTCACCCTGGAAGGTAGGTTTGGAGTGTGCTATTACTATCATTTTCCCTTGTTGAATCATTTTAGAAATAGGGATTTCATTTCCATTCCATTTTTTCTTCTACATTCGCTTGAGGATATGATTAAGGATATTAAGGGAAAAAAAAAGTAAAGGCCTGAACTTCACCATTATTCATCAGGGGTTAATTTTCCGTCTGTATCAGTTCCACTTAGCTCTATGTCCCCCCAGAGAGGTTGTTGTGGAAAACCCCTGCCATAGCAGGATTTCCCCCCCGAGCTCCAATACGAGGACGAAAATCCATACTCCTAGGCCATCTCCTAGTAAGGATACTAAGAAAAACAAAAAACTTGACATAGCCATAGAACAAAAGGGAAACAAGAACTTAAAAGTTGATAAGGTGGTTGAGATTGTTGGAGAGGATTTTGGTGAAGATATTGGGGGAAAAGCAAGAAGAAGGTCTGGTAGGCTAGCTTAGTCCCAGGCTAGGGGTAAGCAGAAGTCAATTAGATACCCTGTTGAGGAAGTTGAAGAAGATAGCTCTGACAATAACAGTGACAAAAGGGAGGAGGAAAGCATTTCCAACTCTAAAAAGGATGATGGTAATGAGGAGGGGGGAAAAAGTTTCAATTCTAGGAACATTTTGATGGATGACACTCAAACTCAAGTGTCAGATAACAAAGAAAGGAATACTGAGACAACCCATGTTTCAGCTAGCTTCTCACTTAAACCCATTACTTTTTGTGATGAGATGAGCAAAAAGGATAATTCCCCTATTACCATTTCTTCCCCTGTTAAGGAAAATTTGAAGATTTCTTCTAACCCACGGGTGCTGCAAGATAAACCAAAGGGACATAAAATGAAGGAGGTTGATACTAAGAAGGTCCAGGAGCATAAAGAGGAGACAGTGACAGTGGAGGAGCATTATAGAAACCTGGAGGAAAGAGTCAAAGCTTTGGAGGAGGGGTTTTTCACCTTCTCCAAGTTTGGACTTAAAGTTACTCATGCTGCTGCGACTACCCTCCAATTGCTAGCACAGGAGAAGGAGGAAGCTGGCTTGGACATGGAGGACAATAAATTACTCTTTAAGTTCCTTGTTGACGACTGGGCCCAAATTCTTCTTCATGCAAGAGGAAAAGGAAAAAAAGAAATCTAAGTCTTTTTTTATTTCTGTTCAGTTATGGGGTCCATGGATCCAAAGACTTTATATACTATTATGATAGTTATAGTTTTGTTGGTTATCAGCTGTAATTAAGATTTAGGCCTGGGTGCCTCGTTGGACTTTGGTTAGTTGCTTGGGTTCCTTTCTAGTTCTACCTCTCTAGTTTTAGGTTCTTGTCTCTGACTGCTGGTTCTCCTGTTCTTTTTGTCTGGTTTTGTTACTGGTTGGTAATGTGCTGGTTACTAGCCTTTTGACTGTTAAGGGCCGAACCCCTTGCTTTTGGTCGCTTTTAATTTCAAAAACATAAAACCATAAAATAAATTATAAATCTTTTAAAAATGTAATATGAATTCTAAGACAAGAAATGTATCTTGTTCCTACTTATACTAATTAAATACATGGTAGGGTTGTTGGCAATTGTAGTTATCTTAGTCACTCTTACAATTCATTTTTTAAAAATATATTAAAATATAAAGATCAACTATAAGGAACAAAATGACTAAGAAATAACTTTCATAGAAATTTAATTTACTACCATGTCATGTCTATAATGCTATTCATTGTCTTTGAAACAAGTTTCACATATTGACTAGTATTTGTTGATCAACTTGTTATTGTTATAATAATTAAAATTATTAAAATTGCAATATTAAATCAAATATAATTTAATAAAAATTATGTAAAATAAATAATATATTCAAAGTACCTATAAAAAATGTAATATTATCAAATATGATTTCATATGAATTTAGATACAACTGTAGATGGTTAAAATCATCCCAAAATAATATATTAATTTATTAATATTTCCCTTGACATTATAATTTAATTAATTATATTTGTCATGTTCATGTACTTATTTAAATAAAATTATTTAATTAAATAGGTTCACTTTCCAAAGTATTTAAATTTAATTTAAATGTATCCCCTTAAATGTGTTAAATTTATTTAATGCATAATGCTCAATAAATCCCCTTTAAATAAATTTTGATTTATTTAATACCCTCCACTTTATTAAATTCTCTAATCCTATGATTAAATTAAATCCTATTTGACTTAATGCTAATCCCACCTAAAACCTAGCCTACCACCCATCACTCTCATCCTTTTAAGCCTACCCACTTGCTAAACCCACCTTATTAATCCTAAGCTCCCCTTTAAACACTTTTTAGCCCCTAAGCTATTAATAGCTCATACATGTGTGAGAAAATCAATCCCTATTAGCCCCCTTTTCATTAATGTCTCTAAAAGGACTCTTACACCTTTGTCCCCCACTCCTTTCCCCAAGGTTTCTCACACATGTGCGAGTGCACCTTGAGCCTCTCAACCCTAAAGGCTCTTTTTTACTTTTGCATGGCTTGTCCTTTAGCCCATGTGTCTCCCTTGTGGCACCTATGTGGATGCCATGTAGATGCCACCTCCTTAAGGTCTCCCTCAAGCCTATAAATAAAGCCCTTGTCTCAAGCATTTTCAATCTCCTCCATTGCATTGGTAACATGCCAATATAATGTTAGAGCTTTTTAGAGATTTTATTCATTATGCTAACCTTTGGTAGTTGATTTCGATTCATTTTCATTTGTATTTGCATTGGTAACCTAGTTGTTTTTCTTGCATCCACCTTCATTATCCTTGAATGCTCTCAAGAATGGTTGCTTCCATAGCCATTTCTTGAGGTGTTCTTCACTCATTTAGCATAGGTTCATACTCATTTTCATATTTTCATCATCTTGGGATTCAATAATTGTGTTTGAGGAGAGCACATCGACATCCCTCAATCCTAAGCACACCAACAAGGTCTCATTTGAGTGCCCCTATTGAGTTGTTCTGAGGTTGTGTGGGGATTCTTTCTTTCGGTTGCATTATTGTAGTAAAACACAATGATACTTAGTAGTTCTTTGTTTGATTTAAATCTTGATATATGCACATGCTACTAATGTTTTCTTGTTTACACATGCTCCCAAAAGATTAGGTTTTCACATATACATTTTGGCATGTCCAGTGGGACCCACATCCCTTTTTCACACTTAAAATTTGTTAAAATTCACAACTTTTTGGAAAAAAATGTGCATTGTCTTCTCTATTCCAATGCAATGTCATTTGCGCAGATGAACTGTCATCTCCGCTTCCAAATTGTTGTCTAGGATCAATTATCGTCTATGCATTTTTTTGCATGCACATTTTTGTCGTCTGCACAGAAGAACAATCATCTATGCTAAACTATCATCTACGCAAAATTATCGGCTATACATTTTTGTTGTTAGTGCATTTTTGTCATCTGCGTAGAAGAACTATCATCTGTGCTAAAATGTCATCTGCGCAATATGTCGTGTGCACAAAGCTGTCCAATGCATTGCACATTTTATCGGTTGCACATTTTGGCATCTACACATTTCAACATTTGTGATTTTTTCCACGTGGTTTGGTGTCTGCAGTTTCATATTGTCATATGCAATCTACAAAATGTAAGTATCAAGTATACCTTTTTTTTCCCTTCTATCGTTTGTGTTTTATCATCTCCATTATTTTTTCATCTACGATTGCATTTTGTCATCTCTAGTATTTAGTAGATTTGCTAATTTTTTAAGGATTCTTGATATTCACCTCATCATTTACTTCATATATAGAGATTACTGATAATATTTTGTTGTAGGAAGCAGACTTTGAAGGACTTTAAAGTTAGGGATTGGAATGAACTTGTATGATTGAGCCATTGGTCATTTGGATGAATGTGCTTAAATTGCATAAAATCAAACCCACTCTTGAATGAGTAAAGTTAAAATAATCAAATCCAATCTTGAATGCTTAGTAAGTTAAACAATATCTTTCATTGAATGAATATTGTTCAAACACAATCTTGAGTGCCTAATAAATCTACGTGCTTTCATTGGAATGAATGTTAACACACAATCTTGAATGCTTAAAGGATCGAAGAACATTGCAATGAACATTTGGATTTAGTGTTTAAAAAAAACACTCAGTCAATCTTGAATGCAAAAGGAATTTACTCTATCTCTATCGAATTGCTTATGTTGACACTGATCGATTTATTTTTGTTGACGAACTCTCGATTTCTTATGTTGATGACGTTGTCAAGTTGGAAAGATCATTGTATGATATAAACACAAGTGTCTTCAAGAATAGGTTACAAAACCTAAAGCTTCATTAGGAAAGAGCAAGTGTCTTTTAAACCCCGAGGCCATTTACGTATCTCTCCTCTTGCGCCTTTGGGTGATCTTGAGTGCATAAGAAATAAGTGGTCTTATTCTTCTTCTTTTAGGAGGTCTTCTTGGGGATTTCATCACCTCAAGGGACAACCTCAACTCCTGTGTTTTGACTGAGTATAAATAGCGGGAGGTGAATCCAAATACACCTCTTTTGGAAGTAGAATCCTATCACTCGTGGCTAAGACCCAAAGAACTTTATACCTATGGGAAGTGAAGGTGGAGATTTGGGTTATAGTCTCCTCCTGACTGTGTGCTATTATTCTCTTTCATCTACGAATTTGGGCCTCACATACTGTTGGCTCCTGATTTAAAAGTTTTGAAAATGACCAAGAAACCAGAAAAATGCATCTAAGGCTAGCAAATTTTTATGATGGATGCACTCGAATGCAGTCTTGGGCCAACTATAAGGCATAACTCCTTCTTCACTTTAGGCTCTACAAGACCTAGGTGGGTTAACCTTGGATTCAATTGATATTGTACCAATGCAAAACATATCCTTGAATCTATTTACTATAGATGTAAACCCTTGTATCTCCTAATAACTCATGCAATAACACAGATCTACAATAGCTAGATGCATATCTATGAAATTCATAAGTTGAGTGAGGGTTAATCCTTTTCAACCCACTACAAGACATGAAAATTTGAATTTATTTTGAATAAAAGATTTTGTGCAAATGACATTCATATCAGCTTGCATCTGATTTAGTGATTAGTGCCTTATCCATTGAAACATAGAGTCATTACTAGCAAGATGACCTAACTTGTTTGCATTACAATCAAGTTTATCAACTAAAATCCCCAAATCCCATTCTTATGCAATATCCCCTTCATACACCCAGAAACCCTATCAAAATGATGAAGCATTTACTTAACTCTTTGAGTCAAAAGCAACAATAGATCTGACATACAACTCATCCAAGCTGCCTTAAATCAAATGAACCTTATCCATTTAATCACAAAGTTAATGACATATGAAGAATCAAGAGATAGAATAAGAGAACTTAGATAATTCATGTAAATCCCCTTTTGTATTCATCCATGGAAAGACTGAATACATTAGACTGGTAAAGCTAAATGAAGCTCAAGATATGTCACATAATCTAGCATCAAATTCCTATATCTCAGAAAACAATACATGACATGAACTAAAAATCTGCCCATAAATGGGTGTGTGGCCTTCACTGCTAGAGCTTAGCTCGATAGACCGAAAGCAAAACCATCAACAACCCTAGTTTCAACAGTAGAACTGGAACCTTGCTGGTATTACCCAAAGCAAACTACCAATAACCTTGCAAACAAGAAAAAGGAAGAAAGATATAGGAGAAGAGTTGATTCCTGGATCTGATCAAAACATGACACTTGTCCATTTGGAAAACCTTCTTAACAGGTTAAAACAACTCTCTAATCTCTCCCCTCAACTGGTGAATCAAATCTTCATCATTTGGCCTTCCAAATGCAAAAATATCTCATATATTTTGGTTGAAAAGATAACTGATTTTGATTCCTGATCTGGAACTAAAAACCAAAGCAAAAATTAGTTAGATGACTTCCAAAATGTAATATAATCTTTTCAAACTTGTTTTTTCCACATTCAAGCTTTAACAAGCCTTTATATATGCCTCCAAATTGATTTTGACATCCCATGATGAATTCTACCCCTTTTGCTGAGAATGCCCCAAAATTTACAAAACTACTTATAGACTGAACCGATGGATTGCTGTGCAAAATCTGACCTCAAAACTGGAAAATTCAACTTCTCTCGGTTCCAACGATATGCTACACTGCACATTTTTGATAAAAATCACCCCTATTATGGCCATTTGAAATTCAGGCTCCTGGACTATGAACAGGCATTAAAAATAAAAATTTAAAATTAAAAAAATTATATAGTCAAAACTATATAAAACTTCAAAATATTTCAATTTTTCATTCTGTGCGTTTGAAGCATCTCAATTTCTATTTGAAATTCAATTCTTTACTTTCTCCCTCAATCTGCTATTGTTATGTGATAGGTCCCTATTGGCTTGGACCCATCTTGAAATATTTTTAATTAATTAATTAAATAATTCCTGCTCGTAGCATTGGAGGCTCTCATTTCTCCATTTACGCTTATACGTGAATGATATATTAATATTTTATTTATATTTCATTCCATCCTTCTCCTGTAGCAACAGAGCCTTTTAAATCTTCCTTCCCAACCATACACTCACCTTTGATATTTCAAATCCTTTTACGCCTTTACGTTTCACCATTTACACCTTTACGAGCACATGCCACTGTGAACCTTCAGAATTTTCTTTTCGTTCTTACAGGGATATGATTTGGCATATCACCGAGACCCTCTGCAAATCTCCTTTACGTTCTTACGCTGAAGATGTAGCATCAGAGACCCTTAAAAATTTGTTTACGCTCTTACGCGAGCGAATTCCCTTTACGCTCCTATGAGTCGAGCGTAACACCGAAGAAGTTTGAAAATTCCCATCCACTCATACACTTCATCATGATCATTCACCGAGTCAAAACTTTGACTTTGGATCTGTAGGCCCCTCCACGTGGCCGTGGCTTCTAAAAGCCCATGTCCTTAGACATTTTAACTAATGTGTGTTGTATTAAAAAAGTTGAAGAAACCCAAACACAAAAAATATGGGACTAATGTTTTTACTATTCCTCCTTTTGCATATAGCGGCTTCCTCCAGTGTGAGTCTCTATTCTTTTCTTGCAGCTTCAAGCTTGCTTACATGAATGCATTCTTTGTTCTTCCTTTCATGTAGACTGCGGCTTGATGCTGAACACCCCTCATCTTTCAAAACCTCTTTTTTGTAGAATTTTTTTCTGGTTCTTTGAAAATGGCTCCAGAGGCACCTACTAATGTGTTCTGCAATAATGTTGGGGCCTTAGCGAGGGTTACTCCAAGCAAGTGTATGTAACATTTCCTACAGGAGATGGAGATTATGTGAAGGGAGTTGTTGGAATGGTGAAGGGCTTGCACGAGGTTAAGAGAGTGTATCCTTTGCATTTTACTCCTAGCTGGCTCCCAACGGCTTCTTCTACTCTTTCTTCAAAATCTCGATCCTTATAACATACTGCAACCAACTAGATGTACCTCCCCTGCCGCTTTCACTCCATTGTGGGAGCCATGTTTACAAATCTTAGTCCCCTGCCGCTGCTCTTCATTACATGGGCGACTTGTTTCTATGCCAGATTACTTCCTCTTTTTCATGTTGTGAGCTGCCTTCTATGTTTGCTGGATTGCGTGGAAGTCTTTTTTGTTAAGCTGCTTCCTATACTGCCTCAAAATTTGGTACACGCTGTCCTTATCTACAGAAAATGCGAGATTTCCCATAAATAGTGTTGTAACACTGGGAGTTGTTGGGGATTTTCCCTTTATGAATGTAGTTGGACCACCAAATTTTTACCTTGACCAACTACTGTAATTTCCAACCTGATTGCCAGAAGGTGTAAAACACTCTCCATGAGGTCTAGAAAGATTAGGTTTAACACTTCATCCCAAAAGCTCTTCTTTGTAAAGCTTGATGCTCACAAACCAGTCATACAATAAAATTTGCCACCTCTTCATTCTTAAACGACTCCACCTCCATCTATGGTGCACCGATCACCAATATCAAAAGGGTGGGTGACGAATAGAAAGACTACTAATTCGAAAACTGTCTTGCAGGTTTCTTGAAACAAAAATGTGAAAAGCATTATTTGAGAAACTTCAAATACTATAATGTGTGATGTAATGATTCCGAGTAGTAGAAGCCACATTAGTTTGATGCTTGTTCACACCAACATATCCACCATCAATTTTTTAGCGGATTCATGTTTAAAAAACACATTTTGCTCTTCAAAGTGCAAAATGTAGAATGAATTTCATCATCATAAATATATGGTAAATTAGACATTGCCTTGAATTTCATTTGTCTTCTATCCGAAAATTCCATGCCACCTCCAGTAACCTGATTTTCCAACTCTATTTCTAGGAACCATTGTTTTCCTCATTTGTTTTACTTTTGATAGCAACTATATCCCTTCGCAATGGAGACATATTTTCATCTTTAGATCCAAGTAGCTTTGGTGGACACCACTGAGTATCATTGCATGTAATATTTGATGCATTGTCAAAATAAGAAATTGATAATAGAGTAACTTTATTTGTGTTTTGTTCAATCCTTTTGTGCACAGGCATCTGTGAAATTTCACTAAACATTTCTGTTGATACTTCTCTTTGTTTCCTTTTGCAATATGTTTCCCTGTCTGAAAAATAATAATCACCCATTATTTTAGAACCCTCAATGACTTCAATGGAGGACATATCTGTTACAGTAAACTGTTCGGTTCTTATTAAATATGAATATCCATTTGAAGCAATATATTTCACATTTTATCAATCTAGAGAAATCAATTTGGAAAAGTTTAGATGGTATGCAACTCATACAATGAAATATATACAAGAAATATATACAATAAAATATTTCTCTAGAAAGTAGTTGCAATATTTACACCATTGGCAAGATATTCAGTTGCAAACGCAGCCTCCTGTCATTGCTTGACAGTTAGGTGAAAATGCATAATTGACACTAGCTCAAAATAGGACTTCGCCAAATGACTCAAAATCTCAAATTAACTTCATGGAACAGAAGGATAGGTTGAATGGAGGGTGTTAGAAAATTAAACACCTTAGGGGTCTCATAGGTATAGCCGGGTACAATCACATTTATGAGCATTCATAGGGGTTGAATTTCTCAATGGTACTCAAAATTGACCATGCAATTTTTTGTCCCAACACATACCTTGCGTATATCGAGGACACCCCTAGTTGAGCTTGTATATCCTAATTGAAACCTTATAGGATTATTGGTGTGTTCAACGTGCTTAAGTATTCAAAACCCTCCCTATTTGAAGGGGACACACCATCTAAACTTTTCTTGTATATATTTCATTGTATGAGTTGCATGTTATGTTTCAAAAAAATCCAAAAACATCATAAAAGTTCAAAATCCAAAAACATTTCAAAAAATAATAATAACAAAAAGAAGCTCTAGTTTTCCACATCACTTATTCTATTCATCCATTTCATCGGACCCTTCAAAATATTAACCATCCTAATCATTACCTCATCTTCTTAATCATTCAATCAAATCCCTAATCTTCATCCTAGTCATGATTCATAATCCACATCAAGATCCAATTCCCTCATCCAATGATTCATCCTCATGATTCTTAATCCAATCCCTTGTCAAATTCATTCCTTTCTAATCAATTCCCAATTCAATCCATTTACATCTTCATCCAAAATTAATCTTTCTAATTTCATCTATTCAAATCTTCCTCTAATTCAAATTTTCAAAAAAATCTTTGACTTTGGACATAGGAGCATCATTATAAACCTTGGAAAGTAATCCTAACTATCTTGATTGACTTAAATCAATATCATCAATCATCTTTCTCCTTCGTCAAGATTCAATCCAATCTTTAGGAAGAAAAATTTATGCAACATGTGATACTGGATCTTCATCCTTAGCAAACATTGTCATAGCTACACCCTCTCACTTGGGATCATTTGCCCATCATCAAGTATTGAGTCATCTATCTTGTATCCATTCCAACTTGGTATCATTTTTCCATCTCCAAGTGGAAGACGATATCATCATTCAAATCCAACATCCAATTGTTTGCAATACCATAAGGTCTTTATCTACATCAAGGTTATCTTAAACCTTCATCGAATGTCAAATCAAATCTATATCAAATTAAAACAAAGTAAAAAATTGCTCCTAGTCCTAAGGTCATATTTCATATATCATCAAATCTTTTACCACTCCTCATCTAAATTCATGGATAAGAATTGGCTTAACCAACTGGTCAAAGATCTTCAAAGGCAATATGGAGTTATACCTCCCATTCAACCCACGTACCAAATCGATCCTCAAAATTGCATGTCCAATCCTAGTCCATCTCACATTTATTATTCTTCCTCTACCTTTGACAAGGGAAATCCACCTCATTATCCTTCATCCACATATGATTCCCTTCACATCCCACATAATTCCTTGAACATAAATGACATTATCGAAGAAATTGAAGAACTCAAAAATTATATCCTTAGCCCACAAAATGGGGGTCAAAAGAAAAAAAATACCTTCCAAAATATATGTCCTCTTCTCTCATTTTTACAAGTCCATAGTCCTCATGTCCCATCTAACCCAAATCCTCCATGTAATTTCCCATACTTTGAGCTTAATGTCCAAGATCGTCATCCCAATCCCCTACCTAGCTCCCAATCTCCACACAATCCTAATCCTCCAAAACCAACATCATCTCCATCTTGTAATAAGTATGTCTTTGTCCCACAACCATTGGTATAAAGCTTGTCTAAATACAAAACTAGAAATAAAGTGACCCAATCACCCAAAGTCATACACCCAATGCCATGCCAAGAACTCGTTCCAAAGCATGCCATTATGGATTCCTCCTCTCCTTTAGATCCAAGAAATTCCCCATCCCATAATTCCCTTATCCCTCAAAACCCATTTATCCCTCTTAATCCCTCTCATGATCCCCTTCCTAATCAAGATCAAGACATTACCTCTATTTCACCCATTATTGATTCCCCTCCACCTCAAGAGCTAACATCCATTGATCCTCAACTTCATGAAGATGTTCCTTCCACTCCATCCACTAATACTCATCCATGTCAAGATCAAATCACTCCACCTTATGGTTCCATTCCCTCCGCTCCATCATATGATTCTATTCCACCTCATGGTCCAATAATTCCACCACATAATCCCCTTATAAGTCAAGATCAAAGTACCCCTTAATTTATATTTCATGATCCTAATCCATTTGAAGATCCTATTATCCCTCATAATCCCACTCGTGATCCTAATCCTCCACATGATCTTATCACACTTATCCAATCCACTCATGAACCCCATATACATGGACTCGCATTTTGTATTGAAAATAATATCTCATTGAAGAAATAATGTCACAAGATGTTGGTACACCTTTCACTCCTTCCAAATCCAAAATTCCTCCATCCAAACCTAAATGTTCCCATCATCCATATTCCAAGTCCATTTTGGGCCCTTATATCCATATTCCCATTACTTCCTCATTTCCATCCATTTTGGGTCCTTATGTTCCAAAGAAAAACCCTTCATCCCTTCCATCCATTTTGGGTCCTTATATCCATCCATCTACCATATTCAATTCTTCCACTTCATCCCCTCATGCTCCTAATAAAGATCAACAAAGGCACACATCCTTGAATTCCTTCCAATGTTCACAATCCATAATTTCATTCATAAACTCTCCATACCATTTATCATCATAAACCCATATCATGGCTAATGGAAGCAAATTAGATGCCAAAGATAAAGTGATTCAAGCCAAAAATCTGCAAAAATCCAAGGATCAACATGTCCCCTCTAAAAGACATGTTCAAGAAAAGGAAAATACGATCCAAAAGAAAGAAAAAATCAAAAGGCCACAAAGGCTGAAAATAAAAAATGCAAAAATTATGTGGATTCTAAAGCTACTTAATGAAACAATGAATCTGAAAGAAAAATTTAAAATGACGTCCATATTCACTAATCCAAAGGCTTCCTTCATCCATAAATCCTTAAAATTTTCATTTGCCAACTCTATTTTGGGTCCTTATGTACCCAAATCCACCATCTTAAATCCATCATCTCCTTCATCCATTTTGGGTCCCTATATCCCAAAATTTAGACTTTCTCCTACATATTCTCTAAAATTTCCTCCTTTCCATCACCCTTCAAGGTGTGTGTCAATGATGATATTTCCACCTCCTTCATCCACTCATTCACAAATCTTCCAACCTAGCATCCATCAACCATGTCTTCCTCCCAACCATTCCACCCCCTTAATCCAAACTTTTTCATAAGTCACCGTCCTCCATTTCCCAACCCATTTCATCCTTTGTTTCCCTATCCTACCAACATCTATGAGAAAATAGTAAAAATTCCTTTAAAATAACAAAGAAAAAGACATAAGAAGAAATATCAAGGGATGCCATCCATGTGAATAGATGCTCGAGTCCTCCCTCCATTTCCCTATCATGTATCCACCATCTTTTGAATTCATATATCTAGCCATTCACTTATCCTTCCACTTGCACTCTACATTGGGGGCAATCCCCATCCATACCACATCACCTTACATATCTTCCATATTTCCATCCATCGTCCATCATCCTTTCCATCTTTGATCTTGACTATCCTATTCCTTTCATCCATTCGTGATGACTTTTTATATCCATTCATTATCCTACATATTTCCATCCACTTTCACGTATTTGATCTTGACATCCTATCCATATCGTGTATCCCTCGTCCTTGTTAGATTTATTTCCTCCATCCTCCATCCATAGTCCCATATAATCCCATTCTCCTTTAATATGTCCTTCATCTTGATTATCCCATGCATTTCCTTTGTTTCATATTCATACTATCCCTCTTATGCCTTGTATTCATATCTCTTCCACTTACATACCTTTTCTTAAAATCGAAACTAGAGGAACCATAAATAACAACCAAAAAGAAAGTTATAATATCCATGTATTCATTGGAAACAATTCATGAACCTCCATTTCCTCCATGAGTATCTCATGCACACCATCTGTCCATTTTCATGCATCCTTTCCCACCGTATTTCCTTCCATTTTCCTATCTTTGGTATGGGGCATTTTAACTCCTTTGAAACATGGTCCTTGGCTCCACATTTTTCGATACCATATCCTTTGGTCCTCCATATTCTTTCACCTTTCATTTCATCCATATATCATCCCATCCATAAAAGTCTTCCCACCCTTCCCATTTATTTACCATTCCTTGGTTCTCCCTTGTCATTGGTTTTAATCTATTCCACCTTCCATCAATTTTTACTTCTTCCAATTCAATTCAATCAACTCATTTATCCTCTAATCTGATCAAATTCCCTTCTCCCAATCATTTCTTACAAATCATTTTCCATCCTATCTAACTATCTTTTTCTACTAACCCAAGCTTATCACAACCATTCTGCTAATTCAATCAAGTTCTTCCTACATCCATCATCTTGTCCAAACTATTCTATTCATCATCTCTTCTCATGATGCTAAGCTTCAATCCATCAAATTGAGCTTATCAAAATAGTGATTGCAAACAAAACTTACACAAATTCATAGTGAGACTAAATGATTTGAAAACCTTGTTTCTTTCACACAATTGCTAGCAAACAATCACAAACATTTCAATACAATTCAATCAAACAATCAATTTTTGCCTTACAAGATGCATCCTTCCCACATAGGATTAAAAAATTCACCATCAAAATAAAGTTTATGGCAAGAACTGTGGACTGAATGACTACTTGGTCACAAGGTCTTTTGTTGATTTTATCTTTGTGTGTCAGCGATAGCCTCCCCAAGTGTGCCCCGATCTTCAATAGCTTGATATTATTTGAACGACTTAACTTGATGACATAGGTCATTTTGTGATACGATCTGTTTTCATGAATTTTTAGCACATCTATGTTGCTTTTGAGTTATGGTATGCATTGCTCAATAAGGGCAACAGATTAACACACTTTCCACTAAGATCCCTAAAAATACTTTGGGTGTGCCTAGGCCTCTCTAGTGTTTATCTGTCATTTGTTCCATCATAGCTACGAAATCTACATTATGTTTTAATAGTCTATTCCATGCAAAGAAACCTTTCCATCTATGCTAATATAACATTTGATGCATAAATCCTCTTGCAATATCAAACTAGGGTGTGCTTTCCCATATGAACACAATTGAATCCCATGAACTCGTGTAGTCAAGATTCATTTTGATTTGTTATCTAGTTAAATCATTATCCAATTCACCCAACTTCATTCTAGTCTTACTGACAAGTCATGCAAGGTCATTTTTTAAGCCTTTTCTCTTTCCCTTTTCCTTCCCGTGTCTATTTTCAAGAAAATGGGGCAAAAATATATTTCTTTTTCACCCCATTTCCTCAAGGGGGCACACTCCTCCCTTGTCGTCACTACAACATGACTCTTGCAACTCCTCTCCTCACTGGGGCAACTTATATATATTTTTCTTTGATGTAATGTAATTCCAACACTACATCAAAGAGGGGCAAAATGCAGATGGTTAAAATCATCCCAAAACACTATATTAATTTATTAATATTTCCCTTGACATTATAATTTAATTAATTATAATTTTCATGTTCCTCTACTTATTTAAATAAATATATTTAATTAAATAGGCTCACTTTCCTAAAGTATTTAAATTTAATTTAAATGCCTCCCTTCTAATGTGTTAAATTTATTTAATGTATAGTGCTCCATAAATCCCCTTTTAAGTAAATTCTAATTTATTTAATACCCTCCACTTTATTAAATTCTCTAATCTTGTGATTAAATTAAATCCTATTTGATTTAATCATAGTCCCACCTAAACCTAGCCTACCACCCATCACTCTCATCCTTCTAAGCCTACCCACTTGCTAAACCCACTTTATTAATCCTAAGCTATCCTTTAAACACTTTTTAGCCCCTAAGTGCTTGCTCACATGTGTGAGCAACTCAATCCCTAGGAGCTCCCTTTTTCATTAACCTCTCTAAAAGGACTTTTACACCTTTGTCCCCCACTCCTTTTCCCAAGGTTTCTCACACATGTGTGAGCGCACCTTGAGCCTCTCAACCATAAAGGCTCTTTCTGAATTTTGCATGGCTTGTCCTTTAGCCCATGTGTCTCCCTTATGACACCTATGTGGATGCCACATAGATGCCACATCCTTAAGGTCTCCCTCAAGCCTAAAAATAGAGTCCTTGTCTCAAGCATTTTCAATCTCCTCTATTGCATTGCTATCATACTAGTATAGTGTTAGAGCTTTTTAGAGATTTTATGCATTATGCTAACCTTTGGTAGTTGATCTAGATTCATTTTCATTTGCATTGATAACTTAGTTGTTTTTCTTGCATCCACCTCCATTATCCTTGAATGCTCTCAAGAATGGTTGCTTTCATAGCCATTTCTTGAGGTGTTCTTCACTCATTTAGCATGGGTTTATACTCATTTTCATATTTTCATCATCTTGGGATTCAATAGTTGTGTTTGAGGAGAGCACATCCACATCCCTCAATCTTGAGCACACCAACAAGGTCTCATTTGGGTGCCCTTGTTGAGTTGCTCCGAGGTTGTGTGGGGATTCTTTCTTTCGGTTGCATTAGTGTAGTAAAATACAATGATAGTTAGTAGTTCTTTGTTTGATTTAAATCTTGATATATGCACATGTTACTAACGTTCACTTGTTTAAACGTGCTCTCGAGAGATTAGGTTTTCACGTATACAATAACTAGTAGAGAAATATAAAATTTTATACAAATTATACTTTTTAAAATATTTTGAGAAAGATAAAAAAATGTTTTATTGTTGAAAATTGATTATTTATTTTAATGATTGAAAAATTAAATAATATTATTTAACTAATTTAATCAAATAATATTAAAATTTAAAAATAAATTTACTAACAATTAATTGACATATCTATCAACTAAACCACAAATATTACCTTGGAAATTGCATAGACATAGTTCTTTCTAATTCACCCAAGAAGACTTCAAAGTGATTAACCAATCATTGTGATAAAAAATAATTTTGATCAATTCACAACTTTAAAATTTGACATGTTTAAATTGAACTTAAATGGTTAAAAGATAATTTGGTTGAAATAAAGTATTATTAATAACTAGTTGACACAATGTGATTGCAGTATTATAGCCTACTACAAATACTAAGTGCTACTATTGGCCAAGTACTTGTCTTTAGCTTAAAAGTAATTTTTTTGTTTAATATAGTTATAACAATATGAGAGTCATAAATAAAAAAAATTATAACTTTTTTAATTAATAAAAACTTTTAGAATAACATTTTCTATTATAGCAACAAAAATATATTTTTAGTCATAATAATTTAAATAATTATTGTTTCTGAATTATAATAAATTTAATTGCTATTTTTTAATTTTATGTGTATTATTTCTTAATTTTTAATATTAATTTATTAATATATCATTTAATTATATATGATCAATCAGACTATATATAGTCTATATTATAATATTTTATTGATTTAGTCAGTGAGACATTTGATTTTTTTTATTATCAATTATAAACTTTAAAATATAACATTAATACTATAAGAAATGTGTTTTTTAACAAAATAAAACCTCACTAATTTTTAATTGGTGAAAAGTTGATTCTAATTGAAAAATTCATAAAATGACACAATAGTACTATAATAATTAGTGTTGATAGTTTAATCATAAAATTTAAGCTATTATAATATTTCTATAATAAAAATTGGAAAACAAGTTATTTTAAAAAACCATTCTAAAACCAACCAATAAAATCTATACAATGATGTCCTATGACATATACAATGGTAATCATGTCATTCAAGCCATTAATATAATTGATAACTGATATTTGATTCAATGAATTAAATATTTTAAGACAATGTTTTTATTAAATAAGAATTTTCTTTGTTGTTGACTAAGAGCAAACCATTTTAGCCCAATGGCTGAAATTTCCCAGAGTCAAATGCAATCTCTTCAACTAAAATAAATACAAGGAATATTTAATCCATTAAAGTAATTACATAAATTTAATTTTCAATAAAAAAAAACTGATTTTATATTATAAATAATGCTAAATATATTGATATAAAAAATTGAATGCAATAAGACGAGGGAATCTAATAAACATTCAAAAATTTATCCCACCCTTAATCGGCCAATTAGTAAATCCTCTTTCCTTGAAAAAGGTAAGAAAAACATCTCATGTCGAAGAGAATATTGCGTTCTAAATATAACAAAACATAAAAAGAAGATTAAGTTCCGACAACAAAATTCAGTTTTCCTCCAAAGATACACACGATACTGCCTTCACCTCGGGCAAGTGAGTGAAAGACCGAGTTAATCATGCGAGCAAGACGTACATTTCATCAATATTCATGCTTAGCCATAGACCATATGGGCAAAAGTTGAGGGTAGCTAAAGCCAATGGTATTCCATTTCCTACTGCTTTTATGGCAATAAAAACTGATCTTTTCCCCTTTTTATTTTGTGGGTTACATCTGAAGTTGTTGAAGCTCTGAGTTCACACTAAACAAGCTGAAGGAAGGAAGAGAAGGTAATGGGCATGGACAAAGAAGAAGAAGAAGTGGGTATGAGAATGGGATACTCTGAAACTACTTCTAACGCCAATGCCAGACAGCAAGAGCACCCAAGGAACCGGCGAATCAGGGATAGAAGGAAATGCAGGGATATAGCGTTTCTGATTGTGTTCATTGCATTCTTGGTTGGAATGGTGGTTAACTCTAGCTTTGCATTCAACAGAGGTGATCCCCACAGGTAAGTACTGTCCATGATTTGTTCTTTTTCCTTCCTCTGCTCAGATTGTTGCAATGAATACTAGTTACTCATCACATTGAGTTTTGAAGGACTCTCGTGTGATGACTAGTGTGTTTTCTGATCAAAATCTCTTGGCCTTTGCTTTTGGGTTGAGTTTGATCAAGGGAACACTGCATGTGTAAAGGGGTGCTTGCTTTGGTGTGAAGTAAATATGTTTCAGATTCTATAACCCCAATTGATCAAATGACAAAAAAAACCTCAAGATCATCTATCTGGGTAAGCAAAGTAATTCTATTTCCTAGTTGCGGTGGGAGATGGGTTTTGAACTCACAAATCGGTACTGTTTGGGCTTTTCTTTTTTAATAAACAAAAGCAAATTTGTACTCCCCGGAAAATATGTTTCTAAGGCTGAAGAAACGTAGAAGTTTATAAATGTCCTAGAAACTTGGGAAATATAAGACACTTCGCGGCTTTTTAGGACATTGCAAAGTTGGTCGATTACTTTTGAAAGTCACTCATGTCGAAAGCAGATCACTTCCATTCCCACTCGTAGCTGCTTATGCATTGTGAAGTCACCATCCACAAAATGTTGTTGTTTACAATCAAAAGCAAATGTATTTCTTTAAATCGTTATCACTAATGGTAACCTGCGGAAGTCTAATTTTTTTACCATTAGATATGTTCATTCTTTGAGTTTTAAGTCATCAGGGCTGTGCTTCTCTTTTTGGTTCCAGAATTTAAAATGGGACCTATGCAGTTGATTTGTTCTCTTCAGTTCAAGTGGGATCGACCAGTCTATGGGAATGTAGTTCATCCACCTTTGCAATTTCGATATCAAAAAGCTCTCCAGATTCATTTCCTGGCAAAGAGAAATTTCAGAGTCTATGGATTGCCTATGTCGTGAGCTCAATTTTTTTAATAAACATTGGATTTGAGTCAAGAATCAGCACTTTCACTAAAAATGAGTTTACGTTTTTCTCTCCCTATTCCACAAACATGTCACCTTATTGTATTCTATTCTTTTTTTAAAACATTCTGTTTATATAGTCGTGATAACCAGTTAATCTTGAATTTGTCATTGCTCTGGTAAAAAACTGAGTAGATTTAACTTTGATGAGTTGCTGAATAGTTGCCACTTTTTATGCCAAGTGCCTTGTCAGCCTTTACTCTAGTTGTTCAGAGTCTTGTCAGCCTATACTCTAGTTGTTCAGAGTTGTTATTGTGACCAGCTTTTTAAACTCTACTTACCAGAACACATAAAATATATTAGGCAAAGTTTTACGATGCTTGCCATTTAACACGTTACTCTTAGCGTTTAAACATTATTTTAATGTCCACTGAGTATGTTTACCATGTGATAATAAATATTGTTTTTTCCTGCGAGATTTTAAATATACTTTAGTGCTATATTGTCCAAAGTTTCGCAGAGTTTTTGCCAAGTGTTCTCAGCATGAGTTGTGCTCTTCCACTCTGCCTTCATTTACACCTTGCTGAATTCCACTTGTGATTCTGACTCCCAGTTGTAAGCTTTTTGTCCACACTAAGAATACATGGGGCTCGTGCTCTTTTAATTATTCTATTGTACATGCATTTTAGTTTGTTGCTTGTGCAATAATCATGCAATGCTCACATATGTTATTAGCATCTAGCCTGTCCCAAATCCAAATATTTGATTACGAACAAATATTCTTGTTGGCTCAAACAATTTACTCAATGACATTCTTTTAGATTGCATTGTGGACATCTTCGCTTGTAATGTTTTGGTTGAGAATGACTGCTAGGAAAGCCAGTCCAGTTTTAGAGAAAATTTAGAAGCAAGTCACTTTTTGTTCAGGTCTTGTTACAAAGAGCATTTGATATCTTTCATGGGAATCGTCTGTGTTTCTTTCATGCATTGTTTTCAGCGGCAACCTCACAGGACAGGTGTTTAACACCTACCTTTGATGCAGGCTTGTATATGGAACAGATTACAAGGGAAATGTCTGTGGGAACAAGAACTCTAAGCCTGATGTTCGAGAATTTGAGGTTAGATATTGGCAAAATCCAAACCAGGTGTATCAAAGTGGGCTTCGAAAGAGTCCTCTCAAGCTTGCTGATGCACGGAGTGTCTGTCTAAAGGAATGCCCAATTCCTTCAGATGAGGATGTCAATTGGATCTGTGACTATCCAGAGGGGAATATAAAGCTCACGATGGATGAGTGGAATGACAGAAATTATGACTACTATGAATTTCTGAGTTCGGAAGAAAGGAACAGTTCTCTTCAACTTCAGGGCCCATGCTATCCTGTCATATTTCATAGCACAAATGGTTAGTCCCACCTCCTGGGTTATTTATTTTGAGAAATGCAATGCATGAAGAGGTTTTCTAAGGCATGTCAGTAGTAGTTCAGTAATGGTATGTTTTCTAATGAGTTTTTGACTGGATTTTCTGTTCAGAAAGTTATGCCAGCTGCATTCCTTATTTGTCTCTTAAGATTTTAAATGTTAAATGTTTTTTTCCTGTCTCATGGCCCCCTTTTGATGTATTATGTATTTCTAGTTACTTTCATATTTTTTTTGAATTTTCTTTGACAAACTCAAAAGTTTCGTTTCCCTCTTTCTATCCAAATTAATGAGGCTGACATATACTGCTAGACCTGGTTGAAGGCATTAACTAATCCAACGTTAATAAACTTGGGAGTTTTTGCTTGCTTAATTTAAATGAGTGAATACAGTCTCAATTTTTGCCTTAAAAAGTGGATGTTGTGTATAGTTTGACCTATGTGCTTGCCTTTTGCACTACAATTGAGTCCCAATGGTTCTAGACTTGGTTGAAAGCGCTGACTAATTGAATACAACTTAAGTAGGATGTTTCTACTGCTTATCCCATACACGTTATAAGTCATCCATTTTACCTTAAAAACAGTGATTATGTTGTAGTTTGGCCTACATAATTGCCTTTTGCACTACAATTGACTGGTATGAATGTTGTTCTGGAGATTTTAGTCAATGCCTTGAGTTATCTTACGTAGTTGCAGATGAAATAGTGGTTACCTTCGATACATTTAGAAGACATTAACCTTTAATGGGAGGTGAGAATGCAACTTGAAGGACTAAACCAATGACTACATCTGTTAAGATGATGGTGAGAAGTATATTAGCAGCAGTAACACAGAAAGTGGTGAATGCTTAATTGGGCAGGGAAAACCATCATGCCGGGTAATTCAAGGTGAGGGTATTGTCATTTACCACTAACAATGTAATGCCCCAATCTAGAATTTTGTGGAAATATATGATTATTTTTTGTACTTTGCTGATGTTTTTTTGAGACAAACTAAAATGGAACAGCAACTAGAAAATGGAAACAAGTAGCTCCAAACCGTCACCAACTTATCAGGGAACTTTTATAATTAGATCTGAATTGTACTACATTAAAATAAGGGTAAATTTGTGACCCTGGATTTTGTAACAAATTTATGTAATCTGCACTTGCAATGCATCAGCAACTATGACAGTCTAAAGAACAATCTGCACACTGCATTGGCAGTCTTCAGCCCCACAAAAGTACTGTTCTGAAAGGCATATCAGCTTTCCCAAATTCATATGAGAAATTGAATTATAGTTACTTGGTGGCAATTACTAAAGAAAGGTTTGTTCTTCATCATTGTTTGAAAGGGTATTACTGTTTTTTTGGTAGATTTTCAATCTAAGGTGGACAAAAAAACATTATGGAGAATGGAACATGGATTGAAGGAAAGTCTTATCCTAACTCTAGGGTTTTAGTATTTTAACTTGTCCACTTTCCTTTTGTTCTGTTATTCTGATCTTAATCTTGTCAAGCATGCCACTTTACTTCTGAAAAGAGGGCCCTCTGATTGCTAGTGAGAATGAATCAGCCTTTATTTCAACTAATTGGTATTTGCAAAAAACAACCCTAGAACGAATTTTTGTAACTTTTGCTTGGATCAATAAGGAGTTTGGCTTAAATTTTGTACTTTCTTAAAGAGATTCATCTAAGCATTAATAACTCAGGGCATATTCAAATTTGAAAATGTGACAATGCTATGATTAGATGCTTCTTTGGAGCTGATGAGGCTCAAAGCTCAAATGCAATCACATGTTTTCTACACTCAATGGGATTTCTACCTAGGGTACTAGAGATATTAACAAGGCTCTCATCGCAGCTCATAATCTCTACAAGGTAAATTCACAATGGTCACTTGCAAGAAATCCCAATGACATGTGAACACTCCAAATTGCAAGAGGAATCCATCTAGCTTTGTTAATAATAAAGATTCAGTACTCTCACCTCAAATTAACCAACATAGGAATCTATAGGCATTCGCATGGCAAATTGCTACACATGCTTGTAGAGTGGAAATATCACTCAAGTTTACAGAGATATAATATGCTAACCATACAAAATAGCCCAATTGAGGTACATATGAAGTAAAACACAGAACATACTGTTCATACCACAATACCAGTAGGCGAGGAAATGATTTCTCTATTAATACCAAAAAATCAACGCGAGTACATTGACAATATTCCAAATATTTATAGAAGGGTTGGTTGGTTGGAAACTAACCGACGCATTCCCTCACCTCCTAACTACCTAGCCCGACTAGCTTTAACAAGTACTAAACATAATAGTTACTTTATTCCGACTACAATGTCCAAACTTCTCATACACAATCACACAACTAGCATTTCTAAATAAACAATACTACTATGTAGTTTAAGCTCCAAAGATGTCATTTTTCAAATTTGTGGGCAGCATGCTAGCAAAATATTTCTTATCTATCTATAAAACATTTCCATGCAAAGTAAAAATGATCCTTAAAATCAGTACATAAATCATTAAATTTCAAGCAAGTCCAATATCATGATGCTACTTTTAGGGGGTCGCATGTTCTATCTTCTTCTTCTCCCTTATGAGGGGGCCTTTTTTGTTCACATGGGTTTTTTCCTCTCATTTTGCTATTAGAGCATTTTGTATTTCTCTCTTGTAAGGAGGAGTTTTGTCCCACTGTGATTTCTTATTTTCTTTGTGTTACAGATTGTTTTCCACATGGATATCTAACATGATTTGATAGCTTAGACCCACCCTTGCACCTTGACATCTTGCATATTCTCTTTGAGTTGCACTTAATGGGACTTTGTTGTTGTGAATGAGGCATTTTACCTAGTTCATTTATTGCCTAGGTCATATTCACACTAGTCACTTATTTTTAACCTAGGGTGCACATAGATACTAATAACTTTATGTTTCACGTCATAAGATTAAGACACTTGCCATAATCTAATGCTTTATATCTCACCTTGGTCTTTATAACCAAGGGGCATTGTCAATTATCATTTACATCATTGACAAATTGACATTACTCTTTCGTTTTTGATCTTTCTTGTGCATCCATTAAAGCTTCTAGATTTTGGGTGGCTGCATTTTAAGCCAAATCTTGCATGGTATAGAGCATTCTATACTGACTCTTACAAATCTAAAATTTATTTGCCTCCTTACCCAAACCACCTTGTTACAAGGAGATGACCCACCATCAAAAACTAGGGAATACCATTTAACCTCATTTAAAATAACAGCCAGTCCTTTGCCTTTTACATGTTGAGTAGAGATTGATCCTCCCTAGACAAACTTCAAAATAGACTCTAGCTTGAAACCAATAGCTTTAGTTTCTTGCAAGCAAAGGAAATTCAATTTAGACCTTGTAAGACTATGAAGGTAGCCACCCAAGATCTAGAGGCCTAATGGAAAGCACAATATCAAGAGACAATGAATACGACAAGTATAAACTATATTCTGTCGAAGAATGCAATAGAATCAATCAACTAAATTACTGAATTAATTGAATTCACTTAATTAAATCAATTGGAATGATATTACAAATGAGACCTGTTGATTAGATAGGCCAAGGTGAGAACATAGTAGTGCATAAGATTATGACAAGTGCCATAATCTTATGACACGAGACATAAAGTGATAACTTACCACCCACATAAGGGGGACAAGTGAAAATGTCACTTGTCCACTAAAGGTGGATAACTCTCCAAGGTGGAAAGGAGTTTGTGCCACATGACCACTAAAGGTGGATCACTTGGAAGGTGGAAAGGCGTCTATGCAACACATCCCACTAAAGGCGGAAAATGATGAAGTCCACCAAAGGTGGAAGTCCCACTTAATGTGGAAAAGTGATAATGTGATAACATTGCTGAAAGTGGGAACATTCCTATGTGGTCCCCAAATAAACTTCAGCACATTTGTGTTTAGAACCTAGAAGAATGACTTACTAGGTGCAAAAATTAAACATACCAACACCCCTGCTTAAGTGCAACTTAGGAAGAATGTATACATACAATGCACGATGGGTCCCAACTACTAGGCCATGTTAGGTACCCATGTACTTTGAGATCATTTATAAAATGTGTAATTAAAACCTTATAGCGCATGCCCTTTCTTGATGATTAGAGGAAGAAAATATTTGTGTTATTTCTATATTACAACCGAAATGGTGGAATGAAGAGTGACATCAAGATTAGTAATTACGTAATCTCATTCCAAAAACTTCAAAATGACTTGTCTTTTGATAAGTATGTTTGGAAAGAAGATTCATTATGATACAATTCTTTTGTTAGTAAAATTCTCAGTTAAAAGAAGACATTATCTCAAGACTTAAAAGCACGATTCACCAAGAGGAGGACATTTAGGGCTTTTAAGACCAATCATCATATAAAGAAAGATTTCTTTTAGGAAGGTCTAACAACAAATGCCATGAAATTTGTGTCTGAATGCTTGATATGCCAAGAAAATAAAGGTGAAACAGTAAAGACTGACCCTCTTACAAGCATAGGCATTCCAACACAATGTTGGGAGGAAATATCAATGGACTTCATTTCTGGACTGCCAAATTCTAATAAGCTTGATATAGTTTTGGTTGTTGTGGATAGAATCACTAAATATGCACATTTTTATGGGTTCTATCATCCATTTCATGTTGGTACTGTGACAAATATTCATGGAAAGTGTACAAAATCTTCATGTAATTATCAAAATCATAGCGAGTGTTTGTAACCCTGTGTGTTGCTTAGTTTTCTTAGCTCTTGTCATGATGAGTTTAACTAATCGGGTAATGAAATCATGTTAAACAGTCCTTTCATTTCTTGTGGCACCATAGGCTTAAGTTACATTATCCTTCACAATGGAAAAGATTTGAAGTGTTCTAAAAGCTTTGTATCCTAGAGCATTGCCTTAGCATAGGATTGCTCTATATTTCTCTCTCTCCCATTTCGTTACCTCAAAATTTGAAGATCTGGCTTCTAAAATCCCAGAGGTTGTTTTGCATAATGCAATCAGGTCCCATGTCTGTGAAAATTCTGGAAAGCCCTCCATGAGTGCAAGTTTCAGAGGTCAATAATATCTTTTTTTATCATTGTTAGTAAATAATTTCTTTGTTTGGAATTCAAACCTTAAGCTGTTATCTGGTTCCTTCTACCATTCAATTTTTCGAAATAAAATTGCTGCTGGATTCTTCTAGTTTCAAGTCTTTCTTCCATTTGATCCTGAGGCCCTTGGATTCAAGCAGTGGTCTTTTCCCTTTGTTTTTCCAAAGCCTTGTTTTCTCCTATAAATTGGAGCCATAGAAAAGTCTCGTGTAGTTGATATGTGTCCAAAGATAGAGCCAGGCAAGAGAAGTTGAAAAAACAAACTCTGATTCACAAAGTGTAAAGGAACATGTTTGTAGAACAAGAGGGCAATTACTATGTGAAGCTCTCATCAATTTTATATGGAAGAAGAGTCACGAAGATCCTGCTCGAGAGTGCCCTGTTATGTATCTTGACATATAACAAGCCACAACTACCTCGGATGCACTATCTGACATGTAATCAAGTAAACTTTAAGAACCGGCATTTCTCAGTATACTTCAATTAGAAGTACGATGAGTAGGTATGTATGTATTTGCATATTATAAAAATGAAAATACAAAAAAAATGACCATTTAGTGAGAATATTGTTAGCTAAATATTTTTCAAGCTATCATAAACACACTACTTACAAAATGGAGTATTTAGACACAATATGTGAGATATATAATCTCTCCTCTCAACCTATGGGAGGCACCCTTGTTATTACTTCTGAATCAACTAAAACTTAACGAGAATTTCAAACCAATCTAAGATATGGTGTTGCATGTATCACTTCCATTTTCTTCAGGAAAGATTTCCAATTTTACAAATATGCACTTTACAAACTTGAGACCTTCGGTAGCTTCACTTTTAGGTGGTAGTTGGAGCAAAAATGCCAATAATCCTAAAATTAATTTTTAAGCATGCTAGTAAACTATAAATAAGGAATGTACATTTGCAGGAGTTCTGAGACCACAGTGTCTTTCAAAATTACCTTTTTGCCATCATTTACCAGTTTGCATACTATCTCTATAAACTTGGTATTTATCTCCTGCCTTTTCTCGGCACAAGTTTCTATTGCCTCCTGGAGGTTTGTAATGAGGCCCTTAATGACTTGGCCTCTATTCACCAAAAGCTCCTTGGATTTAGTATTTGTCTCACGAGAAAGTATTACCTCGTTCTTGCACAACATCTCCACTTCCAAATTTGAAAATTTGCTGGACCTCTAAGCCCTTTTCAAGTCACTGCATGACTTGAATGAAAGTTCCTAGAATTTCATTTAACTTAGATGTGACTGTTCTAGCATATGTGGGCACCTGGAGTGCTTTCTTTACCAACTCCACCCCTCTGTGCCATCATCTAACCTACCCTTGCATTAATGGCTGTAGCCATTTCCCCAACTCTCTCAACCTGCCTAATGGAGTCTTCTGCAATGGAAGATGCCAATGGATCAACCTGCTCTGAAGATCTGATAATCTTTCAAACCACTGCAATGAGCAACACATTTTGTTCTTTCTGCAGGATTCTCTTTATGAGCTCATCACACTCCATTGCCAACATTGCTACAGAGTCTTGAGCATCATTGATTTATATCATTATGTGTTTGCTTGCCCAAATCAAATCCGGTGATTCTAAAGTCAGCAAGTCGCATTTCATCCCATGGCTTTTCTGCAAGGGGTTGGACTATCTCCACAATTTTTTGCTGACTTTGTCTATTCGAACCCTTGATACTGTTTTAGCTCTCTTGACACACCTGGTTCTGACTTGCTTCAGCTGGTCAAAATCAAAGTCATCTGGCAAGGCTTCTTGCTCCATTTTTTACGAACGATACTTAAACCAAGAAGGAAGGTAAGAAAGGACAACTTGAGTATCTTTGGTTGCAACTTGTGATGAGTTAGGTTAGGTACATGCTTTGGTGGAATCAGTTGCTAGTTTTTTAGTTTGGACAGTAATGGAGATAGTTCCTGTAGTGACATGAGGCATTGGTTCTGATATGAACCTGTCAAAGTCACTAAGGGTAGCTGCCTTCCACAAAAGGAATTGTGGGTGAACATGGATGGGAATCATAGGAGAATTTGCTGGCCAACTTATGATGTGGCTTATTATGAATAGACTCTGTGGCTTGAGAAGATGTAAGAGATGCCAGAGGAGGAATTAAAACTGAAGAGAAAGAGTCAACATCAACACCAATCATGAAGCAGATGCATCCATATGAATGAATACCTACACAGTTTTAGCAGGGGTAGATCGTGCATTTGGTGCCACGGGAAGTACTTGTACTTCCTCTTTCTGTTGATCATCTTCTCAAAAATCTCCTGAATCACCACTTGTTCATTTCTTTTTCCCTAAGTTGCAGAATTGGGAACATGAATGGGTACATGCACGTGGGTACTAAACACTGGTACGGCAAATTTTTGTAGGGGGTTGGGTACGTTTTTGCATTCATATATATATATACACACACACACAGACACACACACACATACATATGTATATGTGTATGTATGTATCCATATATGCAGCTTAAAAATAAAATTAAGTTTAGAATGTCATATACCTATGCATATGCTAAAAGAAAACTATTACAGATTTCAAATTTTGAAACATATCACTCCAATTTTAATTCAGGTTTCTGTGTCAAGAAGATCATGCCAGAATCTCATGGTAGATTAGTTCAGAGCTCGCTAATCAGCAGTCTAGGTCTTAGAAATATCAAAATGAGCAAACTAGAATTACTAAACATTTCTGCAATTAAAAACAAAAATCCCAGATGTGTAACCACAGGAGATTTGTTTCAGAATCAGATTCTGGTACGTTTTGTACCAAGAAATGCCCAAAAAAGTCTCACGATTCAGAAACTTAACTTTTGGCCGAAGAATCCTCGCGAGCTTCTCCTTTGATTCAATTTCCAGCTTTACTATGGTTCAAGAGGAGGCATTGTCTTTATTCTTAGTTCTCACCTCTGATTTCCAGCCCACAGGTCTAGTTGTATCATCGTCTGACTCTGATTTGAATATTTTGACCTTAATACCCTTATGTGTAAGCCAAGCATGGTTATAATATTAACCATGATGGATTGTAATCTATCAGTTATGGAATTTTTTTTCTTTTGATGACCACTAAATTAAGGGGAGGTCCTGAGATGCAAACCTTGCTTCGTCATACTCTGGATCTAGTATATCTCCATCATCTTCAGACTTCCATTCCTTCTGGAATGTTAGCAAGATCCATATCAATGATCTATTCCAGGGATAATCTGCAATAATCCATTCTCCTAATGTCCGTATCTGTATGAAGGTCTATCCAGACATCTTCAATATGATGAACATGAGTGAAAGACGTCTTAATCTTGTCCCTGATGCCTCGATAGTCAAAATCACCTCTGATTTTAAACTTCTTGAGCTTAATTTATTGAAATTCAGTTTCCTTATCCTTTGCCTTTGCAGTAGAAGTAAGTGAATGCCTGCTAATCACCAGGGGATGTTGGGTGGAAATTGCGAATGCGGGGTTACGTGCTGCAGACTGCTTAGCATGCACATACGTCAATTGTCTTCCCAGCTCCATCAGAACAATTTTGTTAGTTGGTTACCTTGGCACAATGTATGGGTAGTCATCAAAGCATCTGACTCTCATGTAAGTGAAAGTCCGGAATAGTAAAAACACGTACCCATACTTATTTTCCTTTCTCCATGCTGCCTCTGAAACCTTTATGTTCTCAAGTGTTCTGCAAAATAGGCACATGAATTTACCAAAGGAAGCATCTTGAAGTTTGCAGTAATGATATCTCCTTGTGGCCATGGGTAATTGACTGAAGTATCTCCATACCGGCAATCTACTTCTGTTCCTATCATTGGAGAGTCCTGGAAATGCTTCGAAAGATGTAGCAATATACACAAGATATGAACTCCTGTAAAATCAGAGTAGCAGATACTTCTGACATTTGTTCATACAAAGAGTCACCGATTGGCTCTGCCCAAATCAGCTGCTGCTTCCCCTTTTTGACAATAGCAATATACTAAAACATCTAACTCAAAAACATTGACTTTCTTCAGTCCTCACATTCTGCCAAGGAGAGTGATCATGTCATTGATCTCCTCCTTGAACTCAGTTCTGTATAGTATTGCAGTCCACCAGGTTGAAATCGATTGCCTCGACTTGACAAACCAAACAGTATTGATTTCCCTCTTGTTGTCATAATCTAAAGCCTTTTCATGACAAATGTCTGCATATGCAAGAGCAGAGGGAACATGGAAGATTTTATTGATAGCCTCTGCATCCAACATCATGATTATTTTACCATTTGCATCCTTGACTGTTCACATCTCTTTTTGTCAAAGTGTGATGTGTGTGCCATCACAAACTCAGGTTCCGATACTGCTATAGCAAAGGTTGAGAGCACGTGCATATGGCTTTTGAGGAGTTTCTTCATTTCATCTGTTGATTTCACTACCTCTATCCTTTAAATGAATTTGGAAATATCCACATGCTCAACTTCTAAATCTTTCATCTTATCTATGTTTGAGACCACTAAAGTAGGAATGCCAACAATCTGATATATGTGAAACTTGAGTTTCATCTTTTTCTTCTTTAAGAGTACTCAGGAGCCTTCAATGGACAACTCATAAACAAGATAGGAGACTCAACTCCCTCATCATTATTCTGCATTAAAATTGCAGATACAGTATGCTCGGAACCATAACTATTCACAACAAAATTCTTTGTGTAGTCTAGGCAGACTGAGACTGGGGCATGCACAATTGCCTCTTTGATATCTGCAAATGCCATCTTTCCTTCTGCACTCCATTAGAAGATATTTTCACTTTTCATCATATCTATAATATAATGAGTCTTCTCAGCAAAGTTTGGAACGAACCTCCGTAAGAAATTTAACTTTTTGAAGAAAGAATGAACTGATGTTTTGCTTCAAGGCGGTGACTTTGGATTGACTTTGGTGTTGGCCCCAAAAGCTTTCGCTCAGTCACACGAAAAATTGTTTTCTTGGTGTTAAGAGAAACACCATGTCGCCTACATCTTTCTAGAACTTATTGAAGATGATAGAAATCACCTTGTCGATTCTTTCAGAATATGGTCAAGTCATCTAAATAAACAACAATAAACTTATCTGTGGTTTCTTGAAATGCAAGGTTTGTTGCTTGCTGAAATGTTGCTCCTGCAGTGATGAGATCAAAAGGCATTGTGATATACATAGGTATCCCATGGCCTCATGAATGCGGTCTTATGCTGGTCATCTTAACTGACTTCAATCTGATTTTAGCCAGAGAGTCCATTATGCATGCACAACATTTCAAAGCCCGTCGTTGTTTGCAGCACTTGGCCCATTATCGACAATGGGTAATTATCCTGAAGTGACAATTGGTTGAGGTTCTTGAAATCCACACAAATGCAGATTTCTTCTCCATTCTATAATAATCAGATATGAGATAATGAGATAGTTATAAAGGTATTATCTCATATCTGATTATTATAGAATTTGCAGAAACTTTACATGGTATCAGAGCTCTGGTAGTCGAACCTAGGCTCTGCAAATTAAATAATCAGACTTGATATATATCTAGCATCATTCTTCTATCTTCAATGGCATACACAATCAAACCCGAGGATAGGTTTGATGGGAAAGAACACTTTGATGCTTGGAAATTCAGAATCATGATGATTCTCGAAAAAAATGATGTAAAACAATTTGTTGATTCAGCATCCAGACAACCTACTGTTGAACCTCATAAAACTATCTAGAGTAAAGGAAACAAGATAGCCATACAGATCATATTAGATGGGGTGAAAAATGAAATAGTACCCATGCTAATGAAACATCATACATCATCTGATATGATTAATGCATTATTAAATGCATATGAAGTTAACAATGCAACTAGAGTTCTCGCACTAAAAAGACAACTAAATCATATACAAATAAAGAAGGGAGAATCGATGAATTCTTTCTTCTTATGGGTTCCCAGTCTAAGAGATGAACTTGCAAGTATAGGAACCATCATTAATGACACGAAACTAACATGGATGACTATAGATGGATTACCAAATTCATGGGGAAACATTCGCACAAGGAGTAAGTGCCAGAGACAATCTTCTTAACTTCAATAGACATAAGGGAGATTGTCTTTAGGAAGAATTCAGAAAACTTAAGAAAGGGGGAAGTTGAAAACTGAAGATGAAGAACTTCATGTTCTTAGCATAAATTCCTATAAAAGCAAGCAGAAGCACTTCAAGAAGAAAAAGGGTAATCAAAAGAATGACAAACCTAAGAAAGATCTATCCAAAATAAAATGCTTTAGATGCAAAAATTTTGGACACTACAGATCTAATTGCCTTGAGAATTCTAAACAGCAAGTGAACTGTACAAACATTACTTGGGAAAAAGATAACTATGATTTTGAGAATCATGTATTATATCGGCACTATCAAATGAAGTCTCAAGTAAGGCATGTGTGATTGATAGTGGATCATTTCGACATATTACAGGATACAGAGAAGCACTAGACTTTATATCAGAAAAAATTAATGGCGAAGTCACCATCGATGATAATTCAGCACATTCCGTCAAAGGAATTGGAAATTACAACTTGAAACTAAAGTTGGGTAGTTCTCTTCTTCTCAAAGGAGTACTCTATGTACTAGGAATAAAAAGGAATCGAATCTCGGTTACAACACTTGAAGATGATGGACATAATGTTGCATTAATGGACGATAAAGTAATAACTTGGGCTAAGAACTCCTCATTTAAGAAAGAAAAATTGATTGGTCAAAGAAAGGGGTACTCGTATGAATTAAATTTTGAACCAAGTTGACCCATTCAAGCCTTAATTCATGAAGCTGCTGGTATAAACGAAATATGGCACAAAACATTAGGACATCTAAATTTCAAAACCTTATCTACCATGGAGAAGATGGTTACAAGTTTACCTAAGTTAAATAAAGATCATTCAAGCATATGCGAAGGATGCACTCTAGGTAAGAACACCAAAAGTCCATTTCATGATAGCATTAGAAAAAACTAACAATGTTTTGGAATTAATTCACTCAGATTTATGTGGACCTATGTTTGTTCCTTCTCTTGGAGGATTTTGGTACTATATACTTTTTATAGATGACCTCTGTAGGATAACTTGGATTTACTGCTTAAAATGTAAAGAATCAAAAGGAATCCTTAAGAGATTTAAAGAATTTAAACCTTTTACTGAAAACTTATCAGGACATAAAATTAAAACTCTTAGGACTGATAATGGAGGGGAATATACCTCAGATTTGTTTAAAGAGTTTTGTAAAGAAACAGGAATTAAGAGGGAGTATACCGTTCCTTATAACCCACAACAAAACAGGGTAGTAGAAAGGGAGAATAGGATAATTATAGAGGTTGTAGGAACTATGATATTTGATCTAAATCTAGGATATTATCTTTGGGTAGAAGCCTCTTGGATTGTTGTCTATATACAAAATAGAAGTCCTCACTCCTACCTTAGAGATAAAACTCCCAAAGAAGTCTTTACTAAAGTTAAACCTAATATAAGTCATCTTAAGATTTTTGGGTGTCTAGTATATATACATGTTCCAAAAGAAAATAGAACTAAGTTAGAACCCTCCAGGAGGAAAGGTATTTTTGTTGGGTATAGCGAAACATCTAAAGCATATAGGATTTTCATGCCTGGAATATTGAAATTAGTAGGGATATCATTTTTGAAGAAGATTTAGCATTCAAAAGAGCTCTAAGTTCAAAAAAACCCTCTCTCTTACCTAGTTCTAAAGGAAATACTGAATCTGAGTCTCAGAGGGAGAACATTAAAGAAATTAAAGATGAAATTCAAAACCTCAATCTTGAAGAAACCAAAAATTCGAAGAAAAGACCACTTTGGGCCATTAAGACAGTAGAGGAAGCACAAGACTTAGCTGCACCATTTGGAACATTCAAAGAAAGCAAAAGACCCAAAAGATTTTTTAGTTATGCAACAAACATGAATGATTTATCTAAATCAGAACCAACCAATGTTTCAGATGCTATTAAACATACAGCTTGGAAGGATGCCATGACAGAAGAATACCAATCCATTAAGAAGAATGATGTTTGGGAAATTGTTCCAAGACCTAAAGGAAAATCTGTTGTTTCTTCCAAGTGGATATTTAAAATCAAGCATGTTGCTGATGGTAGCATTTAAAAATATAAAGCCAGATTCGTAGCTAGGGGATTCTCTTAGAAAGAGGGGATTAATTATGAAGAACTTTTGCTCCTATTGCCAGATACACCTCTGTAAGAGCAATCCTAGCTATTGTAGCATCGAAGGGATGGAAAGTACATCAAATGGATATAAAAACAACATTTCTGAATGGAAAGATTACATAAGAAGTATATTTGGAGCAACCTGAAGGATTTGAAACTCATAACCCTGAAATTTTTGTTTCCAAGCTCAAGAAAGCTCTCTATGGGCTTAAACAGGCTCCAAGGCCATGGTATGAACAAATTGATAAGTATCTCACCAGCTTAGGATTTTCTAAGAATGAAGCTGATCCAAATCTATATTATAAAAGGGATAAAGATGATATGGTAATTTTGATACTGTATGTTAATGTATTAAGTCAGTTTATGTGTGAGCCAAAGGAGATTCACCTAGTTGCAGTTAAACACATCATGAGATAGTTGAATTAGACCTACATGGATACATAGACTCAGATTGGGCTAGAAGTGTTACTGACAGGAAAAACACTTCAGGATGTTGTTTCAGTTTAGGCTCAGCAATGATATCATGAATATGCAGAAAGCAGTCTTCAGTAGCACAAAGTTCCACAGAAGCCGAATACATTGCAGCAGCGATGGCCTCTCGGGAAGTAGTTTGGCTTAGAAAGTTACTTGTGGGATTATTTGGTCAGGCCTTGAATCCTACGATTATTCATTGTGATAATCAGAGTTCAATCAAGCTTTTTGTGAATCTAGTTTTCCATGACAGGTCCAAACATATCGAAATTCCTTACCATTATGTAAGAGATATGGTAGATAGGAATAGTGAAAAATTAGAATACATTTGCACTGTAGAGCATACAACAGATATTCTCACCAAACCTCTCTCTCGAGTGAAGATAGATCACTTCAGAAAAAGACTTTGTATGGTTGAGTTGTAAGTCATTTTGTATTCTTTAAATTATTAATAAAATAATTTTATTGTCAGGCTATTGACTGTTATGGGCTCCACCATTTCTATTCATTTTTTTAGAGGTGATGATCTCTGAGATAATGAACACTTGTATGAAATACATTATGAGAGATGACAATCTCTTAGATAATGGGCTAAACAGTAGAGATCTATTGTTAGATTTAGATGAGTTCAAGATCACATTGTGATTCTATGAGTCACAATTTGGATAAAGGAAGAATTTTGTTATTCTCCGGAGTTTATCCTGTGTTTTGGTAGATCTTAACTCAGGTGCATGTTGTGATATAGGAATACCAGTACCTATGAGTCACAACTTAGATAAATGAAGAATTTAATTATTCTCCGGATGTTATCTTATATATTGTATTCATTGCAATACTGTTATCACTTATACTAGTGATATGTCATATCACAGATATAGTAATATGACATAGTATCATGTGTTCAATAATACCACATCCTAAGAGGAAGATTCAGATAGATATAGAGTATCATTCTATGCTTATTCATCGTAGTTGATGATGCTAGATATGTTATCTCTCAGTATGATTATCAAGTTAAGAGGAGTGTTAAAGTTATACCTTCGATCCTCATACTGGTCTGACTGTGCAGATCACACAGACCTCATCTTTGATATAATACTGTTTTAAAGGCTATTTATACATTACTCCTCTGTTAGGCATGATTGGCGATCCTTAATGGTGACTATATGATTAGCATTAATATCAACTAAGTTAGTTATGTTTATTGTTAAACTACGTCTCCTTGAGGCGCTGATTATGAGAAGGTATTGTGGGCCGACCTAGGTAGGGTCATGTCCCTTTAAGGGACACGCCCTTTGGTTATGGTATATAAGGATGGTGTGATTGTAGTTAAAGGACACACAACAATATATCAAGTCTGTTCCTTTAAGCAACCCTGCCACAAATCGAGTACTTGCTGAGATAAATAATTATTTCAGAATAACAATTAATATTGTCGTCTCATTTCAAAGGTCAGGAATAAAGGAAGATCAGAACAGCAAGTTATAAAGGTATTATCTCAGATCTGATTAGTATAGAATTTGCAGAAACTTTACATCAAGAAAATAAACTCTTCACCTGTTTCTAGATCAATATCTGGGACTGATTCTGTAGATGGTGGCTTGCTGCCCTGAAAGTAGAGCTCATCAAAATTTCCCTTTGTTTCAAGAAAATTGATAATCTGCTTATCATAATTGAAGACTTGCCAATGGTCTGAATTGTCTAGAATGCTTGCCCTAAATATCAACTTAGTCTGATACAAATTATCAGCAAAATCTTTGTGAGGAATCAACAAGGTTGCTGATGCGGCAAGAGAGTCAACTCTGTCATTCTACTCTCATGGAAGGACAAGGATGTTGAAAGCGTCAAATGGCTCGATGCAGTCCCCCACCAAATTACATTAGTGTTTCAGTCTCTCATTTCTAGTTTGGTACTGATATCTGGTTTGACACTCCACCAATTTGGCATCACCTTGGGCATGTAAATTTTTGATTCCCTTCTTGTGCACCATTTCAATACCCAATAACAATGCCTCACGTTTGGTGTTGTTAGTATTGTTGAACTGCAACTTGAAGGAAAAGGGAAAGACTTTGCTTTTTGGAGATACCAAGACTACCTCGCACCAAATTCCAGAGACGCGTAGCTTTCATCAAATTCCAATATCCAAACGTCATTGCAGCTACTGCTACTTACTTCTATGGAACTTTGGGTAGGACTTAAGCTTTTTCAACCATGGTGGAAGATTCATTAGAGCCGAGGTCAGTCTCTTGATCGTCACTTGCATCTCCAAATCTGTCAGCATCGGAGAGACAGGAAGAACCTTCTGATCCATCAGTCCAGTGTTGTGCAAACTCCGAAATTTCATCAGCATAAAGGTAATAATTTCCCATTCCTGCTGACTCAAAAAAAAACTGAGCACGAGAGTCAATGGATTTAACCACCATATACTTTTGTCTCCCTCTTAAGAAGCAGTTTCTGCCCAACACTCTTGACGAGTATTCTTGCGTCGGACATGATCATGTTGAGCTTGCCCCCCACATATTTACAAAAGTTACAGCCAAGTAACATTCCATAGGAAGCAGGAATGTCTGTGACCAAGACAATCATTTTAATCTTTTATTAGGGAAGGATGCAAGTGCAAACTGTGGATCCTTAATTTGCCTTCTAAGAGGCACTTGCTTATTCTCCATGGAATAGTAGTTCCCAACTTTTTTTGTCAAGATCAAATCCAATGCATCTGCCACTTTGGTTGGCGTGACACTGTTAGAGGCACCAATATCAATAACTAAGGTACTCAACTTGAAGCCATTGATCAACAAAGAAATGTACAAAGGTTCTATTTTCCTGGGAATGGACGACAATATAGTCACTAGGTTATTGGATAAGTTCTTTTGCTGAGGGGTGGTAGTTGAGGCTTGAGCAGGTTGGGATTCCTTGACATGTTTGGTAAGTCTATCCAACTGATCTGGATAAGCTTGTAAGTACTCAATCTCAGACATTTGTATTTTCATCTTTTTAGCACGGTCAATGATATCAAATGCTTGAAAAGAGCTTGCTAGGGAAAAGGAAAAACTTCTTGGGGTTTCAGATAGACACACTGGGTTTGGGTACACTTGGAGAAGAAGAAGGATCATTGTTACTTAATTGGTTTTTTGCTGCATCTTTAAGAAGAGTGGACAAAAGTGTTCCTCTTTTAGCAATAGTGACTGGGAATTGAGGACCATCCTTTGCTTTCTTGTCATTTTGATGATTGTTTGAGAAGGAGGCATCATAACAAATGCTTGACCATGGCTTCTTCAGATTCTGCATCATAGTGTATGTACCCGATATTAGAGTTGCCAGCTGTCTCTTCATCCTCCTGATAAGGGGCAGCAATGGCCTTTGTTTGATATTCAGTTGATTGGTAACGAAGTTGATCTGCTTCCTAGTACCTCATTGCTTGGAGGGGCTGCAAGCACAAGCCTCTCTGGAGGAGGGGGAAGCTGGGCTTGATTGTTTGCTGCATAATTGTGGGCAGTATTTGGATATGTCCGCCATGGAATATCCTTGCACAGGGCAGCGAATGATCCTTGAGAAATTTGCTTCTTGCGAGCAAGAATTTCATTTGATAGCTTCTGCACCATTGGATTTGTGGTGCTTGATGCGGAAGATTTTGAAAATGAATTTCCTTTGGAGTGGTTTGAGTCTCTTTGAATCTTACCAGCCAAGATCAAGTGATCTTAAATCTCTGTCGCTAGAGTTTGTGCATTAGCCAGATCTGTAGGAACAACCCTTCTCAATAAGAAGCTGACTTTAGGCAATTGCATATTGATGAAGAAACACTTGAGGTTCTTAGGTGTAGGCCATGCTACAGTAGGAATTCTATTTGCTAGTTTATTAAACTTGGCAATGAATTCTCACATGCCTTCATGCTTGTCCTTTTTCATTTACGTCAATTGAGCTAGTAGAGCACACTTATCCTGAGTAGTCTAGAGTCGTTCCTCAAACTTGTTTTTAAGTGTATCACAGATAGAACCTTGTTCAAGATCGTAGAACCAATCAGCTGCATTGCCTTGGCGAGTTTCCTCAAACAACCGTACTTACACAGCTCAATGCTCTACACCGAGCGCACCACAAGCAATTTAAAAGCCTTTAATATGTTCGTTAGGATGCTGTTTCACCATAGAATGTCAGGAACTTCTCATGGGAACCTTGTGGAATTGGATGAAGTGGTGGAGTTACCAAAAGATTGTTGAGAGATGAATGCTGATGATATTCCTATGGGGGAGTATTGTAGATATGTTACTATGATGATATGTTACATTCATGACTGAGTTTGTCATTGATGTCAGCATAGCAATCTTTTGTAGTATTTGACAGAAGAGCAGCGGAAAGATAAAGTTGGTATGGATGACTAGTTGAGTATTCTAACCATCCGAGGTTATGGGAGATATGTCTGAGTATTTGGTATATGCAGTTAACGTCAGAAGAAGAAATGACAAGTCTGGAAGAAGTTATGTAAGTTTTGGTGATGTCTGTTCTGAGATAGAGTTTACAAAGGCATGTTCTGGTAAACTTGTTATATCTCTTAGTAGAGTTGTTATTCTGAGAATTGAGGTTGAGGATGTGTAGAAGACATGTTTGTGATGACATGGCTAAGTTCGCTCGTCATAATATTGTGTGTACGGAAAGTTATTCAAGTTGCAAGGCAGAAGATTAATGTTATCGCTAAGTGTAACGTGTTCTTAATATGGTCCTATAATGTTTAATTGAGAAGGTCTTAAAGCTGACTTAGGGAATTATTCTATGGACTCGGTATAAAGGAAGGACATTTTTCTTTATCATGATATGGATGTGGAATTGTGTGGATGATATTTGTAAGCAATAGAGAGAGCGGAATGTGAAGTTGAGTAGAGCAGAGTGGAAGTGAAGGAAACTTCATTGTCGAGGTTTTGCTGAGTGATCCAAGGTTTGATATTTGGATCCGAGGTTCGTGACCTGGTCTACAAGGTCTAATAGTGGTTGGTTTGATTGATAGAACAAAGGAAAGAAGAACATAACAGTAAATTGCATGTTTGAGCAGTGAGCTCTTCTTGTAGTTGAATTGCATGTTTGGGCAGTGGGCTCTTCTTGCATACATTGTACTACAACTCCTAACAAGGATTCAAAGTCTCCTAACAGGGACTCTATGTACTAAATATTGTAATAGACTCCTAATAGGGTCCATCCTCTAACAAGGAATATTTATATTAGTACATCATCTTGTGGTCATCATTCCCACCGGGGTTTTCCCTTTGATCAAGGGTTTCCCTAGTTAACATATCTGGTGTAGTTGTCTACGTC
Organism: Cupressus sempervirens; assembly: GCA_028749045.1. Taxonomy (NCBI): domain Eukaryota; kingdom Viridiplantae; phylum Streptophyta; class Pinopsida; order Cupressales; family Cupressaceae; genus Cupressus; species Cupressus sempervirens. Next base: position 401,689,927 of record CM053783.1, on the reverse strand, counting down.
ATCTTATTATGGTTGCTGTTTACTTTGGTTGAATGGTTAAGTTTGTTTAAAGAAGATAAATATTTTAAATGTTGGATAATTGATTCACCCCCCAGTTATCTTGGTGGACTATTGTTTCTAACAAAGATGACCCCAAGGGACCTATGGCAGCCATCTTTGGAAAAATTGGGATGAGTGGAATGGAAGGAATTAACTGTTTGAAAAAGAATGGTGAGGCTTCACTTGTATAGGCTTCTTTTTCTTTGATTGTGGAAAACTAGTAGTTCATGAAAGAGGGGGGTCTGATAGTAAGAAGATCAAGCTTAGTTTGTTGAGCCCAACTTGGTGTAGTATCTTTTGACTCTTCACCCTTCTTGCGTCAGACATAACGGCTTAATCCCACTACCATGGAGATATACAACTTGGAAAATAAAGTTTTTGAACAATAACAAGATACTAGACTTCAAACAAAAGTGTGAGGCTTCTGAATGCCTTTGTGTCTGCACCAAAGTCGCCAAAAACTATTGGCTAAATTTTGTAAGCTGTTGTAGACACACTACTTGCAAAATGAAGTATTTAGACACAATACGTAAAATATAATCTCTTGTCTCAACTTAGGGGAGGCACCCTTCTTATTTCTGCCGAATCAACTAAAACTTAACAAGAAATCCAAACTAATCTAAGATTGGGTATTGCAAGTATGACTTCCTCTTTCTTTAGGAAGGATTTTTACTTCCATAAATATGTGCTTTATAAACTTGAGATCTTTGACAACTTCACTTTTAAGCACTAGTTGGAGCAATAATGCCAATAATCTTAACATTAACCAAAATATTAATTTTTAAGCATACCAGTAAATTATTATCTAAGTAATCTTCATAAGTTCAAAGACTCATAAACTTTCCTGTATAAAGTGGAAGTGATACAACACCCAATTGTTGATTAGTTCGAAATTATTTTTAAGTTTTAGTTGAGCCAGTAGCAATAAGAAGGGCACCTCCCTAAGTTGAGAGGAGAGATTATATCTCACACAGTGTGTCTAAATTCTAAATACTCCATTTTACAAAATATTTAGCCAACAAATATATATATTGAATCTTCATGATTTGTTCGGTGGCTTAGTTGTTTTCATTATCAAGTCTATTATCAATTTATCAATTCTTTTTTGAGCTTTCCTCCAATTTGTGCATTTCTGCCAAGTTACGTTATTGGTACTTCCTTGCAGGCCCCTGTAGGTGTACCTTGTGTGATTATGGTATTGTTGTTCTTTTACCTCTCCGGTATCTCCTGGATCCTGCCACTGTGCTGGGTTGTGCACGTATGCTGTACCATGACAGGATCCCTGGTAGTTAGCATGATCCGACTGTCAAACAACAGTCATAAACAAGACAAAAAAATATTTAAAACAAATATCATTAAAGAACATAAAATAAACACTCTGATGCAAATAAACCCAAGCTAATTCATTTCTATTCTGTTCACTTTATCATTATTTAATTTAATTTTTTATATTGTTCTTGATTTTATACAAATTTATTGAAGCCATACTGAGTTAGGCGCCAAAACAATTAGTGAACTTCTGTGCCTGTACACATAACTTACCTGTACCACTGGTGACTTAGCTACCAAGTATTACATATTCACCCATACATATACCATACCTGTACCCTGGTAACTTAGTTGCCAAGTTTTGAATTAAATATTCTGAGAAATTGTTGTCTGCTTGTTCTTCTTCCTTGAAATTTTGGCATGGTTTTCTTCATTATTGGTCTCAATCCCCTTGCCTTCTTATCTGTAAAATTTGTACAATTGTGTGCACTGCTGAATTATGCTTTGTTTTGCACAGCCTTGTGGCTCTATGACTTACTGCATCTGTGGAAGTTTTTACTCAGCCCTCCCTTTTCTACTTGGCAACATATGATGTCCCATTAAACATATTAAAAGCTGCAAAATATTCCAACTGCCACTTTAACACTCTTGAGCTGCTGTTGTCATTGAATTTTTTGTTCAGTCTTCCTTGAGATTTGTTTGTACACTAATGCCTCCAGGGTCTACTTCAAATTGTGCTCCAATGAAAAGTTTGAATAGAGCACTAGTCAGTTCCTTCAAAAAGTGGCCAGTCAATACTCCTTGTCACAAATTATGTGTTATCCTCCATACCAGGAGAGTCAGTATGGTGTCTTCATGATGCCTATCCAAGTAAGCTGTTTATAGAACAGCATGGGGTGTTAATCAGTGCCCATTAGATAATACCTTAGCATCATTAAATTCCAAATAGCATTTATTTGCATATAAAGAGCCGTACAGATGGCTGTCGTATGAAATGCGCTACTAGTACAACCACCACCACAGAAAGAAGGAAATTATGTCTCCATCTATGCAGTAGCATTATAGATTATTGTGAATAAGGGTTCCATGCATCTAAATTATCTAATACTAGTCAAATTCTCGCCTTTCCTTTTTGGTGGATGCTTAGTCAAATTCTCACCTTTCCTTTTTGGTGGATGCTTAGGCGATGTAGGCATTATTGATAATTTTTTAATTGTTTGATGTGAAATTTTACTGCATATGTCTTGGAAGTGGGTAAATAAATATCAAGCATGATGCAAATTGTAAAATTGGATCTAAATTGTTGTTACATCTGAAATGTGTAAACATTATAAATTATAACAATGAACCCTTATTTTGCATAGCTGTGCAGACTTTCTTAGTGACACACTATAATATCTGACAAGAGTGGTGGTTATATGATAATTATAAAAATTCATTGCTACTTAATCCCAAAACAGACAATTTTGCGAATTTGATGTTTTGTTCAGTCTTTATAATCTGTTCCATTTGCTTGAGTAGTCTCAGTTCGAGGAGTTAGGGGTATAGTTGATATTTTTGGAATTTATTAGCAATTGTTTTCATTTTCTTCTATGTTTTTTTTATCAAGTTCATCACTGCTGCTTATTGACTTTGTTTTTCCTCTTTGACCATGTTTGATAGTATTTTGGAGTTGTCAGTTTGCGGCCCGCCCCTCAAATTCTTCATTGCAGTTTTGGAAGCAGATGGGTGGGGTGGATATTGATGAAGGTGGTATCATAGTAAAATCTGTCCATACGTCCATCAATTCCCATCAAGCTGTTCTCAAGGTGCATTTCTGAGTGATTGCTTAAATATGCAAATCTTCAAGAAAGAATGTAACTATCCAGCATTTTGGGTTAACTATTTACAGAATGAGATTGCTGCTTCAGAGCTCGATTCTTTATTTGTTTATTGCACAAATCGTCAGGCATATTCACTTCACTTTTTGTGAACATTAAGTACATTGATAATAAATAAAGTGCATATTTATGTTCATTTTTGTGACCGTATTGTTTTGTTTATCAGAGGATACCTTTAATTTAATAATTCTTTTCTTCAACTGTTATTTTCTTTGGCCTTGAGTTAATATTTTCATATTTGTTGACTTACAGAGATATGTAGCTGATGTTGGGAAAGCATGGCCTGTTTTGATTGTATGTGGGGGATTGCTGCCATTGTTTTTGTCAGTGGTTTGGTTGGTTATGATTCGCTACTTTGTTGCAGTGATGATATGGGCAACAATTGTTCTCCTCAATATTCTTACCTTTTCCATCACACTGTTTTTCTACACAAAAGGTTAGTCACTATTTAAAAACTTAACGCAATATTATTGGAAGGAAAGGTACATTCAGCAACAAAATGCATATGCACAGTATCTTTGGGAATGCTTTTTCATAGGAGGATCTGAATTAGGAAATAGTTAATCTAAGAAGAGGAAAGGGACATTATACTGTCTTCAAGCTCTGTTTCCAATGTGGAATTGAATCAAAATCTAGTATGGTTTATTGGGTTATTAGTATTTTCATCACCATGTCTTATCTGCTTAAGTAGTAGTTTAATTGTATAAAGAGGATATGCACAGTATCTTTGGGAATGCCTTTTCAAAGGAGGATCTGAATTAGAAATAGTTAATCTAAGAAGAGGAAAGGGACATTATACTGTCTTCAGGCTCTGTTTCCAATGTGGAATCGAATCAAAATCTAGTATGGTTTATTGGGTTATTAGTATTTTCATCACCATGTCTTATCTGCTTAAGCAGTAGTTTAATTGTATAATGTGGAAGACTTTTTTGTTTCAAATTTCCATTTAAGTTGTGTTTTCTTTGATCAATTGTAAATCACAAAATTTTCATTGAAATCTCTTGTGATACCAGTTTTTAAAGCTTGTTCCATTATTCATAAATCTGCTTGAATAAATTTGATGATTGGGAGACTGGAACATGATTTTTGAAGCTTGTTCCGTTACATCATAAATCTGTTGATGAATGTGAGATCTGAACATGATGGCTGTTAAAGTATGACCATTCCCGTAGTTTTCAAGAACTTGGAGGATTTGACTATTTGGTGAATTCAAACTGTGCAAGTGAGCTGAGAGTATAGTACTCAAGCCTTCTCTCTAATTCTATATTCTTTGAACTATAATGGAGGAAAAATGAATCAGGACCGATTTTCTGAATGACTAGAGTTAATGGACAGTGTTTGCATTGTCTCTTGGAATAGCAGAGTGGGTATATGGAAGACAACTTATGCAATAGAGGGCAAAGTGCTTGGTCGTTGTGTAATTGCTTTAGCTATAATGTGCTACAAGTAGAAAGTAGAAACCTTTTATGAGAAAAATTTATAAAACTAGAGTACTAGCTATATGCTTATAGTCATTAGAATCAATATATTATCACTGTCTGTTATTCAGAAAAAATGTTTATTTAAAGTTTTTAGTTGCAGTGTAAGTGATGATTACAATATTTATGCACTTTAAACGTTATCAAAACATATTTTTTCTGTTGATTATATGTTATCCATTAATAGTTGTTAAGTACCTTGGAAAGAAGAACTGACTTGTACGAATTACATACCATACCAAAAAAGGAAGAGTTCAGCATCAGATTGATATACAACAATACAACAATATGTCAAAAACTGATAATAACCAAAGCCTACATTGCTAAGACATAAACAGCCTGGGATCTGATCTGTGTGACAGAAAGGGGAAAAGAAACTGAAGCTGGTGCATCGGAAGACCCTGCAGCCTGCTGAAAGGTTCCCTGTTTGCATTTGCCTTTAGAACTTTCTGATTTACTTCTTAGATCTCTCAACAGCTGAATGAACTGGCTCAGAGGGATGTCGAAATCATCATCAGGTTCACCGCTGGCAGGTAAGGTGTTGCCCCTAGATCCACTGTCATCTTTCCTTTCGACTACCATGTAGCCATGTGCCACCTCATTTTTTTCGATCAACTCCCTGCCAGTGTTAAGTAAATTGACAAATTCCTGCTTCATTTTCAAAATCACAGTGACCTGTAGAGAAACATCAGAGTAAATGAGTCTCCGCAGATACTCAGTAAGGTACCTGCTCTTCCTATTAAAAAATCATTATTCCTAATTGTCTAGATATTCCATAACAATAAAGAAGAATAGATAGGCCAAAAGGAATCCCTGCTATTGTAATCACTCAAGATGTTGCCAGATATAACATGAGAGACACTGAAATCATAATTAGGAACCAGCCCAAAAATACCCTAAACTTCCTTTGCAAAGATACAATCAAAGAACACATGAAAGACTGATTCACAACAGTTGGGCTCACCATTTAGCTTCTTGAAAGGAAGTCTGTGCCAGAGAAAACAAAGAATTTTAGGCTCAACCGGACGGTGCCATAGGTTAAGGAGATGTTTGCTCCAAGAAGGCTGATCAATGCTGAGGTTCTACTTTGCATTGAGGTGTTCAATGATGTCCTGTTTTCATGTGAGTAGAAAATAAAGGTATTTTGCTTTGACCAAGGGGAGAGGGGTACCATCAGGCCAAATGAAGTCAGCAATTCTAAGAGAAGGTTCACAATGAGGCTTGGGTGGGTTGAGGTGGCTACAAGAACCTCTCAGAAAAGAATAGGTTCTCCATTGAGATTGAGGTAGATCAAAATTTTCAGCCAAGACTTCCCATTCCAACTTGCAATCATCATTGCTAATATCCTGAAAGCATCTAATACCTTTAGCGTCCCACTTTTTGGCAGAGCAGCCTTGTAATAGAGCCAGGGGTTTATTGTTATGTATCTTTCACCACATATACTGTTACCAATAACTACAGTTTTCCCAGAAATATGATCTTTCACTAAGCTCCAATGCTTCCAGATAGATTTAAAGACAGCTGAGCCTCCTATCTTCAAGTCCAACTTGCCTGCTAAGAATTCATTAATATGAAGCCCTTTACAGTATTTGACATGAATAGGTAAAGCCCTGGATATGTTGTTCCTAACAAGGATCTTCCTTGGTTCATCTTCAGCAGAGGCTTTAGCTATCCATTTAGCTGCAAGCGCCGCACCTTGGATCCTTAGATCATTTGATCCAAGCCCCCCAAGCTCTATACTGGTGGTGTGCCATTCCCAACACACAGAATGAGATTTATAGTTACCTTTCCATCTGACCATAGAAAGCCCCTGATAATTTTTTGGATGTAATTCATATGCCCCTGATTGAACATCCAGACTGACGAATCGTATACAGTATATGAAGACAAGATCATTTGACATACCTAAATTTTGCCAACTAAGGAGAGGAAGTGAGTGTTCCATTTGCTAAGTTTCTTCTCAACCTATCCTTCACCCATTCCCACATATTCTTCAAGTTTGGGCTGACAGTAAAGGGGATGCCAAACCTGACAATGGGATTGGGTCGACCCCAGGGAATGGAGAGTCTGCTGCACCATGATGGAGGGGATTCTTCCTAGCCCAAAAGGATAGACTTAGTCTGGGAGATCTTACTACCAGAAGCAGAGCAAAACAAATCTACCTTGCACATCAGATTACTTAGGTTCCCTTCAAAAAGATGGAAGAGGATGGCAGTATCATCTGCAAATTGAACATTGATGAGCTCCTCGATGTTAGGTAGAACAAGGCCAGACACTCTAGGAGAGAAAACAGCATCCCTTAGGAGATAGTGCAAGGAATCAACAACAAGAACAAAGAGGGAGGGGGCAGGGAACAACCTTGTCTGATAGACCTGGTGATCTCAAACTGTTCAGACTAGCACCAATGATTTTAAAAACAGTCTTGGCTCCATTAAGCAGTGTGAACCATACAACAAAAGATAGGTGGGAAGCCCAGACACTCTAACATCATACCAACAAACTTCCATTCAATTCAGGCGTAGGCCTTCTTGTAATCGATCAACAACATGCTCACCTGCTGATTGGACTCTTTAGTCCAGTCCAAGGCTTCCTGATTTTCTAGGATGAGCCTTCCTTTAACAAAACCAGTCTGAGATGGGGAGATAATTGAAAGTAGAATATTATCAATGCTCAATGCAAGGAACTTTAGCCAAGATTTTGTATGAAACATTCAAAAGTGTAATTGGTCTCCAATTCTTAATGAGGGATCTAGCACCATCTTTTGGTATCAGTTCAATAGGACCAGAGTTAATATCAGCACCCAGAGACATCTTCCCAATTGCCTTTTCATATACTTGTAGAAGCTCCGCACCAATCCATTCAATGTTGGCTTTGAAAACTCCATCAGGAGTCCATCTGGACCTGGCGCTTTGTCATTTGCCATTTTGAGTATAGGATTGTTAATTTCCTCCACAGATGTTCCTACCAACCTAGGCCGCATTCTCGGATATTTTCTTTGGAATAATACCTCTGATCTTGAGCCTAGCTGACTCCATAGACTGCTCAGTAGCCTAGAAGAGAAGAGTTTCTGTAATAGGAGACAAAGGCACTGAGGATCTTCTCTCGAGTCTCCAACTTATGACCTTCATCACAGATACTCAATCCTATCTCTGGATTCCTTCTGATTAAGCACATTGAAGAAGAATTTGAAGCCCCTATCTCCAAGATTTATCCAATTAATCCTGGCCCTGGTTTTGGCCCCCTTGAACTTCTCATTTTGGAGTCTCCTGAGAGAATCCCTGCACGGAGATAAAGTCTTCACAACAGGCAAATCAGCAGGGTCCCCTTGCACCCTCATCTCTGCCGCACAAAGTAGGTTATGTAGCTCATATTCTTCCCTCCGAAAATCTTTGTCTTCTTCTTCCCAACAGTTTGAAACAATGCTTCCCAAGTGGTAATATTTTGAGACCACTTTTCAGTAGCACTTTTGTAATGAACGATACATGAATTAAACCAATTAATGATATTCACAGCTGCTCCAATTCTCTCATCTTCCAATAGGGAAGAATTGAGATCAAAGCCGTCTCTCAACCCTCTCACTTGTGTTGGCCTATCTATAAAGAAGATAGTGGCAAGGATAGGATGATGGTCAGACAAGGGAAACGGACCAATCTTCACATTGATACTATTAGAGTTAGTTCTGCAACCAAACACCTCTTTATTAAGATAGAATCTATCTAACCTACAATAGATTCTCCTTTCCCCTTTCTGAAAATTTAACCAAGTGTGCTAGATACCTTTGTACTCTGGTTTGAGGCAATGCTTCAGAAGTGGGGTAGTATTTTAAGGCTACTTTTCAGTAGCACTTTCGTAATGAATGATACATGAATTAAACCAATTAATGATATTCACAGCTGCTCCAATTCTCTCATCTTCCAATAGGGAAGAATTGAGATCAAAGCCATCTCTCAACCCTCTCACTTGTGTTGGCCTATCTATAAAGAAGATAGTGGCAAGGATAGGATGATGGTTAGATAAGGGAAAGGGACCAATCTTCACATTGATACCATTAGAGTTAGTTCTGCAACCAAACACCTCTTTGTTAAGATAGAATCTATCTAACCTACAATAGATTCTCCTTTCCCCTTTCTGAAAATTCAACCAAGTGTGCTAGATACCTTTGTACTCTGGTTTGAGGCCATCTAGCGGATTAAAATGCTTAAGTTTATTCATCATTTTATACCGGTAGAACTTCTCATTACCCTTCCAATCAAATCTACACCCTCCTGCTTTATCTTAGGGCTTTTCAATCATATTAAAGTCTCCAACAACACTCCAAGGGATATCTCTGAGGTTGTAGGCCCATTTCCGCATATCAATTCTTTCATGATAATTATTAGAGGCATAAATAGAATAGACCCCAAACTGAACATTCTTGTATTTGAAGGAAATCCAAAGGGCTCTATTAGAAAGTGAAATACCCCTTTCTGAAATATATTTTTCCATTTAGGGCCAACGAGGATAGATGTACCCCCCTTGCCTCTTTGATGTTTGGTTGACAAGGCTAACAAATCTTTCCATATACATTTAAGGGAGATATCAAGAGTAAAACCCACGGCTGTAACCTCTTGAAGGAGGAGGATATCAATATCACTATTCATTCTAAGAAATCTCTTGATATTTCCTGTCTGGAGATTCTAATCTGTGAACATTCCAAGAAGCACATTTAATATCCATAAACAAGATTCTAACAATCTTAAGGGTGGGGGGAGGAATAACAACCAGGGTAAAATTGCTTGATTTATCATCCCTATCACAGGCACTAGAGTTCTCTTTAGAGACCACAGCAGGTTCATGAGAGTTCATAGTAGTCGCATTCATTAGAACCCCATCCTCAGTGGGTAGCTTTTCCTTGGAAACAACTGAGACAATGGGGCTTGGAACCACATCCCCTCCACGATGTGTGGATGGAAGGTTGGAGTCATCGGCTAGAGTACTGGAAGGAGGGGTGCAATGCTCCTTATCCAACATTGACCTGTTAGAAATGGATTTCCTCCTTAATGAGATCATGAAGCTGAATATTATAGTATATAGTAGAAGCATTTAGAATTTTGGTTCAATTGATTGTCAATTGTTTACATAAATGATAAAGTGCAATTTCCTTTTCTAGTTTTCTTTAATTAATTTTTCAAATATCATATATTATTGTAGCTAGTTCCCAGCCATTCGAGAAAGAAATTTCTGCGCTTGAAACTTTCCCTTGCATCCACTCATCCCAAGCTTTTGTAGAACACTGCTTCTTTTTTTTTTTTTCTTCATAAAACAGTGCAACAGAGGAGCCAATCAGCCATTTCCATGTCACTGCAAGGTAAACGGAGTAAATAATGTGTCCCCTTGAAAATGGTTGGCTAGATGGTGAATTAGTCAATTTATTACATATTGTTATTGATCAAGATGGTCTCATTTTATGCATCAACATGTAGAAAAGGGTGTTTTATATTTTACCCCAAGCTTGGTATCATCATTTTGAAGATACCGTTACAGATTGATAAAATAGGTGGAGGAATTGGCCCTCTATAAGACAATGACTTGTTGTAACAACCACTTTTTCCTGGGTCTTAATTAACAACTTAACATATCAAAGAAATAAAGTTATTACTTCATTTTCATAAGAAAACAGTTATATCAGTTATGTTCATGTGAATGAGATTAATAGTTACAATTATTTAAATGGAAAACTCATAACTAACATCTGAAAACACTATCAATGAATTTACTATGGAAATTAAAATCTACATACCATGGAATTTGAACCGAAAATCAATGGAGGGATGCTTCTGCAATCACCCAGATTAGTCCACAACTATCAATATCAAATGACGATTACCATCAACTACCACTATATCATTTAGGGCATCAAATACCACTGTATCAATTAGGGCATCAATTACCATTAGATCATTTAGGGCATCAGATACCATTGTATCATTTCGGGCTTCAGATACCACTGTATCATTTCGGGCTTTAGATACCACTGTATCATTTAGGGCATCAATTACCATTGGATCATTTAGGGCATCAGATACCACTATATCATTTGGGGTGTCAGATACCTCTGTTTCATTCCTTTTCTTCCTATTGCTAATTGTGGCAATAACATAATATTAGAAGATATGCTCATAATCATTATTCTTATAAATGAAAGACTGAAATAACAATCCTATAGATATATTCCATATTCAGTTGGAAGGTTAACCGATCTAAATGGTTACTAATTACATCGACGAGAAAGGTTGCTTTCATCAAAGGAAATAATTGAATTCAACGATATAAATTAATCCATCATATCTTCTACTTGTATAGATATCATAAAAGTAAAAATACCCGTTACCAATAAATGTTTGAATACTCAACTTATCTTTATATGATGCACGTCCTAACATCTCATGGAGAGGGGAAACATTGTCAGGGGCTTAACCTCCCAACTGCGGACCTTAAACTTATCCCCACACTTTCTTTAACTATATAGGCCCTCCCTATCCGGAATAGACATGAAACACCTTGTTAGCCATTGAGCATCCTGGTATCTAATCACACCACTCAATTTGACAGCAGGAGAAAACAATAAACATAATCGTGCAAGAGCTATTAAATGATTCCTTTAAAAAAAATAATAAACATTGTTATGTCACATCTGATTTTGTTTCATGTTATTGCAGATTCTTTTTTCTTACCTCTTCACCCTTTTTCTTGGCTATACAGCCAGGTGACTTCCAAGTGTTTGAATCTTAGAGCAACCCGCTCTTTCTGTTTTCCAGCTTATCACATTTCTGTGATTTGAGAAAAGTAGTTATTATCATTGCAGAATAATATTATTTAATTCTGACTTCAATGGCATAAATAAATATGAAATCATGTCATGGATACTTGGCTTTTACTCCTCTTAACTAATGATATTATAAACAAGGATGATTTGCTTCATAATCCAGAATTGTATCTTACTGCTATAAAAATCAGACTGCAGTAATAACTGATTAATAAATTATAATGCAATGTTTGGATTTTTGGTTAATCACATAACTTGGTATAATCTGTAGGAAAGAATGGAGCATTGCTGGATGCTCAACAACCTGCCTCACTCTTAATAGGAAAGATCTTGAATGTTAATCTCCAGTATAAATGCTGCTCACGATTTCAGCAGAACTTAAATATAACAAGGAAATTGTGGAAGGAAAAACAATGCATTGGTTACTAGATGGTAACTGCAGAGGTATCAAATGCTAAGAAAAAACGCAGTCGGGTAATATGGAGGAGTCAGGTGAAAAACAAGGAAGTCGGACGCTTGAACAGGGAAGTTGGGTGATGGTAAAAATGAATGTATTCTGCCTCTCTCGACTTCTGAAATAAAAAGGTAATGTGTCTCCTTGGCTTCCAATAAGCCGTCACATAAAAAGAATATCTTGGCTCTTGGACGCCAAATAAATGTGCCAAGTGTTTAATTGATTTCAAACAAGAAAAATAATAAAAAGATGGAAGAAGATTTGAAAGTTATAAATCGAAAATAATTATGGTTTATATCTATCTACATGCATGTAGATATATTTGTGAGGTGGCATCATTTTATTATAAAGAAAATAATATTATAGTATCACTTTATTTTATATCTGTGTACGTACATGGGTATATATTATAATAATATAGTGAAAGATCAATCAAAATCTTTGAGGTACACATTATATTTTAATTAAGTTAATGTTTTAAATTGTTTATTTAATAGCTCATGCGGTTCCATCGATTGTATCTTGATTTTCAAGTCACTAGGTCTTCAACCATGGTGGTTCACGATTCATACCCATTTGCCCAGTGATGGTGATGCTTTTGTGCCCAATTCTTTTCTGACAATGCTTCCACCCCTTCGATGTGCTTCCTACAAGGAAATTCTCCGCAGTTAAATCATATTACCATAAAAAGTTATTTAATTATAAATAATCATAACGGCTAATCGCCTTTTCAATTCCATGAATTCATGATAAATAATCAACTAGCATGTTATCTTCACATGAAATTATAACGACTAACCATCTTACCATTTCACAAGATTATAACAAATTTAATTGTCAACTGACTTCATGTGAACCTCAATGGCTATATGAACATTTTAAATCAGGTCAAAAAATTGGGATGTAACACTTGTATTTAATAGCAGTGACTTCAGTAGATGCATGTATGTTTCTGGGTCTTTTAGGCATATATTTTTGTTTTCTAGAACAGATTTTGATGCATGTGCACGTATTTTCTGAATTCAGTGCATAATATCTCCAAAACAAGAGCTAAGCTACAAAGTTTTCTATAATTGCTGTATACTCACATTTAATTTATATTGTCATTTTTTTCCTTTTCTTCATATGTAGTCCTTGTGGATGTATGATGCACATGTAATGCATAATAAGTGATATGATAAAGAAGACAGACATTTTTAGTATTTACAGAGCAAGTCATATGCTTGTAAAAGACACTTTGAAAAGTATGAAGTGTTGAGGATACTTGCCATAATCACTCTCTCCAGAAGCTTGCGCGAACTTTTAAGCACCTAAATTTTGGTTAACTATTTGCCAATATAGGTTCTGTGATGATATCCGACTACTTGGAGGTTCCAGACAATCACCCAATATAAATATGGAGCTTATACTATGAATTTGAGCTACAAGCTTAGATAAAACCTGAACAATTAAGCTTATTTCATAAGTTGGTAACAAGCAAGAAAGGAGGCATTCAGTAGTTCAGTCTATGCCTTCTGATTTACCTTCTCGTGCTAAGAGTTTCAACCCAATCAGAGCAAATAACTGATGGGAAGTAGATACAAATATTGTATGGGAATAGGTTTTGCCACTTCCGTAATTGTAGATGTGACATATTTTAATTGTTTTATTGCTTCTCTTGAGCAGCTGGTTGGATTGGGCATGATGGCATCTCAAATGTCATTGGAAAAAATGCGGAAGATTATATTAAAGCAAATGGCAGGGTAAGCTGTACTTTTCTTGATGTGTTATGTTTCTTTATTTTTGTACATCGCTGATGGTTTGAATTTGAAATGTTTTAACAAGGAATGCTGAAGATATTTGTATCCTTTTTTGTGTAGGAACTTGATCATCTAAGGGCCATTGCTGTACTCATGACAATCGTAGTAGTAGTTGTAATTTTGTCAACAATTGCACTTATCAAGCGAATACTTATTGCTCCTGCTGTTTTAAAGGTATTATTCTATTCAACTGTTATGAAATTTGAAAGGACTTTGTGATTTTTTAGCAAGATTCTTGTTGTTGAATCTGTTCAATGTATTTTATATTTATGCTCTTGTCCTAGAACTATAAACCTTAAATAGACCTGTGCTCAATCGCTAATAGCTTTTTTAGGTAAAGATAGAACTGAACAAGCTAATATCAGTTTTAATTTTTCCTTTTTAATATGTAATTAACTACAGAGCATTTTATTCATAACACCACCATGGAGCTGCAACTAAATATGTGTAAAGGTCTACCTCCATAAACAAGAAGTAAAATAAATGGTTCTATGCTTTTCTTTGGACCCTATCTTGGTCATTTGTCAATTAAATATGTCATGTCTTCTGAATTTTTGATATGATATAAGCTATTTCTCTTCAGATTAGCAGAGCTATATTATACTGACCTTCAACAAATAAAGTGGATTTAGACGGTGATATATAGATAATGGTTGCAAAATGAAAACTTGTGGAAGTAATTTCAAAATAACAATATTTTTTTTTTCTGATAATGACAACATTACGTACATGTCAGCCTTGTATGCTTCGCTGATATGATCATCACTACCAAATCTGGCCAGATCCAGATGTTTTTGACAACTCAGACTTGTCCTATTTTGTTCGGATTTTTCAAATTACATAATTTTTTATTTTGAAAGTTCTGGATTTCCAATTTTTGGTCATCTCTCAAATAAATTGATTTTTCCAATCTGGTACGTAATATTGAAGTTTTGAACATAATCCTGTGGAGGAGTCTTTTATTAGTTCCATTCTGTCTATGGTCAGAATTCTTCTGGATCTTAGGTTGTAGGTTGCTGTGCTCCCAATAGATTTAACATAAATGTCAAGAAATTGTTTGACATATTTCCTGGGCATGTTGCAGTGATTAAACTGAGGAATATCATGCTACAAGGCTCAGTTCATTATACATGTTTTGTTTCATCTTGGATTAAAGAGAACGTGCTTAGCATTGGCAAGCCTGTGAGATGCATGGAGACTTAACTTACTTTATTCATTTAGCTTTTATGTTTAGCCTATGCGTAAACCATATTGACCATATGATATGCTCAACCATGAGGTGGTTTCCAGAGAGAATGTCCAAGTGATGGGCCATAGAAGGTGGAAAGTAACTTAATTTGGAAGGAGTAGCGAATTAAGTGTCAACCAAAGCTTGAGAAATTTCTTTGGTTCTCCAAGGAATTTAACCTATTATGTTACTTTTACAGGGTTTTGGTTAGCATTGCTTGGGTTTTGCTGGGAGTTTGACCTATTATGTTACTTTATAGCTTTGAGTCATAAAGCAATTGCACATACAAACATAGAAGTCAAAGTAGTTGTTGTGGGGTCAGCTTGTAATGTTCTACTAAAATTCAAGGAACTGATGGTGCAGCCTAAACATTTTCAACTTGTTACTTAGGAAGGATAATATGCCATTTACAAAACTTTTTGTAGAGATCGCGCATATGTATTCTTCGCTCTATTATCATCATCAATTTGTTTAAATCATAAATGCAGTGTAACACTAGCACTAGGGTAAGTCGGGATGACGGGATCAGTTTCCGAGACGGGGGGACAATGAGCCTTTATTTCGAGATGGCGGGGGGATGACTAGGGGATGCTAGCAAGGGGATGACGAGGCAGGGAGGGGTGTTGTATACTATACATCTAGAACTTGAAATGCTGGTTATGAAATGATGTTTCAGTATAACATACCAAATTAAAATACTTGAACTTAGCAAAATTGCAACATGAACTAGAACCATGAAACATTCTACATAGTAACATAGTACATACCCAATAGTAATATTCAAAAATCAAAATTCAAATAGAAATTCAAGTACCCATACCAGTGGCGGCATGGTTGCGGAATGGCGAAGGTGTGGGTGTCAGCCGACTGGATTGTCGTCGGTGTTTCCGTAGCCGACGGAGTGATTGTCGTTGGTGTTTCTGTAGCTGACGGGATGATTGTCGTCGGTGTTTCTGTAGACGACGGGTTGATTGTCGTCGATGTTTCTGTATTCTGTAGCCGATGGGTAAATAGTTTGTAGCGGACATAATGTTTGTGGCCGACGGACTCTTTCGGGAAGGTTCGGCGGATAGTATTTATATCCCGTCTGAGATCATTGTAAAGCATCTTCTATCATTGAATCTTATCTTATCAAGCATAATGTAATGTTCTGGCATATGCGAATAATCTAAGGTATTCTGCTGTTCGTGTTCATTGTCTGTGTGCATTTCTTAATTAACTTATGTGGTAAACATTTGGTGCCGTTGCTTTATGAATTTGGAAGGTGGGAGGAATGAAGATTAATGCTAAATCCGCTTAACAAGGATCGGAATAAGGCCAAGGGGAAAGATGGAATCCGTACTGCACAAGAACATTTAATTTTGGCACAGCAAGCCCAACGCCGAAGGAGATTTCAGAAGATTGACGACGAAAATCGGAGCACGGAAGAATTGTTGGAGGAAACTCGGCAGCGGGTGGAATTGGTGGAAGAAGCACGAGAGGAGTTCTTGAATTTGTGTTCGCCGAGGGAAGAGAATTCAGACGGAAGAGCATCGACTCGCACGGCTCGGAGTGCCGAGGGAGCACGAGCGTGGAGTGACCTCTTCGTCCAAGATACACTTCCACGGGAGACAACTTCAGAACACCCTTCTTCACCAAGGTTTGCAGCTGTTGAGTTTGATGGTGTGGGAAAACAGTCTGCCGGTGTGGGATTGCAGTTTGCCGGTGTGGGAGACCAGTCCGCTGGTGTGGGAGTGCAGACCGTCGGTGTGGGAGTGCAGTCCGCCGATGTGGGAGTGCAAATTGCCGGTGTGGGAGTGCAGTCCGCCGGTGTGGGAGACCAGTCCGCCAGTTTGGGAGTGCAGACCGCCGGTGTGGGAGTGAAGAGCGCCGGTGTTGCAGGGCCGAGCAACGCTTGTTTATAGAAACCAATTGTGATGGCGGGACCAAAAGAGAAATTGCCGAAGTTCAATGGCGATCGTATGGCCAATCCCTTTCGACATTGCAAAACATGTGAAACGATTTGGAAGGCAAATGGGATAACTGATGAACACGATTGGATGAGGCAATTTTCGGCCACCCTACGAGGCGTAGCAATTGATTGGTTCACTGATACCAATCCACAAAAGCTAAACAGTTGGGATAACATTAAAAAGGAGTTTCTGGCAGAATTTAAACTATTGCGGGATGATAATGAAATTGTAGCAGAGATCTTCAATACTAAGTAGGGGAAGAACGAAACCGTCCGCGTTTATGCCAGGAAATTAAAAGACTTGATAAACAAAATGGAAAGTAAGCCGGTAGACGAACTTCAGAAAATATGGTTTGTGGAAGGCCTACGCTCGAAGTTGTGGATGAAAATGAAAATTGTGCCACTGTCGTCATATACGGAAGCTTATAACAGAGCATTGGACCTCGAAAGTGAGCTGGAAACAAAGAAGAAGACGAAGACTAGCTCATCTGATTCAGATGACGACAAGCCTGTCGGAGGTGATAGCAGCGACGATGAAGGCAACGGTAAGAAGGTTTGTGCCCTACAGAAGGACATGATCCGCATGACGAAGGAGTTTAAAAACATGCAGAAGGAGCCAAAAGGCAATGAGCTGTGGTGCACGGAGTGTAAGACTGATGGTCATACTAAAGGATTGTGTCCAAAGAACCAATTTTGTGACATTTGTCAGATCATGGGCCATTCGACAAAAGAGTGCCCCTTTAACATGAAGACAAGAGGATCTCCGCAGGTGCTTCTTACATAGGAGGCTTCCTCGTCGGGCAATAGCGGAAATACGAATAGCGCAGGTGCCACATCTAGAGGGTACAAGAATAATAACAAAGGGCAAAATAACAACAATGCGAACAATAACAATAATAATGGGAGCTGAAGTTGAACCCAGTATGATGCAAACGGACGACCAATCATTCAATGCCGAGCGTGTAATTTGTGGGGTCATTTTGCGCGGGATTGTACAGCGGCAACCACACCGAAATTATTATGCAGATGGTGTGGACACGATGACCATGAAGATGCCAAGTGCCCAAAGTCTAGAGTAAACTTGATCATTGTCGGCACGGATGAAGAGGAGGTTTTGGCAATTATGCGGAGGCAAGCAAAATTGCCGACGGAGGAAAAAAGAAAATTGGGGGAAGCGCAGGCAGAAATTGGAAAGGCATCGTCGACAGGGACATCTCAGTTGAAGTACATCACCGGCACCTTGGCAAGGAACTTCGCAGAACAAAACATTGTATGACAGATCTTACAAACGGAGATATCGGTCAAGATAAGTGACCTCCTTCTCACAATGCCCTAGTTACGGACGGCCATTTTGAATCATACACCATTTCTGAAAGCAACGAAGGACACAGGAAGGGACAATAGTCCAACAACGACAACAGACCCAATGCTTTTGGCGCTCACGACGGGAAGACATTCGGCGGTCATCGAGATGGGGATCTTGGAAAATGTTTTGACAGACACAATTGTTGACGGAGGGTCCAGCGTGAATGCCTTACCGGAGGATACCTGGAAGAAGTTGGGAAAGCTGATGTTGTGGCCACCTGCATTTCAGTTGCTCACAGCAGACCAACATGGAATCAAACCGTTGGGAATTTTGAAAGCGCAATTGGTAACTATTGGAACGCAAACATTTTTATTGGACTTCGTGGTCATTCCATTGAAAAGAAAAGGATATGATGCTATTCTGGGACGGACTTGGTTGGTGCAAGCAAAAGTAAAACATGATTGGAAATGAAATACCCTATCAATGGAGCGCGGAGGCAAAATATTCATAATTGACCTGCACACACAAATGGTAGGTGAGGAGGCAGCATCGTCAGACTCAGAAGGTGAAGGCGACAGTGACGACAAAGGAAATGATGACGAAGGAAAGAGGAAAATGGAACCGGACGAAGGAGTATTGACACTAGAAGGAGGATCGAATGACGACGACCTAGACTCGGTGAATGGCCTTTACCACTGGCAAATAGAAGACTACGAACTCTTTCCGAGTTGTAATATGCTAAAGGTCAACGAAGGTGAGAAAAAGGAGGAAAATGAGTGTTCGAAGGAATACAGAGAAGTAGATGGCGCAAAGGAGGTTACGGCTGAAGAAGGGAAGGACATACAATACAGACCTAGATAAAAGAAAAATTCCATCGTTCGGTACATGGTGAATGGACCACACAAGAAGAAAAGAATGCATCGCACCATAAA
This sequence comes from Cupressus sempervirens, assembly GCA_028749045.1. Lineage (NCBI taxonomy): Eukaryota > Viridiplantae > Streptophyta > Pinopsida > Cupressales > Cupressaceae > Cupressus > Cupressus sempervirens. The sequence goes on along the minus strand of CM053783.1, from coordinate 401,670,786 downwards.
ATTGGTTGAAGGGTGCTGACAACAAGGAAATAAGCTAGATCCGTGACGACCGCAGGCATGGTGGGCGACGGAGGTGACACAAAATAGACATAAGGCGTGGTATGACAAACTCAACAAGTTTCAGTCGGGGCAATCGGTATTCAAGTACGACGGTTGGAAGGAAATCAAACTGAAAAAGTTTAAGGCTAGATGGGTTGGACCATATCAGATCCAGAAGGTTGACGACAATGGATCAATAAAATTGGAGACATTGGACAAGCAAGAGGTGCCTCCGGTAGTCAACGGATTTAAATTGCAAATATATGGTGCCAGGAAGACTTTGTCGCTGTCATAGAATGGCCAGCTGACTCCCTCGTCGTTGCAGAATGGTGACGCCTTGAGGCAAAATTGAGGTGCTGTATGTTTCATCAAAAAAAAAAAAATAAAAAAATTGAAAAAGCGCTCGCGGGAGGTGCTCCGCGGGCACTTGTCCGCGGGAGATGCTTCGCAGGCATATGTTCGTGGGCACCTGTCCGCGGGAGGTGCTCCGTGGGCACCTGTCCGTGGGGAGATGCTCCGCGAGCATCTGTTCGCGGGAGGTGCTCCGCGGGCACCTGTCCGTGGTAGCTTGTCCGCGGGGTTTTCCTAGTCAAGCAAAGATTCTTTTCAATGCAGCAGTGCCGCAGCCAACATGAAACCGACTCCGCAGATGTCAAAATCCCCATCTATAGCACAATGATAAGTTTCTGCGAGTTAGGAAGTTGCCCGCGGGTGTACAACAGTATTCCCGTGGTGATTTTTTTGTTCATTTGTAAACCAATCCGAAGATTGAATCCTCGGAAGTGTCGAGTTTGATTCCCTCTATCCACTGGGTGGTTCTAAAAGCCGCGGGATTCTTTTTGCCGGAAGATGTAACATGCCCATGGAAAATACTGGAGATGCCCTCATGGAGGCCCGCGGAAATGAATCTCTTGTTCATGTCAATCTGTCAGAATGTCGTGGCCGACGTATATAGATGACCACTGGATGTGCGATTTGGGGCAGGGTAATCGCCTGACTGCAGCTGCAATTATCGGCCATGATGGTAGTATTTGGGCTTAGAGTGACGCGCCGGTGCTTTAAAAAAAAAAAAAAAAAAACGATAGATTCAAGTTGTTTAGAATGAGTGACGGATAATGCCAAAGGGAAGGGGAAGTCTCAGTGATTGCCAGAAAGAGTGTAGAATCGGCAGAAAATGACAGAAATAGTGTGTTCCGTGCATTTTTGTATGAGGTTCGGAGTGCGGATTTGATCTTGGCGGCAAGGGGCGCTGCCCCCTGGACTCTGAGTCATTGCGGATATCACTCGTGAAGTGTGACCAGTTGAGAAGACTTGAAGCTGCTACAGGCAGGGAGTGTCTGTGTACCAGAGGCACTGGGAGTAGGTGTTGGTCGAGAGGCTGTCTTGGTGGATGCATAGAGAGCTCAGGAGGAGTGGGTCATCCAGAAGGTAGTACAGCGACACTTAGCTTAGTGGACCCAGTGTTGGTAGCAGAGAAAGCGGCACGGGTGGCTATCAAGGTCAGCTTGAGGAGACAGTATTGTGTTAGCAGAGGCTATAGATGTAACGGGATGAATGTCGAAGTGATGTGACAAAAGCAGATTTATCTTCTTGTAGTCACTCTGTTAATGTATTTTGTTTGTTAATTTGTCTCAGATATTTTGTTAGTCGTCAGGAGACGACTTTTCTTTTTGGGGGGGATGGTGTCAGCTGACTGGATTGTCGTCGGTGTTTCCGTAGCCGACGGAGTGATTGTCGTCGGTGTTTCTGTAGCCGACGGGATGATTGTCATCGGTGTTTCTGTAGCCGACGGGATGATTGTTGTCAGTGTTTCTGTAGATGACGGGGTGATTGTCGTCGGTGTTTCTCTATTTTGTAGCCGACGGGTAAATAGTTTGTAGCAAACATAATGTTTGTGGCCGACGGACTCCTTCGGGAAGGTCCGGCAGATAGTATTTATATCTCGTCTGAGATCATTGTAAAGCATCTTCTATCATTGAATCTTATCTTATCAAGCATAATGTAGTGTTCTGGCATATGCAAATAATCTAAGGTATTTTGCTGTTAGTGTTCATTGTTTGTGTGCATTTCTTAATTAACCTATGCGGTAAACAATGGGTACTTGGATACTTCAAGTACCTGATGCAGGGATGTCTGGGGGATGGGCACTTGGAAGTTTGGGAGGGGGTGCAAGTTCCTGTGTTTCACTGTATAAATGTGCCAGTGTTTGGAAGGTCCAATGGGACTTCCTTTCCTATGTTATTGTACCCATAGGCACAAGTGTCCAGGAACCTCCATTAAGGGTAAGGATGGCTTAGAATTATCAACAAGCGCTTCTTTATGTTCAATGTTGTATTACCTTTGCTTGCACAGGATAATTGAAATCATGTAATACTTTTTGATGCTTCATATTACGGCAGATTAATTGCACCAGCATGCAAACATAACACAAGAGCCAAAGATGTGATAGGTATTGATAGAGTTTGCCGTAGAGGATCTATTATCTAGGATCTGCCTTAAGTGCTTGATCATTATTAAGGATAATCGCAAGCTGCTTACAATTAGGGAACATGATAATCTCTTAAAAAGTGGCAATGGAAATGGCTCATGGTATGCATAAAGCAATTTGTGCACTTGCAAATGTAAACATACTTAAACAAGATAAAATAGATTAACTGATTTGTTTACTCCTAAAGCAACTCCCTAATTAAATATAAGGATTGGTCAAAATATCGATGAAAAGGTAGAGAATTTCACAAATACCAACCCTTGTTGCACTAATGCATGGTCATGGTCATTGTGCTCCTAGATAGTTGATGATGATATGTGTGTGCTCTTACTAATAACGTAATATTGTCTTAAGGAGGCTCCTATATAAAAATGGCTTCGGTTGAGGATAAAGTTTTTTTGGGATGAGGATTGGATGGTTAGAATTGTTTTGGGGGATCAAGGGCTCACATTACTTGAGATGCTTTGGGAAGATGAGGAGAAAACAAATGTCTCCATGTAGTTGGTGTAGACGAAGAGTAAAAAAGAATGAGGCTTCAAGTCCAAGCCTTGACATAGAGGTGCAGACAAGGAAGGGCTAGATTTCGATCCCCTCTTGTCGTAGCTTAGACAAGGAAGGGTTGGGATATGATCCTCTCTTGTCCACCCTTGGATGAAGACTCCTATATTTTCTGCATCGTTTTGATATGAAAGTGCTTGGTGGAAATGAAAACAAGCAAAACCAAAGCCAAAAACCAATTTTCCTCCTAAGTTAAATTAGGTTTGAGAGGGTTACAGTGATTGTTTTTGATACTAAGTGGAAAATTAAAAGAAAAATTTAATCAAGATTTGAGATAAAAAAATAAATTGATTAACCAAGAGGGAGTTGTGAAGCAAAATTGTTGAAGGAGACTGAATTTGGAAAGGAAATGGTAGGTGGAAATGAAATTGCAAATTGTTAGAAGCCATAACCCATGCCCATCAGTAAATGAATTGTGGACATAGAGGTGGTTGATTCCACCTCCCTCTTGTCAAAGGCTGGACATGGAGGTGGGAGATTCCACCCTTCACTTATCCACCCTTGGACGACCCCCCCTACAATTTCTGCCACCTCCTTTGGAGAGTCAACCACACAGACAGATTCACCTCCTTGGTCGATCAACAAGGGGAAAATTGATTATTTAAAAGGACAAAATGAATTTTTATTAATAAAAAATTGGAAATTAGGTGAGGTAGGTCTGCATTTGGGAATAAGGAGATAGAAAATTTTAATTAAAAAATATATTTATTTTCCCAAGGCAAGTCGGCCTAGCTAGGGGTCACGACCTTTGGTCTTTAGTTGCCTGATTAAATACTTGGCGAATTTCATAATAGATCAATTTGGAAGAAAGTGATTGATAAGTAGTGGGAGTCAAACACTTAGCAGCTCTAGCTTCGTAAAATTTGGGCTAATAACTTCATGATTTCCAAAATAATCAGAGAGAAAGGGGGCTCCAAATCACAAATTTGGGCATGAAATCAGGATTTACAGAGGTAAACAATATTAGAGTCAGTCCTTGGTTGCAAAAACATTAAATTTAATCAGGTTTAAGGGCAAAAATCAGAACTTTGGGGAGAAAACTAATTGTAGGAAGACTAACTCCTTATAGACTTGAAGGTGTAAAAGTATTTTCTTGACAATCAGTAGGGTATTGAGTTTTAGTGGCAATCTTAGCTTTTGATGAAGGTTGTGAAAGCATTTTGATTTGTTTTGCATCTAATGGATTCATTCTAATTTACTATTTTGCCTTAGAAATGCAAATTGATTTAAGGGATAAATGCTTCATTCCTTCCATAGTTGATTTTGTTGAGTTCGGTTTTAAGCGAGTTGGTGTCACTCTTTTAGTTTAAAATTATGATTTTCAAGTTAAAATCCAAGTTCCTAACAAATAATGTTGCCTTTTACATTAAAGATGTTAGAGCCTAAGGAAGGAGAGGCACCCACAGTTGAAGCATGATATGAAGGAGATAATACTTGAGTTGAGCTTTCCTTAAAAATGGAAAAAGATTGGAGACACAAATCTTAGACTAATCAATATGAAACGTATTACGGATTGAATGTTTAGAAGCACCCCTTCAAAGGTGGCAAGGAGGATGACAAGAAATTGAACAGTTCAAGCAACGACTTTTCCTCACACGGTGTAGTGCCCGAAGTTGATAATCGAGTGTTCCAAGCATTATGATTGTCAAACAAGATCAATTTGGTGTAAGAAAGACAAGAAGTTATTGATAACACTCATAGAGAGAGGGTTTGAGCAAATATTCAATATTCTACATCACAAGGTGGGTGTCTACCTCACCAAAGATGAAGTCTTAAGGCATTATAATGAGAAACAAGATGATTGCTTTGCCATAATTTGTAGTGATTGGCAAGTTGAGCTAAGAAAGAGTCCCCAAAAGTTTCCAAAGTTATCCAATTCAAATTTTCAAGAGGTTTATGATGATCTCATCCGCATGTTGAGTTGAGTAATAGGGAGCCCTCAAGGTGGATTTTTCGAAGTACAAATGTTTTATTTTATGGCTAAGATTTCGAGTAAAGAAGTGATATATTGGGCTAGGATCATCAACGATAACTTGTATCTTTAACTGAGAATGCTATAATATTCAAAGACATTCTTCATGGGTTCATATTTGTTCTATACGATAGTAATGATGTTTAGATATCTAAGATGGAGATATTTGGGTCAAGTTAGAGCAAAAACAGGGCAATACTTGGTACATGAATGTTATCTGCAATTGCATCTCCACAACCACAACCACAACCACTTCAAAATATTCAATGATGCATTTTCCATGAAGATTGTGAGAATTTCACAAGTGGGCACTCACAAGAGGTTGTTGATGACGCGAAGCAGTTTGTAGAGAAATATGGCTCAAGTACATCTGATTTCCGAAGTCCACCTATATTAGAGTATTAGGAACTACAAGTTTCTCAAAGAGACTACTAGATCCTCCCAAGTTGCATATGATAAGAATTAAAAAACACAAGCACAATGAGATAGTTACATTTCCATTCAAGCTTGGAGCTAAAAGTTGTCCATCCCTTCTAGTTGTGAAAGTAGTGGAGAAAGAATTTGAATACTATGCATTGGGATCCTATGATGCAAGGGGAGATTTTCATCCAAAAATGAAAATCAAAAGAGCTTATGTGTACAAGTTTGAACACATTTCACATTTGGAGGATTATTGGGCAAATACAGTTGATGATTTCAAAATAAGGAAGAGGTAGTTTTCAAGGTTGGCAATGAACATGATTATGGAGTACATATGGAAACAAATTCACAAGTTTGATCGGTTGTAGGATGATGATAGACTCATTAGAAAGGATTTTGAAACAACGAATAGACAAGAACTCAAACCCATTGGTTGATTGGATGATTGTGAGATCAATTTGGAGCTTTGATGATACTAGTTACATTGTTCACCTAAGAGTTGTTGGATAGAAAGTTTAGTGAGAAGAGGAATCCCACAAACTTATGAAGAGATGAAAGAGGTGGAGGAAATCGAAGATGAATCATTTGAGAAACCTCAAGAGGTTAGTGAGAGGCAACAGGGTGAAAGCAACAAGAAAAGAAAGAATAATGATAAAGCTTCACAAACCAAAGGTTCAAAGGGAAAGAGATAATCATTCAAGAACCTCCAACCAAGAAGCAAAAACCAAGTGTGCCTCCATCAAAAGAAAGAACAACTTTAACACAAAAGAAGACTCTGCCAATCAAGGACTAGGAGGTACACCAAGAATTTATAGTCGAGTCAAAATCTAGTATAAGCCAAAGGTTTGTATATCCTTCCTTGCACCCAAGAAAGCTAGAAGGAAATTCTCTCACACAAGGATAGTGTGAGGATGAAATGATTAATATTGTAGGTACTCCTGAAGAAGGTTAAGTTGTTCCTTCAAATGAAAATCCTTATGAAGATGAAGTTATGGAACTAGCTTAAAATAGAGAGGTAGAAAATCAATGTCATGATGGCTAAATAAATGAGGAGCAACATAAAGAAGAACTAAATATGGAATTGGGAGAATGTACAACACCTTGTTTGAGAGAGATATTGCAAAAGTAAGATGTTGTCAATCAAGAGCCACTTGCAAATATCATGAAAAATGTTGGGAAAGAAAAAGAAAGAGAACAAAGAGATTAGCGAATATTATCAAAGATGATTTAGGTACCGACAAAGGTCAATGTCATTCCAAAGGGTGACAAAGGAAGAAAATTTGTCCTTCCTCAAGATTACTATGTTGTGGAGCATCACTTGGGGGCTACCTCAAAGAAACAAGAGATTGAGGATGCTCATGAAGCCATTCAAGTTTTGGAGAAAAGTGTAAGGAGTTGGAAAGAAGAAGACATACAAGGAAGAAACTTGACAACTGAAATAGTATATCAATCATTTAATGAATCCGGTACAAGAAAAGGATCAAATATTTTCACCACCCCTTACACTTGAAAGAGAATCAATTGAGAATCTTAAAGTCATGAAGGCAACATTGGACGAGGGAAGAGCATTAGTTGAAGTTTTACAACAAGCAAATATTTTTCTTCACAAGTTCTTATAATATTGCAAAGTGATCGTATTCGTTAAGGCAAGACCTCAAGCTTTGTGTGTCGTTTATGAAGGATTTTTGTCCATTAAGGAGAAATTCATTCGATGATTGTAGGCAATGAAAAGAACCTTTATGTTCATGTTGGAAAATGACAAGGTGATAAAGGCGAAAGATGGACAATATCAATGAATAGTATTTTGTATTGGTTTCAAAATAGGACACTCTTGAGAAATAAAATGTGATTTTCAATGGATCACTGAAACAATTGAGGTAGTTTGAGATGAAATTCAAGAATTGGCGACGGAAACATTTCAATTCGGTAAAGGAAAGGATGAGAACATGGAATTGGAAATCTTGAGGGAAAGAATGAAGGTTATCTACTTCAAAGATGACATTATCAAGAGGAAAAAAGTTGGGAAGTGTTCTAGCATTTAGAGCCTTCATAGCCGCTTGTCATGATAATACACTTGATTGGGAGAGGACTCCTGCAACATGTATTACTGAATACACCTTTCTATGGACCTTTTGCCATTGAAAACTTGTGATATTCACTCAATTCTCTTTACGTATAATGCTGGCCACGTTTTTACTTTATTTGGCCACTTTTGGTGCTGATTTTACCTGGCAGGTCCTAGGAAATGTTTGAGATTCATGTTATTAGGCATGCTCCTTTTGCCTTGTTTGTTGAAGATTCCAATCTGGTTGCCACTCAAAAAGTGTTTATTTTGTCCATGTTTGCATTACCATGAGTTTCATGAATTAGCTGCCAACATAAGTCTTGATGTTCCCTTGGGTTTCATGAATTAGGTGTTTGTATTTATGGATGCATTGAAGGAGCCAACTATATTATCATCAACCATTGAAGGTGTATTGATGTAGAATTTGAGAAAGTTTTATTTTTTGGGGAAAGGCTTGGGCTAAGGGGGTTGGGTTGGACAATCTTAAGAGGTAATTTATTTTACGTAGGACCTCCCCTAACACTCAAGGTCAATGAACTATTGGTGATAGAAAATAATTTGATAATATGAGCTTGCCCAATTAATTTGTGTTTTAAAAGAGAGTTGTTAGAGGTTCCTTGACGGTGATAAGAGATGAAATCTTGACCATTAGAATTAGTAGGGATACAAGGAGCCTTAGCATAGTAAACCACAAAGATGAGTGCTACCTCATTGATTGGCCTTCATTTGTACACAATTCAGTTGCATTTAAAGTGCACTCAATGACTCCAACATCAATCACAAGATGAAATATGGAAGTAATGTTTGAAGTTCCCAAATTGGGAAAACCCTAACCTAACCCCAGTCAAGTAGCAAATTGGGTTTAGAGTATCTTTCCCTGATTTGTACTCCTGCAAATAGTGTTAGCAAAATTTCTTTCGTATTTAAATAAAGCATTCATATCAGACTATATTAAAGATCATATGTGGCATATATAATTAGCAAGGATGGTAATTGGAGCGAATGGTAAGACTTAGGGTGTGGTAGCTTTGACGGGGTGTCTAGATCCTCCATCCTAGGCCAAGAGTGGATCCACTACCCCTCTTGGCTCCATGAGGCCCTGTGCTCTTCCAATGGAGTGGGGTACCAAGTGAGGTATCAGACCTGTTATCCCCTCATCTCAGTTATCTCCATTGTAAGTCCAATCATCCGTCTTCCTTTTACAAGCACGTTATGATAAGAATGCAATTGGGTGTCCTAGCAGCACCACTCTTCCAAGCCCAAAGACAGTCCTATACCCCTTTGGCCTCAGTCTGACTCTGTTGGTCCTTTCCTTGAGGTGGGCTACTTGGAAGAGGGCTCTGTCTTGCTGTAGCCTTTGCATACCTATCAAGGTTGTCTTAAAATACATAAATGAAACCACTAACCAGTAATTTAGGATAAATAGAAAATGAGAGACATACAGCAAGGTATTACATTAGTATTCAATGAATCATTTGCATACACAGTGGAGCATATAATTGATTGAATATCCAAGATTCATACCAAATTCTTAATATCCGATTGGCTTCTGAGTATTAATGGTTTCACTTTTGCCATGTCTTCCATCTCCTACAGTATTTAGTGTTATATGCTCTCCTCTTTGCTGCAGCTGACCGTTGATGATCTGATTTGTGTGTTTTCCTTCTACGCCAGTCTGTCCAGGTGGGAAGGCCTCTTATAACTCTTTCTTTGGGTGTAGGGTCATGACCCCTCATTGTGAGTTGTCTCGCCAAGAGACATGATTGGGGAATTATCATTCATCAGCATGTGGCTTTAACCAAAGCTAACCTTTTCCTTAACTGATATTAATCAAGGATCCATTTGCTACTGCTGATTATTTATGTGTCTTAACAAGGGTTTAACAACTATAACTGATCATGGATTAATAACTAATTAGCATGGATTTATTATCACTGTTAATGTAATGTCCCGTTTTAGGCTACGTAGGGACACTATGATCTTCCTTTCATGCTATGTTAACCAAATATGAATTGATGCAGATGATAGAAGACAATGGAATAACAATGCAAACTGTAATATATATTCAATGCAAAATGACAATACCTTATAATTACAGTGTCTGATATATAATTGTGAGGCTTATAATGGCAATTGTTGTATCTGATAGGCAGTTTGATGCACACTAACAAATATCTCTTATCACTTAGGGTGATAGACCCGTTGTGCAGACAATTGTTATCAACGCTTGCTGCTTCTGATAAAGTCACTTAATACATGCAATGTCTGAAAATGATATTGCAACAATATGGTTGCCGTCCCTGATCTCTAGCTATGTCCTTGCAACCACAATGATGGCTGTGTCTGATATAATCAATAAATTTATGAGATGCTCTCCTTGAGTAAGGCTTTATGAACTTGCACCAGATATGACATAAGGCAACAAGTTCTAAGCAGCGCGGTTCTGTAAAGGATAAAAACACAAAATAAAAGTATTTGGTCATGCTTGGTGAAGTGTTTGAGACTTCATATATACCTCTATTGGTCTAAGGTCACACCTCTCTGATAAGGCATGTCTATATATTATTGGTGCACTCCTTCATGACAATTATTAATCTGCACCTCTTTATTAAGTCTCACAATTGCTGGTGATACATCTCTTAATAATTTCATCATGTCATAATTTATTGATGCCTATACTATTGCTGCCTCCTCACATAATAATATTGATTATGATTGTCTTGTTACTAGCTAACATCAAATATAATTGACAATCCTTGTGTTATTCACTTACATTTGATCTCCTCGACTTGTGTTGTTCTACATATTTGACCATTGACACCACACAATCGATTTATGATTATATAATAAGGTGGTTTTGGAAGTAAATCACCAACAGACTCTAAACACTTCATCGATGAGTATAGATATAGTGGGCATCCTCTATAACATAGTTTGCAAACTCAGACTCGGAGAGTACTCAACAAGCCCAATATTTCCAACTTGGCAAAAACTCTGCCGCTTAGAAGGAACTAAAAATTTAAATCTTGTAAAGAAAAATATTTGTTTTATAAAATTCAATTAAAAAATGTATTAAATTAAAAAATGTTATCTTGAAAGAGAATGCATGGTTTTATAGCAAAAATAACATGTGAAAAACACATTTAAATTTTGTTTTACGTGTATCGACATTATTACCCATGATTTTTTGTGTCTATAAAAATGCGAGATTTAAACTTGTAATGTACCCATTTTTGCTACCATTGGAGTTTGAGGGATTAGCCTATTATTGTGATCCTCGTAGGCTAATTAGTGTGGATAGAGGGTCATCTGAGGCTAAGGCTTGGTTATGGGAGGGTCTAGTCTTCTTCACAATTCAGTATGGTCCAAAGTAGTCTTCGTTTGACTCAGATTGGAATTCATTTGGGCTTAGTTTCATGCACTTGCTATTTACGGCAAGCCCGGTGATGGGTGAGAGGGACCCTTTCTATTTTAGGAGGGTGCATTTGGTCACATGGGGAAATAATAGGTGTGACTCCTATTTCAGATGGCATGTTTAAAGGATAAGTATTTTGGGAGTTATTATTATTTTAGTGGCCAAATTATTATTGAATTGATAAATGAGAGCTTCTAATTGAAAGGTGTATTGATGAAGGCTGTTTTATGAAAAGTGTGAGGAAGAAGCCAAGTTGCATTATAAAAGAGATGTCATGGAGAAAAATAAATTGTTCTCTTGGCTATTTTTTTAATAATTGGGTGAAGTTGTTGAAGGTTTTCAACAAGGGTTTCTTTAGGATTGATTCCTCTTCTGATTCACACTTTGAGCTATTGAAAGACATGTTGAATTGTGCCTGATTTCTGAGGTTGAATTCTACAATCAAAGTCTGGAATCTCGGTGCTGTTGAATACCAAGATTAGTTCTTTTGCAGCGATTTATTCTACTAAATTGGGTGTTTGACATTCCCAGCCTTCATGATCGAGTTCTGTGAATTGAAGGTAATTTAATACTGCATTTTGGTGTCATATATCTCTGCTATTATCATCTTGCTGGGTGGCAATTATGTTAGTATTTAGGCACTGTAATTTGGCGCCTAAAGTCCCAATTGGTTTACTATTTCTTGGATGCCAAGAGGTGTTTTTCCTGAGTTTCTTTTTCACATCATTGGTGTGAATACTGCTGCTGATGTGGGTGTTATTATACCTGTTGTAGCTTCCTTTCAGCAGCTACGATCTGATTGGTGACAAGTGGTGTTTGGCTTAGGGCAGCATTGATGCATTGGGAGCTGTGATTTGATTAGTGTTGGAGCTGTATGTGGTTTTCTCCTATCTGCTGCAATTAACTCCTACAACAGCTACATACAGGTTCTTTAATTATAATTGCAATGTATTTGAGAGCTGTTGTAATGATTTGAAAATACCATAATTGCAAACCATTGGCTTTGCTTGACATATTTCAGTTTGTAGTCAATTGCATTAAATTGTAATATCATTCGAGTCACAAGGAGTTGAATGTTAGGATTTGTTTGGTTGATATTTAGTTTCATGCCAATTGATTGCATTAATTTCTAGCTGCTATAGGTGCATATTTATTTTGTGTATGACATCTATATGCATTCAAATGATCAAAAAAAGGGTAATGGCACTACAGTTCTTTGCCTAGTTATCTTGTAACCATTTGAAGTATTTAAATCGCATTTGGCATCATCTCAAGCAATCATTATCAGTCTGAAAATAAAGTACAACAACTTAAAGGTTTCGTGCAAAGTGTTTGATAAAATGTCGAACATCCAAAAGTGAAGTAATTTGATGTTTTTTGGAGTTAGAATTGGTTGGGGTTCTTCCAAAACTTGCGAGTACTCGCCCAACAAAAAAAATAGAATACTCAACAACTTGGGGAGTACTCAGAGAGTTTGCAAACTTTTTTATGTAAGATCAAGAGGACCTTCATTGCTACATACGATATATTGGCATTTATATATTAGAATTGATGCTCCTTTGTATCATCGATACTTTCTGTGGAAGTCAATAAGATCGCTAAGTGATCAATGCAAATGTTCTTACCATAGATGGACAAATTGCAGACTACTTGCCGAGTTATAGGTCGGCAAATTTTCCAAAGAAAAACTTGTAGGTTAAGGAGGGTGAGTTTTTAGAAAAACTTGCCGAAAATTGGGGAGTTTTTAGAAAAAAATCGTGAGTATTTTGAAAAGAACTCACCACAATTTCTTTTAGTGTCTAAAAGCCAAAAAAAGAACTTCATTTTTGAAGCTCATTTCTTATTTGCAATAGGATTTAGTCATTTTTTCAGCTTAGGTGCAGGAGGATTTATACAAATATAACATTTATACTTTAAGTTATATTTGTATACATTTTGTTACGATGTTTGAGAAGGTTTCAGCTTCATAGGATTTAAAAATACAAATTCTAGATTTTGGGGGTTTTCAAAAAATTCTAAACTAAGCCAAATTTTAGGATTCAACATGCCTTCAACAATGTTATCTCCCACAACCTGTCTTGACTATTTGAGGTCAAATTGAAGCTAGAACAAGTATTTTCTAATTATTCTAACTCATTTTCTCACAAATCATTTGGTTTCAATTCTATATTCTTGAGTCCTGATAGACTTAGCTCAACCACTTGCTCACATCCAAGATGGGCATTACTTTCCACAAGGCCATAATTATTCAAACTCAGTCTCAGACTATTTTGCTATGATGTATTTACTTCTAGTTTAATGGAAAGTATTTACTATGATGTATATGCTTTTGATCTCTTTCTTTCTATCATACATTCGATTCAAGATATCTTGGGGCTTAATTGGAGTTGTTAGTCAAAAGATATTAAGGATTAAGTGCCTAAAAAGTGGAGTTTGCAACTTCAATTGCATATTTAAAATATTGACCTTATATTTTAATGTTGAGTTGCACTTTTTGAAAAATATGACTTAAAATCACTTTATATTATGTTTTTAAGTTACTTTTTGACTTCGAATCTATCACTTAAGTCATTATAGTGCACTTTATGTTATATTTTGATGTTGAGTTGTTTTTTAATTTATCACTTCAGTTTTTTAAGCACTTTATAGTCTATTTTGATGTTGAGATTTACTTTAATGTTTTAATTTAAAACATTTAAGTGAAATTTCACTTTTTGAACATATTTACACATAATATGTAAAATATGTTAGTGTAAATATGTAATGGACCCTTTAAAGTGAGATTCATTTAAGTGAATCAAATAGACATGTGGTAAATAGAAAACTTAAGTGATGCAAGTCCGTTACATGTTATTTTTGAATGAAATACATGTAAGTGCTCTTCCAAAGCACATTTTTGGCTTGGAAACCACTAGTTTCTCATCAAAACAACTACTTGGGTGGTTTCACTTGCATTTTTAAGCATGTAAATAAGTCTCCAAACCACGATTTGGTCAAATACATGCAAAACACGATTTACCAAAGGATTGTGTCGTCGTGCAAACACAAGCCATTTAAAACATACATTGACTCCTTCAAACCCCGATTTGCTCTAGGCATCCAAATGCATGCATTTGCATTACATGCATCATGTAAATGCTTTTTCAAACCACGTTTTGCCTTTAAGGTTATTTTAAACACGTGTTTGAGTTTCAAAACACTGATTTGAGTCTAAAAAGACAAATGTTGCATCTTCATGTCTTCTCCAACACATGCAATGGTCTTTCTAAACCATGATTTACCACTCCAAGGCAAAACATCCATGTAAAGAGTCTTTCAAAGTTCAAACCACATTTTGAGGCAAAGTGTTTTCTCCATCACATGTAATGCTTTCCTCAAACCCCGATCTAGGCTTTGAAGAAAAATGCTGCATGCATATGGCCCTCCAAAACCCGATTTTGGCTTACCAATGCATATTTTTAAATATGCAAAAAATTTGGTAAACCTTGATTTTGGCCTAGACTTGGAATACATGCACCTGTAATGCATATTTTGTACATGTGTTTGGACTTGCAAGCCACAATTTGATCATTTCATGCAAAAACGTCCATGTAATAAGGCACTCAAACCACATTTCACCAAAGTGTCTGGAGGGAAAGAGAATTACAACAATTCTTTGTATCATTTCATGTAATTGTAAGCAAGTTGTGAAGCACGTTTTGCTCTTGGGAAGACATTTTCATCCATGCAAATTCCTCCAAGAAGTGCGATCTGCACTTAGAAAGGCATTTGCAACATCATTTGCATTATCTAGCACATGTATTTGCATCGACAAACCATGATTTGGAGCTATGTTTTGGATCTTTCAAATGCATTTGATCCTTACATGCAAATGCACTTGTGAAACCCGATTTTGGAGAGGAAAAAGTTCATTCCAACTTCTTCTAGATTTTGCTCTTTGCTCTCCAAGTAAGTTTAAAACTCTCATTTCTTGTAAATGCAAAAGGAATTCATTTCAAAAATGAAATTGCATGCAAGAGTGAAGTTTTGGAATTGATCAAGTTTGAGTCAAAGCAAGAGGTTGGTTTTTCTTTTTTTCTTTTTAGTTTTTGTATATACTTTGTTGCTTGTTTTTGGTTTGTTTATGAAGAAAAGTTGGAGACCTTCCTTCAAAGAATGCAAGTATCTTTCCACGCTTTCATCTTCCATGTTCAATGCATCATCAAGATTCATGCAAACTCCGTACTACTAAATATGTAATTGCATTCCTAAAACTCGATTACATATTTACACCAAGTAAAAATGAGTTTTTTAACCACATGTAATTGCATCTCCAAAACTCGATTTTGATAAAAGCTCACATTTTTTAACATAAAAACTCTCATCCTATGCACATCCATATGCTTCCAATTTGCATTCTTAGCCATCCAAAACAAAAGCTCTTTTCTGTCTACATGTAATCCACCATCTAAAACCCAATTCTTTCCATTTTAGCCCAAAATACAAGCTGTTCCATTCATTTCTAGCCTTCAAAAGTGTTCAATAAGTATCTAAATAATCCTCTGAACACTTATTCTTCATAGAATCCGCCATTGAAACTCAAAACCCCAAAACTTTTATGGACCCAATCCCATCCGATGATGTATTCACTCTATGGAACTTTCATGTTGTAGCTCGAGATATGTTCGAGAAATCCACACCTTCAAAAAGCAAAGGAAAAATGAAATACCAATGCGTGACAAGCTAACACATGCAACTTCGTCTCATGTTTTATCCTCTTTTGATGAAATTATGGATATAGAGATTGGTCATGTAGGCATAGCAAATTTCTTGCAGAGGATTGAGACGTCTTCTAACCAAGACATGTTGCGGATCAAAAGGAGTAACATCCACTTGGTCTCCACCTTTCCTATGGCAACCTGCAAAATTGTGTTCGTGTTTGAATGTGCTAACCATTTTGCTGTCAAAACCATAGCGGTTAAGGATGCAGACGGGAAAGTTATTTTCAGTTTGTACCCGGATGTAATTGAGAAGGTATTCAAGGTTCCTGAAACTCCAGAGTACGTGGATTTGACAAAAGAAAACTCCTTGCAGTGGTGGAATGAGAAACAAAATTGATTATCTCAAGCATGTTAATGCCAAGTGGTTGATCAATAAAAGATCAAATTTCTCCAGATGGCCTAAGACGATACACAGATCTGGTTTCTCCCAAGAAGTCAATGATCTGATCACCCTTCTAAGTAGAGTCTATGGTCTCAAAGAATCTAATCACTTTGAGACTTGCATGTACAAATTCATATACTAGATTCTCAAAAGAAGAGAACCCATCTACTAGGGTGAAATCATTAGTGCAACAATATGTGAACAATTGGTTCATGCGAAGAGCTCCCTCTCATTCCATATGAATTCATATTTGGTTTACTGCAATCATAAGAGCATTTTCAGGACTCTACCAAGAGAGACCGGGCCCTAGATCCCATCTAGAGCTATTATGAGCAGCTGACTCTCACGCAGAGTAAACACCACTTTAGAAGGGTACATGATGGACTCTATAGGCATTTCAAGTGCCTTTTCAATAAGGAGTTGGTGACAAAGAGTGTCGCATGAGGCATGGGAAAAGGTGAATCAATACGGATGCATATTCGTGCTATTTTCAACTTTCGCTTATATGAGAGTTGGTTACTTCGAAGGTAACAAGAAAATCCTCATAGAATTGGCAAGACAACTTATGGTGGTGTAGTCATATCAAACCAACCAATATAAGCCAAGATTTGGGATCTCTTCTACTAATCCTCTCTAGATCAACAAGTATTGACTGACCACAGTGTACAAGGCCAAGGCCATGGAATCCGAGCTTTAGTTGATCACAATGAAATTCAGATTCAAGGTGGACTTTGATTTCAGAGGCATGCTTTCCAAAATGAAGTGGACATTAACCCTTGTTCATCGTATGGAGGATGTATGGATAGATCTGCACAGTGAGGTAGATGTGGCTAGAATGGATTATTGTCTGCTCACTCTGCGCAGATCATTGATCTCGACTTAGTCCGTATTCTAGAAGGGGTTGAGGATGACAACATGATTATGGACAAAGAATTCCACAATAGCCAATTGGAGAAGCTTTTTACTATTTCCATCTAGTGGCAACATAAAGAAATGATGTCAATCTTTGATAGATTTCAAGCCATAATGATGAATACCAATTCATGGTTGGAAGAAATAAATCTAAATAGAATCAAGCTGAAAGCTGGTATAGATTGTACTCATTTTGGGCCAATAGGAAGGAAATCCTAGGTTGAAGTTAAGAAGAAAAACAATTCATCCACATCACAACTGGAAAAGAGTTTCTGGAGGGAGGAAAGGTTTTCATTCTTGAATCACATTCTTCACCAACTCCTCTCAAAGCACAGGAACTAGAAGATGAATAGGTGATGATTTCTCCCACATGTTGGCCAAACGACCAAGAGTCATCCATCCCAGATGAACCATTGGCTGCCATAGATACCAACATGGATTCTTTTTCTACAATATTCACATGTACCATTCCTATTCCCGAGGTGAATACTTCACCATTGCCTATCTCTTCTACGGCTCCTATTCTCACCTCAAAACAATGAGAAATCTTGGATAATGTCTTTGAAGCTTTTTCTTCTTTTTTGGCCTTACTAAAGGGACAAGTTTCCCAACTTGATACCTCGGGTTGTAGGATTCGAGATGTTCATGTCAGAATCATCCCAAAGAATGCCCATGGTTCTAGCTGTGAATTTTGAGGTGTGCACTATGATGACAAAGATACAATTCCGATAAATGTTTGCCATAGCCACCATCCCAGTTTGAGTGGAAGAAAATTTCAAGTTGCTTGCATGGTTAGGCTATTAGCATGAATGTTGATGGTATTCCTATGGGGGAGTATCCTAGCATTGTTGGAGAGATGATCCAGTGATCATGTGTTGCATTCATTATTGTATTTGTCATTGATGTAATATCCACTTTTCCCGGGTCTTAATTAACAACTAACATATCAAAGAAATACAGTTATTACTTCATCTCTATAGGAAGACAGTTATATCAGTTATGTTCATGTGAATGAGATTAATAGTTAAAGACAGTTAAACAAAATTTCATAAGTAAGAATTGAAAACACCATCAATGAATTTACTATGGAAATTAAAAATCTACATACCATGGAATTTGAACCGAAAAACACTGTAAGGATGTTTCACTATATCAATTAGGGCATCAAATACCATTGGAGCATTTAGGGCATCATATACCATTGTATCATTTAGGGCATCAAATACCATTGGATCATTTAGGGCATCAGATACCACTGTATCATTTAGGGCATCAAATACCATTGGATCATTTCTTTTCTTCCCATTGCTAACTGTGGCATTAACATAAGATTAGAAGATATGCTCATAATCATTATTCATATTAGGGAAGACTGAAATAGCAATCCTATAGATATATTCCATATTTAGTTGAAAGGTCAACCAATCTAATGATTACCAATTACATTGACACGAAAGATTGCTTACAAGAAGGAATAACCGAATTCAACAATATAAATTAATCCATCATAAATTCTACTTGTATAAATATCATAAAAGTAAAAATACCTATTACCAATAAATATTTGAATACTTCAACTTATCTTTATTAGATGCATGTCCTAATATCTTGTGGAGAGGGGAAACATTGTCAGGGGCTTAACCACCCAACCTCGGACCATAACTTATCTTCACACAATCTTTAACGAGAAAGGCTCTCCCTACCCGGAATAGACATGGAACATCTTGTCATCCATTGAGCATCTTGGTATCTAATCACACCACTCAACTCGACAACAGGAGAATACAATAAACATGAATCATGTATCAGCTATGAAATGATATTATTCTAGATTTAATGTATCATATCTGACTTTTATTTCTATGTCATTGCAGACTCCATCTCACCTCTTCACCTTTTTCATGGCTATACAACCGATGAATTCTAGGTGCTCGGATCTCGGAGCAATCGACTGTCTGTTGATTCTCAACTAATTTATGATCGATATATACATATATTCCAGCTTATCACAATCAGTGATTTGAGAAAAATATTCTTAAAGATTGCAAAAATTATTGTTTAACTCTATCTCCACTGGCAAAATGATTCATGGATTCATATTATGGTTACTTGGCTTTCACTTGCCATGATCAAATCTACTTTAAAGAGGATCAATTCTGTAATATCAAACAAGATATCAAACAAGATATTATCATGATAAATACTGTAGCTTACTGTTATGTAATTTGATGTCATTGTACCATTTAATTCAAGAAAATCAAATTGAAATATTGGATTCGGGTATTCCACATAACCTAGATTAATTCTGAAATGATGTCTTGCTGGACACTCAGTTGCTTGCCACACCTTTACTTACAAAAGTATCAAACGTAGTCCCAACATAAGAGTGCTCACGATTTTTGCAAATCTTCTGAATAATCAGAAATCGTGGTTGGAAAAGACAATGCAAAGATTACTAATTACAGAGCTATCGGTTGCCATGATAAATGTGGTCCGTAATGAAGAAGTTAGGTGCTTGAGAATGGAAATCGGGTGCCAGAAAAATAGAAGTCGGGTGCCATGAAAATATAAGTCGGGTGCGATGAAATAAAAATACTGCCTTCCGTCTCCTTCGACTTCAAAATATATAATGAATAATGTGACTCTTTGGCTTCCAAGAAGCCGTAACATAACGGAAATGTATTGGCTCTTGGACGCCAAGTAAATGTGCCGAGTGTTCAATCGATTTTTAAACAAGAAAAAGAATAAAAGGTTGGAAGAAGATTTGTAGGTTATAATTCGAAAATTATTATGATTTATATTTATATACATACATGTAAATATATTGGTGAGGTGGCATCATTTTATTATAATAAAATAATATGATGGTGTCACTTCATTTTTATATCTATGTACACGTACATAGATATATTTATTATAATAATAAGGTGAAAGATCATTTAAATCCTTTGAGGTATGCATTATACTTTAATTAAGTTATTTTAATTAAATTATTTTATGTTTTAAATTATTTATTTAATAGCTCATGTGGTTTCATCAATTGTATGCTGATTTTCAAGTCACTAGGTCCTCAACTATGGTGATTCGCGATTCATACCCATTTGCCCAATGATAGTGATGCTCTTGTGCCCAATTCTTTTTTGACAATGCTTCCACCCCTTCGACGTGCTTCCTACAAGGAAATTTTTCGCAATTAAATTCTATTACCATCATAAATAATCATAACGGTTAATCGCCTTTTCAATTCATGAATTTGTGATAATTAATCACTTGCATGTTATCTTCATATGAAATTATAACGACTAACCATCTTACCATTTCGCAGGATTATAACAAATTTAATTGTCAATTGACTTCATGTGAACCTCAACGGCTATATTTTAAATTAGGTAAAAAATTGAGATGTAACAATTGATGTCAACATACATGTTATTCTGTGAGATTGACAGAGCAGCAGACAAAGATTGAGGTCGCATGGTTCCAGGATTAAAGATTAGGCTATGTGCAATTGAGAACATATTCTATAGAGTGTCTTGATGATGTGGTTAAGTGCACATGCCAAAATATGAAGACACTAGACAGTTATTTGAGATTTATTGAAGACAACATTCAGACAAAGTTCCTATGTAGCAGTTGCTGATGTTTTGATTATATCTCCTAACAGAGATAAAATCTAGTTGAGCGAGCTTAGATAGAGGTAGAAGACATGATGAGGATGCAGTGGTCAAACACGCACATCCCGATGAGCATCGAGTGAAGAGTTATGAAGACTGAGCCTACAGTTTGGTTGTAATTATGAAAAGTTGAAATATTGTAATGTAATATCTTAAGGTGGTCTTACATTGTAATTGTAAATTGGGAAAGCCTCAAGGCCGATTCAATTATTAGTTTTAGGACTTGGTATAAAGGAAAGATGTTTTCCTTAAGGTAGAGTGTGAAATATGTGAATCCAGTGCGGATATTTGTAGTATGAGTATGCGAACTTGTATGTGAGACCAACGAACCTGATATTGAATTTCTTTTGATAAGAGTAGTGTTCGGTTAAGGCATGACAAGTTGATAGAGACTGTATTTGGCAAAGAGGTTGCTTTGGACAGGTGATTATTGGTATTATTCTGAGAAGGATAGTACTAAGGCTAGTTGGACAATGAGTTTGGTGGTCTTGCCCATGAATTGTTTGGAGAGTGGGTCCTTCTGCCTTCAACAACTCCTAATAGGGTTGACAGAACTCCTAACAGGGTTGGAATCTCCTAACAGGAACTCAAAGTCTCCTAACAAGGACTAATATGTACTGAATGTATCTCATTGACTCCTAATAGGGTCCATCTTCTTACAAAAAACTTATATATTAGTACATCATTTTGTGGGTACCATCCCCACCGCGGCTTTCCCTCTGATCAAGGGTTTCCCTAGTTAACAAATCTGGTGTTATTGTGTATGTTTATTTTTCTATGGTTGTTACAATTGATGATTACGTGTTTCATATTAATAAGGTTAATAAGAGTTGTTTTAATTTGATAGCTGATTCACCGCCCACCCGCTCAGTTATCTTGGTGGACTTTACAATCTAACAATTGGTATTAGAGCATCAGGGCCTTGAAGGAAAAGCTGAACATCTTAAGGAGATCTATGGCGAGTCATTTTAGAAAAGAAAGTTCAAAGTTTGACGGAGTTAACTATGACAATTGGAAGGAGAAGATGAAGACACATTTCCTATGCATGGGTCCAGGATATTTGCTGATCACTAAGAAAGAGAAGTGGTAGATGAAGATAAGCTTGAGGGAGTGTCCAAAACCTCGGAGAGAATTGTTTATGTGTAATGTGCTTGCTAGAGAAGCACTTTGGACAACTCTTCCCGAAAATGAGTATAGTTAGGTAAATTCTTTTAATTCAGCACATAAAATTTGCAAAGCTTTGGACTCTACTTTTGAAGGTGATAAGCATGCTGAAAAGGTTAGATTGCAGAGTTTTGATATGTTTTAAAAAGTTATTTTGGTAGAATATCAGAGATTGTTGCAGGGATTAAGCTCTATGATGGAAAGAAGGATGAAGATGAAATTGTATGGAAGATTTTGAAAACTTTGACATCAGCATATAAGTAGATAGCGAGGATGATTGAACAGGTTATACCTTGCACGAATAATTTTACAAGAGACTCTTCTTGGAAGATTGGAATCAGCTAAGATTAGTTTTAGACAAAGTGGAGATTTGCATAGGATTGAGACTGTTTTCAATGCATTGAGTGTTCGACCTACATTGACAAGAAGTGCAAGTACTAGTGGAGATTATGCTAGTAGCAGTAGAGGAAAATCAGAAGAAGACAAGAAGATTGAAGAAGGAATTGCTCTACTTGTGAGAAGAGAACCTAAAGGTAAGAAAATCTTTAAATGTTGGACTTGTACTGAATTATGATCATTATGCTTCTAAGTGCCCTAAAATAGTAAAGAAGTATAGAAGGAACTTGAAGCCTAGGAAGACTAGAGAATGTCTCTATGCAAATGATGAGGATTTAGAAGCTAGTGTGGTAAGATTTTGAGTGAAAGTGATGATGATAGTGATGAAATAGGATTTGTTGCAATTAAGGAGGAAAGTCCTGAAAAAGAAGAAGTTAGAGAAGAAAAAACATTAGTGTCACAAGTTGAAAGGAAGAAATCTGATTGGATTATAGATAGTGGTTGTTCACATCATATGATTGGAGATATGAACAAATTCATTGAACTAAACAGTTGTGATGGAGGAATTGTTAGAGTTGGAAACAATGCAGCCTGCCACATAAAAGAAATAGGATTTATTACTCTTGATGGAAAAACTAACATTGATGATATTTATTTTGTTGATGGTCTGAAACATAATCTTTTGAGTGTTGGACAGCTAGTAGGCAAGGGATATTAGTTATTGTTCACAGAGAAGACATGTATTATCAATGATAAAGATTGTAAGGTGATTGGTACTGGTAAAAGAACAAGAGGTAATGCTTTTCAGTTGAATCCCGCTGAGATGACATGTTTAGTTACTGAAGTTGGTGACAGTTGGCTATGGCACAAAAGGTTTTGTCACATAAACTTTGATAATATTGTGAAGATTAGTACTACACTTGCTCTTAGGGATTTACCTAAAATTGTAAAGCCTACTACCATAGTATGCAAGGAATGTGTTATAGCGAAGCAAAAGAAAAAATCATTCTGAGCAAGAATTTTACTACATCAACGAAGTTGGAGATGGTACATACAAATTTGAGTGGTCCTACAAAGACGAGCTTTCTATGGTGAAAGGTATTTCATGATTCTTGTTGGTTATTTTACTAGAATGATGTGGGTAAGTTCTTAGAGAGAAGTCTAAAGCATTTGAGGATTTTAAGTTGTTTAAGAATAGAGTTGAAAATGAATCTGGCTTACAGATTAAATGTTCGAGATCTAATAGAGGTGGAGAATTTACCTCGAATGAGTAACATTTTTTGTGAAGTGAATGGCATTAAAAGACAACTTTCAGCCCCTAAGACACCTGAGTAGAATGGTATAGCAGAGAGGAGAAACAGATCAGTAACAAAGGCAACAAGAGCTATGATGTTTGAGAATAATGTGGCAAAGATATTCTGGAGATAAGTAGTAAATACAACAATATACACCATGAATAGAGTACAGATCAAACAAAGCACTGGAAAGACTCCCTATGAGCTTTGGTTTGGACATACACCCTCAGTTAAGTATTTTAGAATCTTTGGAAGTAAGTGTTACATTAAGAGAGAAGATGATATTGGTAAATTTGATTCAAAGAGTGATGAAGGTATGTTTCTTGGTTATTCATTGAAAAAAAAAGCATACAAATGTATTAATCAGAGAACTAAGACTTTTGTTGAGAGCACAAATGTTAAAGTGGATGAGAAGTTTTGAGTTCAAGAAAAGATGCTTGATTATAATTATGATGAAGAGACTAATTTAAAGGCTAACTAGGAGAATGTTGAGTTGTTTCATTAGATTGACACAAATTTGTAGAATGGCATACAAGTTGTGGAACATAGAGAAGATCCAAGGAATGAACCTAGAGCAAAAGTAAGAGTTGAGACAGTGACACCTAATAAGAATTTGATAAAGAATCACCCTGCTGATCAGATTATTGAAAGCAAGGACAAAGGAGTAATGACAAGAAATAAGGTACAAAGAGAAGAATTATGTTTGATTTCACAAATAGAACCTAAAAGTGCTGATGAAGCTAGTAAAGATGACTTTTGAATGAAAGCTATGAGAGAAGAATTAGATCCAAGTGTTTTTTCAGAAATAAGATGAATGAACAAGGTGAGGTTGTGGGAAACAAAACAAGATTGGTATGTAAAGGTTATTCACAGCAAGAATGTATTGATTATGAGGAAACTTTCGCACCTATTGCTAGAATAGAGGCAGTTAGAATGTTTTTGGCATATGTGGCTAACAAGAAATTCAAAGTGTATCAGATGGATGTCAAATCAGCATTTTTGAATGAAGAACTTGAAGAAGTTTACATTGAGCAGCCTGAAGGTTTTCCTTTGACAAAAGGAGATATGGTTTGTAAATTGAAGCAAACATTGTATGGATTGAAACAAACACCTAGAGCATGGTATGCAAGATTGGATAAGTATTTGGCAGAATTGTGATTTATTAGAGTTATTGTAGACGGTAATTTGTACTTGAAGGATATTGAAAATGGTTTACTAATTGTTGAAGTGTTTGTGGATGATATAATCATTGGAGGTGATGACGAAGCAAGCAAAGTATTTGCTAGTGAAATGAAAAGTAATTTGAGATGAGCACGATTGGTGAGATGAAATATTTCTTGGGATTGCAGATTGTACAGAATAATGATGGTATTTTCTTATCACAGTAAGTATTTGAAAGATTTGTTGAAAAGAATTGGTTTGGAAAGTTGTAAACCTATTGGTACGCCTATGGTAACTGGTCACAAGTTATTTAACAAAGATGAGACATCTACTGTTGGGTAGAAGAAGTATAGCTCTATGATTGGAGGTTTGCAATATTTAACACACACAAGACTTGATATAGCTCATGCAGTTAGCATTGTGACGAGATTTCAAGCCAATCCTAAAGAATCACATTATGTAGCAATAAAAAGGATTTTCAAATATTTGAAGGGTACACCTGATTTTGGTTTATGGTATGATAGATCAAATGACTTTACCTTATGTGCATACATTGATGCGGAGTGGGTAGACAGTGCAGATGACATGAAAAGTACAAGTGGTGGAGCATTTTTCTAAGGAGGAAGATTTGGTTTCTTGGCTAAACAAGAAACAAGATTGTATTTCACAGAGCACGACAAAACCAAAGTATGTAGCAGCAACAAATAATTGTAATCAGATCATTTGGATGAAACAAATGTTGAAGGACATTGGAATTGAGTTTACAGATCCTATTATCATACATTGTGATAACACAAGTATAGTGAGTATGTCTAAGAATCATGTTTTACATTCAAAGACAAAGCACATATCTATCAAGTTTTACGTTTTGAGAGAGAAAGTTACAAATAATGAGACCGGATTGGAGTATATCAATACAAAAGAGAAAATAGTAGATATATTTACAAAGCCTTTTCCGAAGGACACATTTGAGTACTTGAGAGGTATGCTTGGGGTTATGTCCCTGCCTACTTTTGAGTAGTTGATGCAAATATTGCATCAGTCCAGTGGTAGTAGAGCACTATTTTCATTGTTTAGACTGGATGCTTGATGCTTCCTCTATGGAGGAGTATCTATGTTGAGATGAGTCATGAAGGACTCTTGGTAATTGGTATTTAACAGTGTCTTTGGACACTTGAGCTTAGTGAAGATCTTATGCAACAAAATTGACATAATGATGCCTTTGTCATTGATGTCAGTGGGGAGAGTAGTATATGAAAAACATCCTTTGCATGTGTATATTTGAGGGAGAATAGCATATATCTTATAGGAGAGAATATTGATGTCAATGGGGGAGATTGATGTTCTTGAGAGATTGATTTGATTGATGAAGAGAATTTGAAAGTTAATTATAGTATAGCGGACATTCATGGTAACATGAATGGGGGAGCTATTGTAGTAGAGTGTTTGGTATTATGGAACTTAGATGGTTTTCATCTGTTTTGCCATCAATGCCAAATAGGGAGATTGTTAGCATGAATGCTAATGGTATTTCTATGGGGGAGTATCCTAGCATTGCTAGAGAGATGATACAATGATCATATGTTACATTCATTATTGTGTTTGTCATTGATATCAACATACATGTTATTTTGTGAGATTGACAGAGCAGCAGACAAAGATTGAGGTTGTGCGGTTCGAGGATTAAAGATGAGGCTATGCGCAGTTGAGAACGTGTTCTACAGAGTGTATTGATGATGTGGTTAAGTGCACATGCAGAAATATGAAGATAGTGGACAATTATTCAAGATTTATTGAAGACAATGTTCAGGTAGAATTCCTGTGTAGCAGTTGCTGATGTTTTGATTATATCTCCTAATAGAGATAGAATCCGGTTGAGCAAGCTTAGACAAAGGTAGAAGACATGATGAGAATGCAGTGGTCAAACACGCACATCCTGATGAGCATCGAGTGAATAGTTATGAAGAGTGTGAGCCGACAATTTGGTTGTAATTGTGAAAAGTTGAAATATCTTAATGTAACATGTATTGTAATATCTTAAGGTGGTCCTACATTGTAATTGTAAATTGGGAAAGCCTCAAGGCCGACTCAATAATTAGTTTTAGGACTTGGTATAAAGGAAAGATGTTTTCCTTGAAGTAGAGTGTGGAATATGTGAATCCAATGCTGATATTTGTAATACGAGTATGCAAACTTGTATGTGAGATCCAACGAACCTCATATTGAATATCTTTTGATAAGAGAAGTGTTTGGTGCAGTAAGGCACAACGAGCTGACAAAGAGACTCTATTTGGCAAAGAGGTTGTTGTGGACAGTTGTTTACTATTATTATTCGAAGAAGGATAGTACTAAGGCCAGTTGGACAGTGAGTTCAGTGGTCTTGCCCTAAAGCTGTTTGAACAGTGGGTCCTTCTGTCTTCCACAACTCCTAATAGGGTTGACACAACTTCTAATGGGGTTGGAATCTCATAACAGGGATTCAAGGTCTCCTAATAGAGACTGATATGTATTGAATGTATCTCATTGACTCCTAACATGGTCCATCATCTTACAAGGAATCCATATATTAGTACATCATTTTATGGGTACCATCTCAACTGGGGTTTTCCCTCTGATGAAGGGTTTCCCTAGTTAGCAAATCTGGTGTTGTTGTGTATGGTTATCTTCTTATGGTTGTTGCACTTGCTGATTACAATTGTCCACCATTGGAACAAGATGACTATTCCTTTGCATCTCCTAGCTTCTGCTCTCTGCCCTAGGTATTATAGCCTAGAGGTATTTGTTATTCTCGGCAATGTGGCACCTTATAGAGCTCGTGAGGTTGCTAGTGAATATAAGAAGGCATTGAGTAGGGATCTTCAACAATCCAGAGGTAGGAGCAAATGTTAGGAGAGAGTTTGGGTTATTCATCGAAGGAAAAAATCTAGATCCTGTTGTTGTGAATGATCAAAGAAAAATGGATGGTATTACATGGCGGTACCTCCATTGGCAAGATTATATGTACCTTCAACCTCTTGCATTAAAGATCCTATCCAAAGTGTGTTTTTTAATTCTAATTTGTAAGTATTTTTCATTTGTTGTGGCCACTTGCAATGTGTTATTTTAATACTAAATTTTGTTTGTTTTCTCTCTAGGTTACTAGCTCTTCTGCCACTGACAGGAATCAGAGTACACACTCCTTTATCCACTTATTGAAGTGTAATTGATTGGGCTCAAAAAAAGCAGAAGCTTGGTGTTTGTGCACTACTTCTGTTTTCTATCACGTAAGGACCCTTTGGTTCCCAAAACCCCAAATTAGAAATCCAAGAGCTTGCCACTTCTCTGATAGGATTTCGCAATCAGTTCTGGTCAACGAATGAGAATCACCTTGATTCCCCTACACTTTAGGCTCTGCTACTCCTAGGTAGGTAAACCTTCTCCTTGAACTTGATTACTTGGTTCAGAGCTTTTCTAAAGTGAATTTAAGCTTTGAAGAGTTCTTTTGTTGGCAAAGTCTTTGAACTCAATTAAAACGAAACTGAATGCTGAGTGTTCAAAATGGTTGGATGTTTTGTATAATGTTTGTCAATAATGAATTTGATGCTTGTAGGAAGATAATAGATTTTCTGACTTCAATAATTAAAAGACCAGCACTTCTGCTCATTTGGGCAATAGAGTCAAATTCAGTGAAGATTTTCACGTACAACTTTATAATGTTCTACACACTTATATTGCCAACAATTAAATAATCAAGATGTGATAGAGCAAATATATATGCAATCTTAAATTAGTCTAGATTGAACTTTAACTCCTCTGGTAGGGAGATAAACTGGATATAGATACGGAAACAATTTGATATTTCACAATATCTATGATGATCGAGTTTAAGATGCTAAATGACTATGTTGACTTATCTGACATTTAAATTGTACACAGAATTCAAAAAAAAATTACAAAGGATGAATCATCTCCAGTTTAAATCTCCATGCCATTTAGAAATAAACAAAGAAAATAAAATAAATGAATTTATATTACAAGTCATATTTAAGCCCTTATTCCTCCTTTCAAATAAATATAAAATGTTTTTTTTGTTGAATATGGGTGTTCGAATCTCTTGCTTGTTCCTTTTTTATGTAATTGCCTATATATGTGGACGAAGGGTTAACAGTCCAAACTATACAGTTGACCAATTTTCAAAAAAATCGAAAACATCATGGATTTTTCTGAAAATTTCAGCGTTTGATCTTCATGATCTGCATAGTTTGTAGTCGAAAACAACAAAAAGATTAGAAAAAAATCACTGCATTTTCTTGAATCTGGAAAAAAAAAGTTTTGTTTTGTCTTTAGTGCATTTTGGATGGAGATTAACCCAAGCTTCTAAACCGATGTGTCCCTTAACAATAGAAAATAATTACCTAATTCTAATATTTGGAATCGATTAAAATGTAAACTAAACACAAATATTGTTTGACTATCGTATTAACATATCATCATTAGGGATGCTCGGGAATAGTTTTCCACATCACTGTCTTTGAACATGTTTTGTATAATAAACAAAGATAAAAAGCTATATGTCATTTAATCTCTATGACTTGTGCTTTCATCATCCCTTGTTGTCTAAAACATTTTTCTACTCAATGATATTTTCCTCTATTATGCAACTTTGCAGGATGCGATCATTTGTTCAGGATAGTCTGGACACATCACTCGACACATTCTGTCCACCACACATTCTCTTGCTTCCATTCCTCTATTGCCGTATATTGTCATTGACTGGGATGGCAATTTGTTGTTAATTCTTTAATTTAATTCATCAAGCCCTCCTTCACGACACATCCTCTATTTTGTAAACGGTGATATGAAAATTCTTCTAGATATGTATCTTTGCTTTTATTCCTTCCTGTCACTAGATTTGTTTTCATTCGATTCATGAATTGTTCTTAATCGTTCAAATCTCTTAGAGGCAACAACATCTCCAGGTTCGTATGTCAAAGACATATCATTTCAAAAATACATTGCTCCCGATATCATATGTGCATCCCCTCAATCTGTTCAACAACATATGTTTGATTTGAATATTTGATTTGCACTGAGTAATCCAGTAGTGGATTATCATGGGACTCACGGCATAGGGAAATGTCCGGTCATGTGCTCAACCCAATTTATAACACGAAGTCGCCATATACCAATTCTTCAAACATTGGTTCTGAGTCTGAATATCTGCCTTTTGTATTGTAGTGTAACGTAATTGACTTTAATATCAATTTTCTTCAGAACTCTACTGCCGTTCTTGATTTCATCTTCATAATCAACATATCTTAGTTTCATTTACTTTGACTGAAACGATATGTTTGCTGTAAGCCTTCGTCAATCTATATGATCTGTTAATTATACTCTTAGGATTACCAATTTGATCTGTAGTTTGGCTACACATCTTAGCATCCATTGCAACTGCAACTGACATCCTCAAGATGGTTGGGGCAAGTCTGGAAGAGAGTAGCATACATTTCATGAGACTTGTGTTTGTGCTTACTGATTATAGAGCTTGAGACATTTTCAACAGATTTGTTTTGTTCTTTAGTTGTAAATTTTTTACTTTATTTGATGAGAATACTTCTTTTG
This sequence comes from Cupressus sempervirens, assembly GCA_028749045.1. Classification (NCBI taxonomy): domain Eukaryota; kingdom Viridiplantae; phylum Streptophyta; class Pinopsida; order Cupressales; family Cupressaceae; genus Cupressus; species Cupressus sempervirens. The sequence goes on along the minus strand of CM053783.1, from coordinate 401,640,544 downwards.
GCTGCATTAATCATCCTGTTGCAGATCTTCCATTTTGCTTTCCCTCAACCACTCAAGCTTTAGCATCATTGTATTCATACAATTCTCATTATATCAATGTCCTTTTGCTAGTATGGTATGCTGCATCCTTCCTTTATCTTTGTTTCTTACCAAACGAACTAAATATGTATGTCACTGTTTTATGCTGAATTGCTACTGAAGCATATCTCCCTAACAAACTGGATCACTGTATAATATCTGTTCGGATATGTGTGTCTCTCAACTCTTGTAATGAGCACCAATAGATAATGATTGCCTTAGCCTGTATCTGTCTGAACACTATATGAGAAGTTACTGTGTTGGTAGGTATCAATGATCGCCCTTCATCATGTCATTTCTTTAGAACAGTCAACACTTAATCAGTAAACACCTTTCAAGATGTCCTATGTCTGGTCACTGATCTGCTGTTGTATAATATTGAGAAGTTCCTCATAAGAGGCTCTAGTCTCCCTCGTCTTGTCAATAGACAAAACACTCTATTCGTGGACTTGCCTTATAAGAACATATTATATCCACTCATTGTATTGATTTGCAGCATGTTTGCTCAAATGGAGGCCCAAAAAATAGGGTTCTATCAGACCCAAAATACAAGAAGGGTGTAGAGAAGCTTTTTGGGACGTGGCACCTGAGTCTGCTGACTTGGATATGATGATTGATGATCTTGCTAGAGCCACATTGCTTGATATAGATGATGCAGTGAATGGTGCAACACTCTCTACAGCTGTTGCACTGGCTTATGGTTTTAATGATGAGGATGATGAAATACTTGCAGCCATTGAAGACCCCAATGATCCACATTTTTTAGATAATCCATTTGATGACTGAGAACACTTCAGTCTTTCATGATTATTGAATCATGTTTCAAACATTATTGAACTATAAGTTATAACAATATCTAAGTTTTGTGAATTCGATATGATGATTTCCTTGATGAATCATAATGTTTATCTTTGACTTTTGGCAATTGATGTATAGTCAAGCATCATAGATTCATAGGATGAAATGATCTAGTTTTAGAATTATGTATATTTTTCTTATTTTTTTAATATATAATGCGCATGCTCGCGCCCGCGCACACACACGCACTCACGAATCCTTCACGAGTCGTAATGGGAAAAATAAAATCATGAATCCACGAATTGGATTCTTGAACCTGCATCCGCCCCCAAAACCCAAACCAGCAACTAAGTTGAGAATATCAACTTCTGTTTCAACAATTATGTCATCAACATCTTCTTGTTTTTTTGGCATTTCATCTTGTCTCTGGTCTTGGGTATTTCACCTAGAATAAAAGATGCAATGAATTGTTTGGTCGATAGTTCAAGGTGTTCCCAAGGGTGTTAGCCTATTGGTTTGATTAGGACTTATCTATCTTCGACACTGGTTCCACCTAATCTAGTTTACGTTGTTTTTCCTAAATTTAACTTTGTACAAAGTATAGTTGGTGACTTAAGAAGGTTTTCTGATACAAGTGTTTATTATGCATCAAGGGTTCCCTTAAAATGGTACCTAAACTCTGAAAGTGTTGGCAAGAGCCTTTTCTAACAACTTTTGCTATTCATAACTGATATCTGATGGTCCTGTATATAACTGATATCTGATGGTCCTGTATCCTCAAGTGTTTGCCAATCTTTCTTTTTAAATATAGCAGTTTGGGATTAGTAGTCACTGATTTATAGTACACATGGAATACTAATGTCTGCTACACTTATCATCCCTGAGTTAATTGTTATTTTGAAGGCTTTCAAGTTTCTATTTTAATTCTTAAATATTATTTTCCGATTGACTTTTTTTGGTGAATGCTTGGCAGGTAGCTTCAAAGGCCATTGGAGCAATTCGAATGATGATTATATTTCCTATTCTTCCTTTTTCTATTCTTGGAGTATTCTATATGTATTGGGTTGGAGCAGCATTATATCTTTTCAGTGCAGGTGAAATTCGACAGAATGACTGCAATGGTAATTGTTGTGCATATGATCTTCTTGCTGGGAAGGTTAAATGTGATGGATGCTGTGGATACAGTATTTACTATACACATCATCTTACTCTTGCCATCCTTTACCATCTGTTTGGTTGCTTTTGGATCACTCAATTTATAATGGCATGCTCAGTCACAGTTATAGCTGGCTCAGTTGCTTCTTATTACTGGGAGCGTGGTGAAAGCCCTGTAAGCTTTGGGTTCCTATTTCAAAGTTTCTAGATTGTTTGATTTACTTTGTAATCTATATCCATGGAGTGAGATAACATCTAAATCATGTTGCAGGAAATGCTTTTACTTCCACTTATTTCTTCAGTAAATCGTCTTCTACGCTATAACCTTGGTTCCATGGCACTTGGTTCATTGGTTGTGGCACCCATTGAGTCAATCCGCTACATACTGGAGTGTGTTCGGAGGCGGCTGAAACTTATGGAAGCTGGCTCAGAAGGCTTCATTACAAAAACAGTATGGTGTTGCAGACAGTGCTGCTTAGGCTGCATTGATCGGACCATAAAATTTGTGAATCGAAATGCTTACATCATGGTGAGAATGCAGATTTTCCCTAACTCTACCTGTTTTTACTTTCTACCATTCAGCCTTTTTTGAAGAACATTACATGCATAATTTCAGCAATTATGAATCACTGACAAATTTTATGTGTTACGCAGATTGCTATTACTGGAAAAGGTTTCTGTACAGCTGCAGAAATGGCAACTGGATTAATCATTAGCAACATATTAAGGATCGGCACTGTTAATGTTGTTGGAGATGTCATTCTGTTTTTGGGCAAGCTATGTGTTAGTCTTGCATGTGCACTGTTTGCATTCCTTATGCTAGACACCCACCCATACAAGTCTGCTCATGATAAGATCTCATCCCCATTGTTTCCTGTCCTGGTAAGATGGAAACATGCTTCTGCCAGTCATAAATTTTCCCCTCTTATTGGGATATTGACAAGTATATCTATTCACCTTTTGACACAGTTTTATTTTGGTATAGTGGTGAAACCTGCATCGTGACTTTTTTGTGCAGGCTTGTTGGGGCATTGGATATGTTGCTGCTTCTCTTTTTTTTGCTGTTGTAGAAACGACCATTGATACAATTATGCTATCCTTTTGCCAAGATGCTGAAGAGCACCAAGGAATGCCACAATATGCACCACCTCTACTTGTGGAGACATTGGGAAATCACAGTGAGATGCAACGGTTAACACAGTAAGTTGAATTGTCATGAGAGAAGCAGTGGATTGCATTTTATTCATTCATGAGAATTGAGCAAATGTCAGAGATTTGTCATGGCTTGCCTTCAGTTAGTGTATGAGCCACTTGTGTGAAGGCTCAAGAATAGCACGGACCCTTTCCTAGGAAGGTGATCGTTCTGAGAGAAATGCTTACTTGAGCACCCATCAGGAGCACGTCATTTATTGCTTCAGAGGAGTGTCTGTAATTACCTCAACATTAGCTGGTTTGCTTTGACTTGGAGGCACAAGCTGTACATTGTAGGACTAGGTGGTTTTGTTAGTTCTAGTGTGTTTTGCCAACCGGATCATTTGAAATTACTCAAGTTCAATTTAATCAAATTTCAGTCCAAATGTGTAAATCCTATATCCAAAATAATTAATTATATGAAAGCAATGGTGATTAATTTATGACCCTATTCCTCATTATATCAGTACTGCTGGTTTCATTCGATGCATTAATTCAGGTGATTAATATGATTTTAGAGAAAAACTTGTGTCAGCATGTCAGATTATATTAATATTGTACTAGTGTTTGTACTACACTAGTGAAATATTAAATGACATGCATGCAATGTTTTAACCAGTTTAAAGTAACTTCCAAGTAGACTTAAGCAATGGGTGAAAGCAGTTTAAAATTTGACCATGAGATAAAAACTACTCGAACCTGAGGGATTGATTGTTATTTTGATCATTGATTTTGACGGAAGTTCTGTTAGTGTTTTTATAATCAATTTATTTTTTCCATTACTTTGTATGTATTGATCAATAGTCATGGACCATATTGAAGCTCTCCTGATCCCGTTTTATAATCATGGAGCATATTGAAGCTCTCCTGATCCCGTTTTAAGTAATTGAACAGATGAAATAAAGTTTACATCAGGGATAGCTTAGAACGTATGAGAATGAGTGCAGGCTACTCGAGTTTTATTAAATTTACAGCATCACTCAGTAAGCAAGTGGGAGATATATCACCTACAATTTATGACATCGAAGAACTAGTATCGAGTGTTTGTCATTTAACGATATATTTGATATATAAATGGCGTACAAATAGGTAAGTTTTCTCATTTTACGGGCCCTATAATAAATATTTATTACTGCTAGAAGTAAGCACTTCAAACTCTCGTCATCAAGGTTCACGTGGGTGTGATTGTAAAAGTAGTCATTATCAACAATTGGATTATAAAATGGATAGAAGCTTGTTTACAATCCATTTTTCCAATCCAAAAGAAGTGGAAGTGGATTGTGGTTGGACACTATTCAAGGGAGAGTAAATATATCCTATATGTTAATTAGGAGAACAAAGGAATATATATATATATATATATATATATATATATATATATATATATATATATATATATATATATATAGTCTAACTTGAAAAAGATCCCATCCCTTCTGTTGATTATACCAACTACCAAGTGGAAAGGTGTCCCAAAAGATCAATAGTCAACATGGTTTTTTTGTTAATGAACTCAAATCCACCATACTATCAATAAGTCCGCAAGGAAACCTAACTTCTCAAAGGGGAAAAGAGGAGACTTTAAATCCCCACAAGATGCTATTAGGAAGTAGTGAAGTGTTGAATAAGTGAGGTAATGCCATTCAAAACTATCTTTTTATCTAGTGTACAATTTGAGGGCATAAACATTAATTATGGACCAAGTAAAATCTTCAGAGTTGAGTCTGGTAACCAAGACATTCTAGTTAGAGAAGGTCAAAGACCCATTAATCTTTTACAAATTTTGCATGGTAAAAATGCCTTGAGAGGCTCCAATAACTTAAGTTATATAGAAATGTAAATCCAACCACATAACTCTCACAAGAGCACTAAACAAGGATTCAATCATTTTAACTTCTTGAAGAAGGAGAATATCAATACCATTTTCTAGGATACATTTCCTAAGATAAAGAATAATAATTTAGGGTCATTCAGCCCTTGCACGTTGCATGGTAAGAATCTCATTTCTTTATCTTAGTTGTGGAATCAAGGGTCTTCTCCCTACCACTAGCAATTCCCATTATGATCTTCCTTTCCTTATAAACCATTATGATGTTCAAACAACCTTAATATTAGAGCCAGCATATGCTCTCTTATTGTTATTATTCTTTTTCTAAATCATTTGTTACTACCGACTGTAGTGCTAGTTGAATCTTTTGGTGAAGAAAATCTATTTTCCATGGGTGGTGTGGGGAGGTCAACAATGGTTTTGATGGTACACACTTAGTAGGAGTAGATGAAACTCCCATTTAAGGAGTAGCTAGTATTTCACCTTAATGGTCGTTATTTGGAATGAGGAATTTGCCAAGTTTTCCAGCCAACCATCTCTGCTAACACATGTATGTTTAACAATATTAGTCACATTCATCACTTGATTATGTTTCTTCGAGGTATTCATAAGCTCAATTAGCCCATCCATGAAAGGATAACCATCATTATTAGAGTCTAACTCCACATTATTTGGGGGTGCACTAACCCTCAGAGGGGACACATATATGGCTTTCAATTTTTTATTGTTCTTGTTGCTCTTTTCTTGGGTCCTTACAATCAAAGATCAAATGACCATATATATTGCATTTTTAGAAGAAAAAAAATGTGACATTCTCATAAACTAGTGCTTGCATCCATTCACCTAGTTTAGATTGTAGGCTAATAAAAAAATTTAGGGTCTTGTTAATAGCCACATTAACACAAAAATGAACAAATAATAACCTAAAACTCGTCTTTATGACCTCATATTTTGAAATGAAGTTGTTGAAAGTGTTGTTGATCCATGGGAAGATCTATTCATCTTAGAAATCAAGTAGGAGACTTGAAAACTCGGCCCATGCTAGAGCCATTTAGATTAGAACCACCATTTGGTCAAAGCTTGACTTCCAAAAATAAAGAGAAAGAAGATTCATGAGCTACATAAAACAAAGATTAAATCCTCTGCTACTATACACTTAAACCACAAAAAAAAGGCCACATACATTGCACAAGTTACCATGCTACCCTTAAGCCTCCATCTTTGGGAAACCCATCTCCTTACCATGTCAATAGTTGATCAAGAGGAAAAGAAGCAACTTACCAAAGTGTTGTTCATAGAGGAGACGATACAATCCTTTATTGCATTAAGAAGCATGATAGTAGTTGCATCCTTTGTGTACACTTTAGTATAATATCAAAATCCATCTCATTCTAGAAATCCCCCACTATAGCTTGCTTTCATCCATCAAGCCTAGAGCCAATTTGAGTCTTTTCTTGGTCACTCTTGTTAGTTGTTGTGCGCAAGACAACACAAACACCTTTGGACACTAAACGATTGTCAACATCACACAATACATTTTTAGTGGAGTATGGGTCCCATCTAATAGAACTGCTAGGCCCATCCAATAGAAGATTAATAACATATGGTGAGGGCTCCACCATAGGGGTTTTCCCCATTGCAAATTCACATTATGAAAGTTCAAAAATTTTGAAAAATTTGCAAAGGCAAAAGAGAGTTAGTAAGTTTTCACTAATTGTTTATGACTAGTGGTAATTTAAAATACTTTGTGAAGATCATTGGATCACAATGTTTGTGTTCACCTCATAGTTAGATTGTTGGTGTTAGTATTATTTAAGTTATTCATCAATTTGATAAATTAGTTGTTATGTTGTTTTTCTTAAATTGGATAGATATAATTTATTAATGATACTAATAGTATAGGGTTGTGAATTCAAAGTTGCACCACAAGTATAGTTTTAAACCACATGTAACTACGTCTGAATCACTTCACCAGACACCTACAACCATTGTTATGTAGATAAGTTTGGTTCTCACATTGCTCATATTTTTCTAAGTGACAAATTTAGTTAGTTCCATTTATGTAATTTTATGCAGCCTTGGAGAGCTCTTGGTTGTGCATATAGTACTGACATCATCCAAGAAGGTGCACCGTTGGTCAATAATCAAATAAACTTCTATAGGATAGTATGTAACTTTGTATGAGATTCTGTGGCTGAGGATGGCGATCATTCCGAGCCGGTGGTTGAGGATTTGGTCTCTTCCCCTATTTTGGATGATCCTCCTAGGGGCTAGACGTCGTCTGATTCTCACAGGGAGTTTGTTGCGGCTTCTGCGTCCCCTGGGTTCCACGGGTCTTTGTCCTTTGAGGCTTGGGTGGCTGAGGCAGCGAAGATTGAGGATGGTTGGATTGCGGTTAAAAGGAAGAAGGCTAAGCCTTTTGCTCCCCCCTTAGATATGACCCTTAGGTCGCGAAAGGGAAACTTCAAATCAAAAGGAAAATCTTATGTTCCCTTATGCTGACTGGTTTTTCTGTGTTGGTGAACTGGTTGCGTTACTGGTTTATTGGATACTAGTTTGGGAGGCTTTTCAGGTTGCTTTGCTCTAGTCTGCTATCTTTCCAGGTTCCAGTGTTTTTATGGTTATTTTTTTTGGTCATATCTGTTGGTCTCATGTCCCTGTAAAGTTGTTTAGCTGGTTTTAGGTCCTTTTAAAACTTGATTGTGCTTAATGGTTTATCTTTCTTTTTGATGAAAAGGGTTTCGAGGCCCCTTCAAAACCTGCTTTTACCTTAATCTAAAACTTTGTATGAGATTTGTTAGTCTATTATGTATATTCATTGAGTTGTTTGCATCAACATACTACACTTAGAGTCAATCACATGCCTTCTTAAATATTCTTTATTTGGAGACAAAACTCATTAGTATAGGTTAATAATTGAAAACCCTTAATAGGTATCAATTAATGGAACAACAATAATAAGTACTATTAAAAAATCCTCATGAGAAACATCAAATGCTTGAGTAAAATAAAAAATGTGAATTCAAGGATTCTTGCAAGCAATAAATATTATTAAATTATTTAAAATAACAACCATATTGGCTCTACAACTTCCAATAAGTTGCAAGCTATAGGAAATTAAACTCGAACTCCTTCAATGAAAACAATATAAATAGTAAAAATTATATTAAATATCTATTTTAGAATGATCTAGCTCTTACAAAAACCACATTATTCACCACTCTGTGGATTCTTTGCATTTCAATACCTTCTTTTTTCTCTTCACAAGATTTTCTCTTCACAAGATTTTCTCCCCTTAGTTTTACAATTCAACTCCTCCTCTACTTTTAATTTCCTGGGTATCTTGTATCTCATTCAAATTTTCTATTTTGTCTAATTTCCCTCCTCAACTAGACATAGGAATCCTCTATGCCACTACTTCCTACAATACGTCATTTTGGAAATGTAACCGCCCAATTGCATTTAAATTTGAAACCTTTATTCCACCTATAATTGCCAAACACTAGGAAATATAACATACCTTTATAGGGCCATGGGAATTTTAAATTTGAGTCATACTACACATTAAATTGTCCTATACAAGGTTGTACATTACATTTTCCCTTTTTTTTCAAAATTGAGGAGAAAAGGGAGAAAAAAATATTAAAACAATATCTTGGATAATCTATTTAGACCATAGTTTGAAAGCCAAAAATAGATAAATTTAAATGTGTCATAAGTGCTTGAAGGTACGTGTAAATCATGTTTGTAAGATAAAAAACCAAAATCACAACATTAAGAAATGAAACCATAATGTGAAAATCAAATAATCACTAAAAATATAATTTTTATCAAAATCGCCACTATAAATGTGCATTCATCGCTTGGTACTTTTTCTATGGATGGAAAACGCTTGAAATTTAGATAGGATTAATTTGGAAGGTACTACTAAAGAAGATCCTAAGAACATGATTGATATGGTAGTGCGATATTCAAAAGAGAGACTATATGAGTACTTAAAAAACTACGAAGGATCACTGATGAGTTAAATGACATTATTATTTGGTGTGAAATTCAATAATGTGGCTTATACCTTCAATTAATGCTTTGTAAGTAGGTGTGGACAACTATAAGTTTTGTTAATATTACATACAATACAAAAGGAATATATGTGGAAATTATGTTGACACCCTTAGAATGTACTAAATAGAATCTCAAGGTAATTCAATAAACTAGCACCATTATTACAATGAAGGGCTTGAATGCTTAGTATAAACGTAATATAAAAATAAATATTTATGAAAAAAGTAAGATGATTGTGATGTCACGACACAAATTATGAAAGATAAAGAAACATAAGAAATATTTTTTTTGTTGATGCAATATTTCTCTTAGGTATGAGATTCTTAAACATATTAGAATATGGCTATTCTAATTATAAATATAGAACACAAAAATACAAAAATAATTAAAATAATAAAAAATCAAGATTGATACTTTACTTATAAATGAAATTAGGTCCTAAATATTATAAATAGAATTTAAAACATCCAAATGAATTCCATGCCAAATATTTCGAGATGAGAGTAAATGAATAATTTTCTTATAGATATTATATATTTTAGTATAAAAATACTTTACTATATAATTAAGTTTTCTCCCCACCAATGTTAAGAGTATTCACAAAAAAATAAAAATAAAAATTAAATTATAGATATTTGAAATTATATTGTTTGAAAAGCCTACTTTGAGGGCTACAATTCTACACCTTCTCCTATCACATGTTGATTTCAATTTTTAATTTGACCTAAAACTTTGACAAAAAAGAGGAAGATATCAAGACTTCCATAAAAAAGGTCCAAGGACAACCAAGGACCATTAAGAGTACATATATTTGAATGAAAGTCCTTTATGACCTAGAAAAATAAATTTGAATAAGCTTTGAATGAATGTTCCCTTTCACTTCAAAGGTAAATGAATGATTTTTAAATTTATTTTCTTTCTTGCCATGATAATTCCTAATGTCCCACAAGTGGGAGATTCTATTGTGTTTCTTCTCTAATGACCACTCATATAATTTGTTATTACAAATGCACCCTTTTCAATGATGGTAACAAGTAGTGTGGGGTGTGTATTATCGCCATAATTGGCATTGATCTCACAAAATGGAAGGGACCTATTGTGCAATATGAGATATAACAACATTCCTTTTTTTGATATGAGACACACTTAAGGATTTTATATCAATAAACTAAGTGTATGGAAGATCCTTGTATTAAAGTTTCCATCACTTCCCTTTATGCCCTCTAGTTATTTTTGAGCTGTTCACAATGTGTGCATGTTATATATGCATGAGTTAATCATATTGTGTATATATGTAACATACACTCAAATTAGTCACAATATTCTTAGGTGAAATATGCATAAGCTAGTCATGTTGTGTGCATGTGATCTATACACAAGAATTCATGAGTTGGAATGAAACAAAATTTTGACACTAGTGCATGGTCACTATGTTGGCATACTTGTCAAAAAGACTAAGGAACAAAACTAGAGGAGCTTACCAGTGTGACCAATAAGTTCTAGTTGTCATTGATGTCAAAGACCAAGATATAATATAAACTGATACAAGATTGTGATCGATGATATAGTGAGATCACATGAGTGTATCTTCCATCCACAGGTGACTGGAGATAAGGCAAGGCTATGATAGGCAAAGGAAGTCATAAGAACATTCACACTTAGACAAATTGGGCTAAGTATGTAAGCACAAGTTGCAAGAAGTCAGGGAAGCATGAAGGATAAATTGATTGATGCTCATGAAGACAAGTTTGAAACAAGTCAGCTAGACGAAGTACATAGGCAAGACACATGTGACTAACGCATCATAAAGTAGGTGGATCGTGCTTCACATTTCAATTAATGGAGTTGGTATTGTAATCACCCAAAATTGGCCCTGCAAAATCAAATTGCTAAATCCATCAATTCTTATGATCAAATCAAGCAAAATTGAACAATCACTAAATCAAATTCTAGCTCATACTCATTAAACTCTCATTTCTACCCAGGATGACTATACATTTGAATTTATTTAAATGTTAGACATTCTAATTTAACTCAAATTTGAACCCCTTTGAGAAAAATACATGAATATCCATTAATTTAATATCTCCTTTGATATTATGATTAATTATTAATTAATTAATTGTATTTTATCATATTCTTCTACTTATTTAATTAATTTTACTTAATTAAATAATTTCACTTCCCTAATGTATTTTGAATTTAATTCAAATATTCCCCTCTAATGTGTTAAATTCATTTAATGCATAGTGACATCATATATTCCCTTTTAAATAAATTCAATTTATTTAAATCCTCCACATGCTTAAGTTTCATAAACCTAATTAAGATTAATCTAAATTAATCTTAATCCTAACCTATCCTCCACCAAATTTAATAAATGATTTCTTAAAATCATTTATTCCTCCTTTATCCACATAGCCCTTAAATGAATTTTTAATTCATTTATCCCTTACATGTCTCCACTTGAATAAATTCTTAAATGTTTTATTTATGACATTTATGACATTATTCCTCCACTATGACATGTCTCCCACTCACCTCATTCTTTATTCCTCCACTATGACATGTCTTCAACTATCCTCATTTCTTTATTCCTCCACTATGACATGTCCCCCATTACCCTCATTTCTTTACTCCTCCAGTATGACATCTCTTCCACTCTCCTCATTTCTTTTTTCCTCCACTATGACATGTCTTCCACTCTCCTCCACTATGAATTGTCTCTTCCATTAGAATATGATCCACTTATTCTAGATTCATCTCAACCCTTGATTGGGATATTCTTGTCTTTTGATCTCTACCGTCCATTTTTCTTTAAAAGGGAGAGAGCTTTCCCCCTCAAGCATCCACCATTTTTGAGTATTGTTGTGCTGTAGGTTTTCTAATAGGTTTCCTTGGAACTTTGTGGAGAACTTATCATATCTTGTTTCATTCTCTCATGCCATGGCATTTTAGCATAAAATCATGTTGCAGGTTAGTTTAGCTTATATTTTGCAGTAATCTAGCTCACATAGCATAATAGTTGGAGTGTAATACTCTCATCATTGTTTAGAATAGTTGCACTTTGCATTCTCATACTAGCTTAGTCTTCATATTTGCATTGCATCTTCGAGAGATTCATTGTAGACACTTGCATTCTTGCTCTTGTCTCAAAGAACCTCCTGTTGCATGGTTTACTAACAAGAAGTGTACCTCTAAGGCTAAACTGAGAGCCTTCATACTTGAAACATACCTTCTTGCACTTCGTGGATAGGGAGCTCTAAGCCGGCATCCAAGCATTCCAAACTCATGGAATCGTTTGGATAGAAGGGTTTAGAGTGAGACACTTTCTTAGTGTACATTTTTGGTGCCCACTGTGGGGCAACCCATCTTTGCTTGCTAGTTTTAGATATTTTTGGAGTTAACCCCCTTGTGCAGATTTGTTTGGAGACAAAAAAAACCCTAGATTTGAAAGATTTGATCATATCTCCCAAATGGCTAAGTATTTTGATCTGAATTTTTTGTGTAAGGTGGTGACATATCAGACAAGCTTTAGTCCAATTTTTAGATTTTTCTGAGGTATTTTCTATTTTTTATAATTTTTTCTTTATTTTTAATGAAAAATTGTTTTAAGGAGAAAATTAGCAATTTTTTTTGGAAAAGTTTGCATTTTTGGAAAGCTCTCTGAATTCTCAATAGAGTTGGTTCTTTGTGTTTTGATTTTAGAGATCATATTAGGGCTCAATAATTTGATTTGCAAAAACTAGTTTGTTTTGACAAAATGGCTCTCTAGGGCACAAATGAAAAGATATTTTCAAAATTCTAATTTTTTTGGAAATCTCTTTGATTTTTGATAGGGGTCACTTTTTTGCATTTAGGGTTTTGGATTTGAATTCATATCATATCGGTCCAATCTTGATGACTAGGTCAAAAATTAATAAAAAAAGGCATTTAATGAATAGTGTGCATTTAATTTTTACAATGGATCAATGCATGATGTGAGCTTTCATTTGGGTTATTTACTTACTATTATCACTCTTAAAAATTAGATTTTTAGATCTAACCCTAGTTTTGCATAAGTTGGATATATATTGCATATCTTGTGTTTGCTTGTTGCTTTGTTCGTTGCGAGCAAGCATTCAAGCATAAACGAAAGATACAACAGAGAAAAGACACAATGCAAGGATTACCAAGTATTTTTTTGGATCTCTATAATATTTGGATTTGGAAGTAAAATGAACATCTCATGTGTTTGACTTGAGTGCTCTTACATGCTTTCATAGATTCACACTTCATTTGGCTCTAAAATTGGATCTAGATTTGTTTTCACACATCTATGTTTCACACAGTAATTAGGCCCTATGAACACTATTTGGGAGATCTTGAGAGACTGAGCTTCATTCACTTGCTTTATATGCGAAGCTCTTCTTGATGACAGATCCCCTTGTAGGTAGAGAAGGATATTTGTTATTATCTCACCATTCCACTTGGATTTGTCTTCAACATCCACTAGTACTTTCTCTTTTGAGATTGGTGGTGTTTGTTGTTGGATTTTACAAAAAGTTGGTGAGGTTATTTCAAATAATTGTGTCAAAGAATCTTGTTTGCTATGTTTGGGTAAGGTGAAGAGCTTAGAGGAGTATGCTCTGTTCCCTTTTGGGAACATCAAAAACTTGAAACCCTTGAATCCAAACCAAGTCCCCATGTGGTACAACTTTGTGAGTCTTCCTTGATTAGAGAGGGTTAAACCATAGTGGACATTCTCTTTATTGGGTCAACCACATGGACGAAACCTCAAGCGGTAATAGCCATTTTTGATGTGGTAGTAGCAATTGCTATGTAAATGTCCTTGTAGGGGAAATCCTCATTGGTGTAGTCTTTTGTTGGGATGTCAGATCTCCTCAGTATCTTCGATTGATTAAATTGTCAAAATATGTCAAAACCCTGGTACGATGGGATTGGATTTCATCCACTCTAGATTGCAAAAGCTGCAGAATTGAACATTACTAAGAACCATAGTGCTGCCAAATTTTCTTTTCTAGGACTATGTGCGTGATTGGAAAACATTTTGAGAACATACATAGTAGTGGTTCTAGGGATTAGATTGATACTACAACACTATTCTTATTCATGTAGAAGGTTGCTTTGTCCCTTGCTCATTGTTTGAAAACATTTTCTTGAAATCCCTGATTGTTGTCTTGTGTGCTTGGTTGACACATGCTAAACACTTACTGTTTGCAAACCTTGCTAATAATCGACATAAACTGAAAATGTACACTATCTGATCTAAAAATCATTTGATTGTCAAAACTGAAACACAAATCTTGGAGTCGAAACTAGTCTTTTGCACACAAACTGACACTTTATCGCCTGGTCTCCAGAGAAATATCATGCGACAGTAATTTTTCAAAATTGTGTCTCCCTCATGTTATGAGATATATCGCCTTTGCATACCAACATCTATCACCTCGCTTTGTATGAACTATCACCAAAGAGAATAGTATCACACTACTATTGAAAATTGTGTTGTGCAACATTTTATGCTGTCCTACTGTCACCTAGTTTCTGAGAAAGTATCACCTAAGGTTATTTGTTGTCAAAATAGAGTCTGTGTTTTGATTTTCTGATCTAGGGTCTCATTACTTCCACCCCCCTGGTCTTGGTTACACATCTGTGTGTTAGGAAGTTGTCCTAGGTTGAAAAGATGGGTTTAGTCCATCAGATGTAAGTCTTGAAACATCATTGATAAATCACATGTCAAGATACAATTACCATTTTTCTATTGAGCTTTTTGTTCGCTTGCTCGGCTCGAGTCACCAGTGCTGTAAATTCTTGAGTATTGCTTGACAAGCCATCTATCATACTTTGACAACCGACTAATCTTGATTGTAAGAGCTTCAAATATGACTTACTTTTCTTGTCCTATTAAACAAAGACAAATCCTTACATGCCAGTTACAACTAAATTTCAAGTTGGGAGCCGTAGTCATACCCCTTTTGTTTTCAAACAATTAGAAACCCCACCTAGATGTCCTCGTGGACAACCTTGTGTAGAAGACCCTGAGCCTGTTGAAACACAAATAGCTAATGTTAGGCATATTCCACTTTACAATTTTGAAGACCTGTTCGACACACCCTATGAGACACCTAAAGGTGAGAATGGTTTGGTCACCATGGTGCACCCCAATGAAGTCCAACGTCGTTTAGAGGAAAAAGCATGTGAAAATCAAAGGATTTTAGAAGCCATGTATGCTAGGGAGAAAGAACATCAACAATCTTGTTGGGTGGTCATTATGCATGAGGTCAACAATAGGAATCCATTGTGCAATTCCTCTCTTGAAAAGCTAATCTTTTTGGGATCAAATCTAAGGTTAAGTATTTGTCTTACGATGTACCAAAATATGCTCAGTTGAAGATAAATGTGATTGTTCATGAGGAGGCCTTTGCTGGTTCTTTTTTTGATCTCGGAATGAAGTAAAATCTGTTTGCTGTCTCAAAATAACACACAAAAGAACTATGTTTTTTTATTTTCTATTTTTCAATGAATGCAATCTAACAATGCAACTAAAATGAGTTCCTATTCTAACACGGGGTTAGCAAAGCAAATAACAAAACTGAAAGTAAATAAAATGAAATTGAAAACCTAATAGACATAAGCTATAGAAAACAACATGCTACGAGTTAAACTTTCGAATAAATCGGTAGAAACCAATGAAAACAGGAGTGGCGCTTCCTATAATCCACTGATGCAATCATCAGTGAGAAACTTTAACAATTGTATGATATTTCACCTTTCATCAAATTGCAAGGCCATGGAAAGTGTGCTCATGTGAGACGAAAAGCTATGTAGGCACAATTTAATGATCTCTTCTCAAGCTCGATACATCAGCGAAATTTATAAATCTGTAGCAAACACTAGAACTAAAAGATCGTACAACTAGAAACAATGCAATAAACCTTTGGCTCAATCACAATCTCATGAACAAAATTCACAAAACAATGACACATTCAGGCAAGAATCACTACACTCCAAATGCGAGCACCAAAAGCATAATTTTATTGCATAATAACGGTCACCTTTGTTACATATTACAATGGGGTATTTATAAGAAATTGTCTCCTCAATTTGTTTTGAGAGTGAGAGATATCTTTATGCAATAAAATGCTTTAAAAACATTAAAACAAACTAAATATATATAATCTAAAAGTTAATCTAGTGCTTAGAGGGACTCCATCCATATTTTATTCATTACTTGGATGCATGAGCCCTTTATATGTCAAAAAAAAAGAAAATATGAGAGAAGAAATAGGAGGAAGCCTTTAGTCGAAGTAAGAGCATTTGGAGGTGCCAAAAATAGAAGTTGGTCCTTTACTAGGCGTGTGTCAAAGTTAAACTGCCGTCAGAATGCATTTTCGATACATGGAAAGTGCTATTTTTGGAACAAGCAATTAACTGTTGACACACCTCTGAACTATGGAGCTATGGACCTGCGTATCTGTAGAACTATGCACTTGCGGAGCTGCGAACCTCGACAGGGTCAAAAATATCAAAATTTTATTGAGTGTCAAAATTGAAATTCTGGCATCTGGGTTTTGTTCTTCTTCATCCCAAAGCTATGTTTGGATGTTTGCCCTTGAATTTCTCTATCATCTCAGTAATCTTAGCCACATTTGGAAGATCTAAAGCCTCATACTTATCTTTTACCTTCTATGTGTAATTGTCTACCTCAATCAGAGTGTCAACAAAATCCTTGAGTTTGGTATCCAATTCCAACAAGGCTCCTTCTGTCCTAAAGGCTTGTCGAATATCCTCATCATCAATAACCTCCACAAAAATATTCCTAAAATTCTCCACTATTGTCTCTACAGGTAACAACTTTTCTTGTTCCTCATCTTCAAAAATATCCAAGCATGCATCACTGTATTGTCTCTCTGCTTCCAAAATTCACTCTTGGGCTTGGTCCTTGAGTCGATGAATCTCCTCATGTAATGTTCCCATTACCTTATTGCTATCTACTATCTTTTCTATCCAGTCATCAATCATGTCTAATTCTTCTCCGATATATACATCAATTAAAACCCAATGTCTTTGGTCCTTTATGGCTTGTAGAGTCTACAAATCCTTACTCCAGGCCCATACGTCATCCATGATATTGAAGTCCTACTTCAAAATTGCTATGATCTTATTCACATTCTCCAGCGTAGCATGCAGTAACTTCAAATTCCCTGTGATGATCGTAACACCTTTCTCCTCAAAACTTTCTCACCACTTCTGACAAGCCTTAAAAAATGGATCAAGTTGTACACCTCCCCCTTCTCTAAGAATAGTATTCAAAGTCTACTCAGGGTGTTCAAGATCTAGAGGACCAACTACTTTGGCTAGATATCCCTTTAGGATCTCAACCTACCTTCAAAGTGCTTGGAGTTTGGCCTCATCCTATTCAATATGCTTAAGAACCTCTTTGACTTGCAGAGTCATCATTAATCAAGCTGAATCCTGTGTAGTCCTCCCAAAAATAACATCCTTCAATTCATAATCCTTAAGACCAAGACCCTCTACATCTGTGCCTTCAGGAGGGAGAGCCACTTGTGCAAACAGTTCCTGGTTCTTTGTGCTAGTGATAAATGCCAATGACATTGCCTTGTGTGATGGAGACTCAGGTTTATTGAAAACCTCTGCAATGTCACAAATGTCTTCCTCTGAAGCACATAATTAAGGCTTGGTACTCCTCATTATTTCCTTTCAAATCCATCTAGGGTTGTATCTCGTTGAGGACCTGGCTCTTGATGGCGAAGGAGTATGTTCTGCAATTTCCTTCCCTTTGTCACTCTTGCTCGGAGCTGTATCCTATTGGGAGGGCTCCTCTTCTATAGCCTTAGTCTTAGTAAACCTTGTAGCCTAAGCCTTAGTGTCTCAGGAAGGTGGTTGAGAATATTCCACCATTTGTTCCTCCTTTGATACTTCATCAGTCAGCATTTGTTCTGGTCACTCTTCTGGTGATGGTTCCTTCTGAACTTGCTCTCCTTCTGAATTTTGAGGTGGAGGAGTCACCGAGCCTTGTTCTACCACTATAACTCATGGTCAAGATGGAGGAGTAAGATCAGGACCCTATTTATTTGGTGGCATTTGTGTCCAGTCTTCCTGTTGAGGTTCACCTATAGGGGTATCCCTGATCTTATCCCCAATCAACTTTGTACTTATAGGCATGAAATCAAAATCTAACATTGAGAACACATCATCGCCCTCTTCACTTTTCTCATTCACCCATTGTTGCACTTAATTTTTTGAAGAAGAGAGTTCTAAGCATTCTTCTTGAGTGGATGGTGGGGTACCCATGACAATCTTTCTCCTTGGTAGCTCTGTGGCTCTTGCTAGCTGAGTTCTTCCTTGTAAAGGAACTTGTTCCTCTTCCTCTTTCGATTCTTCTTCTTCCTCCTCTTTGTCTCCTTCTGGAATACTTTCAGGAACAGATGGGGAAGGCACTAATCTTCTGTTGATCCTTTGCCTCTTTTTCATCTGAATCTTAATCCTCTTCTTTTATTTCTTGGAGGTAGAAGGAGAAGCTGGCTCTTCTTGCATAGGAGGAATGGAGGCCTATGGAATCTCACCCTCTTTCAGTTGGGTAGACACGATGGGTGGCAACTGAGGTTCATCCTGGACTTGAGTAGGTCCAGTATCATCAAACCCTTGTGCACTTTTTTCTTGCTATTGGGGAGGCATCTATTCTTCGGCCTATTCTGGCTGAATCCTCTAAGGGGAGGTCCTCTTACTTTTTTTCTTTCCCTCCTCTTTGAAGGGTGATAGTATCCAACTGGGTGATCAAGCTAGTATACTATCTCGGGCCTGATGGGAGACTGGGTTGAGAAGGTAGGAATTGTTACTTTCTTCTCTCTACCTCTTTTTGGACAGGCATGTGCATGAAAGATCGCTGTATCAGGAATTGGATCAAGTGGAAAAGGTTTCTTGATCCAATCCTTTGTCATTCTGACAACATGCCTCACTCGATGATTAAGATCATCAACCTCATCCTTGTTAATCTCAACATTCATAATGGGTCTTTCACCAATTTTGTTTGCGTTGAACAGGGGGTCCAGTAGCTCCTTAGAATCCTGTTGCCTTATTTCCTCCGAGATGTTCAACTGGAGAGCCTTTTCTGCTAGATACAAAGTTATCCTATAGTAGTCCCTAATCTAGAAATTGTAGTCATTTGTGGCATTCATCCAATGATCTTCAACAACATCCTCATGATAGAATTCCTTTCCTGCTAGACTCTCCACTCTCCCAACATTGTCAAAATAGGGCCAGGGAGAGTTGTATTCTTCAAGGGGATAGTTCTCCCACTCCCACTCAAAGGACAGACTATCCTACTTCCTCTTCACTTGATATGGTCCAATGACCAATGGCCATGCCCAACAAGGTCTTCGTTGTCTCTTTATCTTCTCATAGGCTGACTCAATTTTCTAGGAAATCTCCAATAGCACTAGTTTGACACTTGGGTATCTTGGGAGCTTCTTAGGATTGATGGATGCACCAACTACCTGTAGATAGGTGAACATTTTGAACTAGATGAAGTAGGCTCTAAGAAGTGTGATCTGTGCTTTGGCTTCATCAGATAACCTCTTCCCATTGTCTCCCTCAATGAATCAAATGATTGCAAAAATGAACGCATCATTCAAGATTCTATATTCTTTGCTCTATGCTGAGAGCTTCTTCTTCACCAGCTCAGGGTAGACTATGTATGGCTAGTCATTGGGATCTACATACTACCTCTGCTATACAAACCAAGATAGTTTTTTTTCCCTTGATGCAAGAAGGTATACCATGTAAGAATTCATGTAGAACTTCTTCTTGTCCTTCACCATCCTCAATTTCTCACACAAGTTTTCTCTTAGTCTGGTGGCCCAGTCCAGTGGTATCTTAACTGCCTTGATGGTCTCAATGAAGTTGACCATAAAGGTGCTGAGGTGGCCTATTGCGAGTAAGCCCATGACTCTACTTAGGAGAATGATGGAAAAACCGATATCCTCCTTCATGTATCCCTGAGTCATGTCTACTTTGCCTATTATTCTTCCTTGAGGAGGCTTCTTAATGAGGTAAGGGGATTGAATGATGTTAATCGCTTCCTGCTAGTGTTCCCTATACCATCTCTCAGCTGCTTCATACAAGAGCCTAATGAATTGGTCTGCTCTGGGAGATGGAAGACCCTCTCAATGTTATCGGGTCAAAGGTCCAACATAACTTCTCCTATGACACTCTTGACGACCCTTTCTTCAGGAACAAAATGCTGTACCAAGGTCATGATTAATTCTGTAGATTGTACCACTAGTACATTTGACCCCATTTTTAGACCAAAAATTTCAACCATTAATAAAATGGGGTCAAATTGGTTGAAATATGCAATGAAAAATATGTTTAAAAAAAAAAATCCATGCCCATGTTGGTCAAAATTTTGACCAACACTAGGTGTTGGTCCAAATTTCAACCAACACGGGCATGTATTTTAAAAAAAAAACCATATTTTTCATTGCATATTTTGACATATTTAATATATATATAATAGATGCATCTTATATATTTAACATTAATTATATTAAACAATTATATTATATTTAACAAATATAATATAACATATAATAATATAATAATAATTATGTTGTAATAAAATGAGATTTATATTGTATTAAATATAACATTAACTATATATTATATATAATAATTTCTTAATAGTTTCTAATAGTTATTGTTACAATCATATTGTAATAAAAATAAATTTTAAATACAGTTAAAGAAAGACTAATTTTTTTTTATAAAAAAAGATAATGTAATTAGTATGAGAAAATTACAACTTGCAATGTCAAATCGTCATTCTGGAAGACCGTATTTTCTCATCTATTACCATCCAAGTATCTATGAATTACATTAAATGGAAGTGACTAAAATAATAATAATTTGACTAATTACTAGTCTAAAGAGGATCCATCATATGAAATGGAGAACTGGTGACAAATTTTAAAAAAGCAAGTAAAAAATATTTTTCGCGATCGAAGGACATCGTAAAGTAGGGCTCTTTATTCAACACGGGGCTGAGGCATTGTAAACCATAAACCACATTTACTCAAGAGAGAGACTGAGTACATCAATTAGGTCTAGTATTTGTGAATATGCGCTGACTATTACCCGTGGTTCATGGATGCCTGTTGTTGAGTATTGAGAGTAGTTGAAGTCTCGTGCCCACAAGGATTCACATCTTGTTTCTATTGTCGAGTGTTGAGAGTGGTTGAAGACTCGTGAGCCATAGTCTCTGTGGAAGTCTCGTAACATGGCTGCAGAAGGGTTCTAACTATTCTCCATCAAAGACAAGAGTACGTCTATAACGCTTTTCTTGGTAGGTTGAATTGGGTCCTTGCGTGTTGTGTATCGCTAGAGATAGGTTTTCAAGATAGGTTTTTATCATTGTATATTTTTTTCCTTTTTCTTTGCTAGCATTGACTGAATTGCATGGTAAAGAAAGAATCCTCACAATGTTCCATCAATTGTATCAACTTATGTTGGCATTTTTGTGATGCCCATTAAACCCTAGCCTTGAGTTTTTGAAAATTTGCTTCATGAATTTTTGATACAGTTGAAAAGGATTTTGGATTCATCAACTTTGTGAGAAACACATTGGCTATTTGTTCAATTGGCAGAAATGGCATTTTCCATTCTCATCCAAATTTTGCTATTTTGGTTTTGTGCAATCCTAGTTTTCTGTGTTGGTGAACAAGATTTGGGGGTTTCTTTGAAGCACAGGGGCTTGTACACACGAGTAAAGACTTAGGATGAGTGCTTGGTGAATGCTTGGTGAGGAGGATGAGTGCTATTTTGTAAATGAAGATTTGACGTAGGGTTTGGATTAGGGTCAAGGTCTTCTGATAATTTTTAGGCATCCCATGTTTAACCCTATTTTAGGGTTTTAGATTTATAAAATTGTTTTAACCATTCATAAGTTTTTTAGGGTTTTTTAGATTTATAAAATTGTGTGCTTACTGTAGCTGCATAAATGGGTTTTATTATAATTTAGAAGGCTTAACAATAATGATATGAGATTTGTAGGTTTAAAATCTTATAACATTTCATCCAATTATTGATAAAGTATAGTTTAGAATAGATAGGATGGAAAATGAAATTATACATTTCATTAGAGTTTAGATAGAGCAATGGAATCCTTGGGCTGTGGGCCACACTGCAACTTCAGCGAAAATGTTTGATTGCATTCATGTTATAAGAACTTTACCTTTTTGTTTGTTTCAATTCATGAAAACGAAGGGTGTACTATCATGTGTACAAATGATTGAGAGAGCAAAACAATTTCTAGCTACCCATGTGAAAATAAATGTTGGTCTTAATAAAAGACAGAGATATTGAGACATGGATGCAGTTTTCTTCATCGCATAAATTGCCTATGCAGGTGCAATGTGGTCCACTAGATTAGGCATTGATAGCTTCATACAATGGAAAGAACTGCTAAAAGTTAATCATTTCATTTTCTCTCATATTCTCTCTCCAACTTTAGATATTTTGGTATAAAAATTTTATTAACTAAAGCTTTACGAAATGATGCAATAACTTAAACTAACAATTTTTATTTGATTATCTATAAGCTAGTGAATCTTATGTTGAAATAGCTGGCCTAGTCATTGAAGTTCTAAGAAGATTGTCTTTTTAATTTAACGAGAGGATAATAAAACCCATTTATTCTCGTTAAGCCTTCTAAATTATAATAAAAATCATATCCTATGTTTTTGTTTTTGTGTCACGCCTTCTGCATACTTGTAACCCTAACACATAATGTGTAGTGTTTTTAGCACAATTCTTACTTGTAACCCTTGGATAGGGATATTAAAATCGAGCTCATCTTTTCATACCTTTAGAATTTAGTGGAACCATGGCAGGGATGAGAAGAAAACACTGCAAACTAACTGATATGTTAAAGCTCACAAAAAACTAAGGTATCTACTATTCTGACTGAGTTTCTTTTAGACTAGAAAGATATATGGGTTGCTTAATTTTATTGAATTGAGAGTTTTGGTTTCTCTTATTTATGTCACTCTAGCTTAATTAAAAAGAAAAAGTGGTATAGGCTACCAATTCACTGTTCATAAAATTCTATAGCACCACTCTTGTTTCTTTTAGTGTAATCATTATCCTGGATGAAGGTCCAGAATTGAAAATCTTATTTTAAGTATTTGTACAATTTAGAAGATAATTTATGCATTCTTAGTAATGATTCATGATTGGATTAAAAAGTGGAGAATGGGGAAAGGATAACATGGATGATGGATAAAATATGTAAACAATTAGCGTTATTTTAGTAGTAGAAATATGTTTGTAGTGTAGAAGTAGATATTTCTCTTTACAAAGCAATTTTGAAAGTCACATTTGAAATTTAATGTTAAAGTTAATTTCTCCATTGATTATTCAATACCAAAATGCAATTGATATCTCATTTGAAAAATTTGAATCTATGTTCCCAACTCCCTTGACAAAACATCTTTAATAAAAGAAAATAAAAACAAAGAAAAACTTTGACCTAGCTAAGATAGACAACGATATAAATATTCTGAAATGTATTTGCAAGAGCTTTCCTAAAGAAATTATTATATTGATATGGATGAAAATTAAACAATTCTAGAAACTTCTACTAAACCAAGCACTAAAACTTACCATCTATAAACACTCAGCCATGTGAAATGGAGGTCCAATGGGGCACAAACTCATAAATAAAAGAAGAAATAGTACAACCTCTGTACATAGTATATTCATATAATATGGATAATAAAGATGATATTTTTACTGATCATTATGATATTTGGTTAATCATTAAACAAGAACCCAAAATGTAGTAATTTAGTTTGACATGATAATGGTACTAAGAGTTAAAGAAAAAAAATGATGAACTGATGTAAGCTTGTGTCTCTCAAGATCTTTTTATTAATGGGAAAAATGCATCGCAGAAAATTGAACTATCCATCAAACTCTCCAGGATGCTCATTGCTAAGGGGAACCCCATAACCAAAAATGTTATCATTTAGACAATATAATAGAAAAAATCATTTGCAATTTATCAGTGAACAAATTTATTACCTGACACCCATTTTAGTTCCATGTTTTAGTAGGATATGACTAATAATTGATTATATCATGTGCAAAATACATAAGATGGTGATTGTACAACAACTAATGCAGAACGAATTTCATGTCATACATACAAACTAATGACCCTAGCACAACATCCTATGACATGTATTAGTTAAATTCTATTGTAGAAGCAACACCTAATAGTGAAATTATATGAACTTGATGCCTTGCAAATTAGACCTGAATCCAGAGTAGGAAGAACTACAAATGCAACAGAGGTTATGTTTTTTCTACCTCCTTTTGGTCCTCATTGATATGTATGCTATAAGTAATATTTGAGGTTTGTATTGGTCATTCATGGACATTTAAACAATTTATTTTGTTTGCTCCATAGCTATATTTTGGGCTTCGAGAATTGTCACATTTTGCATAAACAATTCATAGTCCATATCTACATCAAAAAATAAAAATAACAAGGATGGCTCCCACACTTCTTGTGAGTTCCTTGTCCCTGTAGACAACCATGACTTTAAGGTCTCTTCATGACTATATAATTCTTCCTCTTCATGTACCTATTCAAAGAATTCTCTCATTACTCCACCTTTCTCTTGCCATTCCTCAACTATGGCATTCATCTCATCCCACAAATCTATCTCTTTATCAAGTCCTTGTAGACTTGCTGCTCCACCATCTTCAACACAATGTTTTACCTCACAATCATCCTCTAGAACCTTTATCTTAGTAGGTTCCCTCAACAACTTCCTCTTCTCAGTCAACCTCTTAATTGGCCAAACAATCTTTCTTGTCATCTTCATGTACCAACTTGTGGCATTGTTCACCATCTCTGTTTCCAAGAGTCTTAACTCTTCATCCCTTAAGGTCCCTGTCATCTTTGAGACCTCCTACAACTTATCCTCCCAATGCCATCCTACTTGGCATTCAAACATCTCATCTATGGATTGTTTAACAACCCTATCCTCTCTATTTTTAATAGCATCATATAAGGGACATATGATTGTCCCAACTTGAATATCTCCACCCATGCACTCTTCTATTACCTTAGCAACCTCTAAGATAGTCTCCTCTATCCCTGTCTTCTCATCTTTTTGATCCTCTTCCTTTTGTGGCTCACCTATCACCATCTTCACTATCCTATGATCTTTAGGTGCTAACTTCTCCATATGTATCTGCACTTGCATCTCTGTCTCTTCTTCAACTGAACTAGTCATCTCAACCACTACCCTCTCTAGGATCTTTGTTTGATCCACAACTCCTTGTGCCTCAACATAGGCCTGATGTACCAAATCAATTGCTATATTTCTATCTACCTTATCTTCTTCTTGTTCCCTTTGTCCTAGGAACCACACTCTTTCAAACAAGAAACTAGTTGGCATCCTCCATGATGGTTCATCTTCTTTTAAAGATCTCAATATCACTTGTCTTCCACCATGCTTGAAGGTGTAACTATTCAGTGCCCCATCATATAATGTATTCTTCTCTACTTTCCATGCCCTCCCAAGGATGAAATGGCATCCTACCAATGGAATAACATCACATAAAACATAATCCTCATAGGTTCCAATGTTGAAAGGAACATATACTTGCCTTCCAACCTCAACTTGGTGTCTATCATGAAATCCTTGTGCCATGTAAGGTCTTCTATGCACTAGTTGTTGTAGGTTCAACTTCTCAACCATCTCAAATGAAACAAAATTGAAAAATGAACTACTGGAAATGACCATTCTACAAACCTTACCCATACATTTGCATTGTGTTTTAAATTGCGAGTACCCATGAGTCTCCAAATCTGTATTCATGATGGCTTTAACTTATTTTACCCTTCAACCTGACTTCCTTTACAAACTAAGATCCATCCAACTTTGAATCACCACCTTAGAATACTCTTAAAGGATAATTCAACTTCAAGGTTCAACAAGGGATTCTAAGTCTTCAAAACCTTAGTTTGCCTCCTCCTCTTATGCCAAAGAATCTTCTATGCTGTCCATTCATCTATGCCTTCCCTTTGTCCCCTCTATCTCCCACACCCTCCATCTATTTTTTGTGAGGATGAGAAAGGAACTAGAAAGATTTATCTTCATACGGCTTACAATTATCTTCATAATAGAAAATGAAGAGAGGATAAAAGGAGATTAAATTTGCTTCTTATTTTCACTAATGATTTCTCTCCTTATCTAAATTAATTTATAATTATTTCTTCTTGACAAAATTAATTCTTTTCCCACATATTATGTGTCTATTCTAGCTTGTTCTTGTTATGGGGACAAAGCTGCAACATGTTATTGCAACACTTGCACTAGAGAATGTGACTGGAAGTGGACATTTATCTGGTTCAAAGATCAAGCCACATGATGAATTTTTTTGGTTTAACAAGCCAGAGTTGCTTCTTTCTCTGATCCATTTCATACTTTTCTAGGTATAAAATACTACAGATTGATTTTGTGTTTACTCTTAGTCCCTATGGAATTGAATTGGGTTGGGGTAACAATGTGTTCTCTTTGGTGTGTGATTTTGGAGAATGCATTTGAGTTGGCTTCATTCTTTTGGTTTTGGGTATGGATTAGAATACACATATCTATAGGAGCTCTTGGTTTTTTATTATATATTACCAGAAAGTTTTCTACATTATCTATTGTAATTTTTTTTAAAGATATCTTTGTAATCACTTTTTATTTTTAATCTCTTTAATCAATGCAATGGCAATTTGGATATAATTCATGTTATCTTAAGAATCACATGCTTGTCTATGTACGTCTGATTTTGGGGTATGAAATTGATTATTTTATCACTAATTTCTAAGATTTTCTTAGGGTCCTTTGGACATAGCTTACGTCTATTGTTTTGAGGAACAACTTTGCAGGGTAGTTTCTTTGTAGCTTTAGTACTCTACCACTTCATGCACTTGCTACTCAGATAATCCACACACTACTTACCCTTTTAGGAATTTTAGAAGGCCTTTAGATTGCTTTTGCAAACATATAAATGATAAGACACACACACATAACACTTTGCACAAGGGTTGCACAGATTCATTTTTGGTCTATCGAATTCTTAATCTCCCACCCTAGTTTCTACATGTACCTTTGTCCCTCTGTCCCTCTCTCTCTCTCTGTGCATCATTTCCTACAAACATTAAAACATAAATTTCTAGCTTTAATGGTTCTAGACTCTAGTGTTTTTTTTATTGGTTCCTCTATTCTACTATAGGTAAAATATATCATATCTATATTGATGCTTTTGAGGGTGACTGATAGACAATATCGACTATTCTTGGCTTCAAGCATATTATATGTGGGTAAGCCTTATTTTGGTTTCTTCAAAATTTTAATATGCTTCATGAAAAGTAGGTTTTTTAGTTTATTTGTATTTGTTGCCATCTTGATAAGATTTACTATTTATGGCAGGTTGGTCATTATTGGATGGTTTCTTGTGACAAGAGCATTTGTTCTCAGCAATGTGTTTATTGCACTTAACAAGTAAGTTCCGATTTGTTGAATGTGAGTCTATTATAAATGTTGTGATTATTAATCTATATCTACTCTTCCTCTGAGTTTGTTTGGTTGAAACTAGGATTCTAAATTTTTTTGGTAAAAAGAGATTTAGATTTAAAAGGGGTTAGTGTTATTTCTATAAAGTTTAGGATCTTAAAATCTTTTTACTAGAGATAGAATTCGAGGCTTGATTACAGGGTTATTCACTTATCTACAGAAATAACAAATAGCCTAATTAGCTAGAGTTACTTTTCTATCTACGAGGCTTTAAAATGACTAGAGCATGGATATTTGGACCTTTCCCAAGGGGATCTATAGCCATTTGATTTTACCTGTTTATATTGATTTTCTTCCTTCATAGCTATCTTCCTATGAAGAATATTACAGACATAATAGTATAGTATTCTTTCTCTAGGTCTTCACTTCAAGTGTTATACTTTATTGGACAGTCTTATACCTCAACCTTGGTCTTATACCTCAATCCTGGTGTTTTTTGTAAATCTAAAAGGATGAAGCTCGAAAACTTGATTTTAGGCCCTAGGGTATAACATATGTTTCCAAATTTGTAGTAGATTTTTCCCGAGATATCTCAATATTTTAAAGTTGAAATGTATCCTTTCGTATTCCCCAAATAAATTTTCTTGTTTAATTCTCCTAATCTAACATTCTCTTCATTTTAGGATTCATATTGATCTTGATTTGATTCAACCTTACAAAAAATAATAAAATAATGATGAAACTAAGCCTTTTTACAAATTGGATTTTTGCATTCATTCATACCTTTTTCTTTTGAAATAAACCTTGCTTCACTCACTTTTATCAGGTAATGAAATGGTTATCAGATGTTGGCAGATACTTCTACTCTTATGCTTTAGTAGCTAAATTGTTTTTGGATATAGAGGAAGTGTTATGCTTCACTAGGTGATCACCAGTAAGGGGGTCAGACTTGACTAAGAGGTGAGACTCAAATAGGAATTGTATAAATGAATAACTAAAATTTTTCTATAAAGGGACCCCTTCTTTAGGTTTACCTTTAACCAAAGATAGAGATAAAGAAGGAAAAATCCAATAGGGAGAAAGAACATAACATAGTATTGATGATGATGATGAGATTTTTGAAGACATGTGATGTTGAGGCTTTTGGGTGCTTATTGACATTATTGTTTTTAATTTTAATGATGAAGTTATAACATTTACCTCTAACTATTGGAGAATCTTCAAATTGACATTGCAGAGCTCATTGGGACATTTTTCATGACATTTAACTCATTTGCATTACAATATTTTAAATATTTATGGTAGTTTAGTTAATTTTAAGATGTTGTGTGGTATTTTGAATTTAATTAGTACGTATGTGATATTTTGAACTTAATATCTACTGCAAATTTGAATAAATTTGTGATTTTAAATGTTTGTGTGTGGTTTCCTTTGGTGGTCAAATGTGCTCACGGGTCTAGGCCTCAAATTTGTTAAATCGGGACGAGGTTCCCCATTTGTGAAAAATGTCAAATTTTATAACAAGATAATAGAAATACAAAATTATAAATAATTATTTATTTAAATATTAAATAATTGAATTGCTAAAAAATAGTAGAGTCACATTGGAATAAAACCCTGAAAATGGGCTTCCTTAATAGAAAAAGTACAATTGAATTGCATTAGTGAATTTATAAAAACAATTAAATTTAGCAGAATTCACATCAAAATATTTAAAAATCAAGTCATACAGTATCTAACAGAGTCGAAGAATGTGTTTGTTGGGCGTGTGTGGGTTCCAATTTGTATTCAAGCCATATTTGATAAAGTGATCTGATAAAGCAATATGACTACACATTTTGCAAACATCTAGGCCTTCTAGAAATTATAGGATCATTTTTGTTACATTTGAAAACATTAATCAACAATTTCCATACGTGCAGATATAAACATTAACTGCAACATGTCCAATTTATTTGTAGATCTATTTTCTTGTGAAGAAAGAACATGCCTGACAATATGAACCCAGAACAAAGTAATGAGACAATGGCTATATTGTGGGCTCAATTTTGAAGAAAACCTGATAAATGTTATTGTCCTTGCACAAAGTGTAAGGGCTTAAAGAATCAAAGAATTCTAATCACAATAACCTAGAGTCATTGTAGGCAACATGGTCACATTGAAGGGGGCCATGATTTTCATCCATTTCTGAAATTGGATTTCCTACTAGAGGAACATGGAGGTGTGAATATCCAAGCTGAGGATAACACTTCCATGGAAGAAGATGATAATGTGCCAGAGGACATGATTGAAGAAGATGGTATTGGGGCAGGTGACAAAAAGACTCACAATGATGGTACTAGGGAATTTGATAATGATGATGAAGATGGTCTTGATATACCTTTACTTGAGAAGGCACACAAGCCCTTATATGAAGGCTCCCAAACAACTCTACTCTCGGCTATAGTGTTGTTGGTGAACTTAAAGGTTATGAATGGTATATCCAATGTAGCAATGTCATGTATGCTAAGGTATGTCATTTTTGTCATCTTCAATGTTAGCATACGATTACTATTCATTATATTAACAATGCATATTTTTTGTTGTAGGTTGATTAGTGAGTTTTTCTTACCACCATCAAACATTTTTCCTCATTTGTATCGAGAATTATCTAACATTATGAATCAGATTGGAATGAAGTATCAGACAATACATGCATGTCCCAATGATCACATTCTATATCATAAACAACATGAATTTGCAATAGAATGCCTTGATTGTCATATTAGTAGATATTGGTCAGGTCAAATAACAAAAAAAGTCCTCCACAAGGTTCTTCGGTACATTCCCATTATTCTATGTCTTCAACGATTATTCAGGTGTGCTAGCTTGGCACAATTTACGGATTACCATGCACGTAATAGAAGTTAGGATGACATTATGTGAATTCCTGCCGATGGTTCTACATTTAAAGAGATATAATAAACATGATCACACTTTAAAGAAGAACCTCATAATCTGAAGCTTTCATTGGCAGTGAACGATGTCAATCCATATGGAGATATGAGATCTATTTATTTAGTGTGGCATATTTTTGTTATTAACAATAAAATTCCTCCTTGGATGTCCATAAAGAGGGAGCACATAATGTTGTCAATGATTGTGCCAAGTATTATTTCATTTTATAGTTATCTAAATTAATTTATAAATAGTGCATGAAAATGGTCATAATAATTATGTAATCTTTATGTTCACTCAATTACTAGGTAAATACCAAGTTAAAGATATGAACGTGTATATTGAGCCTCTAATTGACGAGTCGTTGAAGTTATGGAATGGCATCACTATGTATGACATCTCTAGACTAATAAGACATCAACAATTTCAATTCCATGCAATGCTTGTATGGAAAATACATGATGCCCTTGGGCTAATTTTTGCGGTATGTTATATTGTTAAGATCACATATTTTTGGTCTATTATAGTGCTTACACATTACTATCAAATGCTTAAGTTGCACATGATAATTGTACATGATCCAATTATACATGATCTTTTAGGTCTTCAGATGAAGGGAAAATTCGCATTTCCAGTTTGTGATCCGAAGATGAAATCTTATCATTCGAGAAGTTTAGAAAAGCAGGTGTTTGATGAGTTTAGAAACTTTCTTCACAATAATCATAGGTATCAAATTACCAATAAACATATTTTCAATGGAAAAGAAGAGACATCATCAAGGCCACGAAGAATGACACCTCATCTATGGAAATTGAAATACGATCAACTGAATCGTCAAGGTAATGTCTAATTTTTTGTCTGAAGTTTAAAATTTGTATTTTGATATTGTCTTATATTTACTAATGCTGTAATTGATGCTTGTGAAGGTTGTCAAGGCATCAATGACCAACTTCCTAGAGGAATGAAAAGTTATCCTACTCAATTTATTAGGTTACCGTACTACAAGGATCTCCCAATCATGCATTTATTTGATGCTATGCATATTGGAAAGAATGTAACTAAGATACTATGGAAAATGTTGGATGGAAGACATGATAGAGAACAAATTGCCAAAATTTGTATTGACATTCATGAATCCAATCATGCACTAAAAGATTTCATTGAATCAAATAGCAATGGAGATCGCATAAATTTCCAATAGGATTTTTTGAAAATATAAGCACTCTTCTATCAAAGAAAGATGATTTTGGGCCAAGGTTGAAAACACATGATTGGCATACCTTCGCCAAGGTAAGTCATGTTCTCTGTTTACAGTATATTTGTAAGATTGAATATAGTACCTATTGCATTATTTAATAATATATTCAAATGATCATTTTTTAATGATTGTAGTTCGTCCTACCTCTATCCCTTGCACAACAGTTTGACAAAAGTATTAAACAAGTTATATATGATCTTGGAAAATACATGAGGTTAGGAGTATTTTTTCTTAAATTTGTAGCTTTTTGTTTGAAATCTATTGTATAATTTCATTTGAAATCTCGTTTATGTGTTTTTGCATGTTGAATCTCTTTTAGGTGATTATCATCTAAAGAAATTGATACAAAAGATATAAAATATTCGAAGAGAAAAATTCCACAGCTTATGTGTGAAATGCAAAAGTATTTACCTCCAACCTTTTTCAATGCTCAAGAACACTACCTCATACATCAAGTTGAGGAGATTGGATTTTGTGGACCTGGACAAGCTAGATCAATGTGGATGGTTGAGAGGCACTTGAAATTTATGAAGGGCTTGGTTTGACAAAGAGCACATCCTAAGGGTTCTATGATAGAAGGATATATGATATACCAGACCATGGTGTACATTAGTGAATATCTTCCAAAGTTTGTAGCAGATATCCATATAGATCGCATTTGGGATCCCAACTCTAATGACAAATTGAAAGGGGAGTACTTGAAAAAGAAAGGTAGATTGAGGAGGGTGAAAGGTAATTATAAGTTTTTTTTTTTGTAGTTTAATAATTCTTATCCATCATCAATATATATAAGTTGTTTCTAACTATTGTAATTGTCTTCTTTATAGTTGGTTGTGAGTGGGATGCACTACATTGTATATTGCAAACAATCTTAATTGGATGATGGTATGGATTGAATAGTCTCAAGCAAATGGTCACTCATTAACATGGGATGGTGTTGCATCATTGGTTAAAGAAGCTCATCATAATGGAGATCCCAATGTTATGCCAATGGTACTTGATCTAATACATGGCTTAAGAAATACAAAGGTATGCATAAGATTACTAATAATGAGATGGAAGTTTAATATCAACTCAAAAATTGATGCAAATAATCTTGACATGTTTGAATAATTGCAGGTCAAACACCACAAAGCTATGTAATACCATGGCTATAAATTTTGCATGAAAAAGTTAGATGAAATAAAGAAAATGTGTGATTTTGGGATAAGTGCTGTCTTCGTGGTCACCAATATTTCATCTAGAACTGACATACATCCTCAACAATCTGAAAATCAATACTATTGCATTTTGGATGATATAATTGAGTGTGACTTTAATTCATTCAAAAAAGTGCTATTTGTCATCAAATGGTTTAAGTTATGACTGACTCAAAATGATCCTGATAGGACTGTTATTGAACATGATAGTGAATTTACTATGATTAATACAAGGTCATTTGAGCTAGTTAGAGATGAGCCCTATGTTCTTCCAGGCTAATGTGAGCAAGAGTTTTACTTTGGTGTTCCACACAAACTAGGTTGGTCATTTTTTTTAGACATGACCCAAGAGGAAGGTTGGTAAAGTATAATGTGATCAAAGAAGAAGATATTGAAGAAGCACAAGAGGAAGTAAATTATTATCAGGAACGACAGTTACCCAGTGATGAAGAAGAAGAAGATGGTGATGATTTTGGTCACGCTGACGATAATGGTGATAATGATGATGATGATGCTGATGACGATCATGATCATGGTGATGAAGATGGTGATGATCATGGCGATGATGGTCATGATGATGATGGTGATGGTGATGGAGATGATGATGATGGTGATGAAGATGGTGGTGGTGACGACGATGATCAAAGTGACAAGAATGATGATGTGATGATGATGACATGGATGATGATCATGATGATCAATGAAATGTCCAGGTAGGAACAATGCCAAATATTTTTTTAGATATACACATTAGTTACACTAAATTTTTAACTTAAGAAAAATGATTTACATATACAATCTACTTTATTATTAATATATTTTTTTGGTAAGTCTATTACTTTAATTTCACTACTGATTTCTAAGACTTACTAATTTTTTTCACAAGGTGATATGGATCCACCATCTCAGACGCCTTCAGTAGAGGTAAACATTAATTATTCTAAATTTTAATGTTAATATAGAAACAAATTTCATATTATTATGTTCTTTTCTTTTTGTCTTTGGAGTTATTTTGATGAAATTCAATTGATATTTGATGTCACAAATGATAGGAAAAAGCTAGAATGATCGCTGATCAAATGCGATCTAAGATACGAGCATCATATCTACATGACATCACCCT
This sequence comes from Cupressus sempervirens, assembly GCA_028749045.1. Lineage (NCBI taxonomy): Eukaryota > Viridiplantae > Streptophyta > Pinopsida > Cupressales > Cupressaceae > Cupressus > Cupressus sempervirens. The sequence goes on along the minus strand of CM053783.1, from coordinate 401,606,310 downwards.
TAGTGCTGACCTTGTGTTCATCACCCAAAAAATTAAGCAAAGATACAATGATGAACTTGTGAACATTATCATCGAGGGTGATAGAACCGAGGAGAAAGAGGCACTGAGAATAGAATTGGACCGCATAATCCAATCTTTGAAGGTAAGCAATAATTTGACTAAAGCAATAATAGAAGTTCAATAGATATTAATATTTTATATTATCTTATGGATCATGATCTCTAATTTTATGTGTTCTTGTATAGACATATGTGCCAATTGTGACATCACATGGTGAACATGGTGAGGGTTGTCATGCACAACCTTCGTGTAAGTAACACTTTGTTTGTTTTCATAAACATTATAACACTTACCTTTTTTTTGTGGACATTTCTAGCTAGTATCCCATTTTATCTTTATCCTTTGCAAATTTCTTTGCTAACAATATTGTATTCTTTAGCTCATGATGAAGTGTGGACTCCTCCTTCGGTTGGCGGTCCAGTATTTCCTGGTGCATTGTCGACAACAAGGACCATGCAAACGTCCTCATTTATGCCCACTAGAACTGGTAAAACCTTGTTTTGCTATATTTTGTAATGAGCACTAGATCAAGGACCAATTCAACATATATGTCTCCCATAAAAACTATTTTATAAAAAAAGATGCTTTACTAGGAGATATATAGGATGGTAAAATTTTGTTATATATCAGCAAGATGTTGTACTTGTGATATTTTAAAATATAGATATAGCTAAATTTCTTTCCTTAATTTAATCAAATGATAACCTATGACATATTTGAGATATAGCATTGTATATATAACTTTGCACAGACTGAATAGACCCAATAACTTCCCATGACCAACTCCTCAACTAACCCTAATTTCTAAACAACTCATTATTGTATCAATGACACTAATGTTTGTCCCCCTGATTACATCATTAAAACAATCATTTTAAAACTAAGACATAACCCAACCATTAAAATAAATTATGAAAAATGCATATAGAATCTTGGATTATTGGAATAATTTCTAGTCTCATGATGCCTTTTGTCCTTCAAGGAATTACAAGTATTCAATAACCTTACAATCTCCTAATAGCACTGAAAAAAAGGACTAACTCTAATTTGGCTTAGTACTTTAGAGAGGTATTCCCAAACTCACCCTACTTCAATGACTCTTTGAAAGTCTCTCTTCACTTCACTGACCTATTACCCTTTCAAATACCAATGATTACCAACCCTGCCTAATTGTACTCTAAACTCACAGACAAAAATTGCAAACTACTTACTACCACACTCAAGTTGCACCAAAACAATCACTGTTGTATGTGACAGTCTTACCAAACTCTACCTTTACTGACTTTGTTAGAAAACACAAAACAACAAGTCTTTGACTAGACAAAAGGTGTCAATACAATGTGTCTCAAACATCTAAAACAACTTCCTAACAATCAACAAACAAACCTACTCCAACACAATGTGATAGTCCTATGTGTATGCAGACCTAACAGGCCTAATTAGGCTTGATGACAAAGAAACTATAACAAAGTGGGTGCATAGATAAGATGTTTTTTTTATGATTACTCTAGGAACATCTCATAACTTTGATTATTGAGCATCCTTGCTAATCAAGTGCTCTTATTGACACAAACTAAGTGCCTACACACCTATAGTGCAATGTGCATAATCCAAAGACTAGATGCCATTGGCATGAACCTACGCCTAAGTGTCCCATAGGTTAGAAGCCATTGGTTTATAAAACACCAAGTGGCCTAAGAACTTTACAATTGGACCAAAATAACTATCATAACCTAAGCCTATCTTGAATGACCAATCAAGACAATGATCTTCAATAGAATGACCCTCTTGACATATGGGTGCCTTGCACCATACTGCCGAACTTCAAAGGAACTCAATTCCCTTGAGTTGGGATGGGATTAAGAGTGTACCCATCTTTCAAAATCTCTACTTTAGTCAACCATGTAGCATCCTCTTGTGGTTTATCCTTCCATTTAATCGAATAGGAATAACAAGTACTCCTCTTAGTCTGCTTGGTAACCTTCTTGTCAAGTATGCATTCAATTTGAGGTGGGGTATGCTTTGGTAGTTGTGTAAGGTTGCCTGAACATCAACACCTTGAGAAACACCTATACCTACAATATCATCAAAAATAGGGGGTTTGAAAGCATAAATATTAGAAATATTAAAAATAGGAGATAAACCAATGTCAGGAGGTAAATCAATTTTGTAAGCATTGTTGCCACATTTCTTTAAAATCCTGAAAGGGCCTACCTTCTTCATCATTAGCTTGGTGTACTGCCCTTTGGGAAACCTCTCTATTTCAATACAATTTGTTTAAGTTAGAAAGATAATTCCTATAGTGATAGGGAAATTATTGTTTGCTGGGATTTTGGATGTGATTCAGTATAATGGTATAGTATGGCATTTATTTGATGGTGTAGAAATTAAATAAAGGGGCAATAGATGTAGACTTAAATTCTATGGAAGTGGCCTATAGAATAGCAAGGCATGAAATTGGTGGCAAAACCATTTTCTTTAAATTGGTTGGAAAGCCCCCATTTAGGGTAAGCATATGTTGTTAGTTCTCATCATTCCCCATTTATATTGTCCACTATTCTAATTTTAGAATGGCACTGTCTTTTGTAGTTCATCAATATTACTACTACCCCTCAAATTGTATGAACAATTTTGTATATTATAATGCATTTCTATAAGTTTCACAATTACAATGCAAGAAAGTTTAAGGCAACATTAACCTAATAGATTAAAGTGTCTATGTAGATTAAATAACAAGCCAATACGCTATAAATGGCTATGATTAAGATGAAGATAAGCAATGTGACATAGGTGACATGTTGCGAATGAGACCTTTGTAGATCCTTAAAAATAGGAAAAAATAAAAGAGTTAAAAATAGAGTAAACAGGGCACCAAATATGTGAACTCAAAACACAGATTCTTCATTGATATGGAAAATTTGAACTTAAATTGCCTTTGTTATGATGTCTTTATAGGAAAGGCATTCTCCTCCCTGCATCTATTATGTTCTAATAGATCATAGAACTCAAAAGCAGCATCTTGTTTTTTTTTTGTTTTTGGTCCCCAATTTTAAAGATTTTTACAACCTTGTGATCACACATCACATGCTAGAAGATGATTTTGAGGCTGTTAATTGGATTGGTGTATCAACAAGAAAAGGCTGAGGTGGTATGGCTATATCAACAATGCCTTCTAACATTTGAATCACTTTTCTCATGGTATATGCATTATCTTAATTGCGTTGCTTGCAGATTGGTATTTATGGTTACAAAAGGGCCTCTTCTATACAAGGTGGCTCTGAATAGAGGCCTATGGTCAATGGAGCACAAGAAAATAGGAAAGACTTATGATCATTGGAGCAAAAGAAAGCAAAGATTCCTCTTGTTTTGCAGATGACATTTGGATTATATAGATGTCCAAATTTAGTACTACTACTGATTTGCAACTAATAGAATAGGAGTACACAGGCATTAACATTGTCAATTTTGGAGGATTGAATTTATGAAGCTTTAATAGGCTCATCATCTGCTATAGATTCTAAGATTCTAGTATTGTAAGTTATTTATAGCTAGTGTGATAGTTCAAGTTGTAAAGCATAGTGATACAGGTTAGTTATACCTTAAGGTTACATTTTACTACATTTTTCTTGAGGTTTATGGCATAACAACATCAAAACATTTTTTTATATAGAAATTACTTGATTTCAAGAAATTGGGAGAATTTTTTAAAATCCAACAAGTTTAATGGTGTATTTTACACAATTATTTCAATGATTGATACGTAACATTTCATGTAGATAAGATGAATGAAAGTAATACTCGACAAGATGGATGTGATATATGATCATTTTATAATCTGGGTCTATTTCTTCGAGCACTCATAAATTTGTATACAAAAGTGTACTCATCTACAATAATTGTGTAATGTTTTTCACAAATTCAATAATCAATTGGTACCTTATTTAGCATCCACCTAGTCAGATGCAATTTTGACCAATTTTAATAGATTTTAGTATCTCTTAATTATGCCATTTTACCCAAAACATCTCTTCATGTTTTTAGAACCTAGAGCACTCTAATAAGATCCTACATATTTTTTGACAAGACTACATGGCACTTAACTATTTTTACTTAATTTAGTGTCATAACATATGTTCCTCTTTTAAACTAACCCTTTTCTACTTTGTTATAGGGTTAACTATGATTATATCGTAACACTAACCCTTTGATTTAATTATTGTGGCAGCCATAGTTCTCTAAGATGCAAGTGTGGTATTACATGCTTGAACTAGTTGTTCTTTTTTATCTATATTTGTGTACCTTGATCATCATTGAAGGACAAGTTGATTTGTTTGAATTGCAACTAAATTTGCCTATTTCTGATAGTAGACACAGTTTTTATGTTAAGTGCATTTGTGGACTGAATTGTAGTGTTAGCTAATTGTCAGTACATTTTTTATGAATGGTCTGTGAATGTTAGAGGTGGGGTCACTTTCCCTAGGTGTTCAATCAAGTGCATTTATATTCTTATGTGTTCAGTCAAGTGTAGCTTTATATTCTTATGTGTGTAAAATTACTATATTACAATATGGTATATTGTACTATGGTTTGACATGCACATATTATTATGCTACATAGCTTATTGTGTATTTGTGTACATGTGCATAAGAGTTACCATATGTTACATGGTCCTAGAGTTTGATATACATGTTACCATATGTGCATAAGAGTTACCAATAGAGAGCAATACTGTTGAAGTTGATATGTTTCCTGGAGCAGTCCGTGTGACTTGTACTGGTTCATATAAAGGGACATTGTTGCTGAATAAGAAAACTATGTTTTCATTAAAAGAATAAAAGCTTCCAGGTGCTTTACAATTGTTATTATTTAAAGTGTAAACTTAGTTTACTTTTACATTACTCATTTTGGACTGATAAATCCTTTATGTTTTTGTAGGTAATAATGCTTTCTTTGAACATCTTTTTCATATGACATTGAGACTATTTGGACCCACCATACGTAAAAGGTACATAGTTTCATATCATTGCTACATAATTTTTTTTTCTTCCATTTATTGTGATATATTAAAGTTATTGATCTAACAATCTATTTGTTTTTAAAAAGGTGGAATTTACAAGCTGTGGAATTAAAAAATCAGCTCATTGCATCTTTTGAGGAGAAATTTGGAAAAAACATTTTTGACATTGGCCTACTTCTCAAAAGAGTAGCAAAGCATATAAAGACTATGAGGGATCAATATAGAAGGGCTCTTAAGGATAACCCAAACTATGACCATCCTCCTATGATTCCATCGATGGAGTGGAATGAAATAATAGAAGATGCAAAGGAGAAAAGGCTATGTAAAGATAGAGTAAATGAAGTAGCACAAGGAGTAAATGAAGTAGCACAAGGCAAAAAAATGTATGTCATGATAGTATTAATTACATTTTAATCATGCACTAATTATTGATATTTGTAAATATATAATTATGCCGAGAGGCATATACAATGGGAGAAACACTTCCCAGCACAAAAAATATTCCAAGGAATAATCCGTGTAAGGAAAAAAGATTTGGGGAGAGTTACAAACAAAATTAAAATATGGAATGCCATTTGGCAATCAAAAAGATTTGGTGAGAGTTACAAATAAAATTAAAATATGGCATGTCATTTGGCAATCAAAAAGATTTGGTGAGAGTTACAAACGAAATAATAGGCCTGAAATAATAGGGCCCGAGAAAGTAGGGCCCAAAAAAGTAGGACCCGAAGAAATAGGGCCCGAAAAAGTAGGGCCTGAAAAAATAGGGGCGAAATAATTTCAATATGATTTTTTTTTTGTTAAATATAATTTTGCATGCACATTCATACTTGTTTTTTGTGGGGAGTGGAGGAATTTGAAACAAATTTGTGGAATGTGAAGAGACATCTATTGGGGGATATGAGGAGCCTTTTAGAAGTTATAAAACCAAGGCTCACCATTTCATTTTCATTTTATGTTTTTGCAAGAAGGAAGAGGTGGAGGTTATTGGAGGATTAGATTGGAGTTTTTGAATAGGAGTAGATTGAAGTTTTGGAGTAACATTTTTGCAGCTGAAATTTCTATTTTTTATTTACATTTTCATTTAGATTTAGATGTAGATGCAAATTGAAATTCAAAATTAGTTATAATATTCTACTTTGATTTAGATTTCAATTTTAATTAATTTGATTTAGATTTAGAATTTTGTTCATAACTATTTAGGCTTGCATTTAAAAGTTTAGTCTTGCACGTTTGATTTAGATTTAGATTTGTATTCAAAATCTATTTGATTTATATATTTTATAATACTTTTCATTTACATATTTTAAAAGTGCATGTTTCAAATTAGTTTTATATTTGCATGTTTCATATTAGTTTTAGATTTTCATATTTCAAAATAGTTTTGGTTTGCATGTTTTAGATTTGAATGTTTCACAATAGTTTTACATTTGCATGTTTCTAAGTATTTATATTTTCATGTTTCAAAGCATAATTTTATCATTAATTTGGATGAGAATGCCACCATATCAATACAATTTATAGTTTATTAAAGTTAATGATTTTTTTTTTAAAGAGGGGTAAACGCTTTGACCTGGAGCTATGAACCAGTGAAGCCACAAACGGGGGACCTCATCCCCATGAGATTTGAACCTTGATGGAAAGGATAACAACACAACAACTTAAGCATCACAACATGCCACTATTGGCATTATTAAAGTTAATGATTTATTTAAAGTAGATAAATCATATATTTAGTATATATTTTAACATTATTGAATTATAAAATAAAATAAAATAAAATATTCAAAATAATAGCTAGCCAAAATAATATTAAGCCAAATGGATGTTGAAATAATAGAACCTGAAAAAATAAGGCCAAAAAAATAGAACGCAAGAAAATAGGGCCGAAATAACTTAATTAAAATTTTAAATATAAAACATTTTCTTTTTGTTAAATATATTTTTGCATGCACATTCATGCTTATTTTTTGTGAGGAGTGGGGGAATTTGAAACAAATTCATGGAATGTCAAAAGACATCTATTGGGAGATATGAGGGTTCTCTCATAAATTATAAAACAAATGCTCCTCATTTCATTTTCATTTTGTGTTTTGCAGGGAGGAAGAGATGGAGATTATTGGAGCAATTAGAGTTTTTTAACAGGAGTAGATTAAAGTTTCATATAGTTTAGCCTTGTATGTTTGATTTAGATTTAGGATTCAAAAACTTTTTGATTTAGATATTTGATAATACATTTCTTTTGCAGATTTTTAATGTGCATGTTTCAATTTAGTTTTACATTTGCATGTTTTACATTAGTTTTAGATTTGCATATTTCAAAATACTTTTGGTTTCCATGTTTAGATTTGTATGTTTCATAATAGTTTTATATTTGCATGTTTCAAAATATTTATATTTTTAATGTTTCATAATTAAATTTAATCATTGATGCGGACAAGAAGGTCACCTTATCAATAAAATTTGTATTTTATTAAAGTTAGTGATTAATTTAAAATAAACGAATCATATATTTAGTTTATATTGTCATTAATTAATTAGATTATATATGTGGCTACTAAATATATTAATTAAGAAAGAAAATCATAAGTCTAAATAGATTCCTTAATGATAGGGAGATTTATTGATTACAATTCTTAATCATTGCAATAAAAATTGCATTAGCATTATTAAAAATTCAACAATATATAATGTTCTCACATCATCACGGAGAAATAATTTTCATAAAATTGACTCATAGATTCTTTCACACTTTTAACATCATTTGAATTGTTATGTTGGGACTTATAACTTCCCTTTCATGAATTAATTTTTCCACTATTTGAGTCATTTGTATAACATATATCCCAAATTTGACCATAGTTGTACTCCAAATACTCCAACACTACACCTAAATCTCATAATTCCCTTAACCTTGTCCCTTATTTTAGTGTAACATTTAACCACTTATTAACCCTAACCATAACACTGAGTGTCATATAAATGAAATTGTAAACCTTGGATCCTAACTATAACTCTTACTCTATATATGATTGTACTAATCATTTAGTAAATTATATACCTTAGCCTAACCCTATATGTACAAGTATCTAGAAATTTTTTTAATTTTATAAGTGATAATATGTATATACACACACCGAGAGAGAGAGAGAGAGAGAGAGAGAGAGAGAGAGAGAGAGAGAGAGAGAGAGAGAGAGAGAGAGAGAGAGAGAGAGAGAGAGCATATATGTAGACAAGAAGGAGCTCATATTATGTTTCTTATAGAGGCATGTTTTATGTAGAGAGAGAGAAAAATAGATTATGAGGTGTATCTAGAGAGTAGTTACAAAGAGATTAGGGTTAGGGTTAGGTTTAAAATTAGAGTTAGAGTTGGGATTAGGGTTAGGGTTAGAATTAGGGTTAGAAATATAGTTAGGATTAGAGATAGAGTTAGGGTTAGAGTAAGGGTAAGAATTAGGGCGAGGGTTAGAATAAGGGTTATAAATATAGTTAGGGTTAGTGTTAGGGTTAGAATAAGAGTTAGGGTTAGGGTTAGAGATAGAGTTCGAATAAGGGTTGGAGTTAGAGTTAGAGTTAGAGTTAGGGTTATATTTAAGGCTAGAATTAAGGTTAGGATTAGAATTAGTGTTAGAGTTAGGGTTATGGTTAGTGTTAGGGTTATGGTTAGGGTTAGCATTAGGGTTAGGGTTAGGGTTAGTGTTAGGGTTATGGTTAGGATTAGCATTAGGATTATGGTTATAATTAGAGTAAGAGTTAAAATTAGAGGTAGTGTTAGTGTTAGTGTTAGTATAAGAGTTAGAGTTAGAATTAGAGTTAGAGTTAGGGTTCAAGTTAGAGTTAGAGTTAAAGTTAGAGATAGAATTGTGATCAGGGTTAGATTAGGGTTAGGGTTAAAGTTACCTTATTAGATTTAGGGTTAGGGTAAGAGTTAGGGCTAAGATTAGGATTAGAATTAGGGTTAGTGTTAGAATTAGAGTTATATATAGTGTTAGGGTTAGGATTAGGGGTAGGTTTACAGTCAAAGTTAGGGTGAGGGTTAATATTGGGGTTAGGGTTACAAAAAGTGTCAAAGTTAGAGTTAGGGTTAGAATTAGGGGTAGGGTTAGAATCAAGGATAAAGTTAGAGTTGGAGTTAGGGTTAGAGTTAGAGTTAGAGTTAGATTTAGGGTAAGAAACAGGGTTAGGATTAGAATTAGCATTAGAGTTAGAGCTAGGGTTAGAATTAGGGTTAGGGTTAGAATTAGGGTAAGAATTCAAGTTAGAGTTATAGTTAGGGTTAGAGTTAGGAACAGAGTTATAGTTAGGGTTAGAGTTAGGAACAGAGTTATAGTTAGGGTTACAATTAGGTTAGGGTTAGAGCTAGAATTGGGGTTAGAGTTAGAGTTAGGGTTGTATAGGTTCAGGTTAAGATTAGGGGTAGAATTAGAGTTACAATTAGAGTTAGAGTTAGCATTAGGGTTAGGGTTACAATTAGGGTTACAAATATAATTAGGGTTACAGATTGAGTTAGAGCTAGAGTTAGGGTAAGGGTAATAATTAGGGTTAGGGCTAGAATTAGGGTTACAAATAAAGTTAGGGTTAGGGTTAGGGTTTGATTTAGAGGTAGGATTTGAGCTAGATTTAGAGATAGAATTAGAATTAGAACAAGAGTTGGAGTTAGAGGTAGGGTTAGAATTAGGGCTAGGATTATGGTTAGCATAAGGTTTATGATTAGAGTTAGGGTTAACATTAGGGTTAGGGTTATAATTAGTGTTAGTTTTAGTGTTAGTGTTAGGGTTATAATTGGGGCTAGAATTGAGGCTAGGTTTAGGGTTAGGGTTAGGGTTAGAATTATAGTTAGAGTTAGGGATCAAGTTAGAGTTAAAGTTGGAGATAGAGTTGGTGTTAGGGTTAGATTTAGGGTTAGGGCTAGAGTTAGGGTTACCTTTAGGGTTAGATTTAAGTTTAGAGTTAGAGTTAGGGTTAGAATTAGAATTGGGTTTACAATTAGAATTAGGGCTACGATTAGAGTTAGAGTTACATATAGTGTTAGGGTTAGTATTAGCATTATATATAGTGTTAGGATTAGGATTATGAGTAGCATTAGGGTTAGAGTTAGGGTTAGTGTTAGGGTTACAATTAGAGTTAGAGTTATAATTATAGTGAGGGTTAGAGTTAGAGTTAGAGTTAGGGTTAGAATTAGAGGTAGGGGTAGGGTTAGGGTTAGAGATAGAGTTGGAGTTAGAGTTAGAATATGGGTTTAAATTAGGGTTATATTTACGGTTAAAATTAGCATTAGAGTTAGAATTAGAGTTAGGATTAGAGTTATAGTAACGCTTAGGGTTAGGGATAGAATTAGGGTTAGGGTTAGAATTAGCATTAGATTTAGGATTATATAGGGTTAAGGTTAGGGTTAGGGGGAGAATTAAAGTTAGAGATAGAGTTAGGGTTAGGGTTAAACTTATATATATATATATATCGATACTAATTTTATCAAAAATAAAAAATTAGAATATATATATATATATAATATTAAAATTATTATCATATCTTCCATATTCGCAACGACTGCTACTAGCTTATATATACTTATATATATATATATATACTTATATATATATATACTTATATATATACTTATATATATATATACTTATATATATATATATAAAATGCCGAGAGTCATCCTTCTCGAGGCACCTATTTTAATTCAAATCGTATCCAACACAAAAAACCCATTACGATTTAAATTAAAATAGGTGCCTCGAGAAGGATGACTCTCGACATTATATATATATATATATATATATATATATATATATATATATATATATATATATATATATATATATATATATAAGCTAGTCTAAGATGTTTTAAATTGTTCATAGATTGCAAGACACATCCATGGCTACAAAAGCGAGACTAGAAAAGTTTGGACAACAAAAACTTGGCTCTGGTGGCTATATGAATCTCTAGTCTTGACTTGTAAGCAGGAGCAATGAAATTTCATATATATATATTTTTACGTCGAGAGGCATTCTATACAATGGCAGCACAAATGCCCAGCACGAGAATATGCCAAGATTCCTTGTCAATAAAAAAGAATTGAGAGCGATTACAAACTTCCAAATTAAATATTAAAAAAGAATTTCTGAAATAATAGCTGGTCGAAATAATAGGAAGCCAAATGGGGGCCGAAATAATAGGCCCGAAAAAGTAGGGCCTGAAAAAGTAGGACCCGAAAAAGTAGGGCCTGAAAAAATAGGGGCAAAATAATTTCAATATGATTTTTTTTTGTTAAATATAATTTTGCATGCACATTCATGCTTATTTTTTGCGGGGAGTGGGGGAATTTGAAACAAATTCATGGAATGTGAAGAGATGTCTATTGGGGGATATGAGGAGCCTCTCAGAAGTTATAAAACCAAGGATCCTCATTTCATTTTCATTTTATGTTTTTGTAGGAAGGAAGAGGTGGAGGTTATTGGAGGATTAGATTGGAGTTTTTGAATAGGAGTAGATTGAAGTTTTGGAGTAACATTTTTGCAGGTGAGATTTCTATTTTTTATTTACATTTTCATTTAGAGTTAGATGTAGATGTAAATTGAAATTCAAAATTAGTTATAATATTCTACTTTGATTTAGATTTAAATTTTAACTAATTTCATTTAGATTTAGAATGTTGTTCATAACTATTTAGGCTTGCATTTAATAGTTTAGTCTTGCATGTTTGATTTAGATTTAGATTTGTATTCAAAATCTATTTGATTTATATATTTTATAATACTTTTCATTGTTAATGGTGCTTGATGGGAGTGTTTTAGGGGTTTCTTCTTTTCTATTTCTAAAATATTTTCATCCAATATGTACTTTCCTAACCAGATCTATCCATTTTCTTTTGATTCATGCATGGAGCTTCCTGACGCTATTAACGTGTTGCTGGGACTGAATGGGAATAGATTAAAGGTAAACAACTAACTTTGGATCTAGATATGCATTTGGAATTGGCTCTGCTGCGGCTCCAATTTATAGGTTCCTTCCTGCTACCTATTCTTTCGGTGGTTTAATCTGGTTAAGTGCGGATTGAGAGGTTCTGGCTCATTCCCACCGATTTGTAATTTTGTCACGATGTCTAGCGTGTGGCATTCTGATGGGATTCTTCATTGGAAAATGGTGCAGATAATTATGTCAATGCTGAATGACTTGTCCAATGTGATAATTGCTCTGGATATAGAGTGCGGCCATGGTGATTTTCTTAGCAATACAATTGAAAAAAAAGGGAAATCTAGTATTAACACAATGTTATAGGAAATCTCTGAGCAGAAATGCTTATAAATACATTCAAATTTCTTTTGTAACTCATAATATCAATCTCACTTTTTCTTGTGCTCCTTTAGTCTAAGAAAGATAATAGATTGGAGGAACAAATTGCTTCTATAACGGCAGTTGTAGGTGCAATTATTTTAGCAATTTTGGGCATTCTAATTGTTCCTGTAATGGGTACTTATGTTTTAGTTCTTAGATTATGTGATTTGGTTGTATTTAGAGTCTTTTTAATAATGTTTGAAACTACTGTTAAATATAATAATAAAGATTAATTTAATGTTAAATATAACATGCTACAACACTTATCAAAAATATCAAAAACACAATTGGTACAACAAAACGAGAATGGAGAAAAAACTTTAGTTTTTGTGTTAATTCGTCTACTTAAAATAGATTACAATTGCCATATTTTATATTGAGGAATGCCTCATATGGACTTTCACATGCTTATTTAACTACACTACAATCAAGACTAACTTTGTACTTAATCTAATTTTATCGAATGAGACTGGCCCAAGATTCCTATGTAACTGCTATTATAACAAACATAGATAGCTGTAGAACTTGTGATTAATAATTTATAACTGCTTGATTCTCTGTATTTCATGTGTAAATTCATGATTCTAAAAACTCAAAGTTCAAACTGCATGTTACATTCTCTTCCTTATTTGGTGAATTGGTGCATGACTATTAGATTAAACGGTGCATGGAAGAGACAAAACACTGAAAGAAATTACTCTTTTCTTATTATTATTGTTGCTGCTATTTTTAATTTTTTTATAATTATTGTTAGTCTTGATATTGTTTTTAATTTTATTATTACAAATATTGATTATTAATATCTTTGAGTTCATCCAGAGAATAGTACTAAATCTAGAAAAACTTAGTAATAACAGTTTGAGATAACTGCAAAAAGTTTTTATTTTCACAAATATTCTCTTTCTTTTGAAAATCTGCCATTATTTTGGTAATGTATTGTAAAGTAGAAAGGAAAAACTTTCTATAAATCTTTTTTGGCTATTGTTTCGCTTGCAGTTTTCATTCTATATGAAAGTTTATTATTTTTTCAAATCTTAAAAATAAATATTTTTATATATGTAATTTTATTTTATTATCAAAATAATAAGATTTTGGAGGTTGTAAAATATTGAAGTTTAGAAATTATTTTATTTTTTACAAATGAATTTTCACATAATATTTATATTAAAGAAAGAAAAGATAATAAAATTGTTACTTAAATCAAATATAAAAATTATAAAATTTTACCTAAATTTATTAATTGTATAAAAAACTATTAACGATAATTAAGTTCTATTAAATGTACTTGATTTTATATTATAGAAATACAAACAAAAATTATAAATTGGGACAAACTTTAGAAATGAAGTCAAATTTAAAGAGAGACAAATAACATGAGGTGACGTGTGTGTGTGTGTGTGTGTGTGTGTGAGAGAGAGAGAGAGAGAGAGAGAGAGAGAGAGAGAGAGAGAGAGAGAGAGAGAGAGAGAGAGAGAGAGAGAGAGAGAGAGAGAGAGATGATTAGAGGGGGCAGGTGATGTAGATATATAGAAGGGGAGTAGGGAGAGATGAGCTAAATAAGAAAAAGAATATATAAGGCCCAAAAGAGATGTAGACAATGATGGGGAGAGGAAGAGTATGGCGGATAGTGATAGACAATGACAATAATTATGGAGGGAGAGATGTATATATGTAGAGAAAGAGATGGACAAAGAGAACAACGTAGGGGGAGTGGGGAGGGTATACATTATTGGGGGGGGGGTAATTATAGAATGGGACATGTGAGAGAGAGTGTGATTACAATTAACCCTAACCCTAACCCTAACTCTAAATTATAATTATAATTTAGAGTAATAATATTTATTAATTATAATTTTATTAGCTATAATATGATTAGTAACCCAAAAATTATCTTAACAACAATAATAACACAAACCCTAACTCTAACTCTAACTCTAACTAGATAATTCTAATTTTAACCCTAACCCTAACCCTAACCCTAACCCTAACTCTAACTCTAACTCTAGCTCTATCTCTAACTTTAATTCTCCCCCTAACCCTAACCTTAACCCTTTATAATCCTAAATCTAATGCTAATTCTAACCCTAACCCTAATTCTAATCCTAATCCTAGCCCTAACTCTTACCCTAACCCTAAATCTAATAAGGTAACTTTAACCTTAACCCTAATCTAACCTTGATCACAACTCTATCTCTAACTTTAACTCTAACTCTAACTTGAACCCTAACTCTACCTCTAATTCTAACTCTAACTCTTATATGAACACTAACACTAATACTACCTCTAATTTTAACTCTAACTCTAATTGTAACCCTAACCCTAATGCTAATCCTAACCATAACCCTAACACTAACCCTAACCCTAACCCTAATGCTAACCCTAACCATAGCCCTAATACTAATCGTAACCCTAACTCTAACACTACCTCTAATCCTAACCTTAATTCTAACCCTAAATATAACCCTAACTCTAACTCTAACTCTAACTCCAACCCTTATTCAAACTCTAATTCTAACTCTATCTCTAACCCTAACCCTAACTCTTATTCTAACCCTAACACTAACCCTAACTATATTTATAACCCTAATTCTAACTCTATCTCAAAACTTAACCCTAACTCTTATTCTAACCCTAACACTAACCCTAACTGTATTTGTAACCCTAATTCTAACCCTCACCCTAATTCGTACCCTTACGCTAACCCTAACTCTATCTCTAATCCTAACTATATTTCTAACCCTAATTCTAACCCTAACCCTAATCCCAACTCTAACTCTAATTTTAAACCTAACCCTAACCCTAACTCTAACTCTAACCCTAACTGTAACTCTAACCCTAACAAGAACCCTAATTCTAATTCAAACCCTATCCCTTACCCTAATTTTCATCCTAATGCTAACCCTAACTTTAACTCTAACCCTAACCCTAACCTTAACACTAACCCTAACCTTAATTCTAACCTTAACCCTAACCTTAATTATAACACTAACCCTAACCCTAACTTTAACACTAACCTTAACCATAAACATTAATTTGTCCCTAACTCTAACCCTAAATCTAACTCTACCATAATTGGACTCTAACCATAACCCTAACCCTAACTTTAATCTTGGCTCAAAACTTTTCCCTAACCATAACTCTAGAACCTTAACCCTTACTCAAGCCCTACCCTAACCCTAACCCTAACCCTGGCCCTACTATAACCCTAACCCTAACCATAACCATAAGTCTAACCCTAACCTTAACCATGAGCATAACTCTAACCCTAAACTTAACCATAAACATAACTCTATCCCTAACTCTAACCCTAAATCTAACTCTACCATAACTAGACTCTAACCCTAACCCTAACCTTAATCCTAACTAAAATCCTAACCCTAATCCTAAACCTAACCTTAACCTTGACTCAAACCCTAACCCTATCCCTACAATAACCCTAACTCGAGCCCTATAATAACCCTAACCCTAACCCTAACCTTAACCATGAGCATAACTCTAACCCTAAATCTAACACTACCATAATTGGACTCTAACCCTAACCCTAACCCTTACTTTAATCTTGACTCAAACCCTAACATTCACTCTAACCTTAACATTGACTCAAACCCTAACCCTAGCCTTACTATAACACTAACCCTAACCATAACCATAACTCTAACCCTAACCTTAACTATGACCATAACTCTAACCCTAACCTTAACCATAAACATAACTCTAATCCAAACCTTAACCATAACCATAACTCTAACCCTAACCTTAACCATAAACATAACTCTAACCCAAACCTTAACCATAACTCTAACAATAACCATAACTGTAACTCTAACCCTAACCTTAACCATAACTCAAACCCTAACCTTAACTCCAGCCCTAACCCTAATGCTAACCCTAACCCTTATTCTATCCCTAAGGTTAACATTAATTGTAATGGTAACTTTGTCCCTAACCATATATCCATGTTTGACTATAACATTTTACATTACAATATGCCAAAAAGAAAATTACTTTTTTTAAAACCATAATCCTACCCCTAAGTCTAACCCTAAATATAACCCTAACTTTAAATCTAACTCTACCATAATTAGACTCTAATCCTAACCCTAATCCTTAGTTTAACCTTCACTAAAATCGTAACCTAACCCTAACTCTAACCTTAACCCTAACTCAAAACTCTAACTCTAACCTTAACCCTTACTTTAATCTAGATGAAAACCATAGCCCTAACCCTAACCTTAACCCCAACTCAAACCCTTACCCTAACCTTAACCCTGATATAACTCTATATACAACCCTAACTCTAAATATAAACCTAACCTTAACCATCACCCTAAAACTAACCCTTTCTCTACCCCTTTCTCTAACTCTAACTGTAAATCTAATTTTAACCCTAACCCTAAGCCTAATTTTAACCCTAATTATAACCCTAATTTAAACTCTAACTCTACCCCTTATTCGAGCTCCAATTCTAACTCTACCTCTAACTCAAACCCTAACTCTAATTCTAATCCTAACCCTAACTATATGTTTAACCTAAACCCTTATTCTTAACCTCGCCCTTTCCTTAACCCTAACCCTAACTCTAATTCTAACCCTAACTATATTTGTAACCCAAATTCTAACCCTAATCCTAACATTAACTCTAACTCTAATTCTAAACCTAACCTTAACTATAACTCTAACAAGATTCATAATCCTAAAAATAACCCTAGCCCTAACCCTAATGCTAATCCTGACTCTAATAGTAACTCTATTCCTAACCGTAACTCTAACCCTATCCATAACTCAAACCCTAACAATAGCCCCAACCCTAACACTAACCCTAACCCTAACTATAACTCTACTCTTCAATATAACATTTTACGTAACAATATGCTTAAAATAAAACTGAATTAAAGTGATGCAAATAAACACCATATATAGAATTAAAAAATAAAATATTCAAGAATAATTTTATAGTAAGTTTACACTATTACATTTTTATAGTAAGTTTATACAATTGTATTTAAAAAGAAATAAATAATTCAACACTTAACTTAAAAAAATAGAAAAAAATTTAAAAATACTTTTCCTATTGCGCCGCGATTGCCACTAGCTTATATATACCTCTATATATATTACACCGAGAGTAATTGTTCTCGAGGCGCCTATTTTCATTTTCATAAATCCCAACTGTGATTAAAATAACCTTGGGATTAAATGAAAATAGGCGCCTCGAGAACGATTACTCTTGGCGTAATATATATAGAGGTATATATAAGCTAGTTAATATAATGTTGCAAACTATTTTGTTTAATGAAACCATACATGGAAAACTAATGATATTTAACAAAAAATATAGGGCACAAAATTCAATGTGGAGGTCATAGATGAAGATAGAAAAATTGCCTTGAAGGAAGGCTACAAAGTCATGGCTGCACGCCTACGTGAAGAATTTGTAAGCCTTGCCCAAAAATCCAATGCACCAAATGATATCTCACAGGTAATTTGGTCAGATGAAAAGTAAATGAAATTGAATAGTTGAGAAGATTCTTTTTGGTTATTAGTTTTGATTGTAAATTGACTACATAACAATGTGCATAACATTTTACTGCAGCCTTCATATCCTACCATAGAACCTGCCTGTGAAAAAGGCGATGATGTGCATTATAGTGGTGGAGATATTAATTTGCTATTGGAAATTAATTATGCAATTATGAATACAATTTAACATATTCAATTGCAATTTGACGTGTATCCTTTTTTTGAATTTTTTAGAGCATGTTGAACATCATGCTAAAGGAGTGGAGGATGTTCCAAGTTTTCAACATGTTGGCGTGGCGACATATCAAAATGTTAATGTACATGATGTGGCATTGTCAGGTATGAAAAATGCATGTTATGTTGTACTAGTACTTAATTACAAACTTGTAATAGTTGAAAAAGGAAAAAGAGTATGCCAATTTATCCCATTTACTTCTTCTTGCAATAGAGCCCCCTTTAGTGCAACAGTCTCCTGCTCCTTCGAAGAGAAGGAGCCATCATAATTTGACATTACATGTACCAAAAGAGGTGGAGAATGATGCAAATATGGATGCTCCTATGAGTGTTTTTCTTAAGAGAGCTCAGAAAAACAAAAAGAAGAAATGATGTTTTAAAAATCTTCTTTGATAAACCTTGTTGGATATTGAAAGAACTTTGTTTTAAGTAATTATGTATGAATGATGCGTATTAATACTGATTTTTATTTTATGTTAACAAATATTGTTATGTGTTAATTAAGTCTAGTTTAGTATTGTGTATTAATGAATTTTATATCATATTAATGAATGTTATGTGATTTTATTGATTGAATGTTATAGTTCATAAATGGATGAATGAATGAATGAATTATGTAATTAGATGATAATGGGGAATTTAGGTTGATGTTAGAGGGAGGGGGGTGGGGCTAGATGAGCTTCCACCTCTACATGGTTAGCCTTGTTAAGTAGAGAATATTATAGTATTCTTGAAACCAAGTGAAGCTCAAACTAACATAAAATGGACACTTTGCATGTGGTAGGTCTAAAATGATCCATGACTACTACTGCCCATAACATGAATTTGTGAAATACATTTTGATATCACCAATTTCAACACTCTATTCGAAAGGATTCTAATTATTTTCCTAAATCCCTCCTTTCTTGAGAATTGGATGAAACTTTCTATTTCTTTTCACATATTTCTATCTAAATATTTTATTCTACTATGTCCAAAGAATGAATTTCATCTTTTTTCATGGTCTCATTAATTCTTGTCTATATGAGACTTGTCATTATGCCTTCTCCTTGTGATAACGAATCCTTTTGTTATGAATAAGCTAATATCTCCTTATTAAGCCATTCGTTTGACAATGAATATTTTTACTTCCCTTTGGTTTCATCTATTCTATTATTTCTTTTAATCTCATTATTATTTCTCATATTTCTATTTGTTGTAATCTCATTAATTTTGTCTCCTCTAGAATCTATTTTTGGATCTGTGTTTTAGATAATAATATTATCCATTTTGTGTAATTTTTTAATCTACTATTGGATTTAGATGATCTCTGTTGGAACTTTCTTGAGGTTAGGGGTTCATTCGTATGTACATAATTGTATATAAGATTATGTTCTTTTGTAGGCTGTAGAAAGTTTTGGCTTGTTCAGTTTTCACTTGTTGCCCACATTCTCAACAACTCCCTGCACTCACATTATTGAATCATATGCCCAATGGATTTAACTCCGGTCCTTGCCAAGATTTTGGAGTCTTCTACTTTTTTCAAGAAAAAGTTGTCCCCATTTAGAGCCATTTGTTGGGTTTTCTAATCGGATCTCATTGATGGAAAATAGATCTATTTGAAAGTGATCCCAATTGGAAAGAAGAAGTATAGATATGCATAAATAATATTAGATCAACAAGGAACCTGCCATTCTCAATGCTAGACTTTATCCATTGATGCTTGATAAACATTTCTAAGCTTGAAATATCCTCACCAAAGAAAATTCAAGTATGAAACTCGATGACTTACTCATTTTATTAAGGGGGTAGCCATTTGGTGTAAATATACATCATAGTCGAGTGTCCTTGAAAAACCCTCTTGTTGTTGCAAAAGTGAATGCATCACAAAGCTCAGGTATGCCACCTCCAAAAGATGAACTCAGTGTTATGATAACATGGACTTGGCAAAGGATATTTGTTATGTCAAGAGGCTATACAATGGCAGTAGCAAGGAGAATATGTCATAGAATCTTTCGTGTTAAGAAAAAAGAATAGAAGGCCATTACATATGAAATGTCTTTTATATTTCATTATAATGGGCCTGAATCATAAATAATATACATCCTTATGCATTGCATTGTATCTAGTATTTTCTGCTAGCTTATGCAAGTTTGAAATTTCAAATGATTATTGAAACCATAAACAAGCTAAACATCTGCACAAAGGCCTCTAAATGATTTTTTGACATAAACAAAAGCTTATAAAAGGTTCAGATGGTGAAATGTTTGAACTCTTTTTCTATTTTTTATTGTAGTACTTGTTAACTATGCTTTTGACTTTATACACAATGAAGAAATTAAAAGAATACTCTAGATATATTTCATTTATTAGCCTTTTGAGCTTGACCACTTCCATGATTGTCTAAATCACATGCAGGTACTATAGTTACCTAGCAAGATACAAAGATACAAAGCTACTTATGTATTTATCTTTAATTATGTTGTACAATGATTTGGTTATAGTGATATTGGTGACATGCTTTTAGAATGCTCATTAACTGACCAGGTGATCCAATTTTCTTGCTAGGCTCAAAAGTACAATGGTTTATACTTAATGATGTTGGTGGTACATTTTTAGATTATGGATGAGCATGATATGCTTGATACAAGGTGATCCGTTAGCTTTGTAACCCCAGTGTAGGTCTTTTCAGAATGTGTATGAATCTAACTTTTTGTCAACATATTATTAGTATTTCTATTGCTTGCCATAATTTTATGACAAGGTGCACCTAACATTAAACCATGAACTTTAGGGAGATTACCATATCTTTTTCTATTAAAACAAATAGGAATGTAAGAATATAATTTACTTTCAAATAATTCAGTTCACAATCCATCAAAAGGAATTTTTCAATACCAGCTTTGCTAGTCAAAATAACTGTGCAATTGTATACAAATTTACTAAAAACTACGATTTGCCTTGACTTTTGTTCAAATGATTCTTTTTATTTAGTTTTTCACTGATATCCAACTCACCTCATGTTGGTACGTGAAATGAACACTAGGATGATTAAAGAGCATGAGTGGACTACAACACAAGAGTCAAAAAATATTCTCTCAACATTCAAGGCGAGTGTGTTTTACTTGATGAAACTTGTATAGTAGTAAAAGCATACCTCCATGGTTACCCTATCTGACATCAATATTTGCACTGATTGTTCCTGAATTAATGTTGATTCACAGATAAACTTAATCTAACCTATCTTTCATATTTAGGATCATCTTTGTGATTTATTTGATATTACATTATATCTCTTTTACTAATATCTCACTTTTATGTTGTGCAGATTTTGTGAACTTTGGAATTCTGCCCATAAACCCTTGTTTTGGGCTCTGAACAAGTAAGTAGCTAAGACCAAATCCTTAGTTTTAGCTTTGGATTATAATTGATATATAACTTCATACTTGACTATTGGGAATGAAGCATCATATTTGCTAGTGCTTAAAATTAAATTACCAAAGCAAGAGACACTTTTGTTCTCCATTATCTAGGAATTTTGTTATTGATATTTTTTTCAATAGTATACAATTAGTTTCTGGAAGTATGAATCTTATTTTACATTAATAAGTAAATGGTAATTTATTAGTTGAGCAACAGACGTAATGAAATTGTAATGAACAACCCTACTTTGTTAACCAATTTCTCCTTTTTCCCTTTCCAAGTTTAGTGACTAGGAATTTCGTCAAACAATTTACATCATTAATTTTATAAACACTTAAATGGATATGCAATCATTGCATCAAACAATTGACATGTTTTAGAGATTTTATTTACAAGTCAAGAAATAGATTGAACATAGAGTACTAGCTTGTATTAAGTGGACTGGATATATTGACAATACTGCTGGTAGATTGTACAAATTTTGTCACATGGGAATGTTGGTGTTTCATTGAACATTTAATGAACATTATATTTGAACTTTTCCCCAATAGTTTCTATAGGGACTGATGCTCATAGAATATCCCAAATAATGATCAAATATGGTTGTATATTCAATTTGGATGTGAGGCAATGTAAGAAGAGTATGTCTAAATGGGAATAAGTGTTTTATGCTTCAAAAATTTCCCATAACTATTTGAAATTTTTATACTTTAGTCTGATATTGCTCATTGGTTTAGAGGCTCTTCCAACAATCCTTAACCCTAAAATTATTTGTTCACTTCAATAACAAGCAGCTAAAATTAAGACCTTTATAACAACTAGAAGTTGGAGTGGGAACTTCTAATGTTGGTGGCTGCTTTACTTGCCTCCAAAGGCTCTAAATGATGTTGACTCCTTTAATATATTGCATGCTTTCCTTGCTTCACCTATAGGTGGTGGCAAATTATATGTTCCTATGGATCTTTTGACATGTCTAAAAGATGGCATATCTTCATGATACCAATTGGTTTATTCCATAAGCAAATGGTATCTCTTCATGATACCAATTGGTTTATTCCACATATCGTACCTTTCATACTTAAATTTTTTTTTTTATGTTCATTGTTTTTCTATTTCTCCCATTTGAAAGTCTGGAATGTGAGTTCACATTTAAACCTTAGGGAAAAAAACCCTATAGCCTCACAGGTTTTTACTTAAAAAAATTAAAACTTAAATCTATCTTCTGAATCAATTTACATCAACAACTATATACATCCTTACAATCAAATAGGAGAACAAACTATTAACCAACAATTATAAAAATCATGTATCAAAATATCGTTGAAGACTCAATGTTGATTGGAGACTCACAAAGAGTATCTGACATTGTTGTTGCATACTTTAGATATATCGAACACTGTATAAATCATGAGACTTTCACCCTGGCTCTTTTTGTCTCTTTCCAATAGCTTATTCACTCTATACCACGATTAGCTCTATATAATATATTCATTTTTGTCTTACATGACTTTTCAAAGAAATATTCATTGTTTTTGTTTGTGGATAAGACAATGAAATTTGTCTTATTCTTATTTTTTTTCATTTTGTGACGTTTGGCTCTTCTAGTTTTGTGATGTTTGGCTCTACTAGTTTTGTCTTATATTTGAAGTATAATATTTTTGCCACAAATATTTATTTTAAGTACTTTTTCTATCACTGTTTAGTAATCTCAACTTCACAAAGT
The DNA here is from genome assembly GCA_028749045.1 of Cupressus sempervirens. Classification (NCBI taxonomy): domain Eukaryota; kingdom Viridiplantae; phylum Streptophyta; class Pinopsida; order Cupressales; family Cupressaceae; genus Cupressus; species Cupressus sempervirens. Next base: position 401,583,007 of record CM053783.1, on the reverse strand, counting down.
AGTCATATCTCATGCTACAAACTGTATATTATATCATTGCCACTTTAAGACACTTTAATATCATGTCTTTGTTATTAAATTTGTATGTTGGGTGGTTGCACAATTGAATCAATAGGTTTTGTCATAAAATTTGTATGTTTGGTGGTTGCACAATTAAATCAATAGATAGCCTTTGTCTTCAACCCTTCATATTATGTAATCCCCAAATATTTTCTTACTAGAAGAATCATTGTTTCACATGTACTAGCAGTCAAGAAATATGTTGTCTTATTGTGTACATCCATTTGCAAAATTCTTGAATATTGTTTCTTTACAACATACTTTGATTTTGACATTTTCTTAATATGTATTCCATTGGAAGTAACAAAGGCTCTTGTTATTAATAGCGACTTCATGTTGTTGGATATTAGAAGATTGGTGTGCCTTCTAAAATGGTAAAGCATTCATCATTGATAACATACCTGGAAATCTCATTGCTTTCTCATGTATAGTGTAAGGATGTATATAGCCTCACAGGTTTATATCATTAACTATTTATGAGATTCCTAGGTCTATCAATTCACATCAACAACATAGTTTTTGAAAGATATCTGTTGCATATATTTTTCAATAATATTAGTTGAACAATGGAATTTCCATCAATATAGGTTAATATTATGATGTTAATAATGTTATTCCTTTAAAACAAGTCAAAAATGAATTTAGTCCTACTTACATCAATAATACATAGTTTTTGAGTGAATTCTGTTGCATACATTTTTCAACAATATTAGTTAAACAATGAAATTGCTATCAATATCTTGAATGCATAAGTTAATATTATGATGTTAATTATGTTATTTCTTTAAAACAAGTTGAAAACAAATTTAGTCCAACTAGAAGTAAATTGTTTGATAAAATGTATTAAACTTGCAAAAAATACAATTTTTGGGAAAAGATTTTGGGGTAGTATATTACACGAAATAATCATTCTTATTGGACTCTATAGCTCAAACTCAATTCTATTGTCAGTTTCATATGAAAATGAAAGAAATAAAGGGAACCACTAGTCTTGTAAATACACTGAAAACATGACGTCCATCAAGCCTAACATGTGATTTGCATAATATTATGAACACTGAATTTTGGAAGCAAACCAAAGTGGTCAGTTCAGATCCCTTCTAAGTTGCTAGAATCAAGGCCAATTCATTTTGCATTAAAACTCTGAGTTAGTGCTGTAATGGATCTAAATCCTTATGTTCTACTATTAATGTGATAGGAAAGGATTTTGATTGTGCGCGCTCAGGTAGAATGAAAAGATGGAAAATATCATTTTGTACTGTGTTTACTATATGTCTTGGTTGGCATACCTGTGTACATATGCAATCAATCTAGTGTAGGCCTCTGCATCATGCAATGATTATTTCTTAGAATTGTTTTGGCCCACTTATAGGGTTTTGGAATTTATAACTGTTAGTCTGTTATAACCTATTTCAACCATGTGGCACCTCTGCTAGGGACATGCAAAAAATTATCCCCAAGTTCAACAAAAAATAGCACCAAATTCTTGTGGCTTCGAGGCCAAATGATGAAAAAAAGAAGGGTTTCTTTTTGAACTCAATGCCACATGATATTAATTTTCACCTTAGGATAGGTAGAGAGGCAGACTTCGCTGGCCAAATGATGAAAACAAGAAGGGTTTCTTTTTGAACTCAATGTCACATGATATTAATTTTCACCTTAGGATAGGTAGAGAGGCAGACTTCACTGTTGCATAAAGATAAGCTATTGAACTTGAAGATGATTTTATCATAGTGAGGAAGTGGAAAAGGAAGGTGCATGAAGTCCAAAATGCACAAGCATCCACTTCAAACACTACTTTCTAATACAAAGGTTAGTAGACGATGTGATAATTGTGAAGTGACAATTGTCTAAAGCTACAACATCTTTCAAGGATATTCAATGCAAATACTAGAATCAAGGCATAGGAAATACAAGAAAGTAATTCAATTTTCCTCCTACATAGCACAGGCTCCAAATTGAACCTCCTATTAAGAATAATATATGCAATTTTCACCTCATAGATGACCACGATGGAACTTCATGTCCAAAAAAATATGCCATGAGTAATTAGAAGCCAAGAAAGAAATTACTTTTGATTGGGGTTAAACAACAACATTGTTGAAAGCTTGAGGGCCAAAAGCCACACATGTCACACACTTGTTCTCTAAAAGTGGGGACAAATAGGCCAAAAACTAGTGACAATCATCTATTGGGGACAGTTGGTCCAAAACACCAATATCTAATTTTGAGATATGTTGAAATATAGCCAACTCTATATCAGAATATGTGATTATGAGAGTCTTTTGGGACATCTGGGATGAAAAAAAAAAGTCCACTGGAGACTTAATTGCAAATTAGGCCTAGTAGGATAGCAAGAGGGAGATGAAGAGAGAGAGTGAAGGAAAGAAATGGAGTGGGGGAGAAGGGAGGGATGATGAGAGGAGGGAGGGTGTGAGAGGGGAAGGAAGGCAGTGGGGAGGGTGAGAGATGAGAGGGGGGGGGAGGAAGAGTAGGGAAGTGGGGATGAGGGAGCATTGAGGAGATATGGAGAGGGGAGAAGGTTAAGTTACCATGATCTTTACTTTTCATTGCATCAAAAATGGTTTTTTATATGCTCTAATCATTTTATACATTGTTAACTTTTCGCTACAAATTTTTAGTGAAGGAATTAAGAGAGATTTGCAATGTGGTAACATAATAATTAGTATTTCAATGTGTAATATTGTTGAAGATGTTTCAAATTATAGTTTTATTTCAAATTTCATATTTTGAAGAACTTGTTTGATCTTGAATATTCAGTTGAATTTATCTTACCTCTAAATACAGATGTATAAACTATCAGTGTTGGAGCTCTATTTCTCATGATAGATTTTGAGTTTTTGATCTCTTCATGTATAAATCTTTCAGGCTCTAGAGAAATTTTTGGATGGAGAAAGTGCTATTAAGGAGTGGCTAAGGCTTGGTGGTGATTTGGTTTTGATCAATTATTATTATGAGCTTTATAAGTTTATATAGTTCATTTCTCTGCTAAAAATTGCTATTACATTTTGGTTTTCTTTGTGTTGTACATAATCCAAATTAAACCCATTTATTTTTTATTATAGGGCTGCATTAGCCTTATGCTTGAAAAAAGAAGAGGAAGCCTCATGTTATAAGATTAGAACCACAAGAGCCATAGGAGAATGTCAAAGATAGTCACAATGTGCCTTTTAGCAATAGGAACATTGTGACTATCTTTGGCATTCTTCAATTAGGAATTCTCTTTCAGTTGAGCTCGCAAGGGAGATCAGCTAGCGAAGATGCTCTGTTAGCTTTTAATACGCTCCATAGATGAGATTGAAGGAGCTTTGAGATTCATTACTATAGTTGGGAATGGGCTCATCTAAGATTGAAGATGAGCCCATTCCTGACTGTAGTAATAAATCTCAAAGGTCCTTTAGCCTAAGCATATCATGTCCTTCAGCCTAAGCATATCATGTCCTTCAAATGATCTTTCTAAAGATGCATCAACATTGTATCCTTTAGGTACTACATAACAATTCTTATGGTTTAAGTTTTTCAACATCAATTTGTAATATATCTATTTTTGTTGCATATCATTTTTGTATTATGAAAGTTGTAGATTCATATTTCATTATAATTGCGGGGATTTTTATTCTCAGAAATAAATAAATTTTTAAATGTCAGCATAGATTTTTTAGGGAGTATTTCAAGCATTCTATAAAATAGTTCACATGCGTTGTGTATGATACAACATTTTGCATGCATCTTGCACTCTCTCATCTGACTGACAATGGATTACGGAGAGTGATCTAAAACGATGATGCTAAAAAATGCACACAATCAAATCCAAAATGAACTTGCATTACAAATGGATTGTGGGAATATGATATTGTTAATTTTGCGTGCATGTCCACCAGAACAATCAGAACGTAAACATACATACATACACACACACACACACACACACACACACACACACACACATATATATATATATATAAAATATATATATATATACATATATGTATATATGTACATATATATACATACATATATATACATACATATATACATATATATGTACATATATATATATGTATAGATATATATGTATATATGTATATATATATGTATTTATATATATATATATATGTACATATATACATATATGTATATATAGATATATATATATATATATATATGTATGTATATATATGTAGATATATATATATATATATATATGTATGTATATATATATGTACATGTACATATATATGTATATATATGTACATATATGTACATATATATATATGCATACATATTATATATATATGTACATGTACATATATATATATATATATATGTACATATATATATATATATATGTACATATATATATATATATATGTACATATATATATATATATATGTACATATATATATATATATATATATATATATATATATATATATATATATATATATATATATATATATATATATATATATATATATATATATATATATATATATATATATATTCTGATTGTCCTAGTGGACATGCATGCAAAATTAACAATATCAGATTCCCACAATACATTTGTAATGCAAGTTCATTTTGGATTTGATTGTGTGCATTTTTTAGCATCATTGTTTTAGATCACTTTTCGTAATCCATTGTCAGCCGAATGAGAGAGTGTAGGATGCATGAAAAATGTCATATCATATGCAATGCATGTGAACTATTTTATAGAATGCCTGAAAAAAAATTACACCTAAGCATTGGTCAAAATTTCTACTTCAGTGGTCATAACTCTCTCCTTCATTGGTTGTAACTTTCTACCTTCATTGGTTGAATTTTCTACCTTCTCTGGTTGAGAATTTCTTGTAGCCATGTTTGAAATTTCTACCTTTATTTGTCAAAAGTTTCCTCTTCAATTGGTCAAAAATTCTACCTTTATTGGTCGAAACTTTCCACATAAATTGGTTAAAAGTTCTACCGTTATTTGTCAAAATTTTCCACTTCCATTGGTCAAAATTTCTACCTTTATTGGTCAAAAGTTTCCACTTCAATTGGTCAAAATTTTTGCGATTATTGGTTGAAAGTTTCCACTTCTATTGGTCAAAATTTCTACCTTCATTGGTCAAAATTTTGACCACTTCCTGATTTATCTTGAGCCATTGCTCTAGATGATTTTTGACCAATAGATCCATCAAAATTTTGACCAACTAGAGATTGGTCAAAATTTCAACCAAATTTTTTTCAACCAACGGGCTGGTTTAGTTTGGTCAAATGTTGGTCAAAATTTTGACCAATAAAGGTCAAAAAGTGGGCCCAAATGTACTAGTGTACTGACACTGGATGTGATGCTGCGTTCATCAACCCAAAATGGATCAACAAGGATACTAGTGCAGATCTTTCTGTGCGCTTGTTGCAAATTCTGAAGAAATCTCCTAAATCCATGTGCCCCAAATTAGTATCTCAGATTTCTATGTGGTCGTCATGGAATCTCGACTTTGAGGGTATGCCTTGGAACTTGAACACAATAGGTTTGGGTGATACTTTGGATGTGGACACCATTTGATCACATGCACATCATGAGAGAACAAAAAAAAAAAAATATTAGTTAAGTCAATGAAAAAACTTAGAAATAAAACGTAAAAGCTTAAAAATGAAATGCCCAATTTGGACATTTTTATTTATTTATTATTTTGTTGTTTTTTCTATCTTTTATTTTTTAAAATTATTATTATTATTATTATTTTGTGGCTTTTCTAAGAAAAAATAAATAAATAAGGGTGTGTGTGTAATGGATGCGTGCGCGACATTGTGCACCATGCGTGAAAGGCAAGCCGTAGCTGCAAGAGGCACGCTGCGGGTGCAAGGGGTGCCACAAGTGTGAAAGGCGCATTGTGGGTGGAATGGGCATGCTACAAGAGCAAGAGAAAATGGTGCCACACGACGAAGGGTTGAGTAGTGCAGGTTTTATGGCATGGTGCGCAAAGTTTATAACGCTGCGTGATGTTCATAGTGCTAAGGGTGCACAACGCTACTGTGGGCTAAGTTTAAAGTGTTGCCCAATGTAAATAGTGACGTGGGCATAAAGTGCCACTATGGGCCAAGTTTAAAGTGCTGTGCAATGTAAATAGTGATGCAAGCATAGAGCACTACCGTGGGCCAAAGTGCTACCGCGGGCCAAGTTTAAAGCACCGTGGAATGTTTACCTTGGCGTGTGTGCAAAAAACCTTTTGAAGACAACAAAAAAATGATAGGTGTTTGAGCTCACGTGAGGTGCGCATCACGCCTCGAAGCTCATGGTGCACACCTCACAATAATTTTTTTTTGGGTTTTTTTTGAATGTTTATATTTTTTCAATTTTTCAATTTTTTGTCCTTTTTAATTTATTATTTTTTTGTGCTTTTCTATTTTTTTGTGTTTTTTTGACTCTAACACTCTTGATTCAAATATCTTTTCTCGATTCTTGAACCATGAGTTCGGGAGTTTGAAAAAAGTAGGGGATCCCCATTCTTGACTAGAAATGGGGTGTGTGTTGTGACCACAACAAATAGCCCCAAAAAAAGGAAGAAATGATGAAGGCATTTCTTCATTAGCAAACATTCTTCCAATGTGTGTCAAACACCAACTAAACCTTGAACATCTCAAGTGTCTTTTGGATGACTTTTCAATCAAAATCTTAGAGTTTGAAACCTTCAAGCTCAGTGTGTGATTTGTGTATTCGTTCCCTTTGACATCTTAGGATGCGGTCTACCAAAGTTTTTTGACTACTTGAAAACAATCTTCGACTCCTCATGGCTCATTCATTTAGAATCTCTATGAAGGCTATTCATTGATCATTTGCCTGACCAAATGAGAGAATCAGTTCGAGGGCTCTTGGTAGGATGCCATATCCTTTTAATTTTCTATCCACTTGAATAATTGCCACATGTCATTCAGAATGTTACTTTTGATGAAGCAATATTTTGAATACAAGATACTTTGCTTTGAGAAGGTATCTTTTGCCATTTTGGATCTTTAGAATCCTTTAATCTTAACACCACATTTTTCTCTTTTATTTATTTATTTATATTTTCTTTTCTTTTCTTTCTTTTTTTCCTTTTTTTGTATCCTCACTATGCTTAGACTATGTAGTTAGGATATCGGTGTCATTTCTTGCATTCGATCTCTTGCAAACATCTCTTGCATTCCTCTTTTAGAACTTTTTAGAAACTCTCATGCCAAATAATGATCTTGGCAACTTTTCGAGGAGACCCCTCTTGTTTGAACCAATTGAAGTTTGGATAATCCCTTGTCATCTTTGACTTTGATTCAACAACACCTAAAAAAATCAAAATTTTAAATTTACAAAGTGTTGAGAACTTGTTGGTCTAGGCTTCTAATTTCCAGATTGAAAGTCCCCTATTTTCACAAGAAATGTCAATTGCTTAGTTAGTATAAAACACACAATCGTCCACATATTTTGATAAAGAAATACCTCTTCCTAAAATTAGAACCAAAGAGAGGTTAGTAAAAATCTTGAGAGAAAGTCTCAAGTACACCTTACCCCCTAGGACTAACACAACTTTGAAAGGAAACCCACGGCTATAAGAAAATATGCAACATGAAAGCAAACACACTTGCATGAATAAAAAAAAAATCTAGGCTAAATGCAGAAATAAAATCTAGGCTGCAAAGGTAGGAATTGTTACTTTCTTCCCTCTACCTCTTTCTAGATGGGCATGTGCATGAAAGATCACCGCATTAGGAATTGGATCAAGTGGAAAAGGTTTTTGATCCAATCCTTCATTATTCTGACAACATGCCTCGCCTGATGATTAAGATCATCGACCTCCTCCTTGTCAATCTCAACATTCATAATGGGTCTTTCACCAATTTTTTCTATGTTGAACAGGGGGTCTAGTAGCTCCTTAGAATCTTATTGTCTTATTTCCTCTAGGATGTTCAACTTGAGAGCCTTTTCTTCTAGATAGAAAGTCATCCTATAGTAGTCCCTAATGCAGACATCATAGTCATTTGTGGCATTCATCCAGTGATCTTCAACAACATCCTCATGATGGAAGTCCTTTCCTGCCAGACTCTCCATTCTCCCAACATTGTCAAAATAGGGCCGAGGAGAGTTGTATTCTTCAAGGGGATAGTTCTCCTACTCCCACTCAAAGGACTGAATATCTTGCTTCCTCTTCACCTAATATGGTCTAATGACCAATGGCCATGCCCAACAAGGTCTCTATTGTCTCTTTATCTTCTCATAGGCTAACTCAATTTGTTAGGAAATCTCCAATAGCACCAGTTTGTCACTTGGGTATTTGGGAGCTTCTTAGGGTTGATGGGTGCATCAACTATCCATAGATAGGTGAACATTTTGAACTAGATGAAGTAGGCTCTGAGAACTATGATCTGTGCTTTGGCTTCATCAGATAACCTCTTCCCATAGTCTCCCTCAATGAATGAAATAATCGCAAAAATGAACGCATCATTCATGATTCTATACTCTTTGCTCTATACTGAGGGCTTCTTCTTCACTAGTTGAGGGTAGACTATGTATGGCTAGGCATTGGGATCCTGCATATTGCCTCTCCTATACAAACTAGGATAGTTTTTCACCCTTGCTGCAAGCAGCTATACCATGTAAGAAGTCATGTAAAACTTCTTCTTTTCCTTCACCATCCTAAATTGCTCACACAAGTTTTCACTTAGTGTGGTGGCCCAATCCAATGGTATCTTAGCTACTCTGATGTTCTCAATGAAGTTGATCATAAAGGTGTTGAGGTGACATACTACGAGTAAGCCCATGAATTTGCTTAGGAGAATGATGAAATAACCGATATCCTCCTTCATGCATCCCCGAGTCATGTCTACTTTTCCTATTATTCTTCACCAAGGAGGCTTCTCAATGAGGTAAGAGCACTGAATGATGTCAATCACTTCCTCCTAGTGTTCCGTATACCATCTCTCAGTTGTTTTATATGAGAGCCTAATGAATTGGTTTGCTCTTGGGAGATGGAAGACCCTCTCAATGTTATCGAGTCAGAGGTCTAACACAACTTCTCTTGTGATGCTCTTGACGATGCTTTCTTTAGGGATAAAATGCTGTGCCAGGGTAATGATTAATTTTACAGATTGTACTAACATAGGATGTGACATTGCGTTCACCAACTTGAAACGGATCAACAAGGATACTAGTGCAGATCTTTCTGTGGGCTTGTTACAAATTCTGAGGAAATCTCCTAGATATGTGTGCCCCAAATCAGTATCTCAAATTTCTATGTGGTCATCATGGAATCTCGACTTTGAGGGTATGCCTTGGAACTTGAACATGATGGCTTTGGGTGCTATGGATGTGGATGCCATTTGATCACCTGCACGTCATGAGAGAACAAAAAATAAAGCATTAGTTAAGTCAATGAAAAAATTTAGAAATAAAATGTAAAAGCTTGAAAATGAAATGCCCAATTTGGGCATTTTTATTTATTTGTTATTTTTGTTGTTTTTTCTATCTTTTATTTTATTTTTATTATTATTATTTTTTTTAAATTTTAAATTTTAAATATTTTTTTTGGCTTTTCTAAGAAATAAATAAATAAGGGTGTTTGTGTAATGGATGTGCATGTGGCATTGTACGCCATGCGTGAAAGGTGAGCCACAAGTGCAAGGGGTGCCATGGGCATGAAAGGCTCGCGGTGGGCGGAATGGGTGCATTGCAGGCACAAGATCATATGGCACTGCACAACGAAGGGTTGAGTGGTGTGGTGTGCAAAGTTTATAATGCTGCACAATGTTCATAGTGCTGTGGGTACAAAATGCTATCACAGGAAAAGTTTAAAGCGCCATCCGATGTAAACAGTGATGCAGGCACAAAGCACTGTGGTGGGCCAAAGTGCCATTGTAGACCAAGTTTAAATTGCCATGGGATGTTTACCTTAGTGTGTGTGTAGAAAACCCTCTGAAGGTAACAAAAAAAATGATACCCCCCATGTGGGGTGTGCATTATGCCTTGGTGTGCATGCACAATGTACACCTTGCGGGCCATGTGCTTGCGATAAATTTTTTTTGGGTTTTTTTTTGAACTTTTCTAAATTTTTTTTAATTTTTATGTTTTTTGAATTTTTTGAATTTTTGATTCTTTTTAATTTTTTTTTGTGCTTTTCTAATTTTTTGATTTTTTTGGTGTTTTTTCAACTCTAACACTCTTGACTCAAATATCTTTTCTTGACTCTCAAACCATAAGTTTGGGAGTTTTAAAAAAGTAGGGGGTCCCCATTCCTGAGTAGGAATGGGGTGTGTGTTGTGACCACAACAAAGCTGAAAACAATAACCATACCCACCATGAAGGGAACAAGGGCAGTTGCTCTCAAAATCCTTTTGATGGCAATGATGGCAGCAACACACCTCCAAGAACTCCTAGAGTCACCATGAGCACATGCCCTTCTCATCATGAAAGCGATGAAGAAGTAACTAGTGAGGATGTTATAAAATTCCAACAAGATGGCTTTTCTCAAAAACAAGATGCTTAGAGCTTTAGAGGAAAATGGAGACCAATACTTCTGATACATGGTAGCAAAAGGATGGAAACTTCCCCAAGATTTTGATATAGAGCATATAATTCCAAAACAAGAACCCACTGAAGCTGAAATATTAAGGGAAGAAATACAAGAATTGAGGAAACAATTTGCACAACTGCAAGCTTCAAAATAACTGCCAAAACTTCATTTGTTGAATCAATGTGTGCTCTTCCATTTGATAGGAGTCTCTACATGCTACCATTTCCTAAGGATATAAAGGTTCCTAAGTATGAAAAATACAATGGAAATGGTGATCCTCATGATCATGTGAGGCATTTTTATGTTCTTAGCATGGATTTTATGCATGAAGACACCTTTCTTATGCGATTATTTCCTAGTAGTCTAAGAGAGAAAGCTATGTAATGGTTCACCAAATTGAGTCCTCCTATTAAAAAATTTGATGAGCTTGTGTAACATTTTATCTAGAAATACTCATATAATATTCAACATCTTGTAATAGTGCTAGACTTATGCAACATCAGACAAAAATTGGGAGAACCCTTCACAACATATATTCAATGATGGAGGTCATTATACTCTCACTATCCTCAACAAGTTCCTGAGGCTGAAAAAATCGATATTTTTGTCAATACATTTGTACTAGAATTATACTTTGATCTAAGGAAACAATTATTAACATCTTTCAATGCCATGATTGAGAGTGCATATCATATTGAAGATGTTGCTATCAAAAGGGGCGATATTGTCATAAACAAAGACAAGAACAACAATGGAAATGGTACAGAAAAAGGTAAACCTTGGAATAAAAACAAGTGCATTTTCAATGATGGAGTAGTGGACACTCCTAAGACCAAGGAACCTTCATTTAATATTTCTATTTCTATCTATGCCACAAAGCAACAAGAAAATGCGAAACCACAAACACATGACAAGAGCTCTAAGTTTACCAAGAAATGATGTGTTTACACACCAATGGTTGGGCCCTATGAAGTGGTCTTAAAAGCTCTAATTACAAAAAAGTTGATTACTTAACTAGATAATTCCCAACCCTATGACCCATCCATCAAATCCCTATGGCAAAGAGAGGATCATATCTACAGTTATCATCGAAGCAAGGGTCACAACATTGAAAACTATTTTAAGCTCAAAGATATAATTCAAGATCTTATTGAGGAAGGAAAAGTTGTCATAGATGATATCACCAAAAATGCCGATAAAAAAGCTTTTAAAAAACCCTTACCAGAATACAAGAAGGGTGAAACCTCTAAAGTCACTAAAAAGAATCAGCATGCCAAGATTAGCTATGCATATGCTAACACAAACAATGTTATAGGCATGCTTGAGCCCATTGAGTATTTATGCATGGCAAGTTATAATGATGAAAATTGATATGTAGATGAATGACCCAAAGTTGTCTTAAAAATGCACAATGTCCCTCAATACCATAATGACTCTAGACCTAAGGTGGTGCTCTAGGTAATCGATTCTTTTCCATCACAAAGTGAACCACTTAATGTCATTACTAGGGGGCAATCCAAGGTTGTTCTAAAAGTTGCCCAAGATCCTAAGAATGCTTCATCTTCTAAACAACCAAGTATTTCCAAGATCTCCAACTATGATCATGTCAGTCAATTACAATGTACCCAGGCTCAAATTTCTATTGTTGAGTTGTTAGAGTTATCTCCTTTGCACAAGGATATCCTCAAAAAAGCTTTATGCTCTACCAATGTTCCCACAAACATTGATGTAGAATGATTCCAAGCTATGGTAAATCATATCTCTTCACCTCACCACCTCACTTTTTTCAAAGAAGATTATTGAGCTCTTAGCCATCTCCACAACATTGCTCTCCATGTCAAAGTCCAAATCTTCTATACTCATGTTCACCAAGTCTTGATAGACAATGGTGCAGGGTTAAACATTATTTCATTTAACGTAATCCAATAGTTGGGCATGTTAGAGTTTGCTATTGACCCTAGGTACAAGATCACTATAAAAGCCTATGATGAGGTTGAATGACCTTCCAAAGGTTTAATTGTGCTACCAATCAGAATTGGTCTAGTGGAGAAGGATGTTCTTTTCCAAGTCCTAGATATACCCCTCACATATAATTTGTTTTTTGGGATGACCATGGATTCATGACATGTAAGCAGTGCCTTCTACATATCATCAGTGCATCAAGTTCCCTTTTAATGGTACTGAAGTATTTTTCCTCAATGACAACTTAATGTCCATCAACACATTGTCTATTGTTGAAACACTGGTTCCACACAATTGCTCTTCTCATGAGCCAACACCATCTTCTATAGAGTGTGAACATAAAATGAAAATGACGAGTCTTGGTATGGGTGAATACACTTTAGACTCTATTTCTGCTCTACCTATTTCCTCTTGGTCTTATGGGAAGCCATCTACCAAAAAAAACCTTCAGTGTCTACAATGACTCTTTTTGGCACTTTTTTGTAGTCCTTGATTCCCTTGGAAGCAAAAAAGAAGAACAAGCTATTAAAGACTAGATATGTAGGGGAGAGGAAGATGAGGAGGACATTATAGTCACCACTCCCATTTCTCCTAAATGATATGGAAAAGGATATAATATGCTTGAAAACATGGGCTATCAAGGTCATGGGTCCTTAACTGGTAATAAAAAATCTCTAGTTGAACCTATAAGTTATACTCAAGGTCGTGATGCTTGAGATACTGCTGGCCTAGGATTTGGGCTAGAGGATAATATGCTAGTGTCTTCTCAAAATGTGCCCATATCTAGTGAATTAGAGGATTATGATTCTCTTGTTGTTGTTGCCACTTCACCAGGTAAAGAGTTTATACCTATAACTTCTCTTCTTTGGGGAGAAGAAACATTCACTATCAATAATGATGCTAAGGCTTCCACCTCTAGACAACTAGAACATGATGAATCTGACCTTGAAGATTTAAATAGAGGATGGATTAGACAAAATCTTGCCTAGAGATCAGAGTACAGACTCTCAAGAGTATGAATGGGAAAGTTTATCAGATGCCTCTTATGAACTCAAGGTTGATGTCATTCACACATATACAATCCAATCGAATGTGATAGATGAGTCTAGTGTAGGGTCCAATGAGTTTGGCTCACAAAATGCTTTAGTGGGCCATGCTGGTTCCTCTAGGACTATTCCTAATCTATATACCTTTGTGAGATTCACTATAGGTTCAACTTCACATGTCACCATAGATGACTCTTTTTGCATCAATAACCTTGAAGCTTCTTCCTCACTCTCATTGATTCATCCTGATCTCATAGAATGGTCCATTCAACATCATAATCCAAAAATACAATCTTTTTGAAATGACTATGAGATCACCTATCACCTAAATGCCATTAAACCCATCACTTCTTCCACTAGTGAACCTGTGATTCATATATCAAAATCAACTATCAAGTACCTTAGTCATAAAATCAAAAGAAAAAACAAAGAGTTAGATGGTGAAACCCACATTGTGGTGGTATCTGAGCCTAAACACAATAAAAATAAAGATGTATCTAATGGTGAGAACCTCTTTGAGGCACCTACAGATGAGGTACTTGATAGTCTGCCAAGCTATTCTTAAGATAGATCATTTATTCTCATTGAGCCTACACAACCAATCAACTTGGGGACAAAGGAATCTCCTAAAATCATTCATGTAGCTCAATCATTATCAGTTGAAGAAAAGGAACAATTTGCCCAATTTTTTCAAGACAAAAAGATCAATTTTGCATGGACATACTGGGACATGCTTGGGCTTGACATACATCTTATCATGCATCATTTGCATATTTCTTCTAATATCAAGCTTGTTAAACAAAAATTGAGAAAGATGCACCCACATGTAGCTTTAATGGTGAAGGTAGAATTGGAAAAACTCTCGAGTGCAAATTTTATTAGAGCAATTGACTATGCAGAATGTATTTCCAACATTGTACCTATGTCCAAACATGATAAACCATTCAAGTTTGTACTTATTTTAGATTCTTTAACAAAGCATGCCCCAAGGATGACTTTTTCCTACCAAACATTTATATGATAATGGACATGACTATGGGTTATGAAATATACTCCCTTATAGATGGGTTTTTTGGGTATAATCAAATTAAGATAGCTCCAGTTGATCAAGAGAAGACAACCTTTACATGTGCATGGGGTACATTCTGTTGGAATGTCATGCCTTTGGGCTCAAGAATGTTGGTGCTACCTACCAAAGAGCAATGGCCACCGTATTCCATGATATGATGCATAAAAATATGGAAGACTATGTTGATGACACATTGGCAAAATCTAGAAAAAGAGATACACATCTTGAAGACCTTAGTTTGATATTGGACCGCATGGAACAATTCCAACTTAGGCTAAACCCAAAAAAGTGTGTCTTTGGTGTCACTTTTGGAAAATTTCTAGGCTACATTATCTCAGCAAAAGGTATTGAGGTTGATTCTAAAAAGGTCTAGGCTATCATGGATATGCCTTCTCCAAAAAATATCAGTCAACTTAGAAGTCTACAAGGATGTCTACAATCCATAAGGAGGTTTATTTCTCAATTGGTTGATAAAGCTCAACCTTTTAACAAGAATTTGCACAAAGGTTCTACTCATATTTGGAATGAAGAGTGTCAACAAAGTGTAGATCAAATCAAAGGATACTTGGCAAAACCTCCAGTTTTGATGCCACCTATTCTAGGAAAACCTTTGATCTTGTATATCTCAGCCACAACTTCTTCTTTAGGAGCACTATTAGCCCAAAGTGATGAGATTAGTAAAAAATAGGCAATATATAATATTAGTCAAACTTTGGTTTCTTATGAAATGAGCTATACTAGCATTGAGAAAGCCTATCTTATAGTAGTCTTTTCTTCTCAAAAGCTTTGAAATTACATGTTGGCACATAAAGTTCACCTAGTTGCTAAAATTGATCCTTTAAAATATTTGTTGAGCAAAGCTGCAGTTATTGGTCATCTAGCTAAATGAATGATGATTCTTTCAAAATTTGACATTCAATATGTCGAATGTAAAGCCATCAAAGGACAAGCCATAGCTGACCAATTAGCTAATTTTTTGCTAGAGGATACAACACCCATACAAGCTAAATTTTTAGATGCCTCAACTATGCACATCACTAAGAGAACTTGGAAAATGTTCTTTGATGGGTCTCATACACAAAATGGAGCTAGAGCAGGTATCTTTTTTGTTTCCCCTCATGGATATATGATCCCCAAATCTTATGAAATCTTGTTCCATTGTACAAAATACATGGTAGAATATGACGCTTTAACAAATGGGATCAAGATGGCTCTTGAATGGAGAATAACTAAATTGCATATATACAGAGATTCTCAACTTGTGATTAACTAAGTAAATAATGACTACCAAATGAAAGATGACAAGTTGATACCTTACAAAAGGTTGATAGATGGTCTAAGGAACTACTTCACTTTTGTGACATTTCAACAAATTCCTAGAGCAAAAAATAAGGCTGCTGATGCTATGGCCACTCTAGCATCTATTCTCCAACTACAAGAACATGAATCCCGATTTGAGTTCTTGGTGAAAGAACTGCATCATCCTGCCCATGATTCCTTTAATAATCAAGTGATCTGCACTGTTGTAGGTCACAATTCCTCCCACTATGCGGCCATATTCTCTTACCTACATGATCAAATTGTTCTTGAGAACCTCACGTGCAACCAAAAATGCCAATTCCTCCGCAATGCCTCACACTACCTTTTGGTCTCTGGTGACTTGTATAGGAAGGGTCTAGATGGAACATTGCTTAGGTGTTTAGAGCTAGAAGAGTTAGAAAGGCACTTGCTAAAGTCCATGATGGCATTTTTGGGGCATATTCTAATGGCTTTTCACTTTCTTAGAAGCTGCTTAGAGCGGGTTATTACTGGCCAACTATGCAAGCTGATGCTGTTCGTTATGCCAAGTCTTATAAAAAATGCCAATTCCATGGTAACTTAATTCATGCTCCTAGATGTGAGTTGATTCCTTCTATGACATATTGGCCATTTCAATAATGGGCCTTTGACTTGGTAGGTAAAATTCACCCAAGTTCATCTAGTGGTCACAAGTTTATCATTATAGCAATTGAGTATTTCACTAAATGGGTTGAAGCTATGCCATTATCTATTGCTATAAGAAATCATGTTGCCTTGTTCATACTAAATCACATCATTTTTTGGTATGGTATTCCTTCCTCTATTATCACTAATAATGGAGGACAATTCAAAAATAAGGACCTTAAGCAGCTATGCGAGAAGTTTCAAATCAAACAACACTTGTATTCTATTTATTACCCTCAAGGGAATGACCTAGTAGAGGCCTCCAACAAAACATTGCTGAAAATCTTGCATCGCACAGTTCATAAGTCTAGGAGAGATTGGCATCTATAGATAAATCTAGCACTTTGGGCCTATATAACTACCATCCATACTCCTATAGGGGCCACACCCTTTTCTTTAGTCTATGGCTCTAAGGCCATTCTCCCATTATAAGTAGAGATCCCCTACTTGCAAGTCTCTTTACATGGGTTGATAACTGATGAAGACCATAGAGCTATGCAAATACAAGAATTAGAGACTCTTGATGAGCACTGTAAGGAAACTTTTGATCACATGAGGGCTTATTAGAAGCACATGTCTCCTAAATATAACAAGAAGGTTCATCCATGTGAGTTTCAAGTTCGTGATCTCGTGCTTAGAGAAAATATGAAAAATCAATAGCATAGAGAGTAGAAAGGAAAGTTTGAACCTAATTGGTTAGGCCCATACATTATCACAACAACATTTGGGTCTGGGGCTTATCAATTGTCTACTCCTGAAGGTGAAGAACTTGCAGAGCCTATCAATGTCCTACACATAAAGAGGTTATATTCTTAAAGGCTTATGGCTCAGCTATCTTGTACATATCTATGATCTTGAAAAAATCCTAAAAAATGAAAAATGTCCTGAAAAAATGACCATCCTAGTGAAAACCTAGCAATAGGCACTTTAATGTATCACCAAAAAATCAAAAAATAAAAAATACAAAATAATTGAAAAAAGTCTTGAAAAAATCTACTAAGTGGTGAAAACTTGGAAATAGGCACTGCTTGAGACCCTTGCACCTACGTCTATTAGTCTCAATCACCCATTTCACTACACACTTCCTGGCTTGAGATTGTTTTTTTTCCTCGTCTCAGGGGCATAGTTGCTTAGTCTATTAAGGTATCCTTGTGCATTAGGGTTTCTTTGGAAACTCACAATACAATGTTTCTCAACACTACCCCCACCCTTGACATCAAGTGTTTCTCAACACTTTTTAGATAGTTTACCTATAGTCTAGGGTGCTATGATATTTTTCACTACCAAAATCAAGCATTGAAGAAATGGCCGAGTGACTAACACACACACACACACTTATACACTTAAACAACTGAGCTATGCTGATTTCTATCTACTTTTTGTGCTATCTAGGATGATTTCTTTGCTATATGTTCCCTCTCTAATAGTCTTTTGAGGATGTCATAGACTAGAAGACTAAGGGCATGGGGCATGCTTTCTTGATTTCTGCTTGTGGGTATACTTTATTTATCTATAGTGTTTAAAGCATTCATGCTAGTCCTATTTGGCACTTTGACTTATAAACGTATCATCCTTGGCTATTTTTGCAAGATCACACTCAGGGGCTATCTTGGTGCTTATGCCTCGATACAGGTATAGTCTTGGTATATTAAACTTAGGGAATCCAAATACATACTCATCTTGACCTATTTTTCTTTGATGCATAGGTTAGATTCCCACATTTCTATCTGACAAATCATATTCATATCCTCATTGTATGATCTCATGATGTCCCTAATAAATGCTCAATGATGAAAATGTTATGAGTTCTTTTCTGGTAAACCATGTGCATTATAGGGTTCATTTTTGGCTTGCATATGAGAAAGATCCCTCTCTTAATCATCTCGACTAGGTTCATATGAAATCATTGGTGAGGTCCCAAGTTAATATACTCAAAATAATTCAATACAAAAAACCCATATTTTCAACACATCATATGCCATATAAAAAATGTTTCAAGAACAAAACAAACTATCAATTTTACTTCTTTAAAAAATGAAGATTGATTGCAAGCCATCCAAACGACAAAACAAGAACATCTGTTTCAACAATTCCACAAAACAAAGAAACCAAAATAATGGATGCTCATTGAGCTCCTCCTCGTGGAGGTTGGACATTCAGATTTCCAACTGATGGCACATCTATTTTCATAGTTCTAGATGATGAAGCTCCTGGTGTTAGTCTTACACCTTCCTAAATTGTATCCATAGGGATCGAGATATGGCCATGTCTTAGTAGAGTATTCATTTGTGCCATAAAATTCTTATCTAAGAAGGATACCCCTCTCCTATTCTTTGGGGGGATTGCTTGATGATATAGTCCCGTGTAATATGTCACCTCTCCTATAAGCTTCTCTAACCACTCTTAGACTTCATTCATATCTGACTACAGTCTCACTGCCCTGGGTAGCATTGTTGCCTATTGAATAATGTCCCACTCTACCTTATAGGTGTTTGTAGTCATTTTCTAGGACTCCCTCTCATGATTCACCTCATGCATTTGATTCATGAAGTGCATAATCCTTGCATTTGTAGCATTCAATTGATCTTGTGACCAATATGCTATGGCATTTGTATTTGCCATCGTTTCTCTAAAATATTCCACCTGCGGTCGCAACAAGACTAGTTCATTTTGGATTTTCTCCACTGATGCTTGTTCTACAACTAGTGATGCCTCTATGGTCTTTGCTTGGTGCTCGCTCTACTAAAAGTAGAGCTTCTAAATGCTTGGCCTCCTCGTGTGCCCCATCTTCTCAAACTTTGTTGATCAAACCTTGAAAGGAATCAACATCTTTCACTGCATTATCAGCCTGCTCCATCTTTGCCACCAACACTTTCTTTAGCTCTACTTCCATTGCCATGACTACATCATGAAATGGTTGCCAAACAACACTAGGTTACACTTCTTTAAATGGATGAAATGAAGAACTGACAACACCACTTGTGTTCTCCTTGAGTATGTTGATCATACCTCCTAGGATTCTTTTTCCCTACCTCCATTGTGATGCAACTGGCTTTGTCACTTGTCCTTGCTCCACATCTTGGGAAGGCTCCTCTATCAACATTTTCTCCTCTGCTTGGCTATCTGTGAAACTAATATGCACATTCATAATCTCACTTAGTCTTTCCATGCTTGGTGATCTTGTTTTCTCTACTGGTTTCTCCTATTCTACAAGCTGCATTGCACTCTCCACTAACAATTGAAGAAAGGTAGGGTCCTCTGCATTGTCCTTCGTTGGACCCTGGACTTGTAGCTCCACTTGACTTTCTCTAGCCACTTCTAGATTGAACCTACAAACACTTTGATGAGAAGATACACCAGGGATTTTTTTAGTGGTGATTAGTCACCAGTTGGCGAATATGTCCTGATCAGGCTATAGAAATTGGCAAAAAAAAACACCATATACTAGTTGACCAGTTTGCCCAAATTTTATAAAATACTCATATAGTGGTCGAAAGGTTCACCACTATTATTACATAATTTTAGTTTGGTAGTTAGGTTCTTCGCCCATATTTCTCTTTAATGTTTACTCTTATTCACCATGGAATTAATTGAGTGTCTCTTTCGACGATCATCATTCACCAAATTCCCATTTTCCTATGTGAAATTTTTATTTGTCCTAGGACCCAATTCACCATGCATCAAACACAATGGGGTCCCAAATTCTTGCCCTATTCGCCCACTCGATAACTTGAAATTACGCGGGCTTCGCCAAATATTAGGTTTTATCATATGTAACGGTCGGCCCATTTGCCAAAATGAAAACGGTTTATTTTTAGTTGTCTATTTAAGACATATGAGTTTCATTATTGAAACATGCCGAAAGAAGGAGCCTTCTTCAATAGTATTTTGATCAGTAGAGAACTGAAACGACTACGACTACGAGTCCATCGTATTTTATTGCAGCCTTAATTTGATGGAGATGTCATAGTCAAATTTAAATAGGAAGAGGAGTAGGACTAATGAAGGTGGAGATGTCCAAGAGAGGCCAATGAAATGCAAAAATATATCTTCATACTTTGGCGGGGGTAGACGCAACAATTTTGGTCAAAGTAAGGAAGGTACATCATCAGAGGAGCCATGTATATTGTAAAATATGCTCAGTTGCGTAAAATGTCATGCTAAGCCCTCGATAGTCTCTATCGTACTGACCTAAATTTATTTGATGATAGATTTAATCACTAGCAAAAACTAACAGATTTGGACGATCTTGATAATTATTTAAAGATCATTGAAAATGGAGATTTATGTGTTTGCGTAAGGGGATTTCAGATACCAATGTACTACAGTGCCCCAAAGAAGCGAGCTACAAGAGTTACAAGGGAAGAGTTTACTAAGATTGTCAAGTCTATAGCATCTACTACAAGGGACATAGCCTATAGAGTTTCCTCTAAAATAATATCATGATTCCCATATGATCAACTGCTTGAGGCCATGGCAATTGTGTTTCCTCAATATTGGTCCTTCAATAATAAGGAAGATTATTGTAGAAGGCTGTTGATTTTGATAAAGGAATTTTGCAAATCTATAGAATTCAATGAAGTGACTATTAATGGAATATTAGATGAGGGTCTTCTTAGACAACAATCAGGCACTTTTGCAAGGACCATGAAGCATCAATATCAATTAATGCG
Organism: Cupressus sempervirens; assembly: GCA_028749045.1. Classification (NCBI taxonomy): domain Eukaryota; kingdom Viridiplantae; phylum Streptophyta; class Pinopsida; order Cupressales; family Cupressaceae; genus Cupressus; species Cupressus sempervirens. The sequence goes on along the minus strand of CM053783.1, from coordinate 401,561,669 downwards.
TAACCCACATGACGAGGGCTTGGCAACAAAGCTTTGGACAGAACTAAAACAGAGCACATTGTTGCGTGAAGAAATTTCAGAGCACTTCAAGCTTGTTGATCTATGTCAAACCATGATATTGGGTTCAGTGGAGGATGAGAGAGTTTTCAATGCTTTGGGCTTCCTAAAATCAAAGCTAAGAAACAAACTAGACAAGAATTTGGAATGATGCTTGAGGGTATACACATATAGGTATAATGTCAATACTTTTCCTTTTCAAAAAGCAATGGAAATCTGGAAGAAAAGATGTAGAAGAAGAGGGGTGGGACCGGGCAACACCATTAACCAATCTCCTACAGCGACTCCAAGTGGGACAAGTACAATTGGCAGTGGCACTGACCATGGAATTGGGAGTCATAGAAGTAGATGTTAGAGTGAACTTGAAGTTGAAGAAGACGCAAAAGAAAATGAAGAGAACCAATAGGTATTTTTTGAACTTATTAACTACTATATGATATCCTATCGTTCAATGTTCATTTTAGAAAAGGAAGAAATTAGAATGTATTATGTTTCATCATTAAAATTTGAGAACAAAGAGTATTATTACTGTAGAGTGTAGTTTATATCATGTCATCAATGATCATTCATATTTGAATTTGAAATTCTTGAATGAAATTTTGTTTTCTATTTTATTCATTTATTCAACATACATTGAATTGAAAAACATGAAAATTAGATAGAATCATAGATTCAATTCCACAATTAATAATTATTAATGGTTTTCATTTGCAATATTCAGCTAATATAGTACTATTCTTGTAAGCCAATGACCTTGAATTCCCTTTTATAGAAACAAGGGAGCAACAACAACTTCAGGTCGATTTGCCTAATGTGAAGTCTCAAAATCTAAATTAGTAAGACATCTACAAGTCTACAACATCTCTACAACTTTAGTTGTACATTTCTACATTTGACAGGTAGGTTTAATAAATTAGCAATTTTAGCATAGGCAATAGCATCTGCAAGACTACAACATTGATCTTGTTCAAAAAACAAAGTTCAAACTTGTTACTTTAAACTCAATTCTAGAGTCTAGACTATAGTATGTAGGATAATATGAAAGATATTCATATATAGTAAAGATATAGAGATGATTGAAACTGAAAGTACTTTCACATACAGACTATAAGTTTCTATAGTATGCTCCATTCTTCTTCGGTTGGAAGGGTAAAATTTTTGATGTTATGGTAAATAAACTGCATTCTCGTTAGCATTCCATACTTGGAAGAGTGAGTTTCAAGCAATGTTCCTTCCACTAGTGCATGCAAATTTGTGAGTGTTTTGATGCACTTTGCAATGCCTTCATGAGTTCTGTCCTAAGGAAGGTTGTCTAAATCAGAGGTTATTTGGTCCTCCAACTTTTGTTTGTAAACTTCTCTTCCAACGAAACCTGTTGTTGAGAAATCAGGTCTAGGACTCAATAAACCAAGAGATATCAATTTTGCTGTTTTATTGTTCATCTTGGCGAGCTTTGGCCCAAATAAAGCAAGAACTTCTTCTGCTTCTGTTAGTTTTTGACATTTATGAAATACAGAAGTTGCCTTTATTATTGAACCAATGCGGTCTTGAATTCCCTTGCTTGCCAAATGCCTATTAGCAGTGCTATTGATTTCTTCCATAATCCACTTTGCAGTTTTCTATCTCTGACCAAAATTTTTTTTCTCCTCAAGTTTCTCTTTTAGCTTCCCAAAAACGTCTATAAGAGCTTCGTAGAGTTCGAACCAATCACACAACCTATCAGCAGAAGTCTTTATTTCCCCCCAAAAGTAATTTTTTGTTTGCTTTAGTGTATTATTTACATGGTCATTCAAGCCATTTTCATATTTTTTAATAGTATCATTTGCCTTCTTTAGGTCTTCTTTCATTTTTGAGTATTGGTGTTCACTATGTTTTCTTATTTGCTCTGCTTTATTTTCCTACCCTTTTGCTTTCTCTTCCCACTCTTTTGTTTTTACCCTCTCATTTTCCAATTCTTTATTTAACTTATTGTTTACATTTGCAACATTCTCCAAGTTTCTGTATAACTTTGTTGAAGAGTCTTTTTCATCCTGAAGTTTTTTTTTTCCATTTTTTCCAAATTTTCCCTTAGAGTTTTCAGTTTTGCATCCATTTGTTCTTGCTGTTCAATTGCTTCTTTAGAGTTAGAGGATGACTTTTTTATCCTTTTCTCTAATTCTTTGCACCTATTTACTGCTACTTTCTCACTTACCTTTACATTTGCTAGGTCTGCCTTTAACTTATCTATTGTGCCCTGAAGCTTTCCTTTCTCTCTCTCCAACTTCATCACTGAACTGTAGACCACTTGGTTGGTCATTTTGGACACATTTATCTTGTCCACATTTTTAATTTTGGATAAATCCATTTGGAGGGTGCTAACTTGAAATTCAGATGGATCTAACTGACTCTGTGGTGGATTGTTATCTCTAGTTGGGGGCATAACAACCATGAATTCCATCATATCTTTATCTGGGTCATATGTGGGAAATAACCTATTGGTTGCAGGTTTTGCATCATGAGTTGCAGTAATTTCTTCCATCTTCATTGTCTTACTATTTTGTCTATTCTTGTTTTTTAATTTTTCATAGTTAGTTACAAATTCATTGTAACAAAAATTAGGATTTTGTGAGACAATTGAATGTGTGAATGGTGAAATAGTAGCAACACTTGCTCTGATGTATGAGATTCCACCAATACCATGAGGATAACCAACACCTAGACCCATTAGTGGGGTTTGTGGACTGTTCTAAGGGTTTTGTCCTGAAGGATGGGCAATTGTTGGACTTATAGTCACCATTGGTGTTGTTGTACTAGTAGTACTACTAATACTTGTCATAACCTTTTGCTTTACACTTTCTTGATCTTTGGGACCAATTTTTTTTGCATCTATATACAATGTCCTTTTCAAACCACTGGTTGTAGTTGTACCCATGATATCTACAGCTGTGGGAGTGACAGTTGATTCAGATTGAATCTGAGTGCTTGGAAGTGGAACTGTAAATGAAGCAGGAACAAATTTAATTAATTGAGATGAATCTAATGTGGATGGAATTGATTGAGTTGATGATTGATCTCCATGGCCAAGGCCTAGTTTTTGACCATGTTTTGGTGCTACAACTGGTGGTTGAGGTGGTAACCAAACCCCTTCTCCATTGGGACCTAGACCACTAGAACCTTGGTAGCCCATTTTTTCTATGATTTTTGCCCCTTTGCTATATAAAAGTTTGGTGGATGCATCAAATCCTCTCTGAATTTTTGTACTGGATAAGGGATTCAAAGAATCCTAGTCATCGTAATCATCATCAGTATCACTGTGATGTGCTTCAGGTGGATGCTCCTTATTCCACAATTTGTCAAATATTGTATCCTCTTCAACCTCATCACGATCTAAAGAGGTATTTGGCTCATCGAGATTCTTCCTCATTTCCCAAAATTGAGAAATTTTGCTTCAACTCTATCCAACATCTATACATTCATTCATTAGCTCTTTTGGAATAGGTTTTGTAGATGGTTTATCAGCTTTCTTATAGAAATTGGATGATGTCATGCCCTGCACTTTTGCTTTCTGTTTGTGCAATGGCATTATTTGTGATGACAATTCCTGTATTGACATATTATTTTCAGTAGCATATTTCTCCATCTATTTTTTGACCTCCTCCCAGGAGTCCATGTTTTTAAATTTTTCAATCAAAGGCATACTTTCATGTTGATATTTTCTTGCAGAAGTCTCAATGCCCTTAAGCCTTGCTCCAATTATGTTCAGTGGATCATACTGCCAGTGACTGTCAACATCAAATCGAAAAATTGAAAAAAAGGCTTCTGTCACTTTGAATCCTCTTCTCTCAAATGTGAACCCTCCAAAGGAGAATGGCAAGGAGGGAAATATCATTTTCTTTTGTTGACCATGAAAGAGTACATTTGTGCTCTCCATTTGTCATACACATTCCAATGTAAATACCCTCTCTGTTATATGTATTGGAAGTTTGTAGGGTTCTACCCATGAAGCGTAAAACCTTAACACAATGTACTCTTCCATTAAGTACCAGTCAACCAATTATAGTTCACTTCCGAGTTGAATGCAATTTCTACAAGTAACAGGAAATCTAGGCATTGAAGTGCTTGTAATTTTATGGTACATTGGTGCCAAAAAGAAGTCTACAAAATTGTTGTAGTTCCTTCTATTATCAATCATCCTTATCTAAGATGTCCACTCATATATTGGATTTTGGCCTTGAGTCTGACTGCAAAGCTTGTTTGCCTCAAATAATGCATGATGCTTTGCTAGGAGAAGATAGCACGAGTAGGTTGTGAATCTAAATGTCTTCTTTGAACCTCTTTGAATCATTAGTAATTGATCTTGCATGCAACAAACAATGTGCTCAATAAAATGGTATCTTACTGGTTCTTTTTTAAAATGAATATGATAAAGCATTTCAAGAATGCTGGCATCCACTTGTTTGTTACTATCCAATCCCAAACAAAATGCTAGCAAGGAAATACTGTCTTGTGCCTATGGCACAAAAAAATCAAAATCATAAGGAGGCATGTGATTTGGACTTAGCCTACAACCACTTGATATTCCTTTGATATAAGAATCTCTCTATTCTGCATCTAATTTTTCATAATCATCTGCCAGCTTTCACTATTATTGTTGAAACCCTAGGTTCAATAGACTAGCAAATTCACTCTCAGTTATGGACAAAATTTCCTCCTAAGTAATTTTATTCAAAATTGCTTTTCTATTTTCATCATAATTTTCAGCATAGAGCATAACAATTTCGGGGCAAGGGAATACTTGAGGTAACGCCATGTGTGCTGACCTAGCTACCCACGGTGCAATTTTATTTGCAGTTGCATTTATACTAGGGTTAAATGAACAAAATTTTGAAGCATTATTTGGATCATTCCACTTGTTTTCAAGTGCAAATATTATCTCCATTATACCCTTATTTCCATGAATAACAGGATCATGTATATCATGGAATAAATCACTAAAACCTGGTGTTTTGAGCATATTGTGGAATTCTGTTATTTTTCCCATGTTATTCTTTGTTTTTGTTTTTCCCATCGTGGTAAATATTTAAACACAACTACAAGCCTACAGGGGTGATTCAAAATTAAAACCTTACAGACTAATTTTTTTTATATAATATAAACAGTAAAGTTGTAAAATTTAAAATGCGAGACGTAAATTTTTAGGATTTTAGTAGTTACACTTACCCGTTTACGTTCACGTTGCCCTTAGTTTCAATTTTTGTAGAGAGCTAAGAGACTGTAGTTTGTTGCTTTCCTCAGACCACAATCTTCAACCTAGAAATTAAGAATCCGTAACTTTGTTGCGCTGTAACTTTGTAAATTGTAATTTGTAACCCCTTTCTAATTTCTAAATCTATAGACAACGTATAACTGCAAAATTAAAGAAACTTAATGCACCAAAATGGTACAATCTGTACTCTATAGTCTATAGTCGTCACACTTGTCACATAGTACACTTTCATTTTAAATGTGAGTGGAATCGTGGACCACTGGCACTAGTTAGTAGTTACTAGACACGTGTTAAGTCTTAACTAACCCGTCATAATGTATTAATGTCATTCATAACGTCACTGTTAACTGCAAGTGGAATGTGATTATGTCAATGTGTTAACTGAGCAGTGACATGTGTCATGATTACGAGACATGTTTGAAATGATAGGGTTTCTTTTTCCTTTCATCCCAAAACTCAACTTCGGTCATTGATCTATAAACATCCAATGGCACTAGTGAATGGTGTGGTGGCCCTGTGGGTCGTGGGTCCCACTCCCATTAACTAAGCTAGTCAGGTATCAGGATGACTCACATCATGAGTCAGACATGTCAGTGTCACGTCATCACCAAATTGAAATGCCATTATTATTTCTTGGTCGATCGAGGAGTTTAGTGACATGTGTCATGATTCTAGGATGCATTTGAAATGATAGGGTTTCTTTTTCCTTTCATCCCAAAACTCAACTTTGATCTTTGATCTATAAACATCTAATGGCACTGGTGAATGGTGTGGTGGCCCCGTGGGTTGTGGGTCTCACTCCCATTAACTAAGCTAGTCAGGTATCAGGATGACTCACATCACGAGTCAAACTTGTCAGTGTCATGTCATCACCAAATTGAAACAACATTGTTATTTGTTGATCGATCGAGGAGTTTAGTGACACGTGTCATGATTTTGGCACACATTTGAAATGATAGGGTTTCTTTTTCCTTTCATCTCGAAACTCAACTTCGATAGTTGATCTATAAACATCCAACGGCACCAGTGAATGGTATGGTGGCCTCGTGGGTCATGGGTCCCACTCCCATTAAATTACGAGTATAGTTAGTATATTATTAAATTATATAACTGCAATGATGTATATTAATTAAAATAGTAAAAGAATATATAAATAAACATTATAGTATCATGCTAAATTAAAATTAGATGACATCCTAAAGAACATTTATCATACGGGTATGTGCAAGATAATGGTCAACCAAACTATGCCCTTAAGTGGCAATAAAAAATAAGAAAATTACGGTTATGTCAACTTGACATGCAATTTTCTACTTGTTATTAACTTTATATCAAAAGGTTGAGAGAAAAGAATCTCTAGCAAATTGAATCTAGTTTCTAAACTACTAGGACTTATCTAAAAAAAAAAAAGTTGATTGGTCAAAATTTTAAATTTTAATGCAATATTACAAAACATTTAGAACAAAAATAAGAAGTACACATATGTTTGACCACCTTAATCAAAATCAAATGATAATATTTTTTAATAGTAATATAGATATAAGTAGTAGACTCATGCCTAGATGTGACACATATTTTTGGGTATTTTTATTCTAAATAAATAATAAATAATAAATATTTTACTTTAGTATTTTTGGAATTAAAAAAATCTCGTGTCTAACCACCTTAACTAATTCTAAACTCTATAAAATTCAATTTTTCATTTTTATTTCTTATAGTAGAAGAAACATAGAATATGATGCATCTTTTGGATTTAAAAAATGTTGTACCATTTGAAAGTTATAGTTGCTTTTCAAGTAGTGTGTCAATTAGCACTTTATATGTAACTCCATTAGAAAATAAGAAATAATTACTTACTAAACTCATAATTTGACAAACCTTACATGTATGGAATGGTAAGAACATTCTTAAGAAACCCTTTTGATTTCATCAAATTTTGGTGAAAAAATAGTTGTCAACTACATGTTTGAAGTAAAAATCACATAAAAACAGGCTGAAAGCACATTTTTAAGGTGTTTTTAAAGTTGACCATATAGGTTTGGTATCAAAAAATATAGTAGACCTTATAAATATATTAATTGTTTTCATTTAGTATTAGGGTGGGTGGGAAAAAAGTTGGAATAGATTTTGAAATGGTTTGAGATATTTCAGAACTACAGATTTTTTAGATTGCCACTTTTTGGCACACCGTGATCCTGCACATACTCATACCAAAGATATTTATCAGCTAATTATACATGAGATATAGATAAAATTGTATATATTTTTTTAAAAAGAGTTAAATTGATTAATTTCAATTATTAATTTTTTTGATATATCTTGTTCAAGTGATAAATTCATCCAATTGCAGAAGTTGGACATTATTCTTAAGGTTAAATATAATGCATAAAAAAAAAACATAAATTAATTTAAAAATAACATTTATGCTTTAAAAAAGCCAAACACACTTATAATAAATAAAGTTGATAATATACCAAGCTAAATAATTTGAACTTTATTAAAATTGATACAAAATTAATATTATGTATTTTAAAGTATAAATTAAAAATATCAATATAGTAAAAATTATATATGTTAAATAAATGTATAATCTAATAAAATAATATATATAAATAAAAAATAAAAGAAAATGTATTAAAAGTATTGGTTTAGATATGTAAAAATAAAAATAATTAAATTCTAATTTAAACTTATATACAAATTAAAATTAAAATAAATATGAAATTAAACTATATAAAAAATAATTTCTGAAAATTGACAATTTAAAAGAGTTAAAATGTCTATATTTGATTAAAATATCTATATTTGAATAACATTTTACAAATTACAAAGATAAACATCAATTAAAACTAATTGTCTTTTAAAAAAAAATTTTATCCACTTGTCACAAATGTGGAAAAGATAAAATTAAAATTAATGCATTCATTAATAGAGGTGTTAGAAAAATGATTATTTAAAAAAAAAGTTTATCCACTTGTCACAAGAAAATATAAGGTTGCAATTAATGCTTGCATTAATAGAGGTGTTGAAAAAAATAGTTGTATTTTTTATGAAGAAAATTGAATTTTTCATTGCCTTTTTCATCATGAACCAATAAAGTTTAAAAAAAATTGTATTTTTCAATTTCAAAAAAATGCAAATTAATAAAACTTTTGCAAACATTGGTATATCAATGAAATTTTTAGATTATAGAACTAATATGGAACTAGGTGATTCCATTAGTTTCCTGCCAAAGGCAAGAACTAATAATATTTTATATTCACATAGGCTTCTATAAACAATTCAATAGAAAATTAAAAAATGCAAAATATTGCAATGTTGCATAAGTAAGCATAAGAAGTTAAAATAATGAAATACAATTTTATATGGAACTGAAACTCTAGAAATTTCATTGATATTTTTTGAAAATTTGAAATTTACAAATTTACAAAATCAGGGTAAAACCCTAGACTCTAGAACTACTATACTATTCGTCGTAGAAACCACCAGAATTGACCATGGTTGCAAATTCTTGTAGCTATTGGTTTCCATCTTCCACTTCATCTAGGAAAAACCATTTTTGAATTATTCAACCCAATTCTTGCGCATTTCTTATGGTGCTGCAACTGCCCAGCAGTCAAGCCTAGTAAAAATGGTTGCAGGACCACATTTTGGCCAGGTTCTAGAAGCTTGTGGGCTTCACTTACCCAAGGGATCCCCACTCCTAAAATTGCATGAGCGACAATTTCAATGTCATCGCCCAAATATACTGCTTTAAAAATCTTCCTCAGGAGCAACACAATTTTGGTCCTTGCTTCTCTGAGGTCAAGCAGGGAGGCTAAAAATTGTGATGTAATGTCACTGTTGACACGATACCAATTCTCATTCTTGAAAAACTCACGCCCCAAAAGCATTTTGATAGCAACAATAACAAACTTCACACCAGAGCATGGGACAACCTCATTGCAATTTGATAAGAGGATTTCCTTAGGAATGCGACCTAGAAAGGCCTTCTACTCCTCTTCCAAAGTGCATCTCAGGCGAATAGGGTTGTCCATCTTTATTGCAAAGTTCAAACTCTAAGTTGTAGCAGATTAACACCAAACAAACTAGACCTATCGACTACCAAAAATGAGATGAGCAATGATGAAAGAAGTAGCTCTTGTCTATAAATAAGCTTGGTGGGCAGGGTGCCAGGGATTATTTATTTGTTTTGGTCCGACTGCTAATTTAATTACATTAAATTAGCAAATATTCTCAAATCTTGAACATAATCGTAAGTACGTTCCGAAAAGGCCAATTGTAATTAAACACTAATACCGTCCATTTTCCTCTAATGCGTGTGAAGCCACTTAACTGATGGAAAAGGCCAATTGTAATTAAGAATAATAGTAATACTACTAGTGGACTGAGGCATGTCCTGAAATGCATGTGAAGCCACTTAGCCGATGGAAAAGGCCAATTGTAAATCGTAATTAATAGTGACAAGACATCAATATACTATCTCTTGCAACTTAAGTGATACATGCTGGACAAAAATGTGTCACCATTTTGAACACTTGAACAAGGTCGAGGCTTCATTCTAGACGTTTGGTAGCGTACTAGTGAGAGAATGTCACTATCACTGACATGGAATTTAATTCTTTTCAGGTGCACTGTACTCCGCATACAACTTACCTTGATACGTGTCAACATTCTGGTGACTACCTCGACAATCCTTCTTCCTTTAAGAAATGTTGGCTGAAATTAAACTTTAGCCATTGATCTTGGATCATCAGATGGTCTGAGTTCTCAAATAATTTATGTAAGTTGGTATGTTAGGTTAGGCTACTTATTTCCCATCTTTTGAAAATAGCCATACCAACTATAACTTTCTGAAAACCATTCGCCATAACAAATAAATTAATTCAATTATTTGGAAAATAATTTTGCCACCTTTTTATAAAAAATGTATCGGTTATTAAAATATTCGCCAACCAATATCCATATTTCAAAACATAATTTGCCATCAATATTAATAATTTTATTAAAAATAAAAATTATAATCGCCATTATTTTATAAAAATTGTCTACACTATTAAAAAATTCACCACCAAATATCCATCCATTGACGCATAATTCGCCAACACTATTAATTTGTTTTTCACCCAAATGACATGTGATTCGCCACAATTTTATAAATTTTGGGAAGGGGGGGGGGGGGGGGGGGGGGTGGGGGTGGGGGTTCCTTAAAGTTATCCCTGAGATACGCCTCTTGGTTCCTATCACCTACACTTTTCTCTTCTCTATCTCCTTCACCACATTCTATCCACCAAGCTATCACTTTCCTCATCTGTCCATGCTCCCTTTCTAGTGTCTACCGTCTCTAGTTCTTGTTGTGCTTTAACTTGAGCACTGGCCATTACTATAAAAATTCACAAGCTCTATTTTCTTGACACAAAATTCTCAAGACTACTAATAAACTTGAAGACTTGTGAATTGGTTTGATCAATCTAATTGCTTATTTATAGTAGAACTCTAATGGGCATTATTGTCTCCATATGTCATTTCATTCATCCTATCATTGCAACATGCCAAAGTAATAATGGGAGTAGGTGGAGTTGTCCATTAAATTGTCAATATTAAATTGGATAGTGGTGGACAAGAGTCTCACACATCCTTGGATGCTACATTTTTCACTTGATTCGTTCATTGGATATTGCACTTTTCATGATATGACATGATGCTTGGATTTCCACTATCATTCAATGGTTTGAACCAACTCCCACTTCCACTTTATTAAATAGGATAAAAACAAACTACACACCATTAAACACTATCACACACTATTGCACACTAAACAAAGACTATGTGATGTTTTCTTTTCTTCAGTCACTTGTTTCTTACAACTCGATGATGTTTCAAACTAGAGGAGAAAAGACTGGGGGACATTTTATTTACTTTTTTTTCTATTTTTTGGTTTAGTTCTAATGATTTGAAGAATCCATATAAAAGGGGTGTCTACTGTAAGAGCCTCTATCTACTGTTGGATGGTCATGTGTACCTTGAATCCTCTTATATGGATGCTTTAGTGAGGTTGGTTCTTCTCCTTGTCTATTTGAGTGAGTTCTCTATGCTATAGTACATATTGGTACTCATCCTCTAAGTGAATGTATAGGTCACTATGAGTATACTTAGCAAACTTTTGTCTCAGGTTACGAATGCAAGGGTTGTTGCAGATAGAATATTTCCTGATTACTTAGCATGAGAAGGATCTCTTGCGTGTCTAGTGTGCTTGTCTGTAAGAAACATTCTGGTCATCCTAGCCTTTATGCTTTGATGCTTATGTTCCCTTGCTAAATTAAAAGGGATAGGTGTTTTGGTCATTTTGGCTTCTTGTGCCTTAATGCTTACACCTCATTCTGACATCCAGATAAGTTTATATTCATATCTTCATAGCTCATGCTAGTGATGATTGTATGATCTTATAAATGCTCAATGATGAAATAAGAATCTAAACATTATACGTCCCTTGTTGGTAAATCACTTTGCATGTTAGCTTGCATTATAGGTTCATTTTTAGCTTAATCTTGCATATGCAGAAAGCTCTCTCTCTTAATCATCCATGGATGTGTTAGCTAGCTACATTCATCTTTTCTTCCTTCTTCTTGAGCATGCTTTCATATCTTTCATAATCTTGTCATTTCGCTATCTTACTTCAAATTTCTTATTTTGACCTACTTGCACCTATTAGCTAAAATTGACACCCTAAATTCATTTCAAGATTGAAATCAAAATCTGCATTCATGATTAAGGTCAAATTTGGATTTTAGAATCCATTTCTTTCTATGCAGTTAGCTGACTTGCTTGAGCCTATCTTTGATTCTCATTGGAGCATTTCTTCACTTCTTCATTTTCACATTGCTTCCATTCTCTTTTCACTTACCATATTCACTTCATATCATGTTTCTTCTATTTCATCCTTTCTTGGGGCATACTTTCATTTAATTACTAATTGTTCATATTCTTTATTGATCATATCTTGCTAGTTTCTACACTTCCTCTATCATTTCAATTTTGATCTTGAGGGAGCAAAAATAATCTATCATTGCTATTTTTTGGCAACATTTTCTCTTTCAGGGGCATATGCTTGACCATTTTCATTTTCTCTTGATCTATCTAGTGTTCTAGACTATCGCTATTAGTTTGATCACTCAATGCTTGCTAGTGCTATTATAGTCTCTTTATTTTTTGACTACATGTATTCCCATATCAACCACACATTAGTTAGAGAATGACTTCATACTTTGAAGTTAGAGCTATATATCTATTTGTTGTCATGGATTCTTCATTTGATGTGTTCCCATATTGATCACATATTAGATGAGGAATTCTTAGCTTCTTAACTATTCTTTGACCACATGTGTTCCCATATTGATCACCCATTAGTCAAAGAGGGGCAAATGTAATCACCCAAAATTGGCCTTGCAAAATCAAATTGCTAAATCCATCAATTCTTATGATCAAATCAAGCAAAATTGGGCAATCACTGAATCAAATTCTAGCTCATACTCATTAAGCTCTCATTTCTACCCAGGATGGCTATACATTTGAATTTATTTAAATTTTAGACATTCTAATTTAACTCAAATTTGAACCCCTTTGAGAAAAATACATGAATATCCATTAATTTAATATCTCCTTTGATATTATGATTAATTATTAATTAATTAATTATATTTTTGTCATATTCTTCTACTTATTTAATTAATTTTACTTAATTAAATAACTTCACTTCCCTAATGTATTTTGAATTTAATTCCAATACTCCCCTCTAATGTGTTAAATTCATTTAATGCATAGTGACATCATATATTCCCTTTTAAATTAATTCAATTTATTTTAATCCTCCACATGCTTAAGTTTCTTAAACCTAATTAAGATCAATCTAAATTAATCTTAATCCTAACCTATCCTCCACCAAATTTAATAAATGATTCCTTAAAATTATTTATTCCTCCTTTATCCACATAGCCCTTAAATGAATTTTTAATTCATTTATCCCTTACATGTCTCCACTTGAATAAATTCTTAAATGTTTTATTTATGACATTATTCCTCCACTATGACATGTCTCCCACTCACCTCATTCTTTATTCCTCCACTATGACATGTCTTCCACTCTCCTCATTTCTTTATTCCTCCACTATGACATGTCCCCCATTACCCTCATTTCTTTATTCCTCCACTATGACATGTCTTCCACTCTCCTCATTTCTTTATTCCTCCACTATGACATGTCTTCCACTCTCCTCATTTGTTTATTCCTCCACTATGACATGTCTTCCACTCTCCTCCACTATGAATTGTCTCTTCCATTAGAATATGATCCACTTATTCTAGATTCATCTCAACCCTTGATTGGGGTATTCTTGTCTTTTGATCTCTACTATCTATTTTTCTTTAAAAGGGAGAGAGCTTTCCCCCTCAAGCACCCACCATTTTTGAGTATTGTTGTGCTATAGGTTTTCTAATAGGTTTCCTTGGAGCTATGTGGAGAACTTCTCATATCTTGTCTCATTCTCTCATGCCATAGGATTTTAGAATAGAATTATGTTACATGTTAGTTTAGCTTTTATTTTGCAATAATCTAGCTCACATAGTATAATAGTTGTATTGTAATACTCTTGTCATTGCTTAGAATAGCTACACTTTGCATTCTGATACTAGCTTAGTCTTCATATTTTCATTGCATCTTTGAGAGATTCATTGTAGACACTTGAATTCTTGCTCTTGTCTCAAAGAACCTCTTGTTGCATGGTTTACTAGCAAGAAGTGTATCTCTAAGGCTCAGTTGAGAGCCTTCATACTTGAAACATACCTTCTTGCACTCTGTGGATAGGGAGCTCTAAGATGGCATCCAAGCATTTCAAACTCATGGAATCATTTGATAGAAGGGTTTAGAGTGTGACACCTTTTGAGTATAGAGGTACTATCACATCAAGGGGAGACAAAATGATTTGAATTTGAATTATTTCCAAACAAACAAGCTTTCAAAGTGATACAAAGATCTTTCTTCCTGATTTCAATTTAATTGTAGAGTCCTTCAATACCATCAATTAGGCCTTGCTACGGTTCTCTCTCTATGACCCTTCTCTAGGGGAATTCTTTCCCCAACTCCTCTTTTCACAAAGACCTCTCTACCAAGTTGTTTCTTAACTCTACTCACATTCCCTCTATTGAATGGAACTCACTAAGTTCATTCCTTATCACACAATGACTATGTTCAACTTCACATTGGATGGATGGGATTTCAAACTACACCATTCAACCCATTATTGCATCATTTTGTTCACTCTACCCATAATTTCTTTATCAATCTCATTAAATCCTTAGTAGAATACTACTAGCTCTTTTTAGGCCTAATTTCACCTCCTAAAGAGGTTTTTGGGAAATAACTCTGGAACTTGCAAAACAAGGCCCCAAAAAAGCACCATTCCAACTACCCTTTTCAGAGTGTTAAAATATTGCAAGGGTTTCAAACCCCCAAACTATCTGTACTATCCCTTCCTAGAATTAGACCTAAAAACAAGGGTTTCAACATTGTCTAGACTCTAATGAATTCAAATGCTTCAAAAACCCTACAAATGGATTCAACTTTCCCTCTCCTTTTGCACAAATATTCTTTAGACTTATCTTGCACTTCCATGTACTTCGATTTCAATTCTCAATCCATCAAATCCTCCAACCTTGCACTATGATTAGAAAATCCTAGCCACGTACATCTAGTCTCGCCTAGGGATTGGTTCTAAAAATTAAAAACCTGCAAATCTTGACTCCAAATTCCATATTTAAAAAATGTACAGTGTGTCCTAGCATATTCTAAAAGGCCATATAGTTTCCACCATTGGAATTCATCCTAGAGCCATTTTAGGTCCTCCTACTCTGTATGGACTACTAAACTAGTCATATAGGAAGGAATTTTATTTCACCCATCAAAATAGAAGATCCAAACATACATATGTACACTAATGAAGTATGAATAAATATCTATCTATCCATGGAATAAAAATTCTCAAGTCAATCTATTAGTGCATAGATACTTGAGTTGCATGACAACTGTGAAAATAATTGTAGGAAAGCCAGTCAAGTTCATTAAGCAACTTTATATTTACAAAATTCCAACCATGATCATAAACCTTGGATGGTCTTAAGTAAATTCATTGCTCATGCCTCAACTATCAAAATTGACCCACAACTGTGTCTCACCCTCTTTGCACATTCTTATGAAATTTGTCATAACCTTGACAACTTTTGCAATTTTTGCAATTTGATTCTTATAGCACTCATAGACCCCTCAAATGAATGCAAAATGATCAAATTTTGAATGAATAAACTAATTTAACATCTTTCTACCCAATTTCATGCATTTAGAGGATAATTTGACCCTTTGACCAACCTTTCTCTATCTAGACAACTCGTGACAATAATTGATAATTCTTGACATACCTTGAAAAACTTTTTTGTACAAATTGTATTGACCTTATTAAAGAATCCAAAACACTCTAGGGACTCTTTTTTGTTAATCTTAGATTGATTTTGACAAGTGAGTGTCTATACACTTAAGTCATTTACTTAGTTCATGTCAAACAAGTAACATATGTTGAGCACAACATGTAACTTAGAGCATGCCAAGTAAATAGTGAGTGTCGAGTCACTCATGTGTTGAGTCATTCAAGTGCCAAGTAGATAGTATGTGCCCAGTGATTCAGGTGCCGAGTATGTAGTGCATGCTAAGTCATTCAGATGCCAAGTGACAACATTGAATTCACAGTTAGTGCCAAGCACCAGGGACTTTAGATACTGAGTAACACAATTTTGACATAGTTGTTTGTATTGGTAAAAACTGCTATGTAAACTATTTTTGAGCCAACTTAAGGATTGAATTACGATATTTTGTTGATAAGGATGAATCTTAAGTGTGAATCCCTATGTATTACATGCATCCAATCAGAAAAAAGGAAGGTTTAAGCGACAAAATGGGTAAATCATAGCTGTTGATTCATACCTAATCCTAAGTCACCTAGGTCTTCTTAAGGAGGAAAAATCCTAAATATTCTAAGGAGAGATAGAGAGAGAAGAGTAGAGAAAGAGAGTTTGCATGCACAAACATGACATTCATGGTGACCAAGGTATTATGATTTGAGTTACATTACAAAATTAGTTAAATGGAGAACAAATGAAGGAAACATTGGACATTAGAGAGACATCTGATTAGAAAGGATCAAGTACACATCAATATAGAGGTGATTTGACATCAAGAAATAGAGTGCTAATTATAGGATCATCATTGAGACATTTTAATAGGTGAATCAATTAAATCTCTTAATAGAGAAGTCCTAACATGCTATATTGAAATCCTCTAACAAGGTGCTTACTTAATTGTGAGTTGAAGTCCTTTAATTAGGCACACTTCAAATAGGGTGTTGAAATCCTTTAACAGGGTAAGACCTAACAGTCTTTGTAAGCCTTTAGTAGGGAAGGCCTTTCACAGGGTAGATTATGTTTCATGATCAAACATTGTAGCCTTCATTGGATATGCTTTATTACTACATAGTGATGATTTGTGGGTGTCATCCCCACCCTAGTTTTACCTTCTCATGGGAGGGTTTTTGGGTAATCATATCTTGTGTCATATATGTGTGAATTCTTACTACACACTTTATATATATATATATATATATATATATATATATATATATATATATATATATATATATATATATATATATATATGCTTTATATGGTATTTTAGTTTATTTATTAAACTGTGAGATGGATGTATGGTGAAAGTTTTTATTGGTAAAAGTTTGAAGCACTGATTCCCCCTCCCCGCCTCTTAGATTTTACCTATCCTATTATAATTCCAGCAATTGGTATCAAAGCTTAGTTCTCTAAAAGTAAAGCTTTGCATATTTGAGGAAAGATCTTGGAAATGGAAGTCCACAATTTTGGAAAGATTATTGGGAACCAAGAGATTGAAATACAACTCATTTTACATTAGTTGAATAAAGCAAGAGAAGATCTAAAGAAATCATTAAGAAGAAGGAAGGAAATTGCTATTGAGGAGAATGATACATAATACCAAGAGATGGACAATAGTAAACTATTTGTCAATGGAAACTCCAATAAATTTAATGTAGTAGTTGTAGATCTAATAGAAAAGGATAGAACTCTAGTTGAAGATATTAGAAATCTTAAGACAAAGCAAGAATCACAAGCCATATTACTATGTGAGGTGACTAAATAGAAAAATAAAGCTATGGAAGACAAAGTCATGATTGAAGATGACAAAAGAGTTTTGACCAATAGACTGGAAGAGAAATCATCAGAGATAAATAGGATTGCTCACATGCAATTGAAAACAATGAATCAAGTCATGATTGATAATCATGAAATCAATAGTAAAGAGATTGAGATCACAACACTAAAGTTATAGAATGAACAAGCAAGAAATGATCTGAAAAGGGAAAAGGAGTTTGCTGAAAGTTTCAACAAACCTAGTGAAGCCATCGAGTACTTTGAACAATTGATGAGATCCCCTAGATCTAACAATGATACATTTGGACTAGGATACACTAGTACTGAAGAAGGAGAATCATCCAAGAGCGCTGAAGAAAGAAGTAACAAAGGTAGAACTCCAAAATTACTTCTCATAATTGTGGTAAGAAAGGACATACTACTAATGTTTGCATGAGCAAGAGTGTAAATCAGAATATTAAGCAGAAGAACATGGGCCATTTCCATAAGTGCAACAAATAAGGTCATCAGGCACATGAATGTAGAACCAAGACCATGCACACTCAAGGATTTGAAATATACTTTTATAGTTGTTAGAAGTATGGACATAGAGCTTTTGAATGCAAATCCAAGCCCAAGTGGTCATCAAGCAAGTAGATAAAGGTCAAGAACAATGGAAACTTTTATATTTGGGATTATAATACAAGGTATAGTTGTCACTACTATCAAGAGTATGGACATATTCCTAAGAATTGTATTAGAACACATTTTAGAAGTGTTTACAAAAGGTGGTTGAGTCAAATCGCATGTTTTAATTGTTTGAAGACTAGCTACATAAGTAGATATTGTCCAACAAGGTCAAAAGTACCAAGTTGTGAGTTCAACAAAGGGAAAGGAAAGGTAGATATTGAAAATTTTAGAGATAAGATGAACAAGACATGGAAGAGAAAAGAATATTGCAACATATCAAGTGTAGATGGGATCACTTCACCCAATGGGTTAGGTGATCACACCTCAACAAATTAAGCAATCAAGAGGTATGTGTGATTGATATTTAGATGATATACCATACATTAGTCCAAGGGTTTAGTTTTGAAAAGATTACATATGCATGAATAAAGATACAAAGTGT
Organism: Cupressus sempervirens; assembly: GCA_028749045.1. Classification (NCBI taxonomy): domain Eukaryota; kingdom Viridiplantae; phylum Streptophyta; class Pinopsida; order Cupressales; family Cupressaceae; genus Cupressus; species Cupressus sempervirens. The sequence continues at coordinate 401,542,977 of CM053783.1, read as the reverse complement.
TGTTAGAAATCAAGAATAAATCTTTAAGTTTTTTTAGTTTTCATGTTACTATCGAGCATGAAAAGTTTCATATGGTTGCCATGTGAAATGTTAGTAGATGCCAAGCTAACAAAATTTGTTAGTTAAGGTTGAGCTTGTAGTGGTTTTTGAGTGTATGGAAAAACACATGGATGCTAAGTGAGCCATAAATTCAATTGAAGCTAAGCTCACAACTGTGTAAGCACTTAGCATTAAATGCAATGTTTGGAGGGTTATTTGATCAATTTTTGGTTCATTTGACATCATTCAAATTTGAAGAAGAGCACAAAGAGATAAATGCAATTTGGAGAATTTGATCTGAGTATTTGTAGGAGATTTAAAAGGTTGTTTGACACCATTCCAACATGATTTACAAGGTATTTAACGTGTGCCAAGCTACACAGTTTTAAATTTTGCAAACCCTAGTTTCATGTAATGGCATCTAGTTCATCATGACCAAAAGACATAGAGGGAAAAGAGGTTTTAAATTTTCAATTGATAAGTAATGAAATCAAACAACCTACCTTTAAGGATATCCCAGATATAGCTTATAAATAGGATCCCTGCAGTACATTATCCATGATACCATTGCAAGTCTTGATGATTCAAGATGTTAGAAATTGTTACTCATGAAAAATTGGAAGCATAGGAGATATGGAAATCAGGGAAATATATGGAAAACTATGTGAAAATAGAATGTTGAAGGAAGAATTTAAGATTGTTGAGAATAAAGGGTTAAGTCATGCACTAGATTTCCCCAACATACTCAAGACAAAGTGGATAAAAATTATTTTGAGTAGAATTAATGATAGCTCTGTATGGTTAGAGAATGGGTTGATAAAAATCACTAAGAAGATTGTTCACAGAGTAATAGGGTATCCAACCCTATATCAGCCAAATACCATAAGAAGTGTAGTAAGAGAAATAATTGAAAAGAGCACAGGAGTTGTGTGGAATAAAAGGGGAATGACAATTGATACTATTATAGATCCCCTAATAGGTTTTTTTGTAAGGTTTATAACACACAATTTTTATCAATCTAGTAGATTAAATAGTGTACCCTACATTGCAATTGATATGGGTTACAAAATTGTGAAGAAAGATCATACTTAAGATCTTGCCAAGTTGTAGTTGCAACAATTGATTGAGAATTTGGAAGCTATAAGGAAGATCAAAAGTGCACAGTGTACATTTAGATCTATTGTTGTATGCATTTTCTTTTATGTGCAGAATACATTCCTACATTTGGTAAGGTTGCATGGAAGGTGAACATACCTATTGCAGTTTAGATAGGTGAATTTATTGAGCAACTAGGTGATAACTTTGAATCTATCATGTCAAGTTATTTTGAAGATTTCAAATAATCAATGAAGGAAAGACTAGGGATACCAATCTCACTAGTGGAGAAACATTTTGACGATGTTTGCTTCCTAGTTGATATTGATTTCACATATGTACATGTAGAAATTCTAGGGTGAGATGGCTAAGGCCATTAGGGTATGAAATAAATGTTGATGAGGCCTCTGCAACAATCATAACATTACTTGTAGAAGAAGTGGATAAGGAAACCAAAGCATTTGGAAATCATGGCTTGGTCAAATCAAAGATCACTATGGAATTGAAGACTGCTTTAGTGATCAGGAAAAATAACAAATTGGTAAAGGAATTGAAAGAAAGATTTGGTGAAGGATCTAAGGAAGAAGAAGAGGAAGATGAAGAAGAAGAAGAGGAAACACAAGCTCAAGAACCATTGAAATTAACACAAGGTCAGGGAGAATATTAACAAGACAACAAAGTCAAAACTTTAGAAGCTGTTGAGGAAGAAGAAGACGATGAAGCACCTACAACTATTAAGAAGAAAAAGAGGAAAAAAAAGACTCAAGAAGTGAACAAACCAAAGAAGGTTGCTAAACCTAATCAACCCAAACCTACAACACCCACCACAAGGGCTAGCATTAGAGTCATTCCACAAAAGGCTAAAGAAGTAGAGAAGCCTAAAGAGAAGGAAATTGGAGCATAGAAGAGACCAATGAGGAAGTATGTTGCTCAAGCTGAATCTAATGAAGAGAAGATTGAATCAGATGACAACAACCAATTTCAAGTGGTAAGTCACAACCCCTCTTCAGATTTAAACAATTTATGTGAGAACATTAAGAACAATGTTGATTTATTAGGGTTCTCTCATATTGAGTTTGACAATCTTGGGAAGATTGAGAAGAACCAAGTTGAAGAGGCAGTATATGCCATGATGGCTATATTTCAAAAGACTCCTCTAGAACTTTCTAAATCCATACCTAAAAGTTTATATGATAGAGTTGAGAAAAAATGGCATTATTGTTTAGACATTGAAAAACAAATTAGGGAGACAACCCTTTCTCAATTTATGCCAGAAATTAGTAAGGTTGAAATGTCTAAAACCATTATGAAGTATGCTATAATATTTGTGCCAAAATATAGGGCATTCAACATATTGCAAAATAATATAGAAGATGTTGTATAGAAGTCCAAATAAATGTGGAAGATAAAATATGGACTGTTAACATCTAGAGAAGATGACCAGACACCTATTGAGGTAGGAGAGGATGAAAAAGATGATACTGAACAAGGCATAGTTGAGGGAGGCACATATATGAATATTGACAACTAGGCACCAACTGAGGAAGAGCAACAAGAAAAATAGAGTGTTCAAGACACACAAATGCTAAGTGCTAGCCCTCCATAGGAGATAAGTGTAAATGCTAAAACTATCGAAGTAAAGAATGTTTCTCAGACCATTGCTCAGAACATCAATCCCCTTTTAGATGATGATTTGAAAAGGATACTTGTCTAGTCCACTCTCCAAGCCAAACTATGTGATAACCCTGTACTAGTGAGTGTAGATGAAATTTAGAAGAAAGAAACAATAACTGCAGGGGAGGAAGTGAAAACATAAGAAACACCTATAATCACTCCTCAAGTCACAAGTGTACAACCTTCACAACCTATAATGGTATATCAAAGGAAGGAGACATCAAGTTTCACAGTTAGGACACCTATGCAAGACACTCTAGTCTCAGTGAATGTATCAAAAAAAGAAAAAGAAAAGGATGAGACAGTTGGAGAAGACAAGATAGAAACATCAAAAAATGATGACACTCAAGGCCAAACAGGTCAAGTAGATACACTTGCACCTCCAACACAAGATTGAAGTACAACTAAAAATACAAAGAAAGAAAAGCATAAGTCTAAAGAGTTAAGTTTGACACCCAAGCCAATAGAGCTACTAGCTATTCAAGCACTTGTGACATTACCAAAAATTGGTACTTCTTCTAGTCAAACTCGTTAGAGGCTAAGCATAGATGCTACAACATTGCAATTCTCAAGGCCGAGTCCTAGCTCATCTAAGGCTGAAGAGGTCACTAATTATGGAGATGTTAGCCTAGATGAAGAGATTGTATTACCTAAATTTGATTTGGCAATAATCACAAATAAGTGAATGGGTATATTGCAAGAGGCCCTAACAAAGAAGAAAAATCAAGAACTACTTAGAAGGGAGCATAGGCAAAAGAAAAATTTGATTGACATCAAAGAGATTTTCCTAAATGTTTAATCTGCCAACTCCATATGAAAACAAGTCAATCATAGATTACTTAACCAATATAGTGGAAAGGGTTAGTGACACAGACCTAGATACTAATGTAAAATTATTGGAATGGTCTAAAAGGAAGTTTTTAAACAAGGTAAATGGGAGGATATCGGGTGCTATTACACTGACATAGGTTGAGCTAGCAACCAAGATAGAAAGTGTTAAGAAGGTACTAGAGAAAATTTTCTCTCTGTACATCAAACTATGTAATCCTACATTCTTCACACAATAAATAAGGAGTCACATCCTAAGCTAGGAGAGCCATATGTAGTCATATGGTGCTACTTTTCCCAAGATTCCAACTCAAAGTGAGAAACATTTTAGAACCTTTTGCAATCCTAGAGCCAAGTAGAATCATTACAAGCAGAGGAAGCTAGCATAAGGGCTAAACTAATCAACATCCAGTCGACATTGACTACTCACATGGAGATATTACAAAAGGAGCTAGGCTATGCAGAATCACTTATGAAGAAAAACCCTAATCTTTGTATAGTGGATGACTTAGTACACGTTGCTACCAAGCTGGCCATCTAAATCAAGTCTTTGGAGGTAGCTTCTAATAATTTGAATGCAACTCTTAAGCTTATACTTGAGGTCCATAAATCCTTTTTGGACACATATATTATTAGTGTATAACCCATCGATATTAGTGTCAAAAAGGGGGAGTAAGAGTAATGGGGGAGCAAATAGAGCAAGCAAGTAGAGCAAGAAAAACAAGCAAACAGAGCAAAGAGATATCTATACCCAAGGGGGAATAAGAGACAAAGAACAAGCGGGGAGTACAAGAACAAAAAAATGCAAAATCAATTCAGATAGACATAGAGAAAGAGTATCAGTTGATGCAAATCTACTCAGAAGGAGAAAGATTTTGATATGTAATATAGAATAGAATTGAACATTCAACTTAGGGGAAGTTATGAAATTTTGAGGTTTAAGTCATGTGTTGCAAAATTTTGATATTTTAATTTTTTTTATAGAAGCTAAATAACTATCTATGTTATGCTCATAAGGATAAGATCATTAATGTATGACCAAGTGTTTTTGACACTCATGTGAAAGTGGGAAATTTTTAATCTTAGATTAGTTTTGATAAGTGAGTGTCTATACACTTAAGTCATTTACTTATTTCATGTCGAACAAGTAACAAATTTTGAGCACATGTAAGTTGAGCATGCCAAGTAAATAGTGAGTGCCGAGTCACTCACGTGCCAAATCATTCAAGTGTCGAGCATATAGTATGTTCTTAGTGATTCAAGTGTTGAGTAAGCAGTGCATGCTAAGTCATTTAGATGCTGAGTGATAGCATTGAAGTCATAGTTAGTGTCAAGCACTAGGGAATTCAGATGCCGAGTAACACAATTTTGACATAGTTATTTTTATTGGCACAAACTACTATCTAAACCATTTTTGAGCTCACTTAAGGATTGAATTAAAATATTTTGTTGATAAGGATGAGTCTTAAGTGCGAATCCCTATGTATTACATGCATCCAATTAGAAAAAGGGAAGGTTTAAGTGGCAATATGGGTGAATCATAACTATTGATTCATACCTAATCCTAAGTCACCTAGGTCTTCATAACGACCCTAGGTGCTCCCACACCATTCTCCCTCTGCAATAAAGAAGTTAAGTTACCCCTAGGGATAGTAAGTCAGGATTGATACCTAAATTATTGAACTCATTCTTTGATACCCAAGTAGCCTCTGACTCAGGTCGTTGCTTCCATTGGATAAGATGTTCCATGTAGATGCCATGCCTTGTCTTCTTCTTGAGCCTGGAATCTAATATCTTCTTCACTTGTGGCTTCATTTGAACATGTAACTTGATCTTAATTACATCATTTTGTATCTCTACACTTTTCTCTTTCTTTTCTATATGAGGACCCTTGTATTTTATTAGGTCTTGTACACTGAGTATTGGTGAAATAGCTAGTTCCTTGGGTAGATCTATTTTATAAGCATTTTGCCCATATATTTCCTAGGACTTTGCATGGTCCTACTCTCCTCATTTGCAACTTTCTTGAGATTACATTTTAAAGTCTAGATTTGTTAATGTGTACCATTACCCAATCTCCTACTTCAAATTGTAGATATTTTCTCCTTTCATCCACCTTAGATTTAAGTTTTTGAATTGATTCAATCAAAGTCTTTCTCACTTGATCATGGACCTCTGTCGTAGACTGAAGTCCTCAACATGCCAAATTCTTTCTTCATGGATCCTTAACTCTTTGAGTTCACATAATCCCATTGGTTGAATGGCATACACAACTTCAAATGGGCTTTTACCAGTAGATCTGTTCACACTATCATTATAGGAAAACTTAGCTTGAGGTAAGACTTGGTCCCACATTTGACGATACTCCTTTGTCAAAAATCTTAAAAGATTTCCAAAAACTCTATTTATCACCTCTATTTGACCTTTTCTTTGTGGATGGTATGCTATACCAAATGCTAAGTTGATGCTTAGTATTTTCCACAAAGTTTTCCAAAAATGTCGCATAAATTTAAAATCTCTATTAGAGACTATGCTTCTTGGTAAGCCATGAATTCTTACTATCTCTATGAAGAAGAGATGAGCAATATAACTAGCATCATGAGTTGCTTTACAAGTTTAAAATGGATCATTTTACTAAATCTATCAACTACCACAAAGATACTATCAAAATCAGTATTTGTCCTTGGTAAACCTACTATAAAGTCAATGCTAAGGCACTCCCATGGTCTATTAGGAGTAGGTAAAGGTTAGTATGATTTTGCATTTGAAGATGTCCCTTTTTATTTTTGACAAACTATACACTACTCAACATACTGTAAGGAAACTCAGGTGTGGAAACAACTTCCTACACTAATCCCTTAAGGAAAGTATTGTTCAAATTCCTATTAAATCCTTACAATTTCAGATTCGATATTATGTAAACAATACTATTGTAGTCAACCATGAATACAAAAAATAGATAGAGAAATAAAACACATAAACACAAAGATATGCCAGTGGGGAAAACCTTTCAGTAAAACAACCCCACCCCTCCAAAACCTACACAATGTATTATCTTCAACACAATGATTACAACACACTTTCAATGCAAGTTATTTTAGGATATAGAAGACAGATCCAGTCACAACAAAATACTACCAGCAATACACTTTCACTCTCTCCTATTTGCAACCCTAAAGTCATTTATATCATGCACTTTCCCTTTTAGGGCAACTTCCAAAGAAGAACCGTATGAGGGTTTTACCATTCTCTAGAAAAGTAGGAACTCAAATTTTTTTTGGGGTTGATGCCCCAAACCCTGCACACTAGATGGAGACTCGAGTGTACAATACTCAATGATCAATTGCCACATGTCTTCATGTCTTCACCCATCATCATATCTTCCAAAGATAGCTCTTATGCATCATAGGAATCTTTCATAACCATTTTAGTCATGATCTCCTTACACACAATTCAAGATGTCGATACATGCAAGTGGAGTGACACATCAACATGCCAATTAGACATGTACACTCAGACTTAATTACATTATTGTAAAAAAAATACATTTAGAAAATAAATAATAAGAATAGGAATAAGCCAAGGTTGAGACACCTTATTCCTAACATTCTCCCACTTGTTGAACACCTTGTAAGAGCAAGAGGAACATAACATGAACTAACCACTATCGGCCAAAAGGCCCATAGAATCTAAACACCATCTAAACTTCTCTATGACCACTAGTTTCATCAATACATCTGCAACATTCTTTATAGTATCTACCTTCTCCAAATTTACCTTTCCATCTTCCACCATATCTCTCACAAAGTAAAATTTCACATCAATGTGCTTCATTCTGGCATGGAAAATTGGATTCTTTGCAAGGCAAATAGCACTTTGACTATCACACCAAATAGTATTTTGTCCTGCATCAACACCAATATCAGAACACAATCTCCTAAGCCAAATGGCTTTCTTACAAGCATGAGTAGCAGCCATGTACTCAGCTTCTATAGTGGACAAAGCAACTATAGGTTGTCACTTACTCATCCAACTAATGACACCACCAAACATAGTGAACAAATAAGCACTGGTGGATCTCTTGCTGTCAACATCACCTGCCCAATCTGAACCCAAAAAACCATGAATACAAATTGAATGCAGAGCTCTAGAAGAGTTACCATGACAACAAATGGAGTAATATGATGTGCCCCTCAAATATCTGAATATGCACTTAACTACATCCCAATGTACCCATCCAAGATTAGCCATAAATTGGCTTAGAACTCCCACTGCTTGGGAAATGTTTGGTCTAGTACAAACCATAGCATACATAAGACTACCAACTACACTAGAATAATTTACTCTAATCATTTCCTCCACCTCACTAGGATATTTGGACAATCATCTACATATAACTTTGTTCCCATAGAAATAGGAACATAGAATGGTCTACAATCTACTGTGTTGAACCTATCCAACACAGTCTTCACATACTTACTCTGAGTCAACCAAAGTTTTCTATTAGACCTATCTCTATTGATTTCCATACCCAATATGTACCTTGCTGCCACAAGATCTTTCATTTCAAACTGTGTTAACAACTGAGATTTAAAATCAAAAATCATACCCTTACCCTTCCCAAACAATAACATATTGTCAACATATAATGCAACAATAAGAAGGAAATCATTTTCAATTCTGAAATAAACACAATGATTTGATTTTGATCTTAAAAATCTAATTGAAAGGACAAAGGCATCAAACTTAAGGTACTACATCCTAAGAGATTATTTCAAACCATATAGAGGCTTCTTTAATCTGCAAACTAATTATTCTTTACCTTTAACAATGTAGAGCTTAGGCTATGACATATAAATATTTTCCTCCAAATCACCATGAAGGAAAGTTGTCTTCATATCCATATATTCTATCTCTAAATCATATGATGCGGCAAGAGATAACAAGAATCTAATGGATCTCAACTTTGCAATAGGAGAGAATATTTCACCATAATCTAATCCCTCTACCTATGAGTACCCCTTCATAACCAATCTAGCTTGGTACCTTTCAATACTGCCATCTACACAAAATTTCTTCTCGAAAACCCATTTGCTACCAACAGGTTTCCATCCTTTAGGAAAAGGTACAAGGTCCCAAGTTTTTTTTTAATCCAATGAAGCCATCTCATCATCCATGGCCTCAATCCAGGAACCTGCATCTTCCATATCCAAAGCCTCTTTCATAGATCTAGGCTCATCAGTGTTAGTAATCAAAGAAAAGGCACCATAGAATCTAACCTAGAATAACCAAACCTTTCTGGTTTCTTTCTTACTTTCATGGATCTCCTCAAGGGTTGATGTTGAGGTTTTTCTTCCTCTTCTTCTGAACTATTAGAGCTACTAGAGCTCTCCTCATCATTAGACCCACCATGGTCTTTCTATTCAGTCTTCTCAAGGGTAGGAGGTAACTGAAAAATATCTTCCTTCTTTTCTTTTTCATCTAGTTCTAGCATAATAGGATAAGATGTTAGCTCTCTAAAAATAACATTTCTTCTATACAACACCTTACCATTCATAGGGTCCCAAAGCTTGTATCTCTTCACACCAACACTATATTAGATAACAATACATTTCACAACTTTGTTTTCCAACTTAGATATTTTCTCCTTTAGAGCATGTACATAAGCTTTAGAACCAAAAACACAAAGATGTCTAATTAAAGGCTTCTTACTAGACCACACCTCCATGGGTGTCTTACCAACAAGGCCTAATGTGGGAGATCTGTTAACTAGATAGTAAGTAGTGGCCACAACTTCATCCCAAAACCTTTGTTCAAGACCAACTCCACTAAGCATACTCCTAGCCTTCTCCATCAATGTCCTATTTATTCTTTCTACAACTCCATTTTGTTTTGGGGTATAAGGATTTTTCTTATGCCTCTCGATGCCTCATTCTTTATAGGACTGTTCAAACTTTACTAAGCAAAACTCACCACCATTGTTAGTTCTCACACACTTAATCTTCTTACTAGTTTAGTTCTCTACAAGAGCTTTAAATTCCTTGAATTGACTAAAGAATTGTGTCTTACTTTTCAAGAAATAAATCCATGTCCTTATACTATAATCATCTATGAAAGATACACAAAATATAGACTTGGAGATTGAAGGAACTTTTATAGGGCCAAATACATTAGAATGAATAAGATCCAAGACTTCAAAAGATTTGTGAGAACTAGAGAAAAACTAAACACAATTTTGTTTACCATAGACACAATGTTCATAGAAGTCAAACTCAAGATTACAATCATTTAACCCCTCAACGAGGTTCATGTTTTTTAGGGTTTTGAGACTATTCTAACCAATGTGTCCAAATCTCATATGCCGCAACATTGTCTCATCTAAAAGAAGCTTTCCTTCCAATGTTTTTGCACCCTTAGGTACACATGCTACACTACCATCATAACCAATAACCACAATCCTTTTTATTTCTCATTTAGATGGTGGAGATGAAGTGATAGTTGCTCTCTTCTTTGAAACAAAAGAACTATTACACTCAGAAATGCATGCATCAAACTGAAATAGAGTACCTCTCCTAGTACTCTTAGTAAGCACCATAGCTCCTCTCATCAACTTACATCCATCTTTAGAAAAAATAACTTGCACACCTACATCATTCAACATACTTATAGATAATAGGTTTCGTGCCGAACTAGGGATGTGCATTAACCCGTTGATCCCCTTTACTCATCCATCAGGGAATGTGATAGTGACCCATCCTCATCCAACTATCTTTAGGTGAGAATAATCACCCAAGTACACCTTTCCACCATTGAAAACTTCATACTTTGAGAACCAGCTTCAATGAGAGGTCATGTGGAAAGAAGCACCTAAGTCTATCAACCACACATCAATAGATGCATGCACTACCAAGACTACAATGAAAGCATCACCATCTTCTTGAGATTTTTCTGAACCTAAATCTGAGGCCTTCTTCTTCTTCTTTACTCTTTACAGTCTTAACAAAAGTGCCTAGTCTTATCATAGTTCCAACATTTTTCCTTAGACTTTCCAAAAGTCTTTGATTTTCCACAAGATTTGATCTACCCTTTCTAGACTTGTTATCATTTTGCTTCCCTTTTTCGTTGGATCTACTATAAACAGCAAGAGCTTCCTTAGCCAAATTTGAAGACTTTATCCATGCCTCCTTAGATAATAGCAAAGATACCACATCATCCATTCTAAAAGTCACTAAAGTACTTCCAAGAGCCATCACAAGATGATCCCATGAATCTGGAAAGGAACATAATAGGGTCATACATCAATCCTCCTCCTCTATCTTGACACTAGATGATGTCAACTATGCAATCAGTAAATTAAAAGCATTTATGTGATCTATAACAACTCCTCTTTCCTCCATTCTTAGAGAATACAAATTCTTCCTCAGGAACAACTTGTTCAGTAGAGATTTGGCCTAACACACAGACCCAAGTTGTGTCCACAAACTATTTGTAGTCTTCTCATAAAGAACACTAAGGAGAATTGAATTAGCTAGATAGAGTCTAATGAGACCCTTAGCTTTCTAATCCTTGAGATCCTAATCTACTTGACATATTTCTGTGGGTCTCACATCAAGTGAACCTACCTCCCATAGATCATGATCTTCAAGAAAGTATTCCATCTTGAGTTTTCACAACTCAAAATTATTGCCATTAAATTTCTCCACCTCCATGTCTTTGTATGATGAACTAGCCATCTCAATCTAAAAATAAGATTCAAAATGCTTTGCAAAAAACTCCCACTCAACTTGAGATCAACTCAAAAAACCCTACCCAACAACTAGGATCAAAAGTTGAACAAGCTTTGATACCACTTGTAAGAAAACTCAGGTGTCAAAATAACTTCCTACACTAATCCCTTAAGGAAAGTATTGTGAAAATACCTATTAAATCCTTACAATTTTAGATTCGATATTATGTAAACAATAATATTGCAGTCAACCATGAATATAGAAAATAGATATAGAAAGAAAACACATAAACACAAAGATATGCCGATGTGGAAAAACTTTTCAATTAAACAACCCCACACTCCAAAACCTGTACAATGTATTATCTTCAACACAATGATTACAACACACTTGCAATGAAAATTCTTTTAGGATACAAAAGATAGATCCAGTCACGAAAAAACACTACCAACAATACACTTTCACTCTCTCCTATCTGTAACCCTAAAGTCACTTATATCATGCTCTCTCCATTTTAGGGCAACTTCCAAAGAAGAGCTATATTAGGGTTTTACCATTCTCTAGAAAAGTAGGAACTCAAATTTTTTTTTGAGCCAATGCCCTGAACCCCATGTGCTAGATGGAGACTCGAGTGTACAGTACTCAATGATCAATTATCACATGTCTTCATGTCTTCACCTACCATCATATCTTCCAAAGATAGATCTTATGCATCATAGGAATCTATCATAACTATTTCAGTCATGATCTCCTTACACACAATTCAAGATGCTGATACATGCAAGTAGAGTGACACATCAACATGCCAACTAGACATGTACACTCACACTTAATTACATTATTTGCAAAAAAATACATTTAAACTCAAATAATAGGAATAAGAATTATCCAAGGTTAAGACACCTTATTCTTAAAAATACCTCCTTACATCTCTCTACTATTGGAAATATTAGATAGGAAAGGTTATTGAGAGGGGAGAGGTGAATTAGGAACATACCAAACTTAATCTTATTTCACCAATTAATCCTTCATATATATATATATTCTAATCTAATTGCATGCATGAAAGAATGTAAGCAATAAAACATTCATAATAGTTTGACACAAGATATGGTGACCCAAAAACTTTCCAAATAGAAAGAAAAACTAGGGTGGGGATGATACCCACAAGCTTTAGTACTGTACTATAAAGTTGGCCAGTTAAGGCTTATAATTGATCACTTCTAATGATCTACCCTATTAGGAGCAATAAGGACTGCTAGGTCCACCTTGTGAAAGGGCTTACGAAACATACAATGAAATATGCACTCAGTAAATATATTTTCAAAAGACTGTTAAGTCTACCCTATTAAAGGATTTAACTGATACACCTGTTAGGATGAACTAGTGGCTAATCTCTGATCTGCAACTTTGATTTGCTAGTAGAGATTCCTTTGACATGTGAAGATCACCTTGATGTGATAGATAAGTCTTTGCTATCCCTTATACTACTTATAGCCTTCTTAATTCACACTTCTACTCTTTATATTTGCTTCATTACTTATTACTTATTTAGATATGATACAATACATTAAATATATACCAATAAAAAACACAATTCATCAAAGTCAGCTACAACATATATTTCCATCAAAGATCACAAAGTTAGCTCAACTATTGGCACATGAGTTCTAAAGAAAAACTTGATGAGGTTCTGATACTCGACAACCAGTGTCAACACTCGACATTGTCATGCTCTTAGTAGATGTAGAAGCTTAGTTCATATTACTCACTTCCAAGTAGCTTGAATTCCATCAACACTTGTGTGACTCAATAAAAATTATGAAACTCAACATATAAACTGAATCACTTAGTTGACACTTAATGGCTTGATCAACACTAACACTACAAGCTTGATATAAACTGAATCACTTGGTTGACACTCCTTGATTTGATCAACACTAGATTCACATTACTGACACTATGATCTTGGTAGACATTGGAGACCACAGTTGACATTGTGCAACTTAGTTAATGCTATGAAGCTCAATTTGCACTGTCATTGATGAACTCAATAGATATTGCTCAGTGTAAACTAAATATAGATTTTGAGACTCAATAGCAACTATAGAACTTGGTAGTAACTGTAAACTGAAAGATAAGCTTGGTAGTAACTTAACCAATTGACTAAGTGTGAGTCACTAATAAACAAACTTGACCTTAATGTAAACAATCTCCCCTTTGGAATTAGTGACAAAAACACTTATCAATCCATAACTGAATGTTCAAAATTTGAAGTTCAAAAAATTCTTTTGTCTCCATCATGTGTCTTCAACTTGACAACATACTCTATTTTTGAGATTTTACAAAATTGCTTTTGTAAAAGATGTTTTTTGATTATTTCTACATATATTTGTATAATATTATGTTGCCCCCCCATACATATATCACATATTATACACATGTTATACTTCTCCTCAATATATACATATTTCTCCCCTTTTTATATATATCTAATCTTCTCCCCATTTTTGACATAAATGCCAAAACATTTTAATCCCAAAATGTGACAAAAGTCAAAATGTACCTTTAAAATTAATGCCATTGTTTTGTCCCAATTTTCTTGTAACACCTTGGTTGCATGTAATGCAATTTGTCCTTCTATTGATAACTCCATCATGAGATTAGCTATGGAGAATTTACTGTCATGGATGAGTGTCTTGGAATGTGCAATGTATTTCTTCAATGAATCCATGTTTGGAAGAATCATGCCTTGGATTTCTACAAGTGTGGCCTTGATCTTGACTTCTTCCCTTAATAATTCTGCCTACAAATTTGTTAGATATCTGATCTTTGAATAGTGAGCAAAACTATAGCTTGGGTTAAGTGACAACTGGTGTGCACTTTCCTTCAAGTCTTCATATATCTTAGATAGTTTATCTTCGATTCCTTAGGTGAAGATAAATGTATCACACAACTTGCAAAATAATGAAGTTACATTATTTGTAGATGTTTCCAATCAACTGAGAGTAGTAGACAATTCTACTTGATGTATAGCAATTATTTGAGCTACTTATTCAAATACCTTGTTCTCAAATTTCCTCTCTACTCTTTGTAGAAACTTATCTTGTCCATTCAGATCTTCATTGAATTTTTTGACAACTTCTACTAACTGAACCAAAATAGGTTGTGTACTATCAACCTCAATACTTATTGCATCTAAAAATGTGTTCTTTACATCTTCAAGCACTTGGTTTTCCTTGCTCTTTTCTTCTCTAAGCTTCTGCTACTTAGCTCTCTTTTACAATACTTCACCGATAATGTTCATTTGATTAGGATTCAAAGTAGAGATATCCCAATTTGGGATAACTATATCCTCATCTAGATCAATGTCTTCTTCTTCACCTTTAACCTTATTTGAAAGTTTAGTACTTGGTTGAGACTTGTTCTCAACTATCCTTTTACTTGCTACTAACACTTTTGGAATTGTAACAATAGTAGAAATAGAAGGGATAGCAACAAAAATAGATATTGCACTGATAGTAGAAATACCTTTTTGCTGTATGGCCAAATTTTATGATGGTGGTGCTTGTTGCTTGGTAAGTGAAGTACTAATCACTTCACTTAATATGGCACTCAGCTGAATAGGTGCAAAGTTTGGTTGGATGCTTGGTGTTGCAGTGGTTTCCACAAACAACTTGGCAGAAGCTTTTTCAAAGCTTGATGACATTAAAGCTTTTCTCAGAGAATGAGGAAATGAGGCCATCACTTCTATTGCAATCTTTTCTAGGTTAGTTTCCTCAATACTTTGAATCTCAGGGAGATTCTCCTTTGCAGCTTCCTATTCTTCCTCATCATCATCCAGATTTACATATTCTATTTCTATATCTTCTTCATCATTATTTTCATTATCTTCCTTGTCATCTTCATCATCCATGTCACTAATATGAACAAAAAAATCACTTGGTTGATGAAGTTTGTAAACATTCTTCCATGTAGTTGTAGCAATTTTCACCACATGTTCAATGTCATTTACCAATATCATGCATGTGTTGAATTTTAGAGTGAGCTTTTCTTCATTTTTCTTCATGAATTCTTTCACCTCTTTGTCACAAAGACTTGACATGAGCTGCCTAAGTGTCTATTCAAATATGTATTTTGTAGTATTCTTAGCATTTTCCCATCTTGGCTTGATTGCTTGCATAAGCTCATTGGGAATTTTCTATACAAGTTGATCAGGAGAGTATTTCCATTTACATAAATTTGACATCATCATGTCTTCAACCTTCTTTTTCTCATCTACATTCCTGGTTTCATATCAAAGAGATTTGAAGTTTTCCATTCCATCTCCTCCTTTACTTTCCTTTAATTTTTCTCGAAATGTAGGTGGAGGCCTTTTGAAAATGATTTTCTTGGCATCCTCCTCACCTAACTTTAATTTCTTCTTTGATCTTGATGTCCTCCTTATAAATACTATTGTAGGTGACTTAGAAGGTTTGGTTATGATAACCTTACCTTTCTTACTTATAGGCTCTTTTTCCTCAAACTTTGTTTCTTCCACTTCATCCTTTGCTTCATTTTCTTCCACATCATCTCCTTTTCCTTTAGTAATAGGAGAGTAGAAATTGCTTGCCTCAGTTTTGATATCCTCCTCTTTCCTTTATTAATTTCTTGAGGAAGCTTAATTTCAAGTTCTATTCTTTCTTTGGTTTCTTCATAAGTACCAAAATATGTGGCCTTGGGATCCACAGGTTCATTCAACAGTGCTTCAATAATATCCTTGGTGTCATCAATGTTAACCTCATAGTTCAAAGGTTTAACCAACACCACTCTAGGTTTGACTGCTTGAATGTGCACTTTGTCATAGTGTACTATGAAAAAAATATCATCCTTGTAGTCTTCTACAATTTTCTTAGGTATTCTACATTTGTTATTCATCTTTTCCTTGAATGAATCAAATAAATTATCTATGATACTAACAAAGTTCTCACCCATCTCTACTATATATTCATTACTCTAGTATAACAATGGTACATCTTTTCTCCGTACAATTGAACCTTTAGAAGGGAAGAATTTTTGCACATAGAAGGATAAAAAAGTTAAAAGTGAACCAAACTGTAGGCACTTAAAATTGTCCTAAGCACTATAGTAATTCATTTTATATTTCCTTTGACATTATAGTTAATTATTTACTAATTAATTATATTTGTCATATTCTTCTACTTATTTAATTAAATTTATTTAATTAAATAGGTTACTTTCCTAATGTATGTAAATTTAATTTAAATACTTTCCCCCCCTAATGTATTAAATTTATTTAATACACAGTGCTCCATAAATCTCCTTTTAAATAAATCTTATTTATTGAATTCCCTCTATTCCATTAAATTCTCTAAACCTATGATTAAATTAAATCTTTTCTAATTTAGTCTTAAACCTATCTCAAAACTTAGTCTACACCCATCACTTTCATCCTTCTAAGACTACCCACTACTTAATCCCACTTATTTATCCTAAACACCTTGCTAAACCCCTTTTAGTTCCTAAGTGTGTGCTCACACATGTGTGAGGAAACCTTCACACTTCTCCCACCTTCCACACTTCTTACACCTTTGTCCCCCACTCTTCCCTTCAAGTTTGCTCACACATGTGTGAGAAAACTTTGAATGCTGACCTTTGCATGACTTGTCTCCATGTCTCCCTTGTGGCACCTATGTAGATGCCACATAGATGCCACCTCCCCAAGGCTGCTCTCAAGCCTATAAATAGAGCCCTTGTCTCAAGAATTTTCCATTTCCCTCATTTGCATTGTTATCATGCTAGTGTGATTCTAGAGCATTTTAGAGATTTTCATAATTAGAACTAACCCTTGGTATTTTTTTGCATTACTTAGATTTTTAGCTTGCATTCAATTTTCATGGTAGTATGATGTTATAGGTTTCTTTCTTGCATTACACTTCCATCTCATATCTTAGAATCCTTTGAGGATTGGCTCACTCATAGCCATTTTTTGAAGGTTTTCTCCACTAATTTAGTCTTAGGATCATAGCATTTTGCATATCATTTTATCATTCAAGGGATTCAATAGTTGTGTTTTGGGAGAGGACATCTACATCCCTCACACTTGAGCACACCAACAAGGCTTCTTATGGGTGCTCTTGTTGATCTGCTTTGAGGTTATGTGAGGATTTTATTTGTTGGTTACATAGTTTATTTAAAACTCAAGTAGACTTAGTGGTTTTATCAATCTTATTTGAATCTTGAATGCATATACTACTAATGTTTGCTTGTTTACACATGCTTACCAAAACTTACATGGTTTGTTCTTTGAAGTCCTAATGCTTTCCATGTTCTTGTTTAACTAATTTAGCATTAACTCGGTAAGGTTGAAGGACAAGTTTTTCTTCACTACCTTGAGAGCCAGATCAATTGCCTCACACGACACACTATTGAGACAACTAGAGCTATAGATATTATGAGCTATCACATGAATTCCAAATTTTAATTCAATATCTATTACATTGTTGATCTTCATTCCTCTTCCATCGCACTTAGCAAGAGTCTTGTTTTCCAGTTCTACCCAATTTTTGGTTTTGGTAGTATTTGCTTTATTCAACATTGGGAGCCTTGCAATTTGATAACTCATTTTCTTTGTGATTTGAATAGGCTGATCCAACCATAATTTACCATTGTGTACATGGCTGAGGATAAACCTTATCCATTTAATTTGAAAGTCTCGAGGCATATGTAGAATGTGTGTTAAACCCTTGGTCTCCAAATGTTGATGCTCAAGTTTCGACACACCATTCACACATAAATTTGCCAGAGTCTCATCCATCTCTAGGGTTCCAATCTTGTATCAAATAATGAAAATGTCAATGAATAGCATTAATGAGTAATACCTTGGGTAGAATCTATGATTAAGCTCCAGTTGGATCAAGTACTTCTGTTATTACTAGACTCAATTTGAAGTCTCGTGCCTTCAAATCGACTTCTCAAACCAACATCTCAGATCCTTTTCTGGTTTTGCTATTGGAAGATGCTATGTTTGGTAGGATTTATGAAAACATAAAAATATTCAATAAAAAATACACAGATCACTTGGAAGCACATAGATCACCCTTTGCAAATATCTCTTGAAAATTCATGGTGAATAATGAATTTGATTTCCTTCCTTTTTAACAATTTTTCACTTTCCAATCACCATAAATGCTTGGTACATTTTCTCATTTAGTGATAGACTATCATCCATTCAGTTCAACCTTAATGCTCAATGGAGTCATTCATTGCTTGGTGAATTTATCATTACTCAATGTCCACATAATGTTTTAGTATATCTTGACTTTACTCAGTAGGGTCTTACGACTTGACCTAGCTTGGTAAGGCCTTGATTTTCTGCAATCACTTGGTGATCCCTTTGCATATTGATTTTTGATATGTATATTTCTTCCTTGTTGGTTGGAATTGATGTGAGATGTTTGATAGGCCAACACTGGAACAAATAATAGGAGAAGACTTAACAAATTTATGATGAAGTTTGGCTGGTCTATACATGTCAATTTGAGAGCATAAGCTTGCAAAAGGCATCCAAGAAATATGCTATCAAAGGATGATAGTTGTGAAATGATGGATTATGAATGTAGCTAAAACACACAAAATTGAATCTATGGAAAACTAAAGAAATCTAAGCAATAGGAACAATCCCTTCTTGGTGACAAGAACATTAGAAATAAAAATAACTCAACAAAACTAATCTATAATAAACATAACTACAACTCTTAAGAAATTATCAACTCATAATCTAATTCATATGAAATATTATTATACAATCAAATACAAATATTAAACGCATAAACTAATAGATTGTGATTAAATCCATACTATGTAATGCTAAGCTAATTAACATACAAATGAAAACTAATTTTAATGCACTCCAAACATAACTAATAGAAAATAATCACCGAGTAAATTTAGAGTGGGCCCTTCCTCTTTAGCTACCTGGTGAAGAAAAATAATAGTTTTACACCTTTGAAATCATGCAAATACTAAACTTATATTTTAGAATAATAATAATAGTCTATGTACAATGTTGCATGTTCTACAGGACTGTCTGTATCTTCAACACTATATCTCATACTATTTATATATCCATAGCCTTAACAACTTATTAATTGCTGTGATATACATGCCATATAAAGAATGGCTATTACATAGCAAATCTATAATAGAATTATGTGGCTTGCAAAGAATAGACAATTTGTTGTATCGGTTCATAAAATAATATTGTCTCCATCCATTATTTTTGAGCCATGTTTTTGATAAAGGTGCAGATGTAACAAAATATAGATATGGAGTAGATGGCGTGTATTCTATCCACATGATTCATTATAATGAATCTCAATTATGATGTCTTTTCCTAAAACCCATTACATAAAAAATACTTAGCAATAATAATTGTTAAGTTTTGGGAAAATATTATTTATATCCTTTGGCATGTAACTCACCTTCATGTCCTTTCTGCATGTACATTCATTTACATTTAGAATAATTGGAGTGAATGTCATTCAATGGGTCATAGTTAAATGTGTCTAATCTCAAGTATGGAAAATAATCTGTGCATTGACTTGATGACCTCACATTACTTCTATAGCTCATGACTACCAAATTTCTTGCTCCTCCATTCATTGGATAGGATATTGATCCGCTAATCCATTCATTGGCTCATCATTCCATCTTGACATGCTCAGTCCCAACATCGATCCTTGTCAGTCATTGGTGGTTCTTCCTTATGTATGAGATATTTACAAGTTGATGGAGCTTTGTATTATAGTAACAAGAAGATACATAGTAGGTTACATGAAGACTTGCAACTCATAATCAATGTGCTAGATAAATACAATCACATATTATTTATTCACATATTCTATCTATTAACTAGATTAAATATTACTCATAAATATTAAATCATATGCAACTTATAAGGAAAAAATGGAATATAAAATGGGGATTGAAATGAGTGTGAAGGCTTGTACGAAGGCTAAAATATGATATGATATGGAACATTAAATGTCCTCATCAATGTCTAATTTAGAATCATAGCTCTAGTTATCTTTGAGCAACTTCAAGTTGAAATACTTGAGTCACTCATTTCTTGAGTGACATCTGCTTCATGAATTAGACTTGTATTCTCAGAAGATTTTGGAATCCATTGCTGCTTCATTTGCTTTCTGATATTATCAGCTCTAGATTTCTTTTCATCTTCAATCCTTCCAGTGTTTATATAGTTCTTAGCAAGATGTCCAAGTTTTGTACAAATGAAATATCTTCTAGTGGTGTCTCTTTTCCTCATGTGATGATTCACACAATTTGCTCCAATGTGCCCAAATTCTCCATAGTAGTGGCATCTACACCATGTCTTGTAGTCCCATCCAAATATAGCTTTCAAAATCTATTCTGCTAGGGTCAATATCTTGGTTTTACATTCAAAATATTTGTGTCCTTGTTTCTTGCACTTGTGACATTTACCTTCAGACTTAGGTTTCTCCTTGCATTCACTTGCTCTATGAGCATGCTTATTGCAATTGTAACACTTTCCATTGAATTTTTCTTTACCATTACTCCAACATTTTTTTGATGTATGACATAACTTACCACAACGATTGCAAGTAAGCCTTTGATTCTTTTGAGCTCCTTGCTTAGATGATTCACCTTCTTGTGTGTATCCTATCCAATTGTACCTTTGTGTCTATTTTCTCATTTAATTGATTCATGTATTCTTGAGATTTCAACATTCTTTCATTGATTTTCTTTTCAATATTTAGATCATTCTGCAATCTATCATTCCCTAATATTTGATTCATGATTTCTTCATTTGCAGTAGTAAGATGATCAATGAAGTCTACTTGTTGAAGCGATAAATGCTAAATTTCATTATTCTTTTCTTCTATCTCTTCTTTGGCTTTGTCTTTTTCTTCCATGGCTTCACATAATTTTATTGACTAAATTTCTTGTTCCCTTTTCAAGTTTCTAACTTCTTCTTGAAGATTGTAATTCATTTCTAATAGATCTTTGATTGCTTCATCTAAATTTCTTTTTGGATAGATATCTTCAATTCTTTCTTTAGTGTAGATATTGTCATTTATTTGTACTACAAGATCTTTTCTTATTTTCAATTATTGAGAGAGTCACTCCTTTGCTTTATTTAGTTTCCCAATAGCCAATTCCAATTCCAAATTTTCATTGTCAATAACCTTGTCTAGCCTATATACCTCCATTGCTTCTGATCTTTGCTCAAGCTATTAAAATTCTTCTTTGAGAACCAAAAATGATCTAATACCAATTATTGGAAATATTAGATAGGAAAGGTTACTAAGAGGGGAGGGTTGAATCAATAACCAATAAAAATTAATCTTATTTCACCAATTAATCCTTGATATATATATTCTGATCTAATTGTATGCATGAAAGAATGGAAGCAATAAAACATTCATAATAGTTTGACACAAGATATGGTGACCCAGAAACCTTTCAAATAGAAATTAAAATTGGGGTGGGAATGGTACCCACAAGCTTTAGTACTGCAATATAAAGTTAGCTGGTTAAAGCTTACAATTGATCACTTCTAATGATCTACCTTGTTAGGAGTAATAAGGACTACTAGGTCTACCTTGTGAAAGGATTTACTAAACATACAATGAAGTATGCACTTGGTAAAGAGATTTGAAAAAGACTGTTAAGTCTACCCTATTAAAGGATTTAACTAATACACCTGTTAGGATGAACCAGTGGTTGATCTCTGATCTACAACACTGATTTTCTAGTAGAGATTCCTTTGAAATGTAAAGATCACCTTGTTGTGATAGATAAATGTTTATTGTCCCTTATACTGCTTGTAGCCTTCTTAATTCACATTTCTACTCTTTATATTCACTTCATTAATTATTACTTAATTGGATATTATACAATACATTACATACATACCAATAAAAAGCACAATTCATCAAAGTCAGCTACAACATAGATTTTCATCAAAGATCACAAAGCCAGCTCAACTACTGACACATGGGTTCCAAAGATAAACTCGGTGAGGTTTTGATACTTGGAAACCATTGTCAACACTTGGCATCATGCTCTTGGTAGACATAGAAGCTTAGTTCATACTAATCACTTCCAAGTAGCTTGAACTTGGTCAACACTTGTGTGACTCAGTGAACATTGTGAAACTCAACTTATAAACTGAATCACTTGGTTGACACTCAATGGTTTGGTCAACACTAACACTGTGAGCTTAGTATAAACTAAATCACTTGGTTGACACTCCTTGGTTTGGTCAACACTAGATTTACATCATTGACACTGCAAGCTCAGTAGACATTGGAGACCATGATTGACATTGTGCAACTCAGTTAATACTGTGAAGCTTAGTTTTCACTATCACTAATGAACTCAGTAGATACTACTCAGTGTGAACTAAATGCAGATTTTGAAACTTAGTAGCAATTGTAGAACTTGGTAATAATTCTAAACTAAAAGATAAGCTCGGTACTAGCTTACTCCAATTGATTAAGTGCGAGTCACTAATAAAAAAACTTGACCTTAATATCAACATCTACATCTTTGGCTAGTACTAAAACCTTTGGATTAGGTCTAGAGTCTTTTTAAAGCCAAAATGACCACTAGGACTCTCGTCGTGTTTCTCTTAGATGAGGTTTTCCCTCACAGACCCCCTAGGTATCTATAACTGGTTTTCTTTAAACAATAACCCACTCTACAAAGTGTAGTTGACAAACTAACTATGAAAATGATTATTAAAATTAATACATACCTTATAGGTTTTTGAGAAATCCTCATCACCTTCATATAGGTCTTTGAAACCTTCAATATAAATTCTTCATAGCTATATTTCTTGTACAATGAATGACCTTCTACTAAGTGCATCTGCCACCTTGTTATTTTTACCCTCTCTTGTTGTATAGTAAAGGTATATGTTAGAGTAATAAGATATTGCTTTATTAATCAAATCATTTTGATTTAATTATTAAGTCACTTATTATTTCTAGTTTACTTAAGCTAAACTTTAGGCATATAATAATTAATTATTTTATTAATTATCATTATGCAACCTAGGTTTTACTTTTTAGGGTTTTGATCTCCTTTTATAAGGTTTGATCTCTTTGTAATTTATTCATTCATTGTTGATAATAGAAATCTCTTTTTTTCTCATCAAGAATGTCTCATTGATGGATTTGGAAATTCCAGCCTCCATAGCTTTTCCTTTTCTCTTTTTGTGATAGATGTTTGCATGTAGGTGATTCTTGGGAGCTATGGGGTTGATCTTTCATCAACATCAACATGGTATCAGAGCTCCAAATCTTCATGCCCCTATTTTATATATGAGAAGCTTGGCTTGGCTTTCAGATCTGTGCCTTTTTTTTTTATAGAGGGTTTCATTTTTAAGAGTTATTTTGTCTTGAATCTAGGGGGTCACTAATTTTTGGGTCACTTTGAGCACAAACATACATCACCGTCGAGCTTAGAGCACCAAAAAATCATATTTTCATATAAAATTTGTCCAATTTGGACATAGTTGGAATTTGAGGCTGAAAATATTGCATTGGGCACATTTCTCAAGGTGATGATTTTCTAATTTTTGACATATTTCCCATAGAAATGATTTTCAAAAAATTTGCACATAAATTAAGATTTTTTGTTAAAAAATCAAGATTTTTGGCACATTTCTTGAGGTAGTGATTTTTTGAATTTCATACGGAAATCAAGATTTTTCCAAAAATTAAAATTTTTGGCACATTTACTAAGGCAACGATTTTGTGATTTTTGTACGAAAATTGAGAATTCTTTTGCATAAAAATCAAGATTTTTGGGCACACAAATTGATACAATTTTGGTACGGGGCTAACATGCCTCTCGAGCTAATTTTTGGTACTATTGGGCCCTCTTTTCAAGGAATTTTGATAGTGATCCCAAGGCGGTATATTTTTATTTTTTGCTTTTCTGGTGCATTTTTGTCCTACATGAGGTTTTTTGGCCAAAACCTACTCATCCAGATTCTGCTTTTTGATCCAAAAGAAGCGTCAAAAAGCTGATTCCGAGCCCATCATGATGTTCTAGTTTATTTGGATTTTTTGTGCTATTTGGTGGCTTGTTTTGGCTATCAAAATAATAAGTTTTATTTTTCACTCCGAGAGACATATTTTGAGACATTATATTTTCCAAATTTTGCTCTAGGCACATCCTATTCAGTTTTTTGCTTTTCTGCATTTTGATGGATATCTTGGTTGTTTTAGGCCCGGAGATTGATTTTGTTGTTTCAGATGATTTTTCACGGGTTATACTATCTATTTTATCAGCCTTAGGTATCTTTTGATCTTTGTTGACATCCTTTTGTAGTATTTTTGCAAAAAGTGTCACTTTATTGCATTTCAAGATCTTGCACATCTTTGTGTTTTGTTGTACTTACACTACATTATAAAGTACCTTGGGGGGTTTCACATTGGCCATATTCACCATCTTCCTTTGTCAAGTAAGTATTCCTTCCATGACATTAGCCCATGATGTGTCAATGACACGTGCCATTATAGGTGTTTGTACTTCTTTTGCATTCTCTATTTTCTTGGTTCTTCTTTCTACAGGAGATATTGCATTCAGTTTTAGTGTTCATGTCTTACCTCTCAACATTATAGGAGGGTTATGTTGGTTCTATTTCTTTCTTGTTTTGGAGTGAGCTATGTGTCCAGTATTTGATCCTATGTACTAGGCGATTGTAGTGACTAGATACCTATGCATTTCGTAAGATGGATCATTTACCATATAGACATTTTTCATTCATATTCTTGGAGGCCATCAAGAGACCTTCCATCTTTGATTGATCACCTCTTCATACTTAGTCTTCTCTACCTGGTCATGTTCTATACAGTGGAGGGTCTTCAGATCAACAGTTTGGCAATGTTTGTTGCTTCATGCTTTAGTACTGTTCTTCATGATCATCTTTTGTTCCTATCTTCTAGAACATTCTTTCCATCTCTTTTTAGAGTATGTTTTTTCACATGTGATTCTCTCTATTTCTCCTTTTTATAGAAATTTGGTTATGCTTGGGTACCTCATCAAACCTTGTTGCCAGGACCCAAATTTTCTTTTAGTAGTAGTTTCTAGGTATTTAGCTATTCCTCAAGTTTATCTTAAGGGGGGGGGGGGGGTGTTAGAGTAATAAGATATTGCCTTATTAATTAAATCATTTTGAATTAATTATTAAGTCACTTATTATCTCTAGTTTACTTAAGCTAAACTTTAGGCATATAATAATTGATTATTTTATTAATTATTATTATGCAACCTAGGTTTTACCTATTAGGGTTTTGATCTCCTTTTATAACAATTAATCTCTCTATAATTTATTAATTCATTGTTGATAATAGAAATCTCTTTTTTTCTAAACAATAATGTCTCATCTATGGATCTGGCAATTCTAACCTCCATTGCTTTTGCTTCTCTCTTTTTGTGATAGGTGTTTGCATGTAGGTGATTCTTGAGAGTTGTGGGGTTTATCTTTCATCAAATTCAATAGTATATTCTTGAAGGAACTCCATCCACTTGATATGTCTATGACCCAACTTCTCTTGTGCATTTATGAATCTTAATCTTGATTATTAGTGTAGTCTACAAATTCCTTGGGCAAAAGGTAGTGTCTCCACTTTCTGGTAGCTTGAACCAATGCATAAAGTTCTAGATCATAAGTAGAATACCTTGACTTTTCTTCATTCAACTTCTTAGTGAAAAATGCTACAAGCCTCCCTTCTTGACTTAAGACTTCTCCCAAAGCTACATTGCTTGCATCATAGTCTACAATAAATATTTTTTCAAAGCTTGGTAACACTAGGATGGGTTTTGTGGCCACTGGTTGTTTCAACTCCTCAAATCTTTCATTAGCCTCTTTTTTCCTCTTAAACATGGTAAAAATTCCACCTTTGATAGTGTCCAATATTGGTACATATATCTCACTAAATCCTCTAATAAATTTTCTATAAAAATGATCCTATCCATGGAAACTCCTCACATCTCTCCTATTCTTGGATTGGTATAACTAAGGATGGATTCTATCTTTCTTGGGTCCATTTTCAATTCATCTTGAGAGGCTACAAAACCTAATTACAGAAGCTCTTGATTTAAGAACTCACTCACCTATAGGTTGATGGCTAGCTTATCTTCATGTAATATCCTTAACATAATCTCTAGGTGTTTCATGTGTTCTTCTTTTGTGTTACTAAAAATGAGGATGTCATCAAGATATACTATTACAAATATTCCTATATAATCTTTGAACACTTCATTCATTAGTCTCATAAATGTGCTAGGTGCATTTTTTAGACCAAATGGCATAACCAACCACTCATAAAGACCCTCACTGGTCTTGAAAGATGTCTTCTAGTCATCCCCTTCTTTCATCCTAATTTGATGATATCCACTCATAAGGTTAATCATAGTAAAGTACTTAGCTCCTCCTAGATAATCCATCGAGTCTTCTATTCTAGAAATGCAAAATCTATATCTTATAGTAATCCTATTAATTACCCTAAAATCAATACATAACATCCACTTACCTCCCTTCTTGGGTGCCAAGACAGCTAGAAAAACACATGGGATTATAGTCTTCTTGATTAATCCTTGGTCAACCAATTCTTGCACTTGTCTTTCTATATTCTTGTTTCTGTCTGGTGTCATCTTGTATGCATCTTTGTTAGAAAAAGATGCCCCTGGTATGAAGTCTATCTGATGGCTAATGGCTCTTTGTGGAGGTAAGTTTTTTGGTGTCCCATCATCGATGATATCACTAAATTGATTCAACAATTGCTTTACCTTGGTACACAATGTTGGCTTTGGTTTATCCTCTTCTTTTGGATTTACTATAATTGAAAACCCAACTCCTTTCTTCTTGAGATCATGCAAGAAATCTTTACCACTCATTAGGAGCACAAATCCAGTGAGGTATTTACTCCTTCAACAAGTGACTGGATTTTATAAGTGACCCCATTCTTTTCGAAGGTTTGCATATACTTCTTTCCATGATGGATTGAATCTCTACCATATTTCCATGGTCTACCTAATAGTAGATGGAAAGCATCCATGGGAAAGACATCACAAAGAATATTTTCTTGGTATGCTCCAATAACAAATTTAACCCACACCTACTTATTCACTAGGATATTATACCCTTTGTTTAGCCAAGTGACCCTATATGGATGAGTATAAGGGATCTTGGTGAGTTTCAACTTTTGAGATGCCTCCTCTACTATGATATTATCTATTGAACTTGAGTCTATGATGCCTCTACATACTTTATGAAGAATCTTGAATTTCACTCTAAATAGTGCCCTTCTCTATTTAGGATCTTCTTTACTAGGTTCCTTAATCAAAACCCTTCTCAACATAAGGTTTTCACCACTCTCTAAGTCAACATTGACCTCTAAGGGACCTAATGCTACTAACCTCTTCTTGCACATATGCAACTTTCTTATCCCATTTTGAAGATGACGCCTTATCATGACACCTTTATGTAGGGTGGCCTAGTTGACCATTGTTATAACACTTCATATTTTCAAATTGAGAACCTCTTCCAAATCCTCCAAATCTACCTCTTCCACCACTATTGAACCCTCAACCTCTATTAGAATTATCTCTGCCACTTGAATCATCATTGTGTTTAGTTAGCTTGGTTTTACCTTGGCTCTTGGCCTCATTACTCTTACCACCAAACAACATCTATGAATCCCTCTAGAGTATCTTTCTCTTCCTCTATCTCTTGAAATTGTGTCTTTTTTTTTTATTCTTCTCTTCCACCTCAAGGGCTAATTGATATCATCTTTGAAAAGTAGTAGGGGTCAAGAGATTAATTTCCTCATGGATACTCCATCAAAGTCTAGTCAAATATGTAGCTACCTTGATGCTTTTCTCTTCTTGGACTTTGGACCTAAGGCATAATTCTTGGAATTCCTCTGTATAAGAAACAACATCCATATCTCTCTATTTGAGATTTTGTCTCTTTTTGTATAGTTGGATCTCATAATTTTCTAGTAGACAGTTTTCCTTTATCTTAGCCACCATAGACTTCCTCTTAGCTATTGGATTCTTTCTGTTCTTTTCTCTTTCTTCTTGAATAAAATTCCATCAAGTATGGATGATCCCCTCAATCTAGACTTGGCTACCTTCACTTTTTGTGCTTTAGTAGCTCTTTCACACTCGAAGTGGTTCTATATGCCTTCTATCCATTCCATTTCCAATTTAGGATCCATTTTTCTACTAAACAAGGGTGTTACCTCAAGAGCTTTGCCAACTATTTCTTTGATGGCCTTAAAGAAAGGTTTTTCATGTAAAGTGGGTCAAGTTCAATGATTTCGCCCTCTTTATCCATTACCTGACCCTTATCTTTTCTATCCTTTAACTTCTCTTTGAATTTATTACTATTGTCTCTACCACTACATCTAGTTTATTTTTCAAAGCCTCTAAGGCTTCCTTTAGGAGCCTATTCTTCTCCTTTTTCTCTATCATTTCCTTGGCTAACTCTGTGTTAGTTACCATGGTTTTCTCACCCACTGATTCACTACCAAACTTTGACATCTACAATCTTGTTAGGCTCTGATACTAATTTGATAGGGAGATCTTTCTTCCCGAGTCCAATCTCCTTGTGGTCTCCTTCAAGACCTTCAATCAAGCCTTCCTAGTTTTCTCTCTCTATGACCCTTCTCTAGAGGAATTCTTTCCCCAACTCCTCTTTTCACAAAGATCTCTTTACCAAGTTGGTTCTTCACTCTACTCACATTCCCTTTATTGATCTCAACTCACTAAGTTCACTTCTTAGTACGCCATGGCTAAGTTCAAGTCCACATTGGAAGGATGGGATTTTAAATCACACCATTCAACCCAATATTTCATCATTTTGTTCACTCTACCCATAGTTTCTTTATCAATGTCATGAAATCCTTAGAAGAATTCTACTAGCCCTTTTTAGGCTTACTTAGGCCTCTTAAAGATCTTTTTGGGAAATAAATCTCAAACTTGCAAAACAAGGCCCCAAAAAAATCACCATTTCTTTTAGAGTGTTAAAATATTCAAGGGTTTCAGACCCCCAAACTATCCATACAACCCCTTCCTAGAATTAGGCATAATAACAAGGGTTTAAACTTGGTTAGACTGTAACAAATTTAAAGGCTTCAAACACCCTACAAATGGATTCATCTTTCCCTCTCCTTTTGAATATAAATTCTTTAGACTTCCCTCTACACTTCCATGTACTTGGATTTCAATTCTCAATCCATTAAACCCTCCATCCTTGCATTGTGATTACCAAATATCCTAGACGGGTATATCTAGTCTTTCCTAGAGCTGGTTGTAAAAATAGAAAACCTATAAATCTTGACTCCAAATTCCATATTTAAAAAATGTACAGTGTTCCCTATCATATTCCAAGAGGCTATACAATTCCCACCATTTGAATTCATGCTATAGCTATTTTAGGTCCTTCTACTCTGTATGGATGAGCAAACAAGTCATAAAGGAAGGAATTTTATTTTACCCATCAAAATAGAAGATCCAAACCTACAGATGTACTCCAATTAAGTATGAAGAAATATCTATCTGACTGTTAAATAAAAATAATCAACTTAATCCATTAGTGCATAGATGCTTGAGTTGCAAGACAATTGTGATAATAATTATAGGAAAACTAGTCAAGTTTATTGAGAAACTTTTTATTTACAAGCTTCCAACCTTGATCTCAAACTTTGGATGGTACTAATTAGCTTCACTCCTCATGCCTCAACTACCAAAACTGATCGACAATCATTTCTCACCTTCTTTGCACATTCTTGTGAAATGTTGTCAAGACAACTTTGCAAGCTTTTGCAATTTTTTCAATTTGATTCTTCTAGCACTCATGTGTTGATCAATTGTATATTTCCTTTGATGTTACAAAAAATATCATATCTTTTCTAGTTAGTGTATGCCAAGCTCACTTTGATGATGAAGAAAATTTCTCGTGTCTACTGAGTATTCCAGTGATTTGCCAACTTTAGAAGATAGTAACTATCGAGGTTACTTGGGCATTGAAGAGAAGTTCATAGAAGTTGAGTGTTAACTGATCTCTCAAGTAACAAAGGAAAGTTGGATAGAACCAGTGCTAGTTGATCTCACTTAGTTAACAAAGGAAGTTTTTAGAAGATGCAGTGTAACTAAGCTCACTTGGTTAATACAAGAAAATCATTTTATTGTTAGTGTCTACCGAGTAGGGTTGCCTAACAAAGGATTTTCTTGTTTTGACATATTGAGTTTAATAGATTTGTTTGTTGCTTTTAGCCAATTGAGGAGATCGATATTAATTATTCTAAGTTATATTCAAGTGGGCTTGACAATGGTAATGATATAAGGTCAAGTTGAGGATTGAAAGTGTGAGAATGTGCCGATGATAAGAAGATGCTTAGAGGAAGTGAATTGGAATGATAAGGAGAATATCCTTGAGGATCTACAAAGATAGATTCAATCAGTAAGGATCAATTATTTGAGATAGAATTAAGATCTAAAATAAGCAATATAGTTACATTAGAAATCAAGTCATATCATTGTTACTCTCTAACCATTGTAGTAGTGTATCAAATCTCTTGACCGAGTTAGCTTATAAACTATTTTCCAAATTTTCTAACAAGGTGGCATTTCTAGAATGAAGTGTCTAAAGACCTCTAACAAGGCCACTCCTAATAGGGTGATTAAATCCTCTAACAGGGTCACACCTAATAGTGTGTTTTGTAAATTTTAATAGGGTGGGCTCCTAATAAGGCTCACTTTAGAAGAGTGAAAATCAATAACTAGTTGCGATTGGAGTTTTTCCGAAATTGGGTTTCCACATTAAATCTTTGTGTCACTTGTGTTCATTCTATTTCTTTTATGTGTATTCAACTAAGTTAATTAAGGTTGGTCTTGCTTTTCATTATTTTTTGAGTAACAGTCAATATTATAATGCTTGTCAAGTTACAATATATTGTTAGTGTTAACTGAGTAACAATAGTTTCAACTTTGTTTATGTTTTGTATTGACATCTAAGGGATCTGGGTTTTATTTTTATGGTAACTAATTCACCCCTCCCCTCTTAGTTACTCCTCTTATATTTCCAAAAATTAGTATTAGTGATTTTGGTGCTTGTAGAGAAGGTTTCAAGGACCTAAGATAAAGATCAGGATGTCTTATAGGAGAGAGATCCCCAAGTTGAACACTAGAAAACTTCAAGTCATGGAAAGAAATTTTGAAGCTACATCTAGAGACCATCAGTGATTCAAGTCTAAAATATTTGAATGCTAAGTATAAAGATCCTACTAGAACATTGACTGTAGAGGAAACTTTTGAAAACAAAAATCATAATATCATGATGATTGACATTGCATCAACTCTTAACTATGCTAAATTTGATGAGGTCAAAAGATGTGCTACTGCTCATGAGATATGGACAAAGTTAAATGATATCTATGGAGGTGATGGTAATATGAGAAGAGCCAAGTCATAAAGCTTGAGAGTCAGTTTGATCAAATGAAGATGAGAGAGGATGAGAACATTGCAAAATATGCTGACAAAATCAAAGCTAGTGTCAGTGCAATCAAAACCTTTATAGGAACAATTGAAGACGTGATAGTGGTGGGAAAGGTACTCCGTACCCTTCTTCCTATCTATGCAATCAAAGTGTGTACTATTCAAGAGATGAGATGTGATCCGAATAATAAGATAATGTTGGATGCTCTAGTGGGAAGATTGATAACATTTGAGATACATAACTATGATAATTATGTTCCTAGTTCTAGCAATCTTGAGTCTAGATTTGAAGAAAAGTTGTTACTCAAGAAGAAAGCTACAAATTTTAAAGACAAACAATCTAAAAGTGAAGAGGAAGATAGTTTTGACAGTGATCTTGACGCCATTGAAGCATTTCTTGCAAGGAGGTATTGTAAAGGAAAAGGAAAGTATAAAGGTAAAATTCCTTTAATTTGTTTTTCTTGTGAAGAAGTTGGTCACATTGGAGCAAGGTGTCCAAATAGAGAAGATAAAGATGGCAAGAAGAAAGACAAGTATAAAGGCAAGAAGGATTTCAAAAACTAAAAATACTACAAGGAAAAAGGTAAGAAGTCTTGTCTAATGGCTAAAGATTCAGATAGTAGTGATGACAATTAAATGGTCTATATTTTTGTAAAATATGAATATGATAATGAAGAAGATAAAATGACACTTATCTCTAATGTTAGTGTTGTCACAATAGTTTACACCCTTGTTCAAAGTTTCTACCAAAGGACAATCTTGTGAAACATGGAAACAACCTCCAAGCTATGGGACTTGAATTGTGAGGTTGAGTCTCTAGAGAAGGCTGACTTCCTTTACTATTTGGATGCACCTAACTACTCTTGGAGAGGAAAATGAAGAAAGAATGTAGAGAAACAAACTACCTAATCTATTCTAAGGAGGTGATGCACCAAAATAGAGTGTTCAAACTAATCTCTACCCATACATGAACCTTTCAACCATCATGATACCAACATATATACACATCCAGTCTTGTTTTAATCTAACAATTACATGCAAATCACAAAACCCAAATAAATGACACAAGGAAGATGAGATTCACTCATATATCATTCATAGGTCAAAGAGACACAGTCATGCAAAATCATAGATATCCACAATACACTAATGAGAGGAAAATAGGTCTTGTATAATACATCAATGGCTAAAGGAGATAAGGTATGATTTCATTAAGTCTAGAGGTAAAGGGAATTTACAGTGAACTTGTAGAGCAATATCAAAGAAATAGAGAAGAGTCGACCCTAAGAAAGAACTATAACTTTTCTTTTATAGTTCAAGTATAACTAAGATATTTCTCACTAAAGTTACTCCACAACCACTACCATTAAGTACTTAGAGAACAATCAAGATGATCCAAACAATAGATTTGATTTAGTACACTTGTAGAGGCATGAAATCATGGAAACCCTGACTAGAGTGAACCCTAAAGTGATAGAAGTGACACTAATCAATGCATAGTTGGGTAAATGGATAACTGGTGATGAGTGCATGAGTTTTTTGCATTTACTAGGCATGGGGATGCTAAAAGAAATTTGCAAATGATCAAAAAATTTGATATGCTATTAAAGAGTCATTTTCCTTTTTTGCTATCTACATGCCAAGTTAGATGTATCAGATGGTCAACAATATTCAACATTTATCTTGTACCTTCCTACAATTCTATTGGTTGAAGACCCTTTTCTTTTCCAACTTGGACACCTATATCCTAGTCAACCTAAGGTTCTACAATCTTATGATCATTAAGTTGTCTTTGTATTAGGCCTCCTTTGAAGTCTCCTTACAATCTTATGATCACCATGATGCTACGAAAAATCCTCATCTTCGTGTCTTTGGAAGACCTCTTTATTTGCATCTATGATCTTATGGAAACCACATATTTTAGGATTGTAACCCTTCTTATCATCCCCATGACCATATGCTTCTACGATGTTATGATAATTGCATATCGTAACATTGGTGGCCTTAGCAATTGACTCCATAATCTTACATTGGATCGTAAGATCATAACAAATAATTGTGGTCATATTGTCATAACCTTGACCTTTCACCTCCTATGACCTAAAGAAAAGGGGCCCATTGGGTACACATGTCAGGACCTCGCCATGTTGCTATAACTAAAGATTGATCAATTTTCCATAGCAACATAATGAGAGACATCAATATGATTTCATTTGATGGCCCAGGAACATGTAGCCAATTTACTAACCATGTCAAGATCTGAACCAATTAGAACCCATTCATATGCCAACTTGTCTAACAATTTTTACTTTTGTGGCTTGCCAAGGGAATGACGTCACTAGATCTACATGACAAGTGCTTGTTTTGTTGTATTAACTAAGATGCTTGCAGCTTTTTATAATGACATAGTGAGGACTATTGATCTCTCTCCATATGATGGTTGGGAAGATGTATGATACACTCTATTAGAACTGAGGAAGAGGGTCCACCCTACTATGTGTCTATTTGTTGCTTTGTTGCCTTCCATAAAACCTTTGTAACTCCATAAGGCAACAAGGCGATGACCATAGATCTAGGAAGATCTGATGGTGGGGAAAGCTGCAACCTTGTAGAATTATTAAAACATGAATTAACCTTGGGACTTTAGGATATAAATCGTATAACCAAAGTATTTCTACATGCCCTAATTTTTGAATTTTCAAATATATGAATGTTAGGGTATGCTTAGGGATTTGTATCAAATTTTGATGGGAAGGAATTTTTGGTAAACAGTTAGCAAAAATGGTACATGGATTATTGATATTGGTTATTGTCATCATATGATTGGTGATAAGAAAAAGTTTCAATATATGGAATACTATGATGCTGAAAGTGTAAGATTTGGAAACAATGAACCATGTTGCATAAAAGGAAAAGGTTGCATTTCTCTAAGCAATGAACTTAGATGTGATAATTCTTATTGGGTTGAAGGACTCAAGCATAATCTACTAAGTGTGGCATAGTTGAATAACATTTGATTTAAGGTATAATTCATGGATGGGAAGGCCAAGCTGCTAGATGGAAAAGGAAATCTAGTTGGGTTTGGTAACCAAACAAATGGTAACTTATTCTACCTAGACCTTAGTTAAAGTTCATGTTTCATTGCTCAAGTAGAAGAAAGCTAGTTATGGCATAAAAGGTTATGTCATGTGAAATTTGATAACTTGATCAAGATAAGCAAAAAAAAAAGAGTAAGAGGTATTCCTAGTTTGAGGAAACTTGATATGGGCCTACGCAAAAATTGTCAAATTGGTAAGATAGGCAAGACATGTTTCAAGAGAAAGAACTATCATTCTAAAGAAGTCTTGGAGTTGGTTCACATATACCTTTGTTGACCTATTGGCATTGAGAGCTATAGTGGAGATAAGTACTTTATTTTATTTATTGATGATTAGTTTAGAATAATGACAATATTTTATCTGAAAGATAGATCTAAACTTTTTCAAAAGATTAAGTGGTATTTGACAAGAGTAGAGAAGAAAATAGGAAAGAACTTGAAATATTTTAGATTAGATAGAGGAGGTGAATTCATTTCTAATGAATTCAATAAATTCTACACTGAAAGAGGAATCAAAAGACAAGTATCAACCCATGGTACACCTCAATAAAATGGTATAGCAAAAAGAAGGAATAGATCAATCATGGATTGTGCAAGAACCTTGATGATAGAAAAGAATGTTTCAATCAAATACTAGAAGGAAGAAATCAGTACAAAAATTCATACCTTGAACAGAGTACAATAGAAGAAAGACTAAAAATTAAACTCCTTATGAACTATGGTATGACTACAAACCTAATGTAAGTTACTTGAAAGTATTTGGTAGAAAATGCTATATTTTGAAGGAAACTAAGAAAGGAAAATTTGATGTCAAAAGTGATGAAGAAATATTCCTAGGATACTCTAGTAGAAGGAAACCATATAAATATTTGAATCTAACCATTCACAAGATCACAGAAGGTCCACATGTGATGATTGATGAGTTTGCAGAAAAGAGTAAAGCAGAGAGTAGCAAAGAACCTGAACATTACATAAAGTTTTTTTACTTTGAACTTGATACTTTTCCTAATCGAATTGGAAGTCATAAAACTTCACCTTTTGATTTCCCAAAATCTCTAGAAGCACCCAAGTTGTAGCTAATGCAATACAAGTCATAGTATAAAGGACTTGAGTCATAGTTAGAGGCTACCAAGTTGGAACCAGTGCAACCCAAGTTTGAATCTGAAGGACCTGAGTCATAAACAGTGGGAACCAAGCATGATGTAGATGATCATGGTGAGGCAAGTGGAACAAGTTGTAAATCCAAAGTACCTATATTAGGAATATATGTGAGAAGGCACCATGCACCTAAGAAGATCGTTAGAGACAAGTTAGGTGGTACAATGACAAGGAAAAAATTAAAAGGTACATGTTTGCTTACTGAATTTGAACCTAGAATAATTAAAGTGCTTTCGATAATAAAAGTTGGATTGAAGAAATGAATGAAGAGATAGATTAGATAAAAAGGAATAAGTCTTGAGCTCTTGTTCCTAGACCAAAGGATAAGAATGTGATTGGCACAAAGTGGGTTTTCTTAAATAAGTTGAATGAAGATGGAGAAATTTCAAGAAACAAAGTAAGGTTAGTATGCAAAGGTTATTCTCAAGAAGAAGGTATTGACTATGGAAAAAGTTTTGCTCCAATTGCAAGATTAGGTGTTTGGAATTTACTTTCTTATGTTGCATTTAAAGGATTTAAAGTGTATCAAATGGATGTGAGTTCTGCATTCTTGAATGGAATTCTTGAAGAAGAAGTTTACATAGAATAACCTAAAGGTCTTGTAGATCCTAGCAAAAAGGATATGGTTTGTAAACTGCACAAAGCATTGTATAGTCTCAAGAAACCTCCTAGATCTTGGTACAAAAGATTTCATAAATACTTGATGAAGATTGGTTTTCAAAGGAAAAATGATAAAAACAACCTTTACATTAAAGAATGACTAGAAAAGAAGATTATGTTGGTAGAAATCTTTGTGGATGACACATTGTTTACTGGAAGTGATGATTTATGCAAATTTTTTTTAGAGGAAATGAGCAAGGAATTTGAGATGTCAATGTTTGGAGAAATCAAATTCTTTGTTGGCTTGCATATTCAACAGAAGAAAGATTGTATCTACATTACTCAATCTAAGTATATCAAGGAGATATTGAAGAAATTTGGAATGGAGGATTCAAGACTAGTTGAAACACCTATGTCTACTGGACATAAGCTTTGCAAAAATTATGATTCCAAGGAGGTAGATCATACCACATACAAATCAATGATTGAAAAACTTTATTATGTTGTACATAGTAGGCCTGATATTGCTCCAACAATAGGTATGGTGGCAATATTTTTAGATAATCCTAAAGAAAATCATATGATGGAAATAAAGATAATCATGAGGTATTTGAAGGGTACTGAAGACTATGGATTATGGTACAAGAAAGGAGGCAATTTAGATTTGAAATCCATCACTGATGTCGATTGGGCAAGAAGTGTTGATGGCAGGAAGAGCACCAATAGTGGAGCATTCTTTCTTGGTAAGAGACTAGTGTCTTGGACAAGAAAGAAGCAAAATTGCATTTCTCAATATACAATAGAGGCAGAGTATGTTGTAGTAGTAGTTAATTATTCTAATGTTATTTGGTTCAAGAAAGTGTTGGTAGGTATGAAGGTAGAAATCAAGGATCTAGTGGTTATTTTCTACCCTCTATTATTCCATTTGTGGAGAAGATAAAAATTTAGAGGAAAGAGAGTGGGGAGGTGATAATGAAAAATAGGAGGTCTTGGAGGAATTTTAACACGAATACTACAATATTGGGGATAGTCAGGGAGCTGACAAGCCTCCAAGTGATGGAAGACAACAATGGCAAAGGCCACTTTGATGAACTAATTGACCCTACACTAGTTGTTATATTTGATAATGTGAGGGAAACTAGGCTTAATCTTTTGAACAATGTAAAGAACAACATGATAGACAATTTTTGGTCTATCAAATGGTTGTTCCATGAAATTGAAGACCTTAAGGGGAAAAGAAGCTAGGAAGGAAGCCAGAGTATTAGCAATGACTACGGGCACAATGAAGAGGAGAGAAGCCAAGAGGGAAGCCAATGACACTACAACATCTAGGGACACAATGCTGACCAGGAGGAAAAAATCACCAAGGTTGAACAAAGAGTCCAAAGGATGGAGTTCTCCCATTAGAACCTGGCTAGTTAGGTGATTGCCACACTAAATGCCCTGAATGAGAATATTAATAGTTTGAGTGAATCATTGATGAGTGCTAGATTTGGCAAGGAAAATATGGAGAAGGCCAGCTTGGATATTGGGTAGGTTGAGGATGTTTTGGAAGAAACCAAGGATCTGGCAGATGTTTAGAACCAGGACCAAAAGGATGTAGACAACCAGAAGAAAAATGAAGCTGTAGAGACCCTATAGGTTCTAGATAGGGAGAACTAATAGTTAGTGCTTCCTTTTTGTCTCATCTTTTACTACTTTAGCTAGTTTTTCTTTTTCTAGTGTAGCTAGTTTTTTGTATCTTGGCCATGGGCCTATTTTTTGGGTTTGGATTTTGTTAAGTAGATGCATTGTAGCTAGACTTTTCTTTATATTTCTATTTTAGATATGTTGTAAAAACTTTTGGGTTTCAGGATCCCTGTAAAACCTGTTTTACTTAATAAAAAATAGAAGTGCAATTAATATATCGAAGAAACTTGTCATGCATACCAAGACTAAGTACATTGCAATAAAATATCATTTTATGAGACAATTGGTGCAAGAGAAAGAGGTACAATTGGAATATGTGAATACTAAGGAATAAATTGTAGACATATTCACTAAGCTATTACCTAAGAATGCATTTTGTTATCTAAGAGGTAAGTAAGGATTATTCCCCTATCTGAAGCTCACTAAATGAAGTTTAGTGATGCATCAACCAGAGCATGTTGAAGATCAGTCAAGTTGATGTAGTAATGAAAGGGTAGAATACATATGAATTTATACATCACGTACATTGAAATTCACTATATACTATCTTTCACATGAGATGTCAAAGAGGGAGAGTTTACTATCATATCACATGAATTTTCTAAAGAGGGAGAATATACATATCACAAAATTTTTATTTGAAGATGTCAAAGTGGAAGAACTTGGTTTGATATCAAAAAGGGAGAATTTTGTATCAGAAGAAGATGTTGAAGACAGAGTTTTCTGATAGAGGAAGAAAATGAAGTCAGAGGGAGTTCACACTAATAGAAGGAGTTCTCATGGATGAGAATTATAATAAAACTAAGGATATTTTCCTTACTTTATTTTTCTCTGAAATGTCATTGTATTTTGACATGTTGAGTTGCCATCAATGCCAAAGAGGGAGATTGTTGATCAATTGTATATCATCTTTGATGTTACACAAAATATCATATCTTTACCAATAAGTGTATGTTGAGCTCACTCAAGTGATGAGGATAGTTTCTTGTATCTATTGAGCATCCCAATGATTTTCCAAGTTTAGAAGATAGTGACTACTAAGTCCACTTGGGCATCAAAGATAAGTTCATAGAAGTTGAGTGTTAACCAAGCTCACTCGAGTAACAAAGAAGAGTTGGATGGAACTAGTGAAAAATAAGTTCAATCAGTTACCAAAGGAAGTTTGTAGAAGATGTAGTGTTAAACAAGTTCACCTAGTTAACACAGGGAAAACATTTTAATGTTAGTGTCTATCAAGTAGGGTCAGCTAACAAAGGATTTTCTTGTTTTGGCATATTGAGTTTAATGGATTTGTTTGTTGGTTCTAGCCGAATGGAGATATGAATATTAATTATTCTAAATTATATTCAAGCTGACTTGACAATGTTAATGATATAAGTATAAGTTCAAGTTGAGGATTGAAAGTGTGAGAATGTATGGATGACAAGAAGTTGCTTAGAGGAAGCAAATTGGAAGTATAAGAAGAATATCCTTGAGGAGCCACAAAGATACATTCGATTAGGAAGGATCAAGTATTTGAGCTAGAATTGAGATATCAAGGATCATGCCATATCACTATTACTCTCTAACCATTGTAGTAGTGTATCAAATATCTTAACCGAGTTGGCTTAACAACTATTTGCCAAATCCTCTAATAAGGTAGCATTTCTAGATTGAAGTGTCTAAAGACCTCTAACAAGGCCACTCCTAATAGGGTGATTAAATATTCTAACATGGTCACACATAACAATGCATTTTTAAACCTTTAATAAGGGTGGCTCCTAACAAGTCTCACTTTAGAAGAGTGGAAATTGGTAACTAGTTGCAATTAGTGGTTTTTCCCAGATTGGGTTTCCACGTTAAATCTTGGTGTTACTTGTGTTCATGCTATTTCTTTTATGTGTATGCAACTAAACTAATTAAGGTTAATCATAAATAATATCTTAAGATCTACGTTTTTAATATTTTCTAAGTGAGTTGATATTATAGTGTTTCTTGAGTTACAACATATTGTTAGTGTTAACCAAGTAACAATAGGTTCAATAGAGTTTATGTTTTGTATTGACATCTAAGGGATTTGGGATTTATTATTGTGGTAACTAATTCACCCCTCCCCTCTCAATTACTCCTCTTATATTTCCAACATCATGAAACTATCAAGTGAAAGAAAAATGATCAAATATACATGAATAAACTCATTTAACATATTTCTATACAATTTCACATATTTAGAGGTTAGTTTGACCCTTTGACCAACCTTGCTCTATCTAGACAACTTGTGACAATACTACTTGATACCAAATGATGCAAGGATAATATTAAAACTTTTCAAGAAATCCCAAATCCACCATAGATTTTAATGATCAATACAATTTCTTCAACATGATAGAGGCATTAACACATGTGAAATAAACTCTATTCTGGTCATGAAAATACAGTCATAAACAATCATTAATAAGTCTTCAAATATTCAAAATCAGGAGAATTGCACCCTTCATATTGTAGAATGGGTAATTATATATCATGCCTTCAATTTATAGAAAAATCCAACAATGCACTAAGAAAAAATGAATTTTTTTCCCAAAATTGGTCACTGTGAATAAGAGTTTCGGGCAGTTACAAACAGTTTTCACCAAAACTTTGATAACTTCCTCAATATTGCATGAAATATCTCAAACCAAAAGGAATGAAAATATTATTCATTTCACTAAACTAAAATTATAGAAACACATTTTTTTCTAGGCTTTACATTTTCATACAAGAACTAAAAACAAGATGAAAAACTTTCAAGACAACAAAACAATAGATTTAAACAATGAAAATATGATACCAAAATGCTTCCAATACTTTCCAATGCTTATCCAAATTTACATCATGCCTATGAATGGAAATTAATTTTTTTTAATAGCCTTTACAACTTCATGTGGAAGTTATAACTACTCAACTTCCTCTTATGACCATCCAACTTCCCATTTTGTCTTTTTACAATTTTTGAAAAGTTGCATTTCACAACTTCTACAATATTTGACTCAAATGACTTTACAAATTTACAAGAACTTTCCAAACATATTAGAATAGGATAATGATTTAATTTACCATTATTTTACCACTTCATGGTTATTTTATATAAATTTTATCAAATAACCAATTCAAATTCATAATAAGAGAAAATTAAATACTTTGTTGGTACCCTTGCACCATACTGCCAAACTTGAACATCATCATTAGCCTTTTCTCCATCTACCATGGTTTTCTTGACTTGTTTCCAGCTTCTGAAGGTGCTCACAAATTCTTGCATTGTGTGAGAGTGAGGATTTTTTAGGTTGAGTAGTTTTGATCTACATGCATCTTTCTACAATTTAAGCTCCCTAATCTTGCAGCTTTGACTCAACATAAGGTTCCTGTTCAAATACAACATTGATTCAATGTTGGCCAGGGTGGTGAAATCTTTAGAGGTGGGGGTGTCACTATCCTTTATTCCATACATGGTGTCGTTAAAGTTTTTGGTTAAAATATCAGAGTCCATGATGCCATCCTCAAACTGTAGAATACCTATAGGGTTGACAATCTACATATCCCTCAAGAGCTCTTTATGCATTCCAACAATCTCGAGTTCCACTGATCACATCTCTTTGATGGCTTCTTTGTAAATAAAATCCTTGCAATATTTTTGAGGATGAACAACATGTATGAACCTATAGTTTTTATGGGATTCTCATTCAAGGACTTCAACACACCATATTTTTTAACTTTGTGGACTTGAAACACAATGACTTGGCATCAACTCTGGTCAACCTCCCACACTAGAATAAGGGTTTGAACCTCACCCAACAACACTTCTCCTTTAGTGTACATGGTAGTGAAATCTAGAATGAATTTACTACCCTCTTTTATTATGGAGTCTACCCACTCTTGCGTTGCATCTAAGAGAAATTTTCACCTTTGCATCTGTTTATCCAATTGTTGGCTATCTAATGAATTGGGGTCAAAAGATTGTAGAGTCTAAATTAATGGAAGGGCACACAA
Source organism: Cupressus sempervirens (assembly GCA_028749045.1). Taxonomy (NCBI): domain Eukaryota; kingdom Viridiplantae; phylum Streptophyta; class Pinopsida; order Cupressales; family Cupressaceae; genus Cupressus; species Cupressus sempervirens. Next base: position 401,500,503 of record CM053783.1, on the reverse strand, counting down.
ATTCATTAGGGAATATATGTACTCAGCCATAGTGATTACTAGTCTCTTTAGTTCTTTCTTTTATTTGCTATCCTTTTCAGACTGAGTCAACATATGAAGAAGTGGTTCTTGGTATCTCTAGTTATGGCCCCCAATTCCACAGTAGTAACTTTGAAACCTTCTACATAAATCTCCCTAGATTCATCCTTCTATTTATAGTTAGCCACCTCTACCATCACCTTTCTAGTCACCAAATCTTTTGATCAATTGTGCGTTGCTTTTCATCTTTTTGCTCTTAGAATTATAGGCTGCATATTTGGTGACAATATCCCAAACTAGTATAAACATTGGTTGAAGGTTGCATTTCTTGCTAAATGAATTCGATAACCATGGTGGAAGTAGTTATCATCCCTTGATTTTCTTTGGGAGGAGTCACAAAACTAGGCTGATCTGACTTTGAAGTCTCTATTAACTCTATATCACCATCTTGATTCTCTGAATAAGTGATCCCTTTTCCTTGATTTTGTCCTTGAGCCATCCTTTCTTCCTTCTAAACCTTTTTCTATATTAGTGCTTCATATTTGGTCTTGGACCTAGTTCTAGGAGCCATGGTTTATTTAGGAGATGTTTCTCTTTTTTGCTTCTGGGGAGTCAAAATGCTACCTGCAACATGAGATGAAATTTGGATGTTAGAAGTTAATATTTCAGAGAAAGAAACCATCTTTGGGAATTTTGTAACTTTCTTTTGATTAATTGTCTTCATGTTTCTTCTCCTTAACCAGTTATCTATATGAGTTAGAATAGATCTAGTTCTTAGATTTATATCATCTTCTTCACCCTGGCTCTAGTCCACCTCTAATTTCTTTTGTTCACTTGCCTCTTCCAATCCAAGTTTAACAACATTTGAACCATCTTCAATTATTCCTTCCAATTTAAACTTCAATTTCAAGGAATTAATTTGAGGAAGTGTTAATCTTGAGTGATCCCTTTTACCACCTCTTTCTCATCATGGAAATCTTCCCACAAATCTTTGAAGTGAGGAACTGTTGGTGATTGACCCTTCAAACCAAGTACCTTTGCTATGAAACCTTTGCTTTCAAAATTTCTCCTTCCTTGATAGGACCCAAAATTGAAATTGAGAAAGTTACTTCCAATCACAAAGGCATTAATCATATTACTATAAATTAAATAATTGAGTTTGATAGGAAAATAGACTCCTACTCCTATTGGGGTAGATTGTCCTTAATCACGGAGAACAGTTGCCTACATATCTTGACTATAATAAAATAATCTAAAGCATATTGAGGTAGGTTTACTAGATCTTCTTCAAATCCCCCTACTTGTAGGTATGTAAACTTAGGAAATTGAATAAAATAACTGCTGTACATTTAAATCAACTTTTGGGCCTCTGGGGATATCCTCGGAATAGGTACTTTTCTGAGGTCCAAATGCACACTTTCTATTAGAACATCTTGTGTTTTCCTAAACTCTTCCAACACTCTTATCTTTTTGGAGTAGGGGACAATATTGATAAACAATTACCTCTTCATTCCAAGGTTCATGGGGAAGGGAAGTAATATTGCTAACACACATAATGCAATAGGTTAGGTAGGAGGACATATGGAAATCTTCTTTTGAAATCTTAAAATGTTTGAGCTAATTCCTCAATGAACTAGCTATCAATTTTTCCCAATCTAAGAATTATTCTCCTTTCAGGATAATCTCTATGTAGCAATACATCCAGTCTTCAAAGAGGAACAAATTTGTAGAACCCTTAACTTGATGTAATAAAACTATGAGATCATGAACATGGGGCAACATGTGGTCCTTAGTAATAATTTTGGGCAGCCTTGAGCAACCTTTATAATTAGTCTTTGTACATTTCATAGCCAAGATGTTACGGTACTTGTCTAAATTTTCTTGGTATTCAATCAGAGATTGGGTAGGGATAAAAGAAGCAAAGGTACACTTAGGTAGATGCAACACTGATGAGATAGTCTCCCTAGAGATGAACAAAATTGGTTCCCCGTCCTTGTTTAGAATACTCTTGGTTCTCACATCATAGTGATCAATGCACAACTAAAGTAGTTCAAGACTCAATAGAGCAGGAGGAAAAGAAACAACTTAGATTAGACCACTTGTTAGGACCTCTAAACAACCATTAACTTCATCAACTTGCTCAAGAAAATTTCCTTGTAGCTTCTCAACCTTGAATCCTTCTAAATTAGTGTCAAAAATAACAAGTCTCTTACACTCAAGACTGGAAATATTCCCAAAAAAATGTAGAACAAACCTCATTCTAAAAAACAAAAACAAAAACAAAAAACTATTCTTATTCTTCAAAGTAACACACAGAAGAAAGGACAAGGGATTTCTTGTATTCTCACCTACAATCTGTTGAACTAAAACCAAACCTCTTCTCTTTGCTTACTGATGCTCTGCTTTTGATTCACATTTTTTGATGATAAAAAAATTAAGTGTTGAAACTTATGTTTTAAAAGGTAAGGGAACATATTGGCAAAAGTTCTACCTCATAATGAGGTATTCATGGCAATTTTTTTGCAGCTTGGTTTGCACGCTTGAAACTGTGAGAAGACACCTTTATTAAATAATCACCCTTTGTGAATGTCCTTGCAATAATAAAACATTTTTGACATCCAAACCCGACCTCAAAATGAAAGATTTTCCTTCCTTAATCATGATGAGAACTCATCCTTCATCTCAAGCCATGATAAATCATACAAGACCCCTTCATCATTACTCTGACACTTCATTTAATTTCTTGGGCATTGTTGACCTTTGGGAATCATTAACATCCATGTGCATAATCTTTAGTAATAGATTAATTTGAACTACTTTGAACTGAGGTTCAAAGAGGTTTGAAGTGGTTCAAGTAAGCATCCAATGCACTTAGTGGGTCCCACCTATAGAAATTAGTACCAAAAATGTTTCGGTTGAACTACTTTGAACTAATTTGAATCAAGGTTCAAAAAGATTCAAAGAGGTTCAAAAGTGAGAATTATGAAAGATGTCATAAGACTTGCTTCTATATGCAAGGCATGGTAACTCTTGAAAGTAAAAAAATTGAGAGCAACTTGCTTGATGTAAGATTTTGGGCTTCAAAAGGAAATGAAAAGAAAGATTAAAAAGGTGACTCAAAACTAAGGCTAACATAGGAGTAGGTAAAGGTTGGTAAAATCCTACACTTGAAGATGTCCCTTTTTCTTTTTGACAAACTCTACAGTCCTCAACATACCTCCTTACATCTCTTTGCATGTTTGGCTATTAATAAAACCTTTGGAGTAGGTCTAGAATCTTTCTTAGTCCAAAATGACCACTACGACTCTCATTGTGTTTCTTCCATATGAGGTTTTTCCTCATAGACCCTTTGGGTACACATAATTGGTTTCTTTTAAACAATAACCCACTTTGAATAGTGTAGTAAAAAAATTGGCTATGAAAATTATTAGTGAAATTAAAACATACCTTGTAGGCTTCTGAGAAATCTTCATCACCTTCATATAGGTCTTGAACCCTTCAATACCAATTCTCTGTAACTAGATTTCTATTATAGTGAGTAACCTTATATTGAGTGCATCTGCTACCTTGTTATTTTGACCCTTCATATGTTTTTAAAGTGAAGGTATATTCTTGAAGGAACTCCATCCACATGATATGTATATGAATCAACTTCTCTTGTGTATTTATGAATCTTGAAGCTTGATTATTAGTGTAGACTACAAATTCCTTGGGCAAAAGGCAGTGTCTTCACTTTCTGAGATCTTGAACCAATGCATAAATTTCTAGATTATAAGATGAATACCTTGACTTTGCTTCATTCAACTTCTTAATAAAAAATGATACAAACCTCCCTTCCTTATATAACCTAGGACTACTTCCACAACTACATTACTGATATCACATTCTATAATGAGATAATCTTCAAAGATTAATAACACTAGGATGGGTTGTGTAGCCAAAAATTTTTATTAATTCCTCAAATCCTTCATTATCCTCCTTTGTCAACTTAAACCTGGTCTTGATTCCACCTTTTATAGTGTCTCATATAGGTACACATATCTCACTGAATCCTTTAATAAATTTTCTATAAAATTGAGCCAATCTATGGAAAATCCTCACATTTGTCCTATTCTTGGAGTGGGCCAACTTAGAATGGATTCTACTTTTCTTGGATTCATTTTTAATTCACCTTGAGAGACTACAAATCCTAAGTACAAAAGATCTTGATTTAAGAACTCACTCTTCTCTAGGTGGATGGCTAGTTTCTCTCCATGTGATCTCCTTAACACAATCTCTAGGTTTTTCATGTGTCCTTGTTTTATCTTATTGAAAATGAGGATTCCATAAAGATACACCACTAAAAGTATTCCTTTATAATCTTTCAACACTACATTCATTAATCTCATTAATATGCTAGGAACATTTGTGAGACCAAATGGAATAACTAACCACTAACAAAGACCCTCTATAGTCTTGAAATATTTCTTCCACCCATCCTACTCTTTCATCCTAATTTGATGATATCCACTCTTAAGGTCAATCTTAGTAAAGTACTTAGCTCCTCCTATGAAATCAATCAAGTCTTATATTCTAGGAATCAAGAATCTATATCTTATAGTTATCCTATTAATTCCCCTAGAATTAATACATAACCTCCACTTACCTCCCTTCTTGGGTGCCAAGACAACTAGAACGACACATGATAAACCCTCGATCGAGAAACTCTTGAACTTGTCTTTCTATCTCCTTATTTTGGTATGGTGTCATCTTGTATGCAACCTTTTAAGGAAAAAATATTTCTAGTATGAAGTCTATTTGATGTCTAATGGCTCTTTGTGGAGGTAATTTTTTTGGTGTCCCATTATTGATCATATCACTAAAATAATTCAACAATTTCTTTTCCTCTGCAAACAATGTTGGCTTTGGTTTATCCTCTTCTTTGGGCTTTACTAAAATTGAAAACCCAACTCCTTCCAACTTGAGATCATGCAAGAAATATTTACCAATAATTAGGAGCATATTAGAATCCATTGAGTTACATATTCCTTCTTCAACAAGTGACCCCATTCATTTTGAAGGTGTACATATTCTTTTGTCCATAATCGACTGCATCTCTATCATATTGCCATGGTCTACCTAATAGATGGAAATAATCCATGGGAAAGACATCACAAAGAATATTGTCTTGGTACTTTACAATAAAAAATTCAACCAACACTTTCTTATTCACTGGGATACTCTGCCCTTTGTTCATCCAAGTGTCCCTATATGGATTAGTATGAGGGATCTTGGCGAGTTTCAACTTTTAAACTGCCTCCGTCATTCTAGTAAACAAGGGTATTCCCTCAAGATATTTTCCACCCAATGCTTTTATGGCTGTAAGGAAGGGTTCCTCATGTAAATTTAGGTCAGGTTCAGGGATTTCATTCTCTTCATCCACTACTTTACCCTTATATCCACTATCCTTAAAATTCTCTTTGAATTTTTCTATTGTCTCTACCACATCATCTAGTTTATTCTTCATAGCCTCTGGGGCTCCATTTGGGAGCCTTTTCTCCTCCTTTTTCTCTATCATTTCCTTGGCTAACTCTACATTAGTTACCATGGGTGACTCACCCACTGATTCACTACCAAAACTTGTTATGTACTTGCCCAAATCTTGTTAGACTCTAATATTAATTTGATAGGGAAATCTTTCTTCCTAAGTCCAATCCCCTTGTGGAATCCTTAAAAACCCTCAATTAGGCCTTCTTAGGGTTCTCTCTCTATGACCCTTCCTAGAGGAATTATTTCCCAAAATCCTCTTTTGACAAAGACCTTTCTACCAAGTTTTTTCTTCACTCTACTCACTTTCCCTATATTGAACTCAACTCACTAAGTTCACTCCTTACCACACCATGGCTTTGTCCAACTTCACATTGGATGGATGGGATTTCAAACTACACCAGTCAACCCAATATTGCATCATGTTTTTCAATCTACCCATATTTTATTTACCAATCTCATGAAATCCTTAGTAGAATACTACTAACCCCTTTTTAGGCCTTATTAGGCCTCCTAAAGAGGTATTTGGTAAATAACTGTAAAAATTAAAAAAGAAAGGCCCTAAAAAAACCACCACTGCAACTACCCTTTTGAGAGTGTTAAAATATTTCAAGGGTTTTAGACCCCCAAACTATTTCTACAACCTCTTCCTAGAATTAGGCCTAAAAATAAGGGTTTCAACCTTGTGTAGACTATAATGACTTCAAAGGATTCAAAAAACCTACAAATGGATTTGAATTGACCTCTCCTTTTTCACATAGATTCTTTACACTTCCCTTTGTACTTCCATTTACTTGGATTTTAATTATCAATCCATCAAATGCTTCATCCTTGCACTATAATTTCCAAATCTCCTAGGTAGGTACATCTAATCTTGCATAGGACATGGTTGTAAAAATATAAAACCTACAAATCTTGACTCCAAATTCCATATTTGAAAAATATATAGTGTTCCCTAGCATGTTCATAATGTCATATATCTCCCACCATTGGCATTCATGCTAGAGCCATTTTAGGTCCTCCTGCTCTGTATAGTCCAATAAACTAGTCATAGAGGAGGGAATTTTATTTCACCCATCAAAATAGAAGATTGAAACCTATAAATTTATACCAATTAATTATGAAAAAATATCTATCTAACTTTGTAATGAAAATTCTCATGCTAATCTACTAGTGTATAGATGCTTGAGTTGCAAGATGACTGTGACAATAATTATAGGAAAACTAGTCAAGTTTATTAAGAAACTTTGTATTTACAAGCTTCCAAACTTGATATCAACCATGGATGGTATTATCTTAACTCATCATGCATCAAATTTAAAAAGTAACCCACAAACCCTCTTTGCACATTCTTGTGAAATGTTGTCATGACATCATTACAAAGTTGCAATGTTGTCATGACATCATTACAAAGTTGCAATGTTATTGTTGACAACTTTTGCAATTTTTGCAATTTGATTATGCTAGCACTCATGAACCCCTTAACTGAATGAAAACTGATTTAATATTCATCAATAAACTAATTTAATACATCTCTACCCAATTTTATGCATTTGGAGGTCAGTCTGCCCCTTTGACCAACTTTGCTCTATCTAGACAACTTGTGACAATACTTGACAATTCTTGGCGTACCTTCGAAAATTTTTGTCCACACATTATATTAACCTTACTAAACACTCCAAAACACTCTAGGGAATCATTTTAGTCCTTATTCACTAATGACTTGTCCTAAGTCACATACACACCAAAATTAGGTTAGGGTTTATCCTAGGACCCTAGCTGCTCCTACACCACAAAGTCATAAAACATCTTTGACTTCTATTTGTACAAGGCACATATAAAAGAAAAAAACATGATAGTAACAAGAGTACAAGATAAAAAGAGTTAGGTAAATTCAAAATTTTAAGTCTTAAATTAGGGTTTGAAGTCAAGGAATTGATGATCACATAAATTTTTTTTAATCTTAAGAAAGAATATTAGATTGTAGATAGATAAGAAAAATGTTACAGAGCTGAGTTGATGATAATCTCAAAGAAAAAGGAGAAGAGGAAGAGATAAGAGAATGATGTATAGGTGAAGTGTGTTGACAAGAGCCAATTTGTCAATTAACATAATGACAAAGTGTATTGTAACCAATAGTATTGAGCACATTAGTGCTCATGTCTGAGTTGTAGAGACATGGGAGAGTAGAGCAAGTTGCAAATAGGTCCAAGGGAATAAAAGTGATCAACATCAAGAAAATTCAAGTAGCTATTCTATTTAGATATTTTTTCCTATTATTTTCTAATCTTTACAACACCAAATCTCATTGAAGGTGAAATTTATCAAGTTTCTTGTATTAATTCCCCTAACATGGTGATACATTATTTTTTGTTCTATGTACTTTAATGAGGAAGTAATCTCACAAGTCTATAACAAACAACCTAACTAGGTGACACTTAACAATTTATTTATAATCTTTTAATATAGATAAGATCTTAACCAGGAGCACTTCAAGAGAGTGCAAGCTTTGTGAGGATTGTATCACATACTGTAGTTTTCACCATAGTTAGGTTTCCATGAGATAAATATGTGTGGTATGTGATGTTTCCCGTGTCTTAATTATTTTATCTTAATCCTTATTGGTTAATTTGTAGTCATTTGATTTTCAAACTAAAAGAGGACAATGTAGTGAGAAAATAATGAGGAAACTACAACCTCAATATTCCATAAGGGCCTTAGCCATTTAAGAACATAGATCAATATATAAAGGTGAGATATCTCTTGATGCCTTGATTGGAAAGCTGATTACATTCAAGCTGAGAAAATTTGACAATATTCAACCTAAGGGTGAAGCTACATTTAAAGATTTAGTTATTCCTAGTGCACCTAACAAAGGAAAAGAAGTGCAAAGCATTTCCAGATATAGAAGAGACATAAGTCTCTTTGTTGAGGAAGATGCGAAAGAAGATCTAGAGCCTATTTTCACAAAAAACACTACCAAGAGGTAAACAAAAGTATAAAAGTAAACTTTTGCTCAAGTTTTTAAAGTAAAATAAGATAGGTCACATAGATGCGAGATGTCTCAAGACCATAATGAAAGAAAAGAGAAAGAGATGGACAAGCTTCAAAGGAAAAGAGAAGAAACATTGTTACATTGTTGAAGAAGGTGTGACTGATCAAGAGTCAACCTATTATGATGATAAAGAGGAGAAGATATCATTTTTTCTATAAAGGAAGAAAGGGTGGAGAGAGCCCTAATATCAAGAACCAATAAAAAAAAAAGAATCATAGAAAGTATTTTTTCTCATCACATGACCTATGAACAAAGAAAGTTCCATGAAGTGGAAGAGTATAATAGAGGAATGGTAAGATTTTGCATTCTCTTTGTGTATAGTAATAGGTAAGGGTACCATATCCTTGAATGACTCCACTGATTATGAAGATGTTTATCTAGTGGAAGGTCTAAAATATAACTCATTGAGTCTATCTCAACAAAGGAATAAAGGTTATAGGTTTCAGTTTAAAAAAGGATCTTGCAGGATACTAGACAAGATAGGTAAACTACTAGCTACGGGTGAGAAAAAAAGAGGTAATCTATTCTACCTTAATACGTCTATAAATAATTGTCTGATAGATAAATCTAATAATAGTTGGCTATGGAATAAGAGACTAATCCATGTGAATTTTGAAATCATTTTTAACGTAGGGATGGAGAAATTGTGTAAGAGGTTTGTGTCCAATCATGAAGCCTGACAATGTCATGTGTAAAGATTGTCAACTTGGGAAGTTGGCTAGTTCTCGCTTGTATAGTAAGTTGTTTTCTTCTAAAAAATAATAGAGTTAGTACACTTAGATATATATGGTCCTATGATAGGTATTTCATGTTGTTCATATATGATTTTTCTACGATGATGTGGACTATTTGGAAGAAAAGTCAGAAGCATTTCACATGTTCAAAGCCTTCAAAGTCAAAGTGAAAAGGGAGGATGGTAAGGAATTGAAGTGCTTGATATCAGATAAGGGAGGTGAGTTCACAATAATTTTAGAGAAACTATGAGGAACGTGACATCAAAAGGAAGATGTCATCTCCCAAGACACCATAGTAGAATAGTATTGTAGAAAGAAGAAATTGAACAATACTAGACTATTCCATGACACTAATGATCTAGAAAAATGTTGCACAAGGCTATTGGAGAAAGGATACAAGCACACCTATATACACCTTGAATAGGGTACATGTGAAAAAATATAAAAACAAGACACCATATTAACTAGAGGGTTACAAGAAATTTGTATACTCTCCATTAACTAAGCCAATGTAAAGGAACTGATGGATGCGATACAAGAGAAAGTACCAACACATGTAGAAGTAGTTCATACTGAAGTGTAATAAGTTGAAGAACCTAGAGAGGAACCGATGCCAACAAAATATGTAAGGAGGAATCACATAGTACATCACATCATTAGATACAATGATGTTAGAGTAATGGAAAGAAGAAAGGTGAGAGAGATAATCTATCTTCTTTCACATGCAAAACTTAAGGCTACAAGGGAAGCCTTAAAGGATGAATATTGGAGAAATACCATATAAGAAGAGATTGGGAATATAGAAAAAAATGAAACATGGACTATAGTTGTGCATCTAAAGGACACAAATATCATTGGCACAAAGTGGATATTTAGAAATATAATGGATGAAGACATAGAGGTGATTGAGAATAAAGTCAAACTTGTCTACAAAGGATATGCACAAGAGGAAGGCATAGACTATGGATAAACCTTTTCATCGGTAGAAAGACTAGAAGGATTCAGGATACTCCTATCCTTCAGAGAATATATGAAATTCAAAGTGTACCTGATGGATGTGAAATCAATATTCCTAAATGGAGTACTAGAGGAGGAAGTATAAATTAAGCAATCATAAGTGTTCGAAATAGAACACAGGATGAATCAGGTGTGCAAGCTAAAGAAACCCTTGTATGGACTAAAAAATGCACCAAGAGCATGGTATGAGAGAGTGAACTCATACTTGATCAAGATTGGATTTGTAAGAATGAGTGACAACAACATCTTCTTCAAGAAGAAAAGAGTTAGATTGCTGATTCCAAAGATATTCATGAATGACATCATCTTTATAGGAGATGACAAGATGATCAAAGAGTTTGTAGAGGCAATGAAAAAAGAGTTTTAGATGTCTATGATTAGAGAAATCAAGTTCTTTATTGAGTTACAAGTGTCCCAATTGAAGGGAGGAATCTTCATAGGTTAGACAAAATAAGTGAGGGAGATTTTAAAGAAATTTGATCTAGAAGAAGCAAAACCAGTGGGAACCTCGACAGTGACTGGTTGTAAATTATCAAAGGAGGATGAGATCCTAGAGGTAAATGAAACTCTTTACCAATCTATTATTTTTAAATTTTAGTATGTAGGATGCAATAGACTAGACATTGCACAAGTTGTTGCAATAGTGGCTAGATTCTTAGCCAATCCATTGGAATCACACTTAGTTATTGTGAAAAGAATCCTCAAATACCTTAAAGGTATATAATAATACTATCTATGGTATCTTCACAAGGGTGAACTTAAGCTTAGTATTTTCACTAATGCTACTGAGAAAGGAACATAGATGAATGAAAGAGCATGAATAGAGGTGCATTTTTTCTTGGAGGAGGGTTGGTGGCTTGGACTAGAAAAATAAAAATTGCATATCTCAATAAACAACAAAAGTAGAGTATGTAGTAGTAGTTATAAACTACACTAAGGTTTTTTGGATTGAATAACTACTTGAAGGAATTCAAGATAAAGTAGAAGCACCAGTGGTCATTAACTATGATAACACAAGTGCAATAAATATTTTAAAGAAACTGGTTATGCACTCCAGGATAAAGCACATATCAATCAAATACCATTTTCTTAGGGAGAAAGTACATGAGAAAGAGGTAAAGTTGGAATATTTACCAACCAATGAATAAATGGAAGATATATTCACTAAATATATTTAGAAGGATACCTTTGAGCACCTCAGAGATAAGCTAGGGGTGTTACCCCTATTAATCTTGAAGTAGAACAATGAATTGGACATCAATCCATGATCTCAAATAACCAATCATGAAATGGATTGATGAAAAGGTGGGACTAATCCACAAGGGGAGTAGTAAATGAGACAAAATGTGCACCTTTCAAATTGTTTTCAAAGGGGGAGAAGTTAAGAAATAATTAGGAAGAAGAAGAACCTGAGTGAAGGAAGGGATAAGTAAACAAGGATGAAAAAGGAAGAACATGCCAATGAGCACAAAGATAAATAATGTAGAAATGGAAAGCACCGAACTTGCAAAAAGTGACATCATCCTAGGGGGAGGTGTGGATCAAGAAAATAACAAGGTGAATTCACAATATTATTTTCTAAGTATGAAGTAGTCAATTATAGATGTGACTAGGGATAATTATCAACACAAAAATGTTGAAAGTGCTACATGTTTCCATCAATGCCAAAGGGGAATATTGTTGGCATAACTATAAAAAAGACTATGTAACAAGATCGATGAAGCTTACTAGTATGACTAGTTATGTTTTGGTTATCATTGATATCAAGTACCAAGATAAAATATTGATTGGTGCAAAGTTGTGACCAATGAATTAGTGAGAGAACAAAAGTACATCTCCTATCCACATGTGACTAGAGTTAAGGAAAGGATATAATAGGCAAAGGAAGTCATAAAGAAATTTCAACTTTGATAAATTGGGATAAGTATGTTAGCACATTTTGTAATAAGTCTTTCAAGGATGAAGGATGAAGGATGAAGTGATTGATGGTGACAAAGACATGTTTGAGGCATGTCACGTGGATGATGTACAAACACAAGATACACGTGACTGACACATCATGAAGTAGGTGGATTGAACCTAAACTTTTAGTTAATGGAGTTGCTACTATCACATAAAGGGGAGAAAAAATAAATTTAATTTGAATTATTTCCAAATGGATAAGCTATCAAAGTCATAGAACATTCATGACATCTAATTGTACATGATAAATATGATAGGAATAGTGCATGAAAGTGATAGGAGTAAAATCTAAACATAGGTAGGTGAATTCAAATTTTAAATTCTCAAATAAGGTTTTGAAGTTGAGTAATCAAGGATCATGTAAAATAATTTTGTTTCAAGAAAGAAGATTATTTTGTAGATAGATAAGAAAAATGCTAGAGAGCTAAGTTGATCATAATCTCTATTTAGGGGAAAAAGGGAGGCGCTTTAACAGGCCTATAGGTCTCCCTATTTTTGGGTTGTTAAGCCATTTAAATATGTGTGTAAGGGAAAGAGGAAAATTTCCAAATGTGATTATACTTGTGATCCAAACTAGATTAGCTAGGACCCAAAGGTAAAATATGAAAGAATCACCTTGAAATGTGTAGAGGAAGATGCATTTTAGCTCCAAAACTCATAGATCTAAACTATTTCTGAATGTGCATCACTAGATCTCATTATAAAATGATGAAAGGAACAAAACCCAGGAATATATTTGAAAATAGAAATAGAAGGACTAGGTCAACTTGGGAAGATGTCCTACAACTAGGTTGACATAGTTCAGTGATCTAAAACTAACTTCTCTAGAAATCTCCCAAAAATTAGGTTCCAGATCCACAATTCTTTCATTGATAACTTGAAAATCAATGATGAGACATATTAATGTCTCAAATTAGATATAGTTTTTATAGTTTGAACTTACTCTTTGGGCCTTGTGAAAAACATTTCCAAAACATTTTTTTAAAATATCTTGTAAACTTATGCCAGATACAACTAGAACTTATTAAACCTATGGATAGTGGGTATGACATACTTTGCTTAATATTATACATATAATGCAGTATTTCATATAAATATTTTAAGCTATGTTCTAATATTTGAATAAGAGTAGGAATGTTATTGTGCATATGTTTTCTGGATGTTTCTAACTTTCAAAAAATGGAGTGCTGCAAAGAGTGGTGATTACCACATTAAAGTAGGAAGATGATGAAAACCAATCATGGCAATGGAAGTGCAAATTAGTTCCTATGGGTAAGCTGCACCTACAAAGGAGTTATTATTCCAAAAAATCTATGAAGACCGACTTGCTATATTTCTTGCAAGTTTTTATTCTGTTGCTCAGTAGTAAATGTACTATGTCATGGTTGATCTTCCACCTTCTTTTCTAGCAATGTTTGTTCAAGAATTTTATGTTATGGTTTTAATAAGTATCCAATCCTCTATATAATGGATTTGGGATTGTATTAGTACAGTATTAATGAAGAAATAGACAATGCTAGTTTAAGATTCAGAAGTGTGTTTTCTATTCTCCATGAATAATTTAGTCGATATAACGAAAGAATGATTTTAATGAAAGAGTGATTTTGGAACACATTATCAGAAGCCAACCAAGGGGGTCCACTTGGGAGGTGGAATAGATTTATGTAGTGTAGACTCATTCCTTACAATTTCATATTTTAAGATAGATTTACTGTATTAATCTTGTAGATTTACTGTATTAATCCTATAGCATTGTTACTGTGAAAGTTCTTGCAGCACTTGTAGAAAATGATCATAGTAGATGTTTGGAGTTGTTAGCTAGTTTAGATTCATTTTTCAAAGCTTTCCTTAGTTATCTATTGTTAGTCTAAGTGTATTTACTATTCTGTATCAATGGTATAGATTCCTTTCATGCATTTTATCTTCCTACAACATAGGTGTCAAGACTTATAAAGGAACTTAGTGCACATACCGTGCTGACCCATTTCAAGTCCTACATCCTCGGGTTGACAATTCAAGTGTATTTCATGATAGAATAGATAGTATTCAGAATAGACATAGTATCTTTGAGAGGAATAATGGTGTAATTATCTTCATCTATTATGGAACTATAAGAAGGGTTTTATGGTCGAGGTTTGATAAGGGCTTTCCTTGGTCAATCCCTAGGCTAAGGAATTAACTGTAAATTGAAATGTAATTAATAAAGGGAATGCTTTCATGTAGTAGATCTAAACAATATCAAGTGAAATATAGTATTACCTTTGAAGATGCAATTATCTTTGATATGTGATCAAACATGTAAGCGTAATAGCCTTGACTCAAAGATACCATAAGGAAATCAAAGAAGGAAAAACATCATGTATGGAAATATATGTGACATCCATGGATTAATAATAGATAAATTTGCATGGATTGGAATGTTGTATTTTCTCCTTAGAGCCAAACTCCACTACCACCTCGAAGGAAGAAGCTTGATGCAAGAAGGAGATGCTTGGACTTGAATGCTTGAAGATGCTTTCTTGAAGAAGAATGCCTTAAACTCTTGCTAGCTTCTAGATGTATTGAGAATGTGAGATGTGAAAATAAATCCACCAAGCCTCCTTTATATTAGTTTTTGGGTAGGAAAATAACCCAGGCTGACCGAGGAGGTAATTAAATTAATTAGAAAACTCAAGAACTTTCAAGCCTTGAATCTGCAATCATCAAGGACTAGGTTGACATAGTCCAAGTTAACCTAGTCTAGGTTGACCTAGTCTTAATGGGCATGTTAGAAAGACAACATAAAACTCTAGAAGGTAGTACAGGTGAAATTAGAAGATAGTGAATGAAACATGAGATATGGTAAAAAAGGTGTCAAAATAAAACCTAGAAGACCACGTTAGAAAGAAAGAGATGACGAAAAAGAGTGAAATGAAAGGGGAGAGGAGAAAAATAGAGAAAATCCATGCTAAGGAAGGCTAAAAGGTCTCAAAATGAAGTGTTTCCATTTTAAGATGGTACATTTAGCCCCCACTTTAGTAGGAGTATGAGGCAAGTCATACTCTTGGTAAAGGAAGGAGAGAAGAAAAACTATGTCACATCAAGGTAGAACATTCCTAATATTAAGGACATAATCCACCCTTAGAATCCTAACTCCATTCCCATGCATAAGAGCACAAAAAAAAAAAAAAAAAAGCCAAAGAAAATAGAAGGAAAGCAAAGGTAAATGCAAAAGACACAAACTACAACCCAAATGAACTAGTGAAAGAGACCTTAGTTGAAGAAATGTCTCGCTCATTAATATGATATTTGGAAGGATATTAAAAAACATAAGATATCATATAGGAAAGCCAAGAGAACCACAAAGCACTGTATCCCTCGTGATTCTATCCCACCAATATGAAAGTGGGTGATTATCTTGTCTAGTAAGGTTTGTGTTTCTTATTGTGAATCATATTGATGAAAAATTGAATATTCTAATAGGTTTGTGTTCCTATACTCAATCCCAAAACAAAAAAAATATAGGATCAAATGGTCTAGTGGGTTTGTGTGCATGGTAGTCAATTCTATGTGCCTGTCAGTGACTTATGCATACAATGTTTATGTATGTATGTGTCCACCCATAGATCAATTTCTCAATATCACCAAAGAGTGTAAATGTGTGCCACAATGTATATATTTTAGGGTGAACTAGAAATAATAGCCAACATACAAGGCTAAAGTACTCCAAGCCATACTCAGAATCTATATTTTCACTTCATGAAAACTATGTACAAAGAGGGTGTATATATGCCCCCCTCCTTAGGATGACTATGTAGCCATAGATATTGTAAGGAAGAGAATAAAGGATAAAAAATAATATCAACAAGGAGATATCCTTTATCAACAATGTATATCATAAACTTAGCAAAGAGCATGAACTCTTATTAGCTAGAGAAATAGATAAATTATGAAAGGATATGTCACAAATGAGAAGAGACACTTGAACAAAAGAGATCTTGTATATAAGACATATACCTTCAAGAGGAGTGTTATTGAAAAAGATAAAACTTCAAGGAAAAAGAGGGGAAGAATAACAAGAATCCACCTATTTATCCCCCTATGTACAAGTAAAATAGGGATCCTTGGAAGAAGGATGACAAACATAGTAAGGGAAAATGTTTATAATAAGCATAGTTTTATGAATAAAGGTAATGGTGATGATCAAAGACATGCACCTATTGTATAAGGGAGAGTAATTATCAAGACAAAATTCCTTATAGGAAAATAATGCCACCTAATAAAAAAATTCTACTGTACTAAGGAAAGACAATCCTTAGACAAAGAGAGAGAAAGATTGTATAAAGGAACCTTTCCCTCCAAGTGTTAGACAAGAAATAAAATTTATGGTAAGATTATAGATCAACATCTCATAAAATATGAATCATAAGCAATAACCAATATCCATGTACAAAACACAAACATGCCATATCCCACAAGAAGTATTATATAATAATGAAATATCATAAACTATTAAAGAAAAAAATGTCATAGGATACTCAACACTAAACAACATAAAATGTTAGAAAAGATATCACTTATTTAGTAAACTATAGATTACTATTAAATAAGAAACATTACTATCCAATGTATAAAAGATATTTTCTAGGCAATAAACACACGATCCTACATGTAACAAAGATTTCCATAGCTAAAGATAAGAATGCACCATAAATTAATGCAATCTATAGAGAAATGAAAAGGGAAGATGAAAGGATACCACATTATGCCCACTTGGTTATAATTAAATTAATAAAAAAAGGATAATGGACCCTTAAAACAAGAAAGAGAAAGAAAGTCCAATATATTTCCTAAATGTGAGATTATATTATAAATATGCACTTACATGGGTGATAAATGCATGCAAGAGAAAACATCAAATTATGAAAATTCATAAAGGGTATTGGAAAAGATAAGAGAAGAAGAATCACATTATACCTCCCTAAGTGATTTCAATTTACACTAGACATGTGATTTCAAGAAAACATAAGATTGCACTTGGGATGTTAGTTTGCAAGTAATCACAATAAATGAGCTCAAGAAGTATGTCATCATATAAAATGAAAACAAGTTAACAAAGGGAGAAAATATATCCCATGATATAGATAGAAAGAGGAAATAGGGCCTTGTCCACATAGTGATGAGACAAGGGAAATGACTATTATGTCACTCACAAAGTAGGACAATGAGCCCCAAAAAGATAGGCTAACAATGTCACATAACTCAATCAGAGCAACATAATAGGAACGTGGATGTATCAAGTGAAATGATCATGAAAAATAAACCATTCAACATTGCAAATTATATGAAAGATAACACAAGCAATGAATTGGAAAGAAATATAAAGCATAGATATAGAAGATCACTTTGGTTTAGTTAAATGGAAATGTAAAGAGAATCAGTCAATATGCATATACTTATCAAATAAAGGTGTTTGATGGAAAAAATTAAGAATGGAGAATGCTAGTAGAATCTAGGGTTTCCTATTATTTAAGAGTTGAGAAACTAATCATAAAATCAATATGAATAGGATCCTTACAATATAATTGTAGATTTGTGAAAATAAGGCCATAAGAATCATTTTTTTCAGCAAGATGTATATTGAAGTAAGATATGTGTTAGGATAAAACCACAGACATAAAAAAATAAAATTACATGCAAATATAACCAATAATAGAAAATAATAGATCACATAGAAATGAACACAAGGCACCAAGATTTAACATGGTTCACCCAATCCCTAGGCTACGTCCATCAAATAGCAAGCATGATCTTATTACAATCTAGTGATTACAACCTGATTATAGTCTATAATCCCTTACAGCTCAATACCGCCGCAAGAAGCAATTTTACATCACAACACATAACAATCCCTAACCCTAAGCCCTTTTATACAAGTATTAAACCACTTTAGGGTTATAACATGTTGGCCTAAATCTACGAGTGGAAAATCTATGAATCTCGATAAAATAGGGCTCAATTTTTTTTTTCCCTAATTATGGAGTATGTATAGTACTTTCCTGATCAGTCACCATAATCTAACAATCTCCCACTTGGGGACTGATCAGGCTCCACACTAAACAACAATCTCCCACTTGGAGACTAATCCTGTAGCAATAACACTACCACATGGGGCTTCCACTAGATCAAACCACCATGGACTCTACTATTCTTTTATTCATGTTCAGTCTAGAAGACCAACCGAAGCTGAAGAGGAGTTCAGCTTCTCCCTTGTTACAACCTTTGTCAACATATCTACTGGATTGTCATTGTATATATCTTCTCCAACTTTAACTATCCATCCTCCAAAATTGATCAAATGAAATGGTACCACAACTGTATGTGTTTGGTCTTAGAATGCAGAGCTGAATTCTTTGCAAGATGAATGGCACTCTGACTATCTGTGAACAAATAATTGTCCTTCTGAGGATGTCCCAATTCTTCCAAGAAGAACTGAAGCCATATCATCTCCTTGGCTGGCTCTATAGCAGCAACATACTTTTCCTCTGTAGTGGATAGAGCATTAATTTTATGTAACCTAGAAACCCAACTCACGATTGCCCCACCAATAGTAAAGACATAACCTATAGTACTTTGCTTGGTATCAATATCCCCTACCAAATCTGAGTCAACATAGCCCTGTAAATTAGTAGTAGAGACCCCAAAGTGTAAACACTTATTGGATGTTCCTCTCAAATATCTGAGAATCCACTTGATAGCATTCCAATGCTCAAATCCTGGATGACTCATATACCTACTAATGACTCCCACTGCATGGGCAATATCTAGCCTAGTACATACCATAGCATACATCAAGCTTCCTACAACTAAAGCATAGGGTACCTTGGACATCTTATCCTCCTCTTCATGTGTCTTAGGACACATCTCCTGAGTCAATTTCAAATGACCAGGTAAAGGTGTGCTAACAACTTTAGCATTCTCCATAGAGAAATGTTGCAACACCTTCTCAAAGTAATCAACCTAAGATAGTATTAATATTCTATTCTTCCTATCTCTGCAAATCTTCATACCAAGGATTTTTTTTGCTGCCCCCAAATCCTTCATAGAAAATGCATGTGCTAACTAGAATTTTAGCCCCTTAATATGATCCATGTTAGACCCAGCTACAAGCATATCATCAACATATAAACATAAAATAATGTAGTTATCATCATCCAACCTCTAAAAATAAACACAATAATATGAATGACACCTGTTATAGCCATGCTCATGCATAAACCTGTCAAATTTTAGATACCATTGCCGAGGTGCCTGCTTCAAGTCATATAAACTTTTCTTCAATTTGCACACTAAGTTCTCCTTACCTTTGACCTCAAATCCCCGTGGCTAAGCCATATATATTTCTTCATCCAAATCACCATGAAGGAAGGCTATTTTAACATCCAGCTGCTCTAAATGCAAATCTTTAGTAGCCACAAGACTTAAAATAGTACAGATAGAAATCATTTTAACAATAGGAGAAAATATCTCATCAAAATCAATTCCCTTTTTCTATGCAAATCCTTTTACAACTAACCTGGCTTTAAATCTTTTCTTACCTCCTTCCTCTTCTTTCAACCTGTAAACCCACTTATTCTGTAAAGCCTTTTTACCTGCAGGAAACTTGCACAAATCCCATGTCTTATTCTTTAGCAAAGAGTCCATTTCATCTTTCATTGCAAACTCCCACTGAATCTTAGTATCCACTTGCACAACTTCATCATAACTTTCAGGTTCACCAGCATCAGTAAGTAAAATAGAATACAAAGAGGGAAAAAATCTTTGTGGAGGTCTAATTGGCCTCATTGTCTAACATTCACTAGTGTGTGTGGCATTTGTTGTTGCATTTGTTGTACATCATGAGGAATGGCTAGAACATCAGCTTTTGGACTATCATCCAGCACTACATAATCATCTTCTTTCTTCTCATGTTGCTGCAATAGATCTTTGTACAACACTTTCTCATTGAATATGACATCCTGACTTCTAACAATTTTATGATTTTCAAAATCCCAAAGCCTATAACCAAATTCATTAATGCCATATCCAACAAAGACACATTTCTTTGATTTAGCTTCTAACTTGGTTCTATTTTTAGAGTCTATATGGGCAAAAGCTTCACAACCGAAGGTCTTGAGAAAAGAATAACTCACCTTCTTACCAGTCCATGCCTCCTCTAGAATACTACAACCCAAAGGAGTAGAGGGACCTCTATTAATCAAATATACTATAGTATTGATAGCCTCCACCCACATGTGTAAGGGCAACCCAACATGCAACCTCATGCTCCTTGCACGCTCCATTATAGTTTTGTTCATGCGTTCAACCACTCCATTTTCCTGTGGAGTCCTTGGAATAGTTTTTTGTCTATGAATACCATTAGTGGAGCAATAATCTTCAAATTCATGACTGCAATACTCACCACCATTATCAGATCTAAGACATTTTAATTTCTTACCAGTCTCATTTTCAACCAAGCATTTCCATTTCTTAAAAGTTTGAAATACATCAGATCTTTGTCTAAGGAACAAAACCCATACTTTTCTAGTTGCATCATCAATAGATGTAACATAATAATGAGAGCCACCAAGGGAAGATACCTGAGCTAGTCGCCATACATTTGTATGCACAAGCTCTAATTTCTCCTTTTTGTTTTCCTTCCCAGTCTTTATAAAACTCACTCTCTTTTATTTTCCATACACACAACTTTCACAGAAATCCATATTAACACATTTCAAACCTAGTAAAAATTTCTTTGAATGAAGTACTTTCATACCTTTCTCACTCATGTGCCCAAGTCTGTTGTGCCACAACGCTGTATCAGAATCTACAGCAACTATTTGTTCTCCCTGCTCAACTGCAGCAATTATTCCTGAATATTCATTTTTCTCTGAAACAATCAAAGTAGAAGGAACAATATGACTTGTACAAAGATATAATGTGCCTACTTTCACACCTTTTGCTACTACAAGGGAACCTTTTGAGACCTTCCAATTTTTATCATTAAAAGTAACTACACAACCCTCATCACTAGGTTTCCCCACTGAAATTAAATTCCTACTTAGCCTTGGAACATGTCTTACCTCATGTAGTAGCCAATGATTCCCATTTTGCAACTTAATCTTAATTTTCCCTTTCCAACAATTTGATAGGGTTCATTATCCCCCAAATAAACAACCCCAAAATCCCCTTGGACATAATCAATGAAATAACCTCTATGAGGTGTAGCATGAAATGAAGCACCAGAATCTAAAACCCATGAATCATCAACACTTTCTAAAGATAGAAGCAAAGCATCCTCTTCAGATTTTTTACTTACCACATTTGCCTCCTTGTCTCCATATGATTTATCTCCTTCATTTTTGTTGCGATTCTAGCAATCTTTCTTTTTATGACCTAGTTTCCCACAATACCAATAGTCGTTTGGTCCTCTTGATTGAGACCTCTTTCCCTTTGACTTTCCTCTTGATTTCCCATTATTTCTAGAGTTATTTCCTCTCTCAATTGTTCTGCCCCTGCTT
Organism: Cupressus sempervirens; assembly: GCA_028749045.1. Lineage (NCBI taxonomy): Eukaryota > Viridiplantae > Streptophyta > Pinopsida > Cupressales > Cupressaceae > Cupressus > Cupressus sempervirens. Next base: position 401,478,652 of record CM053783.1, on the reverse strand, counting down.
TGTGCATTCAAAGCACTTCCTGATGTAGATCCACCTGAGGATTTCCTATGAGTTTCCTCACTCAAAACAACATCGATCACATTATCATATTTTAGGGTACTAGATCCAGGAACATAATTACTCACTGCCATTACCAAGCCATTCCAACTTTTAGGCAAAGAACACAAAATCAAGAGAGCCCTAATTTCTTCATCAAAATTTATATCCACAGAAGATAACTGACTAGTAATAGTATTAAACTCATTTAAATGATCTGCAACAGATCAACCTTCTGCCGTTTTCATATTAAATAAACACTTCATGAGAAATACCTTGTTTGAAGCGGAGGGCTTTTCATATAGTGTTGATAGGGTTCTCATTAATTCTTCTGTCATCTTTGCTTTTGTAATATTAAATGCCACTGATGGTGCCAAGCATAACCGAATGCTTTTGAGTGCCTTTCTATCCAAAAGATCCCATTCAGCATCTTACATAGATCCTTGATTCTTGGCTTTTGCTTCTAATGACTTCCATAAATCCTTCTGATAAAGATAGTCTTCCATTTGCATCTTTCATAACTGGAAGTTCTGCCCATTAAACTTATCAACCCTTAGCTTACCCTCATCTGCCATCGCTCCCACTCAACCGTGAACTCCCACTTAACCGTGAGACTTTCTTGCAGAGGATAACTGAAAGACAACCTCTCTCTAATACCACTTGTTAGGATAAAACCACAGACATAAAAAAAAAAAAACTACATGCAAATATAACCAATAACAAAAAAATTAATAGATCACACAGAAATGAACACAAGGCACCAAGATTTAATGTGGTTCACCCAATCCCTGGGCTACGTCCACCAAATAGCAAGTTTGATCTTATTACAATCCAGTGATTACAACCTGATTATAGTCTGTAATCCCTTACAGCTCAATACCACCACAGGAAGCAATTTCACATCACAACACATAAAAATCCCTAACCCTAAGCCCTTTTATACAAGTATTAAACTGCTTTAGGGTTATAACATGTTAGCTTGAATCTACGAATGGTGAATCTATGAATCTCGATAAAATAGGGCCCCGAACCCCACTAATTATGGAGTATGTATAGTACTTTCCTGATCAGTCACCATAATCTAACAATATGTTGTGAGGAGGAGGATCAAATGTGTGGTCTTCTATGTCTAGGACAATCTTAGGAGGAGGATAAAAAAAACTCATAAAGGCCTCATGTATAGAAGGTATATCAATTAAATGCATATAAATAGGTTGATCATCTAAATGTGTCTCATGAGGAAGGGTATAATCCATGTCCTTATCTAAGGGCTCATTCCAAATAGGAGAATCATCCAAGTAGGGAGGAATGCATACATTAGAGGAAGAATTTTCATGAGGAAGAGAGTATTCAATATTCCTATTGAAGGGCTCATCCCAAAGAGTGGCATTATCAAGGTTAGGAACATCATGAAGGTCTAAAGGTTTATCAACATCATCTTTAGGAAGACGAGCCTCAATGAAAGAACATATCAACGTATCATCATATGCATAAAATGGAATGTCTTGAATATCACAAATGAAGCTTGAAAAGAAAAATAACAACCCCATTGAAAGGAAATGTAATCTAAAAATAAACACGATGCATTTTTTTTGTATTTTCAAAAAGGAAATATATGAAAATGAAAAAGGATATCTAAATACCACTAATACAAGCAATAAAATACAAAGTAGATCTAGATACACCTATAAAACATCCAATGTAAAGAAGGAGATAAGGGAGATAAAAAAGATCTAACTCCAAAATCTACAAAAATAGGGAAATATTTTGGGTTTACCAAAATAAAGGTAAACACCTAATGCAAATAAGGGAGATCTAACTCCAAAGATCAAAAAGAAGGGTGAAAGATGCTAGGTTCACAAAAATGTTTAATGGTAAAATGAGAGACACTTTAAATATGGTTGTAGATCTATGAATTCCAAGCCACTAAGCCATTCAAATATATGTGAGAGGGAAAGAGGAGAATTTCCAAATATGATTCCACTTGTGTTCCAAATTATACTATCTAGGACCCAAAGGAAGAATGGTGCTAATACTAAATCTAAATTATAAAGAGGAATGCAATACAAAGAAATGTACTCTTTGACCATTGGTAGGATAATGTAAATGTGAAATTGAACTAATTTCTTAAATAATGTAAATCTAGATGCTATGAAAACATATTAGCCCAATTAAGATATATATCTAGGGTAAATATATGAAAGAAAATTAAATATAAAAGACTCGCCTTGAAATATGTAGATGAAAATGTATTTTAGCTTCAAAACTCATAGATCTAAACTATTTTTGAATATCCATCCACAGATCTTGGAATAAAACAATGAAAGGAACAAAACCAAGAAATCTCCCTAAAAATGGAGAAAGAAGGACTAGGTCAAATTGGGAAATTTTTGAAAACTACAATTTCAAACATTGTTATGTTGTCATTGATGTCAAATCTACTGATGAGACATGTTTTTGTCTAATATAAATGTCACATTTATTTGATTGATGGAGAGGATTTGAGAAGTTTCTCATAACAAAAGAACCTAGAGGAAAGGTTGAGTTATGAAAAAGAAGTTGCAATGGATGTTTGATTAGTTAGACTTTGACAAGATGATTTGATTGCTTACATCATTAAGACATGAGAAAAGACTAAAATTTTGCTTAAGCTTGACCAAGGAATACATAAGAAGATTAAGGAACTTGAAGTTCATGTCAAGTGATGCTATTGTTAACCAAGCCATAGTAAGTGCTGAGAAAATTTAGTGTTGATGAGCATCAATATCGACTGAGAAAATAGTGTTGATGTTGAGCTAGAAGCTCTATAGAGGTTGAGCATCAATGATGATCGAGTGTCAGAACCTAGTAATGGTTGATTGAGAGTATTTTGAATGCCTATGAGAAATCATGATTTCTAGTCGACTTAGTTGATATCTTGGGATATGAAAAGCATGTTGAAGATAATGATTAATGAGTTGGATAATTTAATTCAAGGAAAGGATTAGGTAAGATACCTAATGAATGAATTTGATGAGAAGTTCATAGAGAAGAAGAGGATGAACAAATAAAATGAATGTGTTGGATTAGATCAAAAACCTTAAGATCTATTGTGATTGTAAGAAATGGAAAAGGACCAGAATTACCTATTTAAGGAGGCATAGAGATGAACTTTAGAGAGGAGAAAACTGTGAAAGAGAGATATGTGAAGAAGATAACAAAATAGAGAAGATGTGTGTGTTTGAGAGATTTCCAGTAAGATGGAAAAAATATGTTGAGGTTGATAAGCTAATTTAAGAAGAAGGATTAAGATTGTATTGAAGAGAAGGGTGAATGATTGAAGGGTTGCTAAAATAATCAAGGTCAAAGGTGACAAACACTGCTTATCAGGGATTCAACACTTGAACTAAATAGAGATCTAAAATTGAAAAAGTGAGTTGTAATCATATAGATAAACCCCTACTATTTTGTTTCTAATCATTGTAAATAATTTGTATTGAAATCCTTTTAATCAAAGGTTGACCTAACAATCATTAAGGACTTGCCAATCTATGTAAATCCTTTAAATGGGTGACATTCTAATGGAATTTTCTAAAGTCTTTAGGCTACTCCTAGTAGGGTAATTAAACTCTCTAACTAGGTCACATTTAACAATGTGTATTATAACCTTTAACATGGTTGAAACCTAATAGGGCTCACTTCAAAAGAGTGAAAAAATGGTGACATGTTGCTAGTGGTTTTTCCCAAATTGGGTTTCCACATTAAATCCTAGTGTCAAACTTGTGTTGAAAGTTATATGGTGTTTTATATCTCAAATGTTTACATTCAAAAAGTCTTCTAAATTAGGAAAATGAACTAAAAATTAATGTTGTTATTCAGATTATAGTAGAGACCGAGTTACAATAGGATAAGTAAAACATAAAAGCATTTAATCATTTGATTGTTCAGTTGGTACTAATATACCTAGAGTAACTAATTCTGCCCCCTCTTATTTATTCTAAACATTCTAACAATTGGTATCAGATCTCCTATGCTTATAAAGAGATGTTTGAAAATAGTTAAAGCTAAAGATCATGAATCACAAAAGGGAGGTAGAAATTTCCTACATGGAAAATGTTGACGAGGTTACATATATCTAGTATTGGTGATGTTGTGATAAGATTTGTGGATAATGAATATTTGAAGATAACAATTGTTCCTTTGACTGCTCAACAAATGAAGGAAAATCAAGAACACAATTAGGAAATGTTGGAGATTTCTTCAGCCCTAAGCTATGCTAATTTTGATAACGTAAAAGGTTGTGATAGTGCAAAGAATATATGGGATAAACTAAAGACCATATATGAAGGAGATGATAATGTCTTGAGAGACAAATCAGAGAGCCTAAGAGGTAAATTTGATGAAATGAGAATTATGGAAGGTGGAAACATAATGCAATATCATATAAGAATCAAAGAAGTTGTCAATGCTATTCAAGGTACAAATGGAAATATTGAAGATGAAACCATGATAAGCAAGGTATTAGAAACTCTACTTCCTCTTCTGGTTTCTACACTACAAGAGTTGAGATGCACTCTAGGTAATAACTTGACTTTGGAAGGTGTAATTTGTAGACTTACTACTTTTGAGATGTCTAATTTGGATAACAACACAACTGCTGCCATTGAATCTTCTTTTAAATCACAATTATTTCTTAGCAAAAGAGAAGGAAAACATGTGAAGAGTGAAAATGACACTTTTGATGATGAGCTTGATGAACTTGAATCACTTATTGCAAAAATATTGGAAGAGATAGAGGTAAATAAAAAGGTAAACTACCTATTATTTATTTCTCATGCAACAAGGTTGGTCATATTGTTGCAAGGTGTCCTAACAGAGAAGACAAGGATGGGAGAAAGAAAATAAAGTACAAAGGAAAGAGAGATGACCAAGACTACAAAAAAATAGTGATGATAAAGGTAAGAAATCTTGTTATATTGCTAAAGAAGAAATTGACATATAATATGAAAGTAATGATCACGAAGTTGTCTATGTTGCTATGAAAGAAGATTTTGATGAAGATGAGAAAACTACTTTAATTTCTTATGTGAACAAAAGTGACAGATGGATAATTGATTGTTGTTTCTCTAATCATATGACTAGTGATAGAAATAAATTTGAGGACATTGGACCATACAAGGGTGTTAGTGTTAAATTTGGTAATGATATTCCATGTATTGTGAAAGGCAAAGGGACCATTCAATTGATTGACAAAATCAAGGTGACAATGTTTACTAGGTGGAAGGACTTAACTATAATCTATTAAGTGTCTCACAATTAAAAAATAAGGGTAAAAAGTTTAATTCCATCACATAAAGGCTAAGATATATGATGTTGATAGCAAGTTGGTTGGAAGTGGTGATCATACAAGAGGTAACTTGTTCTATCTAGATTTATCTAATGAGAAATGTTTATTTGTACAACAAGAAGATGTTTGGTTATGGCACAAAAGTTTATGTCATGTAAATTTTGATGATTTGGTGAACACTAGTAAAATGAAGAAAGTATGAGGGTTTCCAAAACTAAAGAAGCCTGACAAAGCTATGTGTAAACAATGTCAATTGGAAAAATTGACAAAGTCTAGTTTCAAGAGCGAAACATACACATCTAGTGATATTTTGGAATTGTTTCATACCAACCTATATGGACCCATTGATGTTCAATGATATTATTGAGAAATTTTTTTTTTTTAGGAATACAATAAATGAAAAAGGTGAAGTTACAAGATATAAGGAAAAGTTGATATGCAAAGGATATGCTCAAGAAGAAGGGGTTGACTATTTAGAAACCTTCATTCCTATAGCATGACTAGAAGGATTCATAACTCTTCTTATATATTCAACCTAAAATTTTTTTAAGGTATGTTAGATGGATGTCAAATTCATATTTCTAAATGGTATACTTGGGGAAAAAGTGTACGTGGAACAACTTGAAGGATTTGTGGTCCTAGACAAGAAGAACATGTTAGGTAAAGTGAACAAAGCTCTATATGGATTGAAAAAGCTCCAAGAGCATGGTATGAGAGACTACAAAATTACTTGGTAAATATTGGTTTTGAAAGGACAAATGATAACATTAATCTATACTTGAAGAATGGTAAGAACAATGAGGTACTGCGATCTGATTTTTTTTTTATGGCATTATATTTGGAGGAATAGAGGCATTATGCAAATCATTTGTTGATCAAATGAAGAAGGAATTTTAGATGTCAATGTTTGTTGACATCAAATTCTTTTTTGGTTTACAAGTATATCAAATAAAATCAGAATATTCATTACTTAGTCCAAATATATCAAGACAATACTAAAAACTTTTGGAATGAAAGAATCAAGACTAGTGAGTACACCTATGTCTATAGGAAATAAGCTATCTAAAAGTGATGAATCTATTGATGCATTCCAAACACTATACAGATTAATGATTGGAAAATTGCAATATGTTTTTCATACTAGACCTAATATTGCATTATTTTTTGGGGTTTTCTAGATTTTAGAAAATCTTAAGGAGACTCATATAATGCTAGTGAAAAAATGATTGAGATATCTAAAAGGTACATGAGACTATGGATTGTATTACAAGAGGATTGATATATTTTAACTAAAGGTATTCACTGTCTCTGATTGGGTAGGAAACATTGATGACAAAAAAAACTCTAGTGGAGGTGCATTCCTTTTAGGAAAGAGATTGGTGTCATGGACAAGTAGTAAACAAAATTGTATTTCCCAATCAATAGTCTAGGCCGAGTATGTGGTAGCTATAGTGAACTATTCAAACATCATGTGGATCAAGAAATTAGTGAAAGGAATGAAGGAAGAAATTATAGATCTAGTGGTTATATATTGTGATAGCACAAGTTCTATCAACATATCAAAGAATCTTGTGATGCACACAAAAACAAAGCACATTGCTATCAAGTATCACTACTTGAGAGAACTAGTTCAACACAAAGAAGTGAAGTTGGAATATGTACACAACAAAGAGAAAATTGATGACATATTCACTAAAGTCTTACCTAAAGATGCTCATGAATATCTTAGAGGTAAAATGGAGGTGATTCCCCTAAGAAAAGCTACTTAAGCTACAAAGATGCATTGAATCAAATGTGCTAATCAGAATACCTTACACATTGATGTAGATACTTCTAATTTAGGAGGTGCTTAAGGTAGTCAAGTAAATTAAAGAAGAAGAAGAAAAAATAAATCAGTCATATACAAATGATAGATGATAGAATTCAACCTGACATGCCCCTATTTATATAATCAAGATGTATAAAGTATAAAGATAGTGTCTTTGGCATTGTTGTCAAATAGAGAGAGTATGTATAATGTAGAGATTGATGTATAAAATGCTAGAGGGAGAATATGTATACATGATATAAGAGGAATTCTGAACATAAAACTTAGAGGGAGTTTTTGAGATTGAATGGATGAGAATAAAAATGAAACTAAGGATATTAGTCACTCATGTAATTGAAATCTTTTGGATTGCATGCTGACAAAGAGGGATATCTTATTCATATAAGAAAATGTTTGAGGTTTTTTCATCAATTCCAAAGAGGGAGATTTTTGGAAACTACAATTGAAACAATTGTTATGTTGTCATTGATGTCAAATATACTAATGAGACATGTGGCTATCTAATCTAAATGTCATATCTATTTGATTGATGAAGAGTATTTGACAAGTTTCTCATAACAAATGCACCTAGAGGAAAGGTCGAGTAATGAAAAGAAAGCTACAATGGATGTTTAATTAGTTAGACTTTGAGAAGATAATTTCATTTCTTACATCATAAAGACATGGGAAAAGACATGAGAAAAGTCTGAAAGTTTTCTTAAGCTTGACCAAGGAATACAATAGAAGATTAAGGAACTTGAAGTTCATACTGAGTGATGCTAGTGTCAATTGAGCCACAGTAAGTGTTGAGAAAATTCAGTATTGATCAAGCATCAATATAAATTGAGTAAAAAATGTTGATGTCATGTAAGAAGCTCTATAGCAGTCAAGCATTAGTGATGATTGAGTGTCAAAACCTAGTAATGACTGAGTGACATTATTTTGAATGTGTATGAGAAACCATGATTTCTAGCTAACTCAATTAATTTGTTGGGATATGGAAAGTGTGTTGAAGATAACTATTGATGAGTTGGATCATTTAATTCAAGGAGAGGATTAGGTAAGATACCTAATGAAAGAATTTGATGAGAAGTTTCTACAGAAGAAGAGGATGAAAAGATACAATGAATATGTTGGATTAGATCATAAACCCTAAGATCTATGATGATTGTAAGAAAAAATAAAGGACTAGAATTACCTATTTAAGGAGGCACATAGACAAACTTTAGAGAGGAGAAAAGTGCAAAAGAGAGATATGTGAAGAAGAGAACAAAACAAAGAAGTTGTGTGTGTTTGAGAGATTTCTAGTAAGATGGAACAAAGCTATTAAGTTTGATAAGATAATCTAAGAAGAAGGCTTAAAATTGTTGTGAAGAGAAGGGTGAATGCTTGAAATGTTGCCTAACAAATCAAGGAAAAAGGTGACAAGGAAGGACTATCAAGGATTTCACCTGAACTGAACAAAGATCTAAAATTGAAAAAAGTGAGTTTTTAGAAAGTCCAAATATTTAAAGAAAATTTAATAGGTCCTAGAGGCCAAATGTAGTGAAAACTAAGTGCCTAGGGGTTATATGTATGGGTTGGGGGCATTTTCCACCCTTCTAGACCCTTTTATTGACTTTTGTGACCACCCAAATATCCCATTTTTACTTTAGTGCGAAAATTTGAACTTCACCATGAGTTGGACAAGTTTATACTCCACCATAAAGTTTTCCTTAATGATAGGATTAAGTTAGAAGACCCTAGAAGCCCTTAGTCAAGTTTGGAGTTATTGCAATTTTAAGGTGGTTGAGTTAGGAGCCTATTTAGTTACAAATTTGAGGGTTGAAGAGTGTTCACCTAATCTCTACTTTTAGAGAGAGTAAAACCAAGATTGAAGGAGGAAGAAGGGATAACTCTTCTCAAAAATTTTAGTTGCCAAAACCATTTGTGAAGGTAAGAATCCATCAAGCTCATGTCTTCATGCTATATTTCCATTACTTAAATAGGCTTTTTTTGTGTGTGTGAATTCATATGTATGATGAAACATGTAAGGGATGGGATTGTGATGGGTTTCTTAATTGTTTTCTTTTCATATATTACATTTTTTTTAATGATGGAAACTGTAAGGGTTGTGTTGGCATTACTCACCCTCGGCTAGGGTAGAAGTGACCATATATGGGAAGAGCACTTTAGTTGGACTTCGGGTAATGTAGAGTCTCTCCTCCTAACAAGGAGTGAGAGAGAGAGTAGGGTGATATGGGCCCCTACTCATTAGTACAAACCATGTTTGTATTTTGAAAATTGAGAAGTAAAAGAATGAAAGTTCTTGTGATTATAGCCTTGGAAGAGGCATCTGTTATGGTGTTGTGACTGACTTCCTATGCGCTAGAAAAAATCACCTTCTCCCTAGTCTGGTTCATTAATGAACTTATTGTACAAACCTAGGATGGGAGTTTTTGGTTGTATGTGTCGTTGTGTTAAATTTGATTGTTTCCCAGTCAGTTTTGGTTTCTCCATGGTTACCTTGATGTAATTTGTAGATTTCATAGTGGCTACCTTGATATGGAGCCAAGTAGGAATTCAAAGTTGTTGTTTCAATTCAAATATTTGGGAGACTTCTCCTCAGGATAATGATCCTATTGTAAAAAAATTATTGTTAGCCTTATTTCTGAAATGATTATGATCTTGGGTTTTCTTCCCTGGTTCTTTCCAGAGAGAGTCCTTGAATTAGGTGTTTGAATAAAATGAATAAGAAGTGGCTAGCCCATGTATGCTGAAAAAAATGAGCAATTTTCTTCCATGTAGTATTATTTATAACTCAAATTTTTATGCATATGATTAATGGTAATTAGGTGAAATGATGATATATAAAGTTATGCAATTTGATTCTGAACTATGTTAAGAAAATTTGATTATTTGAATGGTATTTCATCTTGTATTTTCGTAATTGTTGAAAAGAGAAATATTCCTATGTTGATTTATAAACAAAAAATCAAACTCTATGCTATAATTAAACCTAGAAAAAAAATATCCCCATGCCATATAAATTAAATTGTATTTGAAAATCTAACACTTAGAAAAAAAAGACCTTGACAAAATTTCTCATTCCTAGAGCAAAAATGCTCTCTACCCTTTGTATGGGAATATTTGAATTCCCTTTTATAATAGAGCATATTCTAAAAAGATTCACTTTAATATCTTTTGACATCATTTTAAATATTAGTTATGAAATTATAAAATGAAATAAAATCAAAATCAAATCAAATGAAGAAAATAATTTTAACCTATACTAAGTCTCACCCTCTAAACTTTAGAACATAACTACTTTTGACTATGTGTGCACCGATGCTGACATCAACCCACCATGCAAAGAAAGTACACAAGCCAAGGGATTGGTCAGGACTCTATAGTCAAGCATAATTGAATGCAAAAGAATAAAACAATAAATGAAAATTCCTCCTTCAAGGAATTGGATGTAGATTTGGGTAAGCATGCTTGTGCTAGGGAAAGAGGGGAGTTTAAACAAATTTAAATGCTTAATGCATAGCTATGTAGATTTTCTACTCACCCTCCTATTTATAACATGTCGCCCATGTCATCCTTTGTATGAGGTAGGCCTACATCTTGGGCAGTGCTCCAAGTATTGTTAGGGAGAATAGAATCAAGTGGAAAAAGGAGTTGGTAAAGTAATCACCCTCCATCTTAAAGTATTAACATCCTTCCCCAACCATTTCACCACCTTTCATGACCATTCCTTGGTCAGCATGAGAGGATCTTGGGGAGCACCCATGTTTATGGGACAACAAGTGGCCTAGTTTGTAAGGGGTTAGTATGTTAGTAGGTTAGAGCAATGTTTAGGAATAATGTTAGGAAATGGTTTGGGCAAACAAAGATTTGTATAGTTTAGTAACTTTTAGATGGTTACTTATTTTTATGGTGTTAGAGTTTAGTATGTGGAAATTTTAATTTGGTAATTTGGGTAAGGTGCAGTTTAGTATAGTTAGTTAGTGAAAATGTTGGGTTAGGTTAGTAGATAGTTTTTAGGCATGAAGGAATATTTAGTGTTGTTATTAAATTTATATTAAAATGATATTGCTTATTTGAGAAATATTATTATAAGTGTTCACTTATCCATTTATTTGTTCACTTATCCATTTATTTGTTTATATATATATGGAATTTATTCAAACATTATAATTTTCAAAATTAAGGTTTGATTTTTTTAATAATTTCTAATGTTTGATTTGAAGGTGTCATTGGGTTAGTAAGGGTTCTTATACGGTTCAAAAGTGTTATAACTCAAGTTGACTAGGTGACATAATAGGATGATTTAGATCTTGTAAATAGTTTATTGATAAATAATTAATATTTTTAACTAGTTCTAATTAGGTTATGATAACACCCGAAACTAAGTATTAGTATTATATGATAGATTTACCCTTAAATACTGAATTAGATTCTACTAAGATTGATTTAATATAGTGTAAAAAGGAATTGCATCATATGTTGGAAATATATATGATAGAATAAGTTACTAAGAGGGGAGGGATGAATTAGTAAATGACAAAACTTAATCTTTAATTACCAATTAATCCTTCATGCGAATTTTGATCATGCATAAATAACTGAAAGCAATAAAACATTCATAACACTTTGAAACACAATATGGTGACCCAAAAACCTTACAAATAGAAAGTAAAACTAGGGTGGGGATTATACCCACAAGCTTTAGTACTGTAGTATAAAGTTGGCCTGTTAAGGCTTACAATGATCACTTCTAATGATTTTTCTTGTTAGCAGCAATAAGGACTGCTAGGTCCACCTTGCAAAAGGATTTACAAACATATGATGAAGTATGCACTCGGTAAAGATATTTGCAAAAGACTATTAAGTCTACCTTGTGAAAGGATTTAACTAATCCACCTATTAGGATGAAACAGTGGCTAATCTTTGATTTGTAACTTTCTTTTCTGAATGAGATTCTTTTGAGTGTAATGATCACCTTCCTATGATAGATAAATTTTTGTTGCTCCTTATACTATTGTAGCCTTGTATTTCGTACTTCTTCTCTTCTTTGCTAGTTACATTCCATACATACATCTTATTAGATGTGATATAATACATTACATGTATACCAATCCAATTTACAAATCAACAAAGTCATTTACTATACAAGTTTACACAAAAATACACAAAGTTAGCTCAATTGTAGGAACTTGAGTTCTAAAGGCTAGCTCAATGAGGTTCTAATACTCAACATCTACTATCAATGCTAGGCATCATCATGCATTAAGTAGACATAGAAGCTCAATCCATACTGATCACTTCCAAGTAGTTTGAACTCAGTCTGCACTAGTGACTTGGTGAATACTGTGAAACTTGACATATAAATTAAATCACTTGATTCACACTGCATAGCTCGGTCAATGCTATCACAATGAGCTTGGTATAAACTGAGTCACTTGGTTGACATTGAGTGACTTGGTCAACATTGGATTCACATCATTGTAACTATGAACTCGATAGGCACTGCAAAACTTGGTTTGCACTGAGGAACTTGGTAAATCTTAAGAGACTTGGTTTACACTGCTGATCACCATCATGATAGAAATTGCTTGGCGCAAATTGAATACTATTCCTTGAACTTGGTAGCAACTGTAGAGCTCGATAAAGCTTGAAATGCTTGGTTAACACTGTTAACTATATAATTAGATTAGTAGATGTTGTTAGAGTAAATAAATAATTAATTATTAATTAATTATTCTATTTATTTAAGCTTACTTAGGTTAATACATTTATTTAATATTTAGTAGTTATTAGTTGTAGTGATGAGTTGTTGACAACATGAGAGTTTGTTCCTTTCTAGCATGTTCCACTTTTTTGTGGAAGAGTGCTTAGTTTTCAACCTTATCTTCTACCTCCTTCTAGCTTGTTCTACAAGCTTCCTTAAGGCCTTTATAAGTGGTCTCTCTCTCATTGTAAATTCATCCATTCAAACAACAATTTCATTTTTCCTATTGTGAAATATTTTCTCTTGCTTTGTTTCCTTCAAGCTCTTGCTCCTTAGGTTTCTCTTCAGCAAGCTATTTGCACTACAGGTGATCTTGGAAACTATGGAGTTGGATTTCATCAACTCCTATATGTTATTAGAGCCTCCCTGCTGCTTCTTGTTCGAAGGTTTTTTTTGAAACCGCGATTCGAAAACACAAACCCTAGTTTGTTTGTGGATTTTTCTTCAATTGGGAGGAAGAGCATTTTTTTTAGTATTTGGAGAAAAAGAAGAAAGAAGGTCTGGCATAATAGATCTGATATTTTTTGGAGGTACAATAGTGGTGATTTAGAAAAAATAACTACAACGGTGATTTTCAAACAGCGATATCTCCCTCATACAGACTCATTTTTTCGAGCAATTTTTTTTTGTTTTGGGGTAGAATTTCATGATCTATAGATTGGTGAAGGTGGTTTGACATCTCTATTCCTGAATTTTTTTGCAACTCACAAATTCCAATTTTTGCCACTTTAAATGCTTTGTACAGGCTCATCTGGACACATAATTAGGTTCTATTTTTTTTGAAAGTGCATATTTTTTTGTTTACTTTCCAAATCTGCAATTAGATTATAGGTTTTGTGGATAGAAATATTACTTTCAAAAATAGGCCCTAAATTGGCTATTGTAATCACACTAAGTAAAGAGTGCCCAATTTATACATTGTGAGGGGGCAACATTTTCTTTTTCATAATTTACTTCAGAATAAGACCCTTCTACTTCTGTCTTCTTCTTTCTCTGAATGGCAGATCCATTTGTGATTCATCTCACACCACACAACTATCACACCTAGAAGGCACAAATGACATGACTTCTCATGTCAAGGGGCTTATGGTCATGTCTGGATGAGAATCAACCTATTCTTACATGAGATTTTGAGGTTCTTCAAAATAGGAAAAAAATGGATGACGCCATGGGATTGATTACACGGTTATTTCATACAATCTACTATTTCACTTGGATGGTTTGACTACTCCACGAGCTTATTGGCTCAAATTTTAGACTTTGTTTGACCAAGTGAATGAGTTTTGGGCACTTCAGCTAGATGCAGAGCTGACTTCTTTGACATCTGATAGCTTTCCCACCATTGAGGACTTCTTGATGAAGTTCAAATCTCTACGTACACTTTTGTAGGGATGTGGGAAAATCAAGACAAATGATGAGTGTATCTTTTTGATACTCTCAAAGTTGAGGGGACAGTATTAGATCTTCTCTTCCACTTTCTACTCCATTATGGATGCCTTGGGTGATAGACACAAGATGCCTTCATTTGAGATATTTTGTGATTGGTTAACCCATGAGCAGTTCAAGATCACTCAAATGGATTCACTTTCAGGTTCACAATCACATGCATTGCTTGCCAAGGATACACAGGAGCAGAAGTCGAAGTAGATATCATATCCCTCTTCTACTAGTTCATCATCTTCTAAGAAGAAGGAGAAAAAAAGACTCAAACTCCTACCTATTCCTATTATGGGAAACAATCTCATGATGAGGCACATTATTTTCAAGAGAGATTTGATGGCTATGAGAAACAAATTGTAGATTTGCAAGCTCTTCTTCAAAAGAACAATGTTTCTTCTCCATCCTCTTCTACCTCACAGGGGTCTACCTTTTAGTCTTCTTCAACATCTTCGCCATCTACATCAGATCTTGGAAAGGGTCATGCATTAAAGGCTACCATTGCATCTCCTTCACATGTTCCTTGGATACTAGATTTAGGTGCTTCTCACCATATGACATCTTCTCAAGGTGTCTTCTCTACTCTTGAGGCTTCTCCTATTCCTCATATTCTCATGGGGAATAACACTACCCTACCAGTTTGTGGGAAAGGTTCAGTTCAAATCCAGGATGGTATATTCAATGATGTATTGTATGTTCCATCTTTGTCTGCCAACCTTCTCTCAATTTCTTAGATTACACGCAGTTGATCAGGGAAGACAGTTGAGTTCACTACTAATTTAGTCTTCATTTGGGATTGTCTAATAGGAAGTCTTAGTGCTATAGGGGTAGTTGATCCTTCCACTCATCTCTACACCTTCTCTCACTTTGGTCCACCATCTCCATTGTTGGAGCACACTACTTCTCTTTCATAGGAGCATCATGTGGTGCAGTTAGGATACTTGAACCTTTGTATTGTTCTTGAGATCCCTATTTTGACTGCCACACCACATCTAGTTGAGGACTTTTCTCTTTAGCAAGATTCTTCTTCTTCTACTCTGCTTGATCCTCCAACTTCATTCATTGAGACTCCAGGTGCACCTATTATGGATACTATAGCAAACATTCATGATAGTGTCATCACACCTACCTTGGGGATTCCATTTTAAGATCCTCATACTTTTTCCTTTAGGCATCAACTAGGCTTTCCAGTTTTCCCCCTCATTCAGGGGTTCTCTTGTTATGTGCCCTTGTTCCTTTCGCATTGGAGTTTCATTGGTTCGATCATTTCTATAGGAGCTCCATCATTCTAGGGAGGCTTTGGTGCCTTTTCTATCTCTCATGGGCGGCGGGGATGGTTGTACTTATGGTTTTGAGAGAGTCTCTTGAAACATTTTCGGTGGAAGTTGTCCTTGGGGGGATTGGTTAAGGCCTTCCTTCCTTCACTTCAAGTTTTTTCTCTTTTCTGCATGTTGTTTTTACCTCTTTTTGGGGGAGGTTTTTTCCCACATGGTTTTCTCTCTTTCCCCATTTTCAGAGGTTGCATCTCTTTACATTGTACATGGGTACCTAAAATAGCCTCGTTGCCGGGAGCCATTCTGCATTTTCATCTTAGTTTTGGGAGCTTAAGGCATTCCCCTAAGTTGCACTTAAGGGGGGGTGTTAGAGTAAATAATTAATTAATTATTAATTATTAATTCTATTTACTTAAGCTTACTTAAGTTAATGCATTTATTTAATATTTAGAAGTTATTAGTTGTAGTGATGAGTTGTTGACAACACGGGAGTTTGTTCCTTTCTAGCATGTTCCACTTTTTTGTGGAAGAGTACTTAGTTGTCAACCTTATCTTCTACCTCCTTCCAGCTTGTTCTACAAGCTTCCTTGAGGCCTTTATAAGCGGTCTCTCTCTCATTGTAAATTCATCCATTCACATTGCAATTTCATTTTTCCTATTGTGAAATATTTTCTCTTGCTTTGTTTCCTTCAAGCTCTTGCTCCTTAGGTTTCTTCTTGGCAAGCTATTTGCATTGCAGGTGATCTTGGCAACTGAAGAGTTGGATTTCTTCAACTCCTAGAGATGCTATTTATCTAAATAAGTGTGTGTCATTAATAATAAACATGATTGTAATGTCAACAATCTCCCCCTCTGGCATTAGTGACAAAAACACTTATCAGTCAAAATTGAATACTCAAAAAGTCCAAAACACTTTTTATTCTTGACTTTGTGTCTTTAACTCGGTAGAATACTCTATTTTTGAGATTTTTCAAAAAATTTCTTTTATAAGAGATGTATCTCTGAGTATCTGTACATATATAATATGATAATGCTTCCCCATACATATATACACAATATACATTACATCTTTTCACAACTTCTAATCTTTACATATGATATATACATTTTCTCCCCCTTTATATACAACATCTTATATTATATCTTCTCTCCTTTACAATATACATCTTCTCCCCCTTTTTGACATTAATGCCAAGGATGTATGCTATATACTATATAATAATGCCAAAATGTGACAAGAAATTTGAATGTACCTTTAGAATTAGCGTTATTGTCTTGTCCCAATTTTCTTGCAACACTTTTCATGTGTACAATGCAACTTGTACTTCTGTTGAAAGTTCTATCATGTGGTCTACAATTGAGAAGTTGTTATCATTGATGAGGGTTTTAGATTATGCAATATGTTTCTGCAATGCATCCATGTTTGGGAGAATTATGCCTTATATATCTAGTAGTGTAGCTCTTATTCTAGCTTCTTCTCTTAGCAATTCTACTTGCATATTAGTTAAGAATATAATCTAAGTATAGTGGGAAGAGCTATAACTCGGGTCAAGTTGTAACTATTGTGCACTTTCCTTCAGATCTTCATCAATTTTAGAAATTTTTTCCTTAATTTCTTTGGTGAAAATTGAAGTATCGTAGAATTTACCGAATAATGAAGTCACATTGTTGCAAGAGGTATCCAATGAGCCTATAATAGTAGATAGATCTACTTGATGAATTGCAATATTTTGAGCAATAAGCTCCAAAACCTTATTCTCAAATTTCTTTTCTGCTCTCTGCAACAATTTCTCTTATCCATTCAAATCTTTGTTAAATTTTTGGACTACCTCTGCTAACTGAGACAAAATTGGTTGAGAAGTGTCAAACTCTATGTTGAGTGCCTTTGCTAGAATATTCTTTGCATCTTTAAGCACTTGAAATTCCTTATTTCTTTCATCTCTAAGCCTCTGCTACTTAGCATTCTTCTAAAGAAGTTCTCCAAATATATGCATCTGATCAGGATTAAGATTGGAGAAATCCCAATTCGAAATAACAATCTCCTCATCAAGATCAATTTTTTCTTCCTTCTCTTTTCCTTTACTCAATTTTTTTTTACTTGGTTGAGGCTTGGTCTCAACTATCCTTTCACTTATTAATTGCATGCTAGGAATGGAAATAATAGTAAAAATAGTAAGACATGCAAAAAAAGTAGATACTGCACTTATTAGATGGACAAGGAAGTTTTGAATGCTTGGTAGATGAAGTGCTTGTCACTTTTTTAAATGAAATACTGAGTTGACTAGGTGCAAAAATTGATTGAGTGCTTATACTTGCAATGTTTGACACAATCAATTCTATAGTAGCTTTATTTGAGCTTGATGTTTTCAATGTTTCACTCAGAGAATGAGGAAGTGAGGCTATGACCACTACTACAATCTTTTATGGGTCAGTCTCCTCAATGTTCTAAACTTTAGGTAGATCTTCCTTGGTAGCTTATGTCCCTATTCCTATTCGTCATCATCTATATTTTCATAATGTGTTACCTCTTCATCATTAGTTTCCTCTTCCTTGTCATGTTCACCATCATCTTCATCGTTGTCACTGATATGAACCACAAAATCACTCTATTTGTAAAGATTGAAAATTTTCTTCCATGTGTTGGTAGCATTCCTTACCACATGTTCAATGTAATTCATCAATATAAGACAAGTGTTGAATCTTAAGGTAAGTTTTTCTTCATTCTTCTTGATGGATTCTTTCACCTCCTTGTTATTCAAGCTCGACATTAGTTTCCTTAGGGGGTGCTCATAAATATCTTTAGTATTTTTCATAGCATGCTCTCATCTTGGCTTATTTTTCTCCATTAATTCACTAGTAATCTGCTAAGCAAGTTGGTCTAGAGAATATTTCCATTTACCAATCTTAGACATTATCATGTCTTCTACTTGCTTTTGCTCCTCTATAGTTCTTATCTCATACCTTAATGATCTAAAATTTGTTATGCTGACTCCTAAATCTATTTCTTTCAACCTTTCCTAAAAGGTGGGTGGAGGCTATTTAAAGATCACATCTCCTCCTTCTTTATCAAGTTTCTTCATGTATGACCTCCTTGTGAACACTACAATAGATGGTTTTGTAGGTTTGGTTATAATAACCTTACCTTTCTTCTTTACTAGCTCTTTTTCCTCTGATTCATCTTCATGTTTTGCTTCATCATCCTCAATTTCATCACCTTTACCTTTAGTCAACAGAAGAGTGGAGCTTGTTTTCAATTTTTCTATCCTATTCTTGCATTTGTTGACTATCGAGGGATTTTTATTTCAAGGTCTATTCTTTCCTTTGCTTCATCATAGGTGCCAAAGTATGAAGCTTTTGGGTCGACAGGATCATTATTCAGTGCTTCAATAATGTCTTTGGTTTCATCTATGTTAACCTCATAACCTAGAGTATTGACCCATACAATTCTTGGCCTTACTGCTTGTATATATACTTTATCACTATCAACCATGAAACAAATATCATCTATGTAATCATCAAAAAGTTTCTTGGGTATCCTGAATCTATTATTCATCTTATCCTTAAATGCATCAAAGTAGTTATCCATATATAATACCCACATAGTTTTCTCCCATTTTAGTTATATATGTTGGAAATATTCAAGATATGACAAGTTACTGAGAGGGGAGGGGTGAATCAATAACTTTAAAATTTTTCCTTTTAAATTCACCAAAATTCCATTTATGCTACTGCATACATTAATATGAAAGATAAAACATTCATCACACAAAAGAACACAATGATTTGGTGACCCAGAAACCTTCAAATAGAAAGTAAAATTGGGGTGCGGATGATACCCACAAAACTTCAATATTGCAGTATAAAGTTGGCCTGTTAAGGCTTGCATTGACCACTTCTAGTGATCTACCCTGTTAGGAGCACAAAGGACTGCTAGGTCCATCTTATTAGAGGATTTACAAACATACAATGAAGTATGCACTCGGTTAAGAGATTTGTACAAAGACTATTAAGTCTACCTTGTTAAAGGATTTAGAAACTGATTCACCTATTAAGATGAAGTAGTGGATCTACTTACAATTGATTGCTGATAAGATCCTTTATGCACTGATCACCTTATGTTATGGATATAACTTTTTTGCCTCTATATTGACCTTGCTATATTCCTTGAACTACTGCTGATAATCCTTCACATGTACTTCTCAAAAATATTTCACATTACTTCACTATTGCTTAATACAAATTATATCTTACAATACACCTTATATATATACCTTTCAAATTTACAAAACTACAAGGTCGGCAAAAACACAAGTGAACAATACATTACAAAGTCGGCCCAATAGTAAATAACTCAGGTTCACTGAATTGATTCAGTGACCTTTTGATACATGGCATCCATTGCATTACTCAGCATCATCATGCACTCGGTAGAAGTGAAGGCTCGATCCATACTAATCACTTGATGTAGCTCTGAACTCGATGACTTCTAGTGACTCGATAGATGTAGTGTTACTTAGTAGATACTGCACACTAAGTTTACCTTGCTTCACTCACTAAACACTACTTCTTCCAATGCTTGGTTTACATTGAATCTTCATGACACAAACTTACTACTCTGTAGACACTATAAAGCTCGATAGACACTTCTAATCTTCACATTGCCTGTATTCACTCGGTAGCCAGTGTTTGCTCAGTGTAAACTGTTGAATACTACTAGAATGGTTGGTGAGTGTAGAAAATTAGGTGTTAAGCTTGGTAGCTATACTGATATGGATAAGTGTTGTCACTAATGGCAATACTAACTTAATGCCAACAATCTCCCCCTTTGGCATTAGTGACAAAACACTTACAAACCAAAACATATGTACATAAATTGACTCATTGAATTTTTTTTTTCAAAATTGATCTTTGTAAAGCTACTACATATATCTCCTTGATGACACATAATGTATATACAAAGATACTTATGTACATAGTTAGACACATATACATGCTAACTCTATTGAGTGCTATCTCCCCCTTTCACGTATGCTAATATCTCTCTTTATATACAAAATTTCCCCTTTTGCTTATACTAATATCTCTCCCCCTTTTTGATAGTAATGCCAAAGGACTACATATGCTATCTATATAGTTACACCAAAATGAGAGAGAAATTCTTGATGTACCTTGAGAATGAGGGCAAATGCGGTATCCCAATTCTCTTGCAAAATTTGGCAGGTGGAGAGAGCAATCTAAACCTCTACTGATAATTTGATCATGTGATTAGCCACTAAGAAATTTTGATCCTGGACCAATGTCTTGCAATGAGCAATATGTTTCTGCATCATATCCATTATTGGCAAGACCATGTTCTAAATATCAATCAAGTTTTCTCTTATTCTTGCTTCTTCCTTTAGAAGTTCTACTTGCACTTCTGCTAGATATTTCACCTTGGTGTGATGAGAAGAGCTAGAAGAGGGGTTAGCCTGTAACTTTGATGCACTAGATTTCATGTCAACATCAATCTTATTTAGCTTCTCCTTTATTCCATTGGTAAAACCAGACATATCACAAAGTTCGGCAAAAAGTGATGCATCATTATTAGAAGAATTTTCAAAATTACCCAAAAAATGTGGAAAATTCAACTTGTTTGATTGCTATCGGCTAAGCAATATGCTCTAACACCTTGTTATTAAACTTCCTTTTAGCCTTATCAATTAGCTTCTCTTGTCTAGAGGAGTCCTCATTAAATTTCTGTACAACTTCTCCTAACTAAATCAAAATATTTTGAGTGGAATCTAATTCAACACCTAAAGCTTCTATGATTATGTTCTTGGCATTTTCAATTATTCTATACTCCTTATCCCTTTTAAACCTTAACTACTTTTGCGTAGGTTTCTTCTCTATGAGTTGACTGGCTAACATCATTTCTTCAATAGTAGCAGTCTCATAGTCAATCTTAGGTATTATTATCTTTGTGTCTAAGTCAATATCTTCTTCAATTTCTTTTCTAGTGATCAAAAGTTTTAATGGTTGCCTTGGTTTTACTTCAGTGATTACTAGTTTGACCATTGGAATAGATACAATAGTAGAGATATAAGGGCTAGTAGTGAAAAATGGGATAATACTAGGAGCACTAACCGAGTTAGAAACTAAAACACTTCCCAAAAATGGTCCCACACTTGGTAGAATACCCATAGAAATGTTTGAACTAACTAGAATCAAAGTAGATGCATACAATGCTAATGAAAACAAAACTATAGAGCTTATTGGA
This sequence comes from Cupressus sempervirens, assembly GCA_028749045.1. Taxonomy (NCBI): domain Eukaryota; kingdom Viridiplantae; phylum Streptophyta; class Pinopsida; order Cupressales; family Cupressaceae; genus Cupressus; species Cupressus sempervirens. Next base: position 401,456,743 of record CM053783.1, on the reverse strand, counting down.
ATTGATGAAGAAAAAATTATAGAATTTACTAATGCACTAACTAAAGATGTAGGAGCAGAGGGAGCTAACTTGGTAGCTGAAAAAGTAATAGTTAGCTCAGTAGATAAAGTGCTTGACACTTCCATTGCAGACACTTGAAGTTGGGAGGTGGCTGGTGAAGATTGAGAAATTGAAGTTGCTATTGTTCTCAAAATCTCATTAGTAGAAGCTATCTCCATAGATGTGATAGTATGTGGTGGAGTGTGAGGAAGAGATGTAATTGCTTCTGTTGCAATTCTGACTAGATCATCTTCATCCTTTTCTTCCTCTTCTACTTCATCCTCATTTCCTTCTTCTTCCTTCTCCTCCTTTAGAGCATAAAATTTTCCTGTAGTAATTGAGATGGAAGGAGTGTTGTCATCATCATCATCATCATCATCACTATCATCATCTTTAATTACAATAGTTTCATATGATGGCTTGTTGATATGATATACATCTCTCTAGACATCTGAGGCATGCTTAACTACTGATTCTATGTTATTCATTAATATAAAACATGAGTTAAGTTTTAGAATCATTTTGTCTTCATCCTCTTTTATTGTCTTCTTTACTTCTACATTAGTTAGATTAGGTACTAACTATCTCAACTATTGTTCAAAGATGTCTTTTACAGTTTGCACCATGTTCTCCCATCTGACTTTGATTTTGGAAAATAGATCTACATGGATTTGTGGTTGAATTTGTGTAGGGGAGTATTTCCAGATACCCATCTTCTCCATGATTAAGTCCTCAATCTCTTTTTTCTCATCCGAAGTCTGCATCTCATATTTGAGAACTTTGAAGTTACATATTCCTACTCTAACTCTTAGCTATTTCATCCTTTCCTCAAATGTGGGTGGATAGCGAATGAATACTGGTTCACTTTTACCTTTCCTCCTTCTCCTAGAGAACACTATGGTTGGTTTCTTCTAAGGTTTGATGATAACCACTCTACCTTTCTTCCTCATTGGTTCCTCTTTCTTTGATTCTTCTTATTCTTCTTCATCATATTCCTCCTCTTCATCTTCACCCTTGCCCTCAGTAAGCATTAGAGGACCTTCATCTATCTTTAATTTGGCAATTCTCTTCTTGCCTCTACTGAGAGCTTGAGGAATCTTAATGCTAAGCTCTATCCTCTTTTTGGCTTCCTCATAAGTGCCAAATGTAGGAAGATTTGGATTGGCCAACTCATTTACTAGAGCCTCAATGATGTCTCTAGCCTCATCAATGTTAATTTCATAAGGCACTGGTTTTACCCATGCCACTCTCGGTATGACTGCTTGAATGTACACTCTATCACAGTCCACCATGAAGCATATGACATCCTTCTAGTCTTTTACAAGCTTTGGTGGGATACAAAATTTGTTGTTCATTTTCTCCTTGAATGCCTCAAAATAGTTATCCAACACCCTTTCAAAGTTTTCACCCATTTCTTCAATAAAATCATTTATCTGATAAAGAACAGGGGTGTCTTTCCTCCATACAACTATGCCCTTAGATGGAAATAATTTTTGAACATAAAAGAACAAACAGGTAAGCAATGAACCAAACTTGAAGGAATTGTTCTTGGAAGTCTTCACACTTTAAATTTTTTTGTTTAATTGCTTCAGTAATACATCTGACAAATCAAATTCAAGGTTCTTCTTTATAACCTTGTATGCTAGGTCAACTACCTCATAGGGAACATTAGTCAACCAACTTGACCTGTAGATCTTATGTGTAGTGATATGGATGCCAAACCTAAGCTCTATATTAGTGACATTGTTTAATTTCAAACCTCTACCATCCCACTCGGCTAGGGTTTTCTTTTGTAGTTCCTCATGACCTAGGGTTTTGGTTGACTTAAGCTTCGCTTAGTATTGGTAGACCTGTAACCTTGTGTATCATCTTCTTTGTAATCAGAATGGGTTGCTCCAACCATAATTGACCACTATGGAACTAGCTCAATATGTATCTTATCCATTTTACTTGGAAATTTTGAGGCATGTGAGGGATATAATTAATCCTTTAGCTTCCAAATGTTTATGCTCAAGTTTCAAAACTCTATCAACGCACATTTCAGCTAGGGAAATATCCATTTCTAATGTCCCTAATTCTTGAATAGAACATTTAAAATGAGTTCTTATGTCATTAATTAGGAGTACCTTTGGCTAGATTTGTGACTGAGCTCCATAAGGATCAAGTGATTCAGCAACAGCTAGAACAATCTTGAAATTTGGTGCTTTCCATTCAACACCCTTAACCAACATTTCATAACCCTTCTTTGGTTTAGTGCTACCTCCACTGGTAGATGTCATCGCTACTTGGTAGACGATTAAATTTGTGAATATCTCTCTATTAAAACACTCAAAAACACTATAGTGCTCTTTCAAATTGCTCTGCTCTTCAAATATTGTGAATGCGGTGAAAAATAAAATGGAAATTGCCCCATTTTGTTGAGAAAATTTCATAAATGCTCAACATCATAATGACTCGGTGCATGAAAAACTATCATCCACTGACCTAACTCGGCAAGAGTATCGACTCGGTAGATGAACCAAATTTCTCTTACTCTTAACCTTGCTCGGTAGGGTCTTCAACTGACTTTCCTTGGTAGAGTCTGATGCAACTCAGTGAAAGATGACCTTTTTGTGATCCTAGTGTATATGGAATACTGATTGGATCATTTTCATTCCTCATATTTCTTGGAACTATTTATGATTTTCTTGCTGATTATAGCTCCAATAAACTCTTAAGAATTTAGTTTGAGGGGATGGAGTCACCCACTTCTTGAGTGACTTCACTTCCATGATTTGAGCTTGTATCTTCAGTAGGTTAAGGAGTCCATTGCTACCTCATTTGTTTCCTTATGTTGTCAACCCTTTCTTTCTTTTCATCTTCAACTTTGCCTATATTCATGCAATTTTTAGCTATATGATCGAGTTTAGTACATGTGAAACACTTTATAGTAGTATCTTTCTTTCTTAGGTAATGCCTTGCACAATTTATGCCAGTGTGCCCATATTCTCCACAATAATGACATCTGCACTAGGTATTGTAGTCCCATCCAAATATTGCCTTTACAAGTTGTTTAGCTGGATTTAATGATTTGGATGTGCATTGAGATGCCCTGTGACCATGCTTTTTGCATTTGTGACATTTACCTTCAAATTTTGATTTTTCCTTGCATTCGTTAGCTTTGTGACCATGCTGATTGCAGTTGTAGCACTTTCCATTGAACTTTTCTTTTCCATTGCTCCAGTATTTGTTTGATGTATGACTAATTTTCCCACAATGATTGACAGAGAGTTTTTGATTCCTTTTTGAACCTTGCTTGGAAGATTCACCTTGTTCTTCATTGTATCCAAGTCCTACTTTACCTTTTTGCCTATGAAGATTCTGCTCATTTTGTTGATTCAATTGATTCATGTCTTCTTGTGATTTCAACATTTTCTCATTGATTTCTTCATTTGCTCCAGTGATTTGATCAATGAGGTCTTCATGCTGATTGGATTGATTTTTTTCTTCATTGTTTCCTGCCTCTAAGTCTTCATTTTCCTTATTCCTTTGTTCCAAAATTTCACATAGCCCGATTGATTGAATTTCTTGTTCTCTTTTGAGTTTCCTTACTTCTTGTAGAGAGCCATTCTTTGCTAGGAGTTCCTTGATTGCCTCATTAGCTTCATTTGAGCTACTTGATGGGAAAAAGTCTTCAATATTTTCTTCAACATACTGATGGTCATCCATTTGTCTTGAAAATTCCTTCCTTCTTTTCAGTGATTGGGAAAGATGCTCCTTTGCTTCTTTGTGTTGAGCTATGGCCATCTCCAAATCTAGCTTTTCATTTTCAATTGCCTTGTCAAGTTTGAATATCTCCATTTGTCCTTAGATCTTTTCTCAAGCTGTCAAGCTTTTATCCTGAGAACCACAAAGCTCTAATACCAATTTTTGGAAATATTCAAGATATGACAAGTTACTGAGAGGGGAGGGGTGAATCAATAACTTAAAAATTTTTCCTTTTAAATTCACCATAAATTCATCTATGCTACTGCATACATTAATATTGAAAGATAAAACATTCATCACACAAAAGAACACAATGATTTGGTGACCTAGAAACCTTCAAATAGAAAGTAAAACTTGGGTGGAGATGATACCCACAAAACTTCAATACTGCAGCATAAAGTTGGTCTATTAAGGCTTACATTAACCACTTCTAGTGATCTTCCTTGTTAGGAGCACAAAGGACTACTAGGTCCACCTTGTTAGAGGATTTACAAACATACAATGAAGCATGCACTCGGTTAATAGATTTGTACAAAGAATTTTAAGTTTACCTTGTTAAAGGATTTAGAAATTGATTCACCTATTAAGATGAAGCACTAGATCTACTTACAACTGATTACTGATAAGATCCTTTATGCACTTATCACCTTATGTGATGGATATAACTTTTTATCCTCTATATTGACCTTGTTGTATTCCTTGAACTGTTGTTGATAATCCTTCACATGTACTTCTCAAAAATATTTCACATTACTTCGCTATTGCTTAATACAAATGATATCTTACAATACACCTTACATATATACCTTTCAAATTTACAAAACTGCAAGGTCGGCCAAAACACAAGTGAACAATACATTACAAAGTCAGCCCAATAGTAAATAACTCGGGTTCACTGAACTGAATTGATGACCTTCTAATATATGGAATCCACTGCATTACTCAACATCATCATGCACTCAATAGAAGTGAAGGCTTAGTCCATACTAATCACTTGATGTAGCTCTAAACTCTGTGACCACTGGTGACTTGGTAGATGTAGTGTCACTCGGTAGATACTGCACACTGAGTTTACCTTTCTTCACTTGGTAAAAAATACTTCTTCCAATACTTAGTTTACACTGAATCTTCATGACACAAACTTAATGCTCGATAGACACTGTGAAGCTCAATAGACACTGCTAATCTTCACATTACCTATATTCACTTGGTAGCCATTGTTTGCTCAGTGTAAACTACTAAATACTACTAGAATACTTGGTGAGTGTAGAAAATTAAGTGTTGAGCTTGGTAGCTATACTAATATGGATAAGTGTTGTCACTAATCACAATACTAACTTAATTCCAACAATATATTCATTGATCTGATAAAGAATAGGTCCATCCTTCCTCCATATGACTGTACCTTTAGATGGGAAAAAATTTTGCACATAGAAAAATAGACAAGTTAAGAGTGAACAAAACTTACAAGGATTGTTCTTTGAAGTTCTTATACTCTCCATATTTTTGTTGAACTAATTTAGCATCAACTTGGCAAGGTCAAATGACATATCATTCTTGACCACTTTGTATGCAAGATGCACTGCTTCCCATGATACACTGTTGAGTCTACTTGAGCTATATATTTTTTGCATGATGATATTTATCTTGAACTTCAATTCCATATCCATGACACAACTAATCTTCATTCCCCTTCCATCCCACTCGGTAAAGGTTTTCTTTTCTAGTTTTACCTGACTTAGGGTTTTAGTTATTTTTTCTTTTGCTAGCATAGGAAGACCAATGATCCTATGTATCATCTTATTTGTTATCACAATGGGTTGTTCCAACCATAGGAGACCATTATGCACATGGATGAAGATAAATCTTATCCATTTGATTTGAAAGTCTCATGGCATGTGTGGAATGTGAGTCGAACCCTTTGCTTCAAGGTGTTGATGCTCCAGTTTTAACACACCATTCACACACAATTCTCTCAATGACTCATCCATTTCCAGTGTTCTAATATCTTGAATAGCATAATGAAAATGAAAATGAATATCATTAATGAACAGTACCTTCGATGGAATTTGAGCTTTAGCTCTACCCAAATCTAGGGTTTCTACAACAACCAGACTTAACTTGAAGTCTAGTGCCTTCCATTCCATGCCTCGAACCAACATATCAGATCACTCAAATGCTCAAAAATTGCTTTTCACAAATAGATCTAAAAAATTCATGGTGACAAATGACTTTTATTTCCCCCTTTTATCAAATTTTTCCTTCCAATCACCATAAATTCTTAGTACAATTATTTGCTCAAATGAAAGACTATCTTCCACTCAACCTGCATTGAATGCTTGGTAGAGTCATCCATGACTTGGTGTCTACACAACAATTTTAGTAGCTCCCGACCTTTCTTGGCAAGGTCTTGCAACCTGACCTCACTCAGTAATGACTAGCATCTTCTTGAATGCTCAATGAACCCTTTGCATCTTGAATGCTGATATGGATCTTTCATTTTGCTAACTGGGACTAATTTGAGATGACTTCTTCAAAATCTTAGTTCTAGTCCTTTTTGCAAGAGATCAAGTGGAAATGCTTGAGTCATCCAATTTTTGAGTGACATGATCATCATTTCTCGAACTTGCATTCTTAGAAGATTTTGGAATCCATTGTTGTTTCATCTTCTTTCTAATGTTATCAGCCTTGGTTTTCTTTTCATCTTCAATTCTTTCAGTATTGATACAATTCTTGTCAAGATGACCAAGTTCTATACAAATAAAACATCTTCTGGTAGTGTCTCTTATCCTCATGTGATGTTTTAGACAATTCATTTTGATGTGTCCAAATTCTCCACAATAATGACATCTGCACCAAGTGTTATAGTCCTAGCCAAATATAGCTTTTACAATTTGTTCTACTAGGTTCAATATCTTAGTTTTGCATTTTGAGGATTTGTGCCCATGCTTCTTACATTTGTGATATTTTCCTTCAAACTTAGGTTTCTCTTTGCATTCATTATGCTCTATGACCATGTTGATTGTAGTTGTAGCATTTTCCATTAAATTTAAGTTTCCCATTGCTCCAACATTTTTTTGATGTATGACCTATCTCACCACAGTGATTGCAAGTAGGTCTTTGATTCTTTTGAGCTACTTGCTTGGATGATTTGCCTTCTTCTGTATATCCAATTCCTACTTTTCCTTTTTGTTTGTATTGGATTTGCTCATTTTGTTGATCCAGGTCTGCTTGATATTTCATCATCCACTCATTGATTTTCCTTTTAGTGTTTAGATCATTCTGCAATCTTTCATTTTATGATCTTAAATTCATGATTTCTTCATATGCATTGGTGAGCCGATCAATGAAGTTTGTCTACTGAAGGGATAGTTGCTAAATTTCATTATTCTTTCCTTCTGTCTCTTCTCTTATCTTGTTTTTCTCTTCCATGACTTCATACAATATTTTTGACTAAATTTCTTGTTCTCTTTTCAGCTTTCTTACTTCTTCTTGAAGTGTACCATTCTTTTCAAATAGTTCTTTGATTTCTTTAGTAGCTTCATCTGAATTTCTTTCTGAATGAATGTCTTCAATTCTTTCTTCAATGTAGAGATGGTCATTCATTTGTATTGAAAGATCTTTTCTTATTTTCAAGGATTGAGAGAGTTGCTCCTTTTCTTTCTTGAGTTGTCCAATAGATAATTCCAAATCAATCTTTTCATTGTCAATAGCCTTGTCAAGTTTAAATACCTCCATAACCTCTAATCTTTTCTCAAGCTATTAAGCTTCTTTCCTGAGAACCATGAAGCTCTGATACCAATTGTTGGAAATATATTGTTGGTTTAAAGAATAATTTTGATAGCTAAGTGTCAATACACTTAACCATTTTTCACTATACATGCCGAGAAATCCAGTTTCATCAAGTACCGAGCAATCTAGAATGATCAAGTGCCGAGTGATATCAAGTGCCGAGTAATATCAAGTGCCAAGTGATTAGGTGTTGAGTGATACAATTTTGTTTAGGTGCCGAGCTATCCAAGAAACAACATGTGCTGAGTATCAGTAATGCTTCATGAGCTGAGTAACTCAGAATATCAGCATAAGAGTTTGTAATTGCACAAACTATGATGTAAATGATTTTTGTAGCCAACACAAGGTAAATCTTGAAAGATCTAGAGATAAGAATGAATCTTTTACATTTCCTATGCAATCTGCATGCAGCCAATTGGAAAATTGGAAAGGCATGCAACCAATCAGCAAAAGGCAAGTATTGAATGGGAAATTGAGATTCAATGTGGATCATAGATCCATACCTAACCCTAATTCTTCGAAGTCTTTTTAAGGAAGACAAAAGTCTCACTATAACAAGGATGAGAGAGGGAGAATAGTGTTAAGGGGAAAACATAGTGGAATTCAGTGAAAGGAGACACAGAGGGTAAGAGCAACAATTCGATATTCAGTTGATCTGAACAAAGCAAAGGAGATGAAAAAAATTAGATCTCAGAGGATCAAAATCAGAGAGAGAGCAAAACAACTGTCTGCATTTAGCAATCAAGGATTGCAAACTATCAAGTTTATAATACCTAATACTCTCTTACCATTGTATTAGAAAGGAAACCCTATGTAGATAGGTTGGCTTAACAACTATTTGTAGATCTTTATCAAAAGGTGATTAAATCCTTTAATAGGGTAACACTTCATGTAAAGTGTTGGTAAATCCTTTAACCAAGTCACTATTGACATAGTGTAAAGCCTTAATAGGGCAGGCCATAAGAAGTGGTTGAACAATATTGCTGTAGTGATTTTGTGGGTATCATCCCCACCCCAATTTTACCTTCTTATTTTTGGAGGGTTTCTGGGTTACTAAATTCCAGTGTTATGTGTTGTTGATGCATGTATTAGTTTCATGTTTATTTGATGTGTTTACATGCATGCAATTTACTTTTAGTTAAAAGTTTTATTGGTTAAAATGTGATACTTCTGCTTCACACCCCCCCCCTCATAAGTATTCTTTCCATATTTGAATATTCCAAAAATTGGTATCAGAGCATCAAGGTTCTCACAAGAAGAAGTCTAATAACTTGAAGAAAAAGATCTAAAGATGGAAGTCTTCAAACTTGAGAAGATTATTGACAATCAAGTGATTGATGTGCAATTGGCTCTACACAAAGTAGAGGAAGCAAGGGAGGAATTGAGAAAATTCTTGAAAAGAAGAAAGGATTTAGCCATAGCAGAAAATGAGATAAACTACAATGAGATTGATACCACAAATATATTTGTCAATGGAGATACTAAAGAGTTTGATGTAGCAATTGCAGAACTGATGGAGAGAAACAAAGTTCAAGTAGATGAGATAAGATCTCTCAAGATGGAACATGAATCACAGGCCATAATGTTATGTGAAATCACTGAACAAAAGAAAAGAGTAGTTGAGGACAAAGTCATGATGGAAGATGACAAAAGAAATCTTGCAAACAGACTGGAAGAAAAGAGTACTAAATTAACAAGGATGTCAAACATACAAATGGATACACTTGCCCAAATGATGAACCTTCATCATGAACTCAATGTGAAAGACATTGAGATCTCTACACTAAAGATGCAGAATGAACAATTGCAGAATGACTTGAGAAGAGAAAAGGAAATTTCAGAGAGCTTCAACAAACCCAATGAAACCATCAAGTATTTTGAGCAATTGCTGAAATCCCCAAGATCAACCTATGATACATCAGGACTTGGATACAATAGCACTGAAGTTGGAGAATCATCAAAGAGTGTTGAAAAAAGAAGCAACAAAGGTAAGGATTCAAAACCCACTTGTCATTATTGTAATAAGAAGGGGCATACTGCTAATGTTTGCAGGAGTAGGAGAATCAATCAGCCAAACACACATAAAAGCAAGAGTTACTGTCACAAGTGCAAAATGCAAGGACATATGAACAAAGATTGCAGATCTAATGTCACAAGGACACAAAGATTTGATGGATATTTTCATAATTGCAAGAAATATGGACATAGGGCATTTGAATGCAAATCAAAGCCTATGAGGACATCAAATCAGCTAGCAAAAACAAAAGGGAATGAAAGTCATTGGGATTACAGCACCAGGTACAGTTGTCACTATTGTCAAGAATATGGACATGCTCTTGAAAATTACATAAGAACACATTTCAGGGGAAACTATAAAAGATGGTTGAGTCAAACCACATGTTTCAGTTGCTTGAAAACTGGTCATATCAGTAGGAATTGCCCAACAAGGTCAAAGGCACCAAGTTCTGAGTTCAACAATGGAAAGGCAAAGATAGATGTTGAACACATTAGAAGTGAGATGAATAAGACATGGACGAAGAAAGATGAGTGCAACACATCAAGTGCAAAGATCACTTCACCTAATGGGTCAAGTGATCACACTTCATCTAATTAAGCAAGAATGGGTGTGTGGGACTGATATACTAAGTTATATCATACATCAGTCCCAAGACATAGAAGAACTGCAAAGTAGAAATCAGCATAAGAAAAGATGCTAAGTCAAAATTGAGAGTCTTGCAAAATCTGCTGAAGTTGTCTTCAGGTGCCGAGTTGCTAATAGCGACTGAGTTGATAGATGATGCCAAGCTATGAAATATCAATGGGAGCTAAGCGAAGTGAAACACAATCGGCGCTGAGTCATGTTGAAATCCTTTAGGTTTTGAGTAGACAGTTGTTAGCACACTAAGCATTAATTGCTCTATTTTGAAGCGTACGCAGGTCAATTTTTGATCATTTCTCACCATTCAAATGCAAAGCAAAGACGAAAAGAGCGCAGAAGATCAAGGGCAGCTTAGAAGCCATTTGCAAGGATTTCCACAGTGATTTAGCATGAGTTTCATTGATTTGAGGTATTTTACCTGTGTGCCAAGCTACGCAGTGTTTATAAACTTGTTTAAACTATAAACCCTAGTTTGGAAAACAATGGTATCTAGGTCTAGAACCACTAAGGGCAAGGAGAGTCATGAAATACAGTTGGTTAGTAATGAATTCAAGCAACCAAAGTTCAAGCCCATTCTAGAAGTTGCATACAAGAATGATCCCACAGGTGCATTATCCGTTATTTCTGATAAAGTTGTCATGGTCCAAGATGTTCGTAGATGTTATAACTGCAAAATTGGAGCCATAGGAGATCTAGAAATTTATAATGCATATGACAAGCTATGTGAGAACAAAATATTGAAAGATAAGTTCTCAATAATTGAGAGAAAGGGATTGACCAAAACCCTAGAGTTTCCAATTGTTTTCAAAGTTGAATGGGTACACATAGTTTTGAGTAGAATACATGATGGAGCCTTTTGGTTAGAAACATGGCCAGTTAAATTTACCAAGAAAATTGTTCATAGGGTCACTGGTATTCCAACCCTAGATCGGCCAAAGACCCTACGTAGTGACAAAAAGGAAGTAATAGAGAGAAACATGGGTGCTAAATGGAACAATAGGGGAATGACTATTGATACAATCATAGAACCCCTACTAGATTTTGCTATGAGAAACATTTCACACAAATTCTATCAGTCAAGCAAGTTAAACAATGTGCCTTGTATAGCAGTTGATGTTGCATACAAATTGGTTAAAAAGGATCATACCTATGATCTAGCAGAGCTCATTTTTCAACAGATTAATGAGAATCTGGGAGCTATAAGGAAGAGCAAGGGAGCTCATTGCAAATTTGGATCAGTTTTGGTGTGCATGTTTTTCAATCTGACGAAAGAATTCCCTTCTGTGGGTAAGGTGAAATGGAATCCAGATAAAACAATTGTTGAACAGATCAATGGATATATTGAACAGATGGGTGATAATTTTGATGCCCAAATGACTAGCTACTTTTAGGACTTCAAACAGTCCATGAAACAAAAAATGAGGATTCCAGTCTCATTGACTAAGAAATATGAAAATGACATTTGCTTTCTTGTAGATATTGATTATACTTATATACAGGTAGTCATACCTAAAGTGAGATGGCTTAGGCCACTAGGTTATGAACTTGATATTGATCAAGCCTCTGCAGCAATAAAAACTCTCCTTGTAGAGGAAGTTGATAAGAATGCAAAAGCCTTTGGAACTTATGATGTTGTCAAATCAAGGGTGGTAACAGATTTGAAGACTGCCTCAACAGTAAAGAAGAAAGAAAAATTGGTAAGGCAAATCAAGAGAAAATTTGGTGTTGAAGGAGAAGGAACAACAAAAGAGGAAGAATAAGACATTGAAGATGAGGGAGATGAACCTCAAGGTCTGACTCAAGGGTTAGAAGAAGATAAAGAGGAAAGTGCTGAGCAAGAAGAAGCCGAGGAAGCACAAGTTAGAACAAAGGTCACAAAAAGAAAGGCCACAACTCCTCCTGCTCCTCAACCCAAGGAAAAGAAAGTAGCTGCTCCTACACCAAAGAGACCTACTATAAGGGCTACAACACAAAAAGCCCAAGAGGAGGCAAAAGAGAAGAAGAAAGCTTCAAAGAAGACTGCTGCCAAGCCAAAGAAGAAAAGAAATTTTTTTGCCCAGCCTCAAACAGATGAAGAGAAGACTGAGTTAGAGGACAACAACCAATTTCAAGTGGTAAGTCACAAACCTCAGACTGCTATTGATAAATTATGCTCAAAGATTGAGAATGATGATTTGAAAGGTTTAAAGAACCTAAATTTTTCTAAGCTCACCAAGGAGGAACAAAATAAATTAGAGGAATTAGTGTATGCTATGATGGCTAATTATAAGCACACACCTCTAGAGTTAGATGAATCAATGCCTAAGTAATTGTACAAAATTGTAGAGGATAAATGGCATTTTTGTTTGCAAATGGAAAGGGAGATAAGGGAATCAACATTAGCCAAGTTGTTGCCTGATTTGACTAAGGATCAAATAACAAATGCAGTTAAGAGGCATAACAATAGATTTACTCCCAAACATAGAGCTTTTAGAATTTTGCAGAACAAAATTGAGGATGTAGTTACAAAGTCCACAAGATTGTGGAAGATAGTTTACAAGAAAATAGAAGATGTTTACAATGAAGAATATAAGGTAGAGGCAAGTGGTAGGAAAAAGGAGATGAAGGCATCAGGAATTAAAGAAAAAGAAAATGAACAAGTGGAGAAGAAGGTTGAAGAAGAAAAGGAAGATGAAGAGGCACATATAGAGGAGAAAGAGGAAGAGAAAGATACAGTTGAGTAACAAGATCAAAGTGTGCAAGACACACAGCTATCACCTCCTAGTCCTCTTCATGCCATCATCACACCTGTAGAGATTTTCAAAATCAAGGATGTTACAGACACTTTTGGTCCAAACATCAATCCATTAACTACAGAGGATTTAGCAAAAATCCTTGACCAATCAAGACTAGTAGCAAAATTGTTTTCAAGTCCTATATTGGTCAGTGTTGATGAATTGAAGAATCCAGTAGCTAAAACAAAGGCAGTTAAGGTGAAAACACAAGAACCCCCTTCGACCATACAACCTACTGGTATTCTATTCCTTCCTCCACCACTCTACCAAGTGTAGTCACTGATACACTTCAGATGCCGAGTGTAGCAGTAGGGGAAGTCAAAGAAACATTTGAACAGCCTTTAAGTTCAACCCCACCTATTGATCACCAAAGGGATAAACAAGCTGAAACAAAAGATGAGACAAGTAAAAAGGAGGAGCCTACAATACAAATATTGGTCGCATTACCCGAATCTAGTACTCCAACATAGACTCTTCAGCAGCCAAGCACTGATAGGTTACCATTACAAATCAGGACACCAGGCTCGAGCTCATCAAGGTCAGTCAAGAAACTTCACTATGGAGTTCCTGAGCTTGATGAAGAAATAAAGATTCCACATTATGAATCTAGCACTCTCACTGAAGAGAAGATCAATGAAATTCAGAGTGCATTGGATAGAAGAAGGAGACAAGAAGCACTAAGAAGAGAACACAAGCACAAGCATACCTTGAATGAAATCAAAGACATATTCATAGAAGCTTTTAGCTTATAGTCTCTAGATGAGTCAAGGCCAATCATAGAGCAACTATCTGATATAGTTGACCAGGTAAATAAGAAAATATCCGGTGATATAGCACTATCACAAGTGAAGCTAGCTAAGAAAATTGAAATAGTCAAAACTGTACTTGGAAACATATTTTCCCTATACAACAAGTTGTGTGATTTTTCCACATTCACACAGGACACTAGCCAGAGAATACTGAGCTTGGAGAGAAATTTGAAGATTTCTAGCATGCAACTCCCTACAAATCTAGCTTAGAGTGAGAAGCATTTTGCCCAATCGCTTCACAGACAAAGAGAGTTAGCTGTCTTAATAGTAGAGGAGGCAACCACCAAAACCAAATTGATGAAAATTAAATCCTCAATCACTCCTCATTTGGAAGTACTTCATAAGGAGCAGATGTATGCAGAGACAGTCCTCAAGAAAGACCCCAATCTTTCTACATGTGATGGACTTGTACACCTAGCAACAGAGATTGCCATCCAGTATAAGTCATTGGATGTTGCACTAGAAAATTGGGATGCAGCTCTAAAGGTACTCCTTGAAGTAAACAGTACATTTTTTTCCAAGTATGGCATTTCCCTATTGAACCCTTGACATAAGTGTCAAAAAGGGGGAAATTAAGTATGGGGGAGATATAAGCTGAGAAGGAGATACACAATGAAGTAGGAGATACAAAATGAAATGGTAAGTATGATGAAAGGGGGAGAATTTTAAATTTTTTTGATATAACATATTGGTTAGAATTTAGAAACAGGACATAAGTCACTGAGTGTACAAAGCATAATCAACTCATAGGGAGTCATAAGGTATATTGTTATTTGTACTTAAAATTTTTGAGAAAATAAGAGGATGCATGAAATAATGTCAAGATCACAGGATCTTAGTTAAGTGTTTTTGCCACTCATGTCAAAGGGGGAGATTGTTGATTTAAAGAATAATTTTGACACCTGAGTGTCAATACACTTAACCATTTTTCACTATACATGCCGAGCAATCCAATTTCATCAAGTACCGAGCAATCTAGTTTCATCAAGTACCAAGAAATCTAGAATGATCAAGTGCCAAGTGATATCAAGTGTCGAGTGATCTAGAGTGATCAGATGCCGAGTGATAAAGTTTTGTTTAGGTGTCGAGTTATCTAGGAAACAACATGTGCCAAGCATCAGTAATGCTTCATGAGCCGAGTAACTCAGAATATCAGAATAAGAGTTTGTAATTGCACAAACTATGATGTAAACCATTTTTGTAGCTGACACAAGGTAAATCTCGAAAGATCTAGAGATAAGAACGAATCTTTTACATTTCCTATGCAATCTGCATGTAGCCAATTGAAAAATTGGAAAGGCATGCAACCAATCAGCAAAAGGCAAGTATTGAGCAGGAAATTAAGATTCAATGTGGATCATAGATCCATACCTAACCCTAAGTCTTCAAAGTCTTTTTAAGGAAGACAAAAGTCTCACTGTAACAAGGATGAGAGAGGGAGAACCGTGTTAAGGGGAAAACATAGTGGAATTTAGTGAAAGGAGACATAGAGGGTAAGAGTAGCAATTCAATACTTAGTTGATCAGAACAAAGCAAAGGAGACGAAAAAAATCAAATCTCAGAGGATCAAAATCAGAGAGAGAGCCAAAACAAGTACCTGCATTCAGCAATCAAGGATTGCAAACTATCAGGTTTATAATACCTAATACTCTCTTACCATTGTATTAGAAAGGAAACCCTATGTAGATAGGTTGGCTTAATAGCTATTTGTAGATCCTTATCAAAAGGTGATTAAATCTTTTAATAGGGTAACACTTCATGTAAAGTGTTGGTAAATCCTTTAACCAGGTCACTATTGACATAGCGTAAAGCCTTTAACAGGGCAGACCATTAGAAGTGGTTGAATAATATTGCAGTAGTGATTTTGTGGGTATCATCCCCACCCCTGTTTTACCTTCTTATTTCTAGAGGGTTTCTGGGTTACCAAATTCTAGTGTTATGTGTTGTTGATGCATGTATTAGTTTCATGTTTATTTGATGTGTTTACATGCATGCAATTTACTTTCAATTAAAAGTTTTATTGGTTAAAGTGTGATACTTCTGATTCAACCCCCCCCCTCTAATAAGTATTCTTTCCATATTTGAATATTCCAACAATATATATGATAGAGTAAGTTACTAAGAGGTGAGGGGTGAATCGGTAACTGAGAAAACTTAATATTTAATTACTAATTAATCCTTAATATGAATTATGATCATGCATAAATAACTAAAATAAATAAAATATTCATAACACTTTGACACACAATATGGTGACCTAGAAATCTTCCAAATAGAAATTAAAAATGGGGTGGGGATGATACGCACAAGCTTTAGTACTGTAATATAAAGTTAGCCTATTAAGGCTTATAATGATCACTTCTGATTATCTGCCCTATTAGGAGCAATAAGGACTACTAGGTCCACCTTGCAAAAGGATTTACAAACATACAATGAAGTATGCACTTGGTAAAGAGATTTTAAAAAGACTGTTAAGTCTACCTTGTAAAAGGATTTAACTGATCCACCTATTCGGATGAAACAGTGGCTGATCTTTGATTTGCAACTTGGTTTATTGAATGAGATTCCTTTGAGTGTAATGATCACCTTCCTATGATAGATAAATCTTTGCTACTCCTTATATTGTTGTAGCCTTGTATTTTGTACTTCTTCTCTTCTTTGCTAGTTACATTCCATACATACATCTTATTGCATTTGATATAATACATTACATATATACCAATCCAATTTACAAATCAGCAAAGTTAGCTACAATACAAGTTTACACAAAGTCGACTCAACTGTAGGAACTCAGGTTCTGAAGACTAGCTTGGTGAGGTTCTGATACTCACCATGTACTGTTAATGCTCGACATTTTTATGCATTCGATAGGCATAGAAGCTTGGTCCATACTGATCACTTCCAAGTAGATTGAACTCGATCTGTACTAGAAACTCAATGAATACTGTGAAACTTGGCATATAAACTGAATCACTTGATTCACACTACATAGCTCAGTCAATACTATCACAATGAGCTCAGTATAAACTAAATTACTTAGCTAACACTAAGTGACTTAGTCAACAATGGATTCACATCACTGTAACAATGAATTCAGTAAGTACTATACAACTTAGTTTGCATTGAGGAACTCAGTAAACCTTAAGAGACTTGGTTTGCACTATTGATCACCATCATGGTAGAAACTACTCGGTGCAAATTGAATACTATTCCTTGAGCTTGGTAGCAATTGTAGAGCTTGGAAAAGCCTAAAATGCTTGGTTAACATTGTTAATTGTATAATAAGTTGGGTAGATTCTATCTATCTGAATAAGTGTGTGTCACCAATAACAAACATCAAACATGACTGTAATGTCAACATCATAGTCATATTAAGAACTTGATAACCCTAAATGCACTTTGGGCTTGATGTTGTACCTTAGCAACTTGAACTTAATGTTTAATTGATCAACTCATTCAAACCAAACTAAATGTTCCTATAGTGTTAGGACTTAGGGTTTCAAACTCATGCCATGTGATTGAATACTGACCCTATATCCTTGTGAAATCTAATAAAAAATTCAAATAGTTTTCTAAACTCTAGAAGCTAAGAATGAAATCCTCCATGAGAACTATAACTTACCTTTATCCTAATCAAGATTATAATAAGAGAAGAAAACCCTTGAGCTCTTTAAACTAATTGTGAAACCTTATAACTCAAAACTAACATTATCATCATCCTTTCACAGCACATCCAATGTTAGTATGTTTGAAATTTAGTCTTTATTACTTTAAAAAAAAAAATCCATGTGTTTTTGCCCTGTTATTTTGGGCATGACATTTTGGTATCAGAGCCAGGTTTTGTGACACTTGGGAAATAATGGGTTCATGATTAAGTGTGGACTTTTAAATTTTATTATGCAAAGTAGGGATTTCTCCTTGTAGAATTTTAAGAAGCTAATGCATTCTTTCTAAACAATGATATTGTTGACTAAACCTAGGCAAAAATTGAAATTAATAATAATGATTAAAATGACCAACCATATTGGATAAACCAAACTTAATGACTTGAAAAAACTAATTAAATACAAGAATGTTATATTTATATTAAAGTATATTATGATCTCATAAAGAATTCAAAATTATATTGAAGACAATCACCTTGAGGGAAAACTAAATTAAGGATCCTAAAACATCTTTCAATCATGTGAGTAGAAATGATTAAATAACCTAGAAATCAAGAGAAAATGTTTCTCATCATCTTTAGTAGAAATTAGAATTTATTTGACCATATCACTCATGGAAGTATTGTATTTCATATAAAATATGAAAGTGATCAAGTAGAATGGTATTGATTTAGACATTACAACATAAGTAAAGGAAACCTACGACCTTCATAGTCAAATTTTGTATCTTCGGGTTGAAATATTAAATCGATAAAATGAATGGTGAGTAAATAGGAAGGTAAAACTTTAAAATGATACCATATTATCAAGCTATTGACATACCTCTAACCTATTTCGAATTTAAAATGTATTATTCTAGTAATCCTCGGAAAGAAAACAAGAATTCAATTGAAATCTACAAGTAACCTTTGGAAAACTCGAATGATAGGATTATAAATGTGAAAAGTATGTAACATATAGTATTGAATGGGTAAGATAGAAAATGAAAACTTCTGAGATAGGGTTACATGAGTTTAATTATGTTAGAAGGCTTATTGTATAAGCATGAGTAATACTAAATTTTAACTATCAAGCGAATGCTTGTAGACTTTGGTATTGAAATTATCAAATCAATTATAACCCTACAATTTAGAGAAACTAAAGTCATGATGAGATCATCAACCTAATACAAACTAAAGGTTCAAGTATCAGAGTTAAGTAATAAGAGGATTATAAGCCATGAGGCATGATAAGAACAATGATGATGACCTATATCATCAGCAAGGAGATAGTTGTAAGAATGAATAAGTAAACATTGACAACATCCTAATAATGGTTCTATACCTACCTAGTTGTAAACCTAAAACCTAAGGATGAATTCATGTCATTTATGACTAGGAGACATGAAATATAGAATTATTGATAAGAACAATAACATTTAATGCATTCTTGGATGATAATTAGAACTTGTGTAAACAATGAGATAAAATAGGATAGTGAGATACACACACACACACACACACACACACACACACACAAGATCATACCAAATTTGGTGAGATTGATAACAAAACTTCAACCAATATATTGTGGTGAATTTGACCTAAGAAAGATTATGGTTAGGTGCCCTAATATGTAATTATAGTGAATTGAGGATAAAAGATTTTATTTTGTAATTGTAACTCAGAGTAAAACTCTACTGACACTGAGATCCCCACATGTTTAGATTCTTCAAAAAGAAACCAATGTAATAGCAAGAGGATGGGAGGGGACTCATTTTTGTATCCTCACAATTGCACTTTTGAGTGACTTCTGATCAGGGAAAACCCCTTAGTACAACAAACCTTAATTATAGGGCAATGCCAATGAAGATAGGTATGTAGTTAGTATGTGGGATCAATCACAATTTGAGCAATATGGTCTTTAGACCGCCATCTTACTTCAATTCAAGATCCCTATAATCTATTTGGAAAACTTAAGATTCCTCATTTCCCTTAGTGACCTTGGTACAATGACATTATATCAGTAATTTAAATTTTGTAAGTAATTGGATTTATTTCCTTATTTGTCTAATTTCAGATGTTGGTATTTTAATGTTCTTCTTTTTTTCCAATAATGTGATTTGGGGCTATTTAGACAAATTTATTATTGATGATTCTATTTTGCCTCTAGGTCATGTCTTTATTCCTTGATTAAGATTTTACTATTGTGGCCACTCTTTATTTTGTTTGTTTCAAACTTTTACGTTGGATGTTTCATCCTTGATGTTGAATTTAAATTTTGAGACACTTTCTTCTGAATTTTGTTGGCAAAAGTGACATATGATGGGCCTACCAAAGAGATTCCTAACAATCAAGTGGATGCATTGTTGGTGTTTGAAAATGCTGGAAGGTTTTCAATTATCCCAATGAGAAACTGATGCATCTAGGGGTAGCTAACTCCCATTATCAACATATCACTTCAAACACTGGGCCAACTATAAGGCTAGACCCTTCTTCTTCTTCAGGCTTTGCAAATCCTAGGCGGGTAGACCTGAGATTCAATTGATACCATTCTAGTGCAAAACATATCCCTGAATCTAATAAGAAAATTGAAACCCTTTATATCTCCTAAAGACTTAATGCAATAACAGAGATCTACAATAGCTGAATGAAAATCTATGGAATGCACAAGATGAGTGAGGGTTTGACCGTTCTAGCTCTTCAACATAAAATGTAAAGATGATTGATTATTGATGTTGATCTCATCAAAAACTCAAATATGCAGTAGTATAATAGTTGATCCTATAAGTGATCAGTACCTTATCTATTGAGAAATTCACACAAAAACCTAACACACATCCCTAAAAATCATTGACATATGCGATACATCAGGACTTCCTGATCTATCTATCCACTTTGTGAATTAGACATCTACATCCTTCTGAACCTCATACTTGACTTATCCCTTCATGAAATCTGCAATCCTATGATGAAGAATCAAACATTTACATAACTCTTTGAGTCATAAGCAAAATAAATTAACATATACAACCAATAAGTTGCAACTGAGTTTCATATTCTTTGTTTACAAAACACAAAAGATCACAAACAACATGAATGGGAGACAAGATATCAGAATGAAGATTGACTTGCTGCTGCCTTATCATTCATTTTCTTGAAACAAATTACAATAAGATGCATGAAATTTAAATGCAAAGCTACTTAACAGATCAGAATATCTGTATTCTTATTTCTTGTTGTTCATTACATGAGAAATTTGCTGAAGAATGGTCTCTCAGGACAAAAAATGGAACCCCTACAAAGAATGAAAGATAGAAAGATATAGAAGAGAAAGAATTTCTGGATCTGATCTTTACTTGACAAGTGTCCACTTGAAATTCAATCTTCTGGAAACTGAAAACTTCCTCCCTCCTTCTCCTACCTAATTTGATTTGATTTCATCATTAATCTGTAACAAACTTGAAAAATATCCTTGCCTAATGATGAAATCTCTTTACTTGCCAAAATATCTAAAATCTTCATGAAATGCTAAAGGAATAAAACTTTAACTGATTTGAAATTAATTCAATTTGACCCCAACTGCATTTTTACTGTCTTTTAACCATACCCATGTCATCATTATGTTAGGAATCAATTTTGAACCTCCATACCTGAATATGGTTGTAGAAAAGGAACCTGATAGAAAACCTCATACTACTCGAATAGACAGATTCCTATGCAGAAACTAACCTCAGAATCAAAAAATTTAGACTTTCACGATTCCGATGATATATGATAAGGCATACTTTGCCTTCCAGAAATGCCCAAAATCTTGATTTGAAAAACACTCCTCTAGTAGAACACTCAGGGTCTGCAACTATAAATTCAAATTTCAAAAAATTTAAAAATGTATAAGGTCAGAACTATAGAGAATGACCCCTCTTTTAAAATTAAAAGAGTTTACACGCATCATTTTTTGAAAAACAATTTAAAAATCATTTTATTTTTCCATCCCCTCCAAATTTGTGGTCAACCTTTGTTTGACCAATGCCACGAGTCACTTCTTGATTGGACACCTGATCTGCATCATCCACCATGTGTCGTCTTCTCGCTACTTTGCCATGCTTAACTGGTGAGCAACTTCGGTTAGCGAGGTAACGCGAACTGTCAAAATGTGCCATGTTGCACGATCTTGTTCAACCACTCTGAACTTGCTACATCCCCTCTTGCTCGCTGCCACTTGTCATGATCTGATTCACTGACGGCACTGTAATGGAACCTACATAACATTTTGGATCTCGCCAAATTTTTTATGTTTTTTTGGCGACCTCGCTACTTCGCTAGATGGAGTTACCAAGATTTTTCGGCTAGCGAGGTAGCGACTAGCCAAATTTCCAACCTTTTTCGATCGCCTAATTTTGCTGATGTCATCGGATTTTATTTGCGTGCTTGTTCAAAATTATGCTTTGGACCTGCAACCAACTGTTCTACACGTGGGCCCCTTACATGAGTCAATTTAGCCTTGTCTTTCAAAAAGTGCCCTCTCAATGACAACAAGCTAATAATGTAAATTTGTATTTAAAGAGTTGAGAAACCTCATCACGATGCATATGGGACAATAACCCAGCATGTTTCCTCCATGCGGCTTTAGAAATAGGGCTCTCCTCCTTACTGTGCTTGCTCTTGGTCTCTGTTCTTGTGTCTTTAGATAGGAATGGGCGGCCTATATGTTGTGCCTCGTGTGGGGAACTCCATTTCTACGCAGTCTGTTGTTAGGACCTCCCTGCTGCTTCACGCAAGCCCTGGTTTCCCCTGCCTGTGTGGGCTAGTTCATCAAAATGGATGCCTTCTTTATGGCGCTTTGAACCCAAAGCCGCCTCCTCCTTTTAAAACCTGCGGACTTCTCCATTAAATTCATCTTTGGCGGTGTGAGGGTGGTTTTTTCTATTGTACATTGATACTGCTCTTCACTTCCTTGGTGCTTATTTTGCCTTTGAACATGGCAGCGGCTATCAGGTACCTTCCATGTCTTGGATCTCCTGGTGAAAATTGCCTCTATCTGCTGCCATTAACGCTTGACTTAGAGTATGCACAACCTCCACTTCTGCTTGGTGTGATTGTTGTTCCCCTGCCTTAAATTTGGTGTGTTCCTTCTTACTATATACAAAGGCTTCCTTTAAAGACGTGGTTCCCTCTGTCAGGCACGGAGATATCAGTTTCAACATGGATACAACCCCCTGCTCAAAACCATGGGCATCTTCCTCTTTTCTTTGACTGGCGCTCTGTAACTTGTTGACTGTAGCTTCTTTCTTTGTGTGCTGGCTTGGTGCGGGGTGGACCTCTCATGAAATGGCATGATCACTTTAAAAACATCTCCCCTGCTATTTCATTTTATGGTCTGTGATTTTTGTACTTTGACAGCGGTTTAGTCTCCAATGTGGTTCTCTTTGAAAATGCTTCCCTTCCTTGTTAGCGT
Organism: Cupressus sempervirens; assembly: GCA_028749045.1. Classification (NCBI taxonomy): domain Eukaryota; kingdom Viridiplantae; phylum Streptophyta; class Pinopsida; order Cupressales; family Cupressaceae; genus Cupressus; species Cupressus sempervirens. Next base: position 401,433,822 of record CM053783.1, on the reverse strand, counting down.
GGAGTGGCTACATTTTCTCATTGCCCCTGCCCTCAATGCGTGAGCTCTGTGTACTTTAGCGCTAATGCTTCTTCTTTTTCCATTTTGTGAAGCTATCTTTTCCATGCTGGTGTTTTTCTTTGGCATTCTTAAAACGTGGAGGTCATCTTGTTTGGGTTGAATTAGCCTCCAATCACTGGCATATTCTTTCATTACTAGCCTCTTCACTTTATTAATGTAGGTTTCCTTTTTTACAACTGGTGCCTATTGCTTATGCTATAAAACTCTTTGAAAAAGCGTGAAGACTTGTGTTCTAAATCTATGCCCTTCTTCATTTTCAACTTGCAGTTTTTTGGCTTTTGTGGCATCAACTTCTCTTAAATATGTGATTCCATGCTGTCTAAAATTCTCTCAACTTGCATTTACATACCCGATGCCCCTTGATGCCTTTTCCATTTATGTGATCTAAATAGTTTTCCAAATCTTTTACTAGGCACTCACAAATACTGCGGTAATATCTAGCCTACTAGCTTAAAGGAGCAACTGGAGTGACAACCTGTGAGGCCAAATGAGTAAAACTACCCAGTGCCTTTGATTCAACTCTTATTTATCTAAGAACACTGCCCCTTCATTTTTCTCATAGAATATTTGATTCCTAAATAATGATTGGCCCACAATCATTCTATCTTAACAAATCATCATCATCATTGTAAAACTTCTCCGTAGAACATCATCAAAATCTTACATTGTTCATGTCAATTTGATGTAAATTAGTCAGACCCTAAAGTGGGTCCGACTAAATTTTTTTTTGTTTTCGGACAACTAAACTGTCAACTTGATCCATTTACCATCTCGTACTGACTTGGACACAAATTTGAGCAATAACTAATCGTTAAAAAACTCAATTTAACACTTTTTGCTAACTGTCAAATTTGCGCCAGGAGCTCCTTTGACTGGCCTTAAAAACTGACTCGAACTTCTGACAAGGCTTTGAAATCTGGCACACTGAATCTTTGTTCCGCATACTTTCACCCTGTCAGATCTCATCTTATGAAAAATTTCCAGTCAAAAGATATTCGCTGTCAAAGTTGTCCTTTGAAAATTGCCTGCAAACAAACATGTCAGAATACCATAAACTAGGTTTGGATTTGGCTAGGAAAACTAGGCAAATGAGCACATGAGAAAATGAAAATTGGGACACTGACTCTATGTCATGAGGTGAATATGAATATGCAATTTGGGCTCATGATGAATAACAGGGTGCAAATGGCGAGCGTTCAAATTAAGCTACTCAGAATTACTGACTGGAAACAATGTCTGAAAAGCGATTTTCGCAAATGGAAAAACCCTGGAAAAATGTGCAAACAGATTCGTCAAGATTTGAAAACAAGCACACTTGTAGTATTTTCAGTATAGAACACAGGGAAATAGACCATTTGACCTTGCCAATCATGGATTTCCAGTTATAACATCTCGAACAGGGATACTCATCAATCTGCAAATACTGACACCAGTATAACTATAGAAATTTCATTTGGAATCGGATTTGAAAACTGATCAAACAGATTCTTCATAAGCTAAAAATTGAAACATAGAAAGTCTCTGATGTCTACAATGCAATGAAAAAAGAATTTTAGCATTCAAGTCAACTGGTCAAAAGTTATAACATGTCAAACAAGGGTTCCCAAAAATATGTGCAAAGTGCATCAACATGAAAATAGTGAATGATCAACTTTGAGGGATTCAAAACCTAGTCAAAGGAACTCGAAATGAATCAAAATATGAAACATAGGTTCTCAGGTATGGACACTAGATAATCTCAAAGTGGTAAGTCATGACACATCTCTGGGTGCAAGATATTCATTGGCAAACACAACCTCCTGTCGCTGTTTGACACTAGGACAGAATTGCAAATTTGACAAATGTTTGAAATAGGACTTCGCCAAATGGTTCGAAATGTCAGTTTAACTTCATAGAACACAAAGACACACTAAATGAAAGGTGTTAGAAACATTAAACACCTCTTAGGCCTCAGATCGACAACCAGGTACAATCTCATTTAAAAGCATTTATAGGACCAAATTTTCAACGATGCTCAAAATTAAGGCTACAATTTTGAGCGTCAATAGTGGCTCTGTCTGGGGATGCATGCCCCTTACGGGCATGCCAAGATTTCAGATCTCTAGGAGAAGCAAACCACACACTTGAACAACAAAACTTCCTCGAACAACTTATTGAAAACAAGAAACTACTTCTACTATGTACATATGATGACCTCAGGCCACCAGACTTTAGCAAAATTGTTTACCTCAATCATATACCTGATTTTCATTCCTCTCCTCATGAGGTAAACTAGAATTTCCACTTATATCAGTCTCACCAATCAAATTATCATTCTGAATCAACTCATTTAGCAAAACTGAATCTAAACCTTGACTTTCATAATGCAAATAAAAACTATGCTCATCTTCAACCACTTGCTTATCATAAAAGTTCTGATCACCATGCTCAAAAATATCAGACTGAAACTAAAAACCTTCTCTAACAAATAACTCGTGCATGCTATCAATTTTGAATATGAATGCATCATATTCAACACGGGGGAAAAAGACCACTCATACCTTCAAATTGTGTATCCTTTTGCATAACCGGATAGGAATCAAATGAACAATCTGGTTGATACTCACATATATCATTAATGTCAAAATCTGAGACTAATCCATAATCTTCAAATAGTTCTTCACAATCAACAAACAGATTAGTCTTCACATCAGAGAGTTCATCATGAATCTCATTGCAAGGTGCATTATGATTTTCAGAAACAACTTCGTCAAATGAAATGTCATTTACCTCATCAGATGCAACATAATCATTAGTTTTACTATCAAACTTGGAAGAAGAACATTCTGATCTCTTACAACAGTAAGACAAGGTATCATCATCAAACTCATTCTCAACTAAATCTGAATTGTCCATGTGTTCTTCAAAAAGAGGATTAATAACTCCATGCAAAGCACCTTTGTAGACATTAGGACAAGTGATGTGATGATCAACATCAAACTCCTCACCATATAACGGATTAGTGAAAATTTTAAAATGATTTCTAACATCACTGTCATGGACAGTTTCAACATATGAAGAAGAAAAATCAGAATCATATGAAGACTCAACATCCACTCCGTCAATGAAGCATGTAGAATACAAATCAAAGTTACTTTCATTGTCTCCATATAGGTAATTCAAATGTCTTGCAAGAAAATCATCTTTAGGTGCTGATGCATTAATCTCAGGATGAATCATGTACTGATCATCACTGCACTCATCCTCAAGACACTCTTCTACACAATTAGGTAATACGTCCCTATGGATAACCTCTTTGTCTTCATATTGTGTAGACACATTTTCTTCATAACTTTCAATTTCAAACTGATTTACACAATTTTGAAATGGACACCCACTTTCAAATTTAAGAAAAGAATTCATACCTTTACTAGAAAAATAGTACTCACTTTCGTCATTACTTTCTTCTTCCCAATCAACATGTGATTCACATGAAGACGCATATGTACTATCACAATCCTCTTCTTGACTTGAGAAACAAGTCTCGCCATTGTCTTCACATGATGCTTCTTCACAATAGGTCAGATCAGCAACTTCATCTTTATCACTTGATACATCACTTCTAGGTTCTTCATCCTCATACTAGGATAAATACCATTCCTCTTCCTGATTCATTATGTTTTCAACACAATGCAAATCATCAATGGGAAAATGAATGACTGGATTTATATCTTGCATGCATAACTCATCAAGTGAATCAACTCTATCATTTGCTATTGTAATACCATAAACATGTGCATTCAATTCAACATGAATGGAATCATTTCTTCTTTGCAACAAAGAGATTTCATGTTCACATATTTTTATTTCTGAATCTTCAACAAAACTATTTGCAACAGCAGGGGTACTTATTTGCTGATCTAAAATTAAACATTCTATATGACATTGATTTGTTCTTTGCACCTCATCTTGTCGGCAAACATTTCTAGAGAAGTGACTCTGAGTTAAGCCATATTTTATGTTATTCTCAATCTCTATTGCTATCATGAATGCCTGATGCAAAGTTCTAGGTTCCTTATCTCTCAACAGATAGTTCATCTTTTTATCAAATGCACCGAGATAAACCATTAAACACATTTGATCATCCAGCTTGTACTTTCAGGAATTTCATTTAAAATCTTTGTAAATATGATATTAAATTCAGGAACTAACTCACCATTCCTGATTTGAATTTTCAAAAACTTATCAAAATAATTAGAGATGCTTACTCTTTCCCTGAACTGCATCATGAAGGCTTACATTAATTCATCACAAGATGAAACTAAACATGCTGGTAAGAACAAAAACTAGTCCCTAGCATCATTCTCTAAAGTCTGAACAAACAATTTCATCTGAATGTCTTCATCAGCAATTTCAAAATCACCAACCAAGTCACTAAACAACTGAACATGATGACTGGCTGAAATTTCATGGTTCCCACTAAACTTAGGTAAATACTTTCTGAGATCATAAGGCATAATATTTGGAAAACCATGAATACCATTAAAATTCAATGGCATATACCTCCTGGTAGAGATGGATCTAGGAACTTCACTAACAGGCTGCATACTAGATGAGATGAAACTCGACATTCTTCAACTCAAGACTCATTCATCATTAAATACTTTCATAATTCATAACTTGCAGCAAATCTTCACAACCCTCTACCAAATGAATGCTTCAAATACACTTCACAACTTTAAAACAAAAATTGAAACCAAATCCAGTGAAATGTATAAAACACAAAACTATTCTCCTCTTCTTAGTGCTCGAACTTCACTTGATGGAGAATACATATGTAGAACTCACTTTCATGGGAAAGAAAATTGCATGAAAGTATAAAATACCTCAAATGTTTCTGTATGAAACCATTGATCTGCTGATTGGCCTAGTGCTAACATGAATTCCTCACACCACTGATCATAACCTCACAGAGTCACCATCTCCTTGAAGAGAGAAATGAAATCACAACTGTGATTCATCTTTATCATTAAAAATTCTTACGACAACAGATCAAACAACACTTCCATACTTATTTGTCAGAAACTTATAATAGATCTCTCTTCTTGCTTGCAAATTCATCTAACTTTCAAATCTGCTTGATTCCACTGAAAACTCTTGAAAACAATTTATACATCACTGATCTACAATGATTCAAAGATCCTTTAGATAGATTTGCCACTCACTATTTTGAGAAAGATTTTAAACATGATTCATAACACTATAGATCTGAACTAAAAATTCAACTTGAAAACTTTGCAAAACTTTTAAAAACATTTAAAAGAGAGAAAACATCTTTCACCAATTCTGACTCTGAATTACAACAATATTCTGAAAACAACAATCGATTGACATGACTGAAGATGAACACTCTTAGCAACACAATCCATATTCAACCTTGAAAAATACTACTGTAAATGGATACAACTTACTGGGGTGCATGATTTGGAGTAAGAAAACTGGAAAGAATATCAGAGAACTTATTGCTAAAACTTTTTAATGCACTTCTCCTTCTATATTGAATCTCTTCTTTTCAAATTCTCAAGGTTCGTCTTAAACCTAATTCAATACATTCCCCAACAGAGTCACCATTTTTTTGGTGTTTGAAAATGCTAGAAGGTTTTCAATTATCCCAATGAGAAATTGATGCATCTAGGGGTAGCTAACTCCCATTATCAACATATCACTTCAAACACCAGGCCAACTATAAGGCTAGACCCTTCTTCTTCTTCAGGCTTTGCAAAACCTAGGTAGGTAGACTTGAGATTCAATTGATACCATACCAGTGAAAAACATATCCCTGAATCTAATAAGCAGATTGAAACCCTTTATATCTCCTAAAGACTTAATGCAATAACAAAGATCTACAATAGCTGAATGAAAATCTATGGAATGCACAAGCTGAGTGAGGGTTTGACCGTTCTAGCTCTTCAACATAAAATGTAAAGATGATTGATTATTGATGTTGATCTCAACAAAACCTCAAATATGTAGTAGTATAACAGTTGATCCTATAAGTGATCAGTGCCTTATCTATTGGGCAATTCACACAAAAACCTAACACACATCCTTGAAAATCACTGACATATGTGATACATCAGTACTTCCTGATCTATCTATCCACTTTGTGAATTAGACATCTGCATCCTTTTGAACCTCATACTCGACTTATCCCTTCATGAAATTTGCAATCCTATGATGAAGAATCAAGCATTTACATAACTCTTTGAGTCATAAGCAAAATAAATCAACATATACAACCAATAAGTTGCAACTAAGTTTCATATTCTTTGTTTACAAAACACAAAAGATCACAAACAACATGAATGGGAGACAAGATATCAGAATGAAGATTGACTTGCTGCTGCCTTATCATTCATTTCCTTGAAACAAATTACAATAAGATGCATGAAATTTAAATGCAAAGCTACTTAACAGATCAGACTACCTATATTCTTATTTCTTGCTGTTCATTACATGAGAAATTTGCTGAAGAATGGTCTCTCAGTGCAAAAATTGGAACCCCTACGAAGAATGAAAGATAGAAAGATATAGAAGAGAAAGAATTTTTGGATCTGATCTTTACTTGACAAGTGTCCACTTAAAATTAAATCTTCTGGCAACTGAAAACTTCCTCCTTCCTTCTCCTATCTAATCTGATTTGATTTCATCATTAATTTGTAACAAACTTGCAAAATATCCTTGCCTAATGATGAAATCCCTTTACTTGCCAAAATATTTGAAATCTTCATGAAATGCTAAACAAATCAAACTTTAACTGATTTGAAATTAATTCAATTAGACCCCAACTACATTTTTACTGTCTTTTAACCATACCCATGTCATCATTATGTTAGGAATCAATTTTGAACCTCCATACCTGAATATGGTTGCAGAAAAGGAACCTGATAGAAAACCTCATACTGCTCGAATAGACAGATTCTTGTGTAGAAACTAACCTCAGAATTGGAAAATTCAGACTTTCACGATTTCGACGGTATATGATAAGGCATACTTTGCCTTCCAGAAATGCCCAAAATTTTGATTTGAAAAACACTCCTCTGGTAGAACACTCAGGGTCTGCAACTATAAATTTAAATTTCGAAAAATTTAAAAATGTCTAAGGTCAGAACTATAGAGAATGACCCCTCTTTTAAAATTAAGAGAGTTTGCAAGCATCATTTTTTGAAAAACAATTTTAAAATGAAAAATTTTAAAATCATTTTATTTTTCCATCCCCTCCAAATTTGTGGTCAACCTTTGTTTGACTAGTGCCACGTGTCACTTCTTGATTGGACACCTAATCTGCATCATCTTCCATGTGTCATCTTCTCGCTACTTCGCCATGCTTAATTGGTGAGCAACTTCAGTTAGCGAGGTAACACAAACCGTTAGAATGTGTCATGTCACACGATCTCGTTCAATGACTCTAAACTTGCCACATCCCCTCTTGCTCGCTGCCATTTGTCATGATCTAATTCGCTGACACCACTGCAATGGAACCCATGTAACATTTTGGATCTCGTTGAATTTTAATGTTTTTTCGGTGACCTCGCTACTTCGCTAGCCGGAGTTGCCAAGATTTTTCCGCTAGTGAGGTAGGGACTAGCCAGATTTCCAACCTTTTTCGATCACCTAATTTTGCTGATGTCATTGGATTTTATTTGCATGCCCGTTCAAAATTATGCTTTGGACCTGCGACCAATTGTTCTACACGTCAGCCCCTTAGGTGAGTCACTTTAGCCTTGTCTTTCAAAAAGCACCCTCTCAATGACAACAAGCTAATAATGTAAACTTGTATTTAAAGAGTTGAGAAACCTCATCACGATGCATATGGGATAATAACCCAGCATGTTTCCTCCATGTGGCTCTAGAAATGGGGATCTCCTCCTTACTGTGCTTGCTCTTGGTCTCTGTTCTTGTGTCTTTAGATAGGAATGGGCGGCCTATATGTTGTGCCTCGTGTGGGGAACTCCATTTCTATGCAGTCTGCTATTAGGAGCTCCCTGCTGCCTCACGCGAGCCCTAGTTTCCCCTACCTGCATGGGCTAGTTCATCAAAATGGATGCCTTCTTTATGGCACTTTGAACCCAAAGCCGCCTCCTTCTTTTAAAACCTGCGGCCTTGTCCATTAAATTCATCTTTGGCGGCTTGAGGGTGGTCTTTTCTATTGTACGTTGATACTGCTCTTCACTTCCTTGGTGCTCATTTTTCCTTTGAACATGGCAGTGGCTGTCAGGTACCTTCCATGTCTTGGATCTCCTGGTGAAAATCACCTCTATCTGCTGCCATTAACGCTTGACTTAGAGTATGCACAACCTCCACTTTTGCTTGGTGTGATTGTTGTTCCCCTGCCTTAAATTTAGCGTGTTCCTTCTTACTATATACAGAGGCTTCCTTTAAAGACATGGTTCCCTCTATCAGGCACGAAGATATCAGCTTCAACGTGGATACAGCCCCCTGCTCAAAACCATAGGCATCTTCCTCTTTTCTTTGACTGGCGCTCTGTAACTTGTTGACTGTAGCTTCTTTCTTTGTGTGCTAGCTTGGTGCGAGGTGGACCTCTCATGAAATGGCATGATCACTTTAAAAACATCTCCCCTGCTGCTTCATTTTATGGTCTGCAATTTTTGTACTTTGACAGCGGTTTAGTCTCCAACGTGGTTCTCTTTGAAAATGCCTCCCTTCCTTGTTAGCATGGAGTGGGTACATTTTCTCATTGCCCCTGCCCTCAATGCATGAGCTTTGTGTACTTTAGTGCTAATGCTTCTTCTTTTTCCATTTCGTGAAGCTATCTTTTACATGCTGGTGTTTTTCTTTGGCATTCTTAAAATGTGGAGGTCATCTTGTTTGGCTTGAATTAGCCTCCAATCACTGGCATATTCTTTCATGACTGGCCTCTTCACTTTATTAATGTAGGTTTCCTTTTTTACAACTGGTGCCTATTGCTTATGCTGTAAAACTCTTTGAAAAAGCATGAAGACTTGTGTTCTAAATCTACGCCCTTCTTCATTTTCAACTTGCAATTTTTTTGGCTTTTGTGGCATCAACTTCTCTTAAATATGTGATTCCATGCTGTCTGAAATTCTCTCAACTTGCATTTACATACCCAATGCCCCTTGATGCCTTTTCCATTTATGTGATCTAAATAGTTTGCCAAATCTTTTACTAGGCACTCACAAATACTGCGGTAATATCTAGCCTACTAGCTTAAAGGAGCAACTGGAGTGACAACCTGCGAGGCCAAATGAGTAAAACTACCCATTGCCTTTGATTCAACTCTTATTTATCTAAGAACACTGCCCCTTCATTTTTCTCATAGAATATTTGATTCCTAAATGATGATTGGCCCACAATCATTCTGTCTTAACAAATCATCATCATCATTGTAAAACTTCTCCGTAGAACATCATCAAAATCTTACATTGTTCATGTCAATCTGATGTAAATTAGTCAGACCCTAAAGTGGGTCCGACTAAAAAAAATTTCATTTTCGGACAGCTAATCTATCAACTTGATCCATTGACCATCTCAAACTGACTTAGACACAAATTTGAGCAATAACTAATCGTTAAAAAACTCAATTTAACACTTTCTGCTAACTGTCAAATTTGCGCCAGGAGCTCCTTTGACTGGCCTTAAAAACTGACTTGAGCTTCTGACAAGGCTTTGAAATCTGGCACACTAAATCTTTGTTTTGCATGCTTTCACCCTGTCAGATCTCGTCTTATGAAAAATTTCCAGTCAAAAGATATTCGCCGTCAAAGTTGTCCTTTGAAAATTTCTTGCAAACAAACATGTCAAAATACCATAAACTGGGTTTGGATTTGGCTCGGAAAACTAGGCAAATGAGCACATGGGAAAACAAAAAATTGGGACACTGACTCTACGTCATGAGGTGATTATGAAAATTCAATTTGGGCTCATGACGAATAACAGGGCGCAAATGGTGAGCATTCAAAGTAAGCTACTCAGAATTACTGACTGGAAACAATGTCTGAAAAGCTATTTTTGCATATGGAAAGACCCTAGAAAAATGTGCAAACGGATTCGTCAAGATTTGAAAACAAGCACACTTGTAGTATTTTCAGTATAGAACATAGGGAAATAGACCATTCGACCTTGCCAATCATGGATTTCTAGTTATAACATCTCGAATAGGGGTATTGATCAATTTGCAAATATTGACACCAGTATAACTATAGAAATTGCGTTTGGAATCGCGTTTGAAAACTAATCAAATGGATTCGTCATAAGCTAAAACTTGAATCATAGCAAGTCTCTGACGTCTACAATGCAAAAAAAAAGGAATTTTAGCATTTGAGTCAACTGGTCAAAAGTTATAACACGTCAAACAGGGGTTCCCAGAAATATGTGCAAAGTGTATCAGCATGAAAACAGTGAATGGCCAACTTTGAGGGATTCAAAACCTAGTCAAATGAACTTGAAATGACTCAAAATCTGAAACATAGGTTCTTAGGTATGGACACTAGATAATCTCAAAGTGGAAAGTCATGACACATCTCTGGGTGCAAGATATTCATTGGCAAACACAGCCTCCTGTCGCTGTTTGACACTAGGACAGAATTGCAAATTTGACAAATGCTTGAAACAGGACTTCGCCAAATGGTTCAAAATGTCAGTCTAACTTCATAGAACACAAAGACACACTAAATGAAAGGTGTTAGAAACATTAAACACCTCTTAGGCCTCACACCGACAACCAGGTACAATCTCATTTAAAAGCATTTATAGGACCAAATTTTCAATGATGCTCAAAATTAAGGCTACAATTTTGAGCGTCAACATGCACAACATTAGGGTATGGGGTTATTAGTGAGAGTATTAATGCCCCACCCTCTCTGAGGATTTTGAGAATAAGACTAGCGAATATTTGTTGACTATTATGAGTAATGAAATTGCACACAAGCATACAACTAGAGAAGGTTACAAGTTAACCTAATGGAATTTTAGATGCAAAAGGTGCATGTTTAGTGATGGACTTGTTTAGTGGCCTATTAAAGAATTAGTATGTCCTAGAAATTCTAAAGGAAAAGTGGTTAACCTTGAATAAAGATCCAAGTTGCACTATAAGAAACCTCATTTGAGGGAGGCTTGTATAACTATTACCCTGATGAGTGGGTATGTGGAATTTGGAATATCTTATGATATTATTATTAGAGACTCTATAAGTATTTTATACTAGATTATAATGTTTTTTATATGCGACCAATATGTTTTAAGAAGTGTTTGACCCTAGAAAACGTAAGCATGTTAGAGTTATGGATTGAACTTCAATTTTAGTAAGAATAATTAGATAAGTATGTTATCACACCTGAGTATGTATATGAATTATTGATCATTATTTTTACAAGAGTAAATCTTGGAATAAGTCTATACAAGGTCTAGCATAAGATAAACATTTTAGTTCTGCAACTTCCAAGAGGAAGTCAAGGGCTAGTGGGGGAGGATGTAAGGTCCCTCCTCGTATGTACTTATCAAATATGAATTTCTCTATTAAATCCATTATAGGAGATTAGAATGGATATGAAGTAAATTTTTATGTTTTAGATATACAAATGAAAATTGAGATCAACTGATATATTCATGTTTTAAATATTTAATGATTTGAAAACTACTACATTATCTTGACTGTTTAAACATTAAATTTCACTAACAATGATATGAGGTGTTCACCTTATGATGATGATGTTAATTATGGTACCTTGATTATTAGGTTACTTGCATTCAAATAGTTCAGTATGCCTTATTGATGATGTTTATGATGTTTAGGTATATGCATGCTTAATGAGGATTATTCTAGTACTTTAATTCAAATTGATGAATAGGTTATGTTATATTGATTAAGCAATTTTTAATGGTTAAATATATGAGTCAAATTTGGGATAAAGGTTATTTAAATGAAAGATTGATTTTTTTATTTATGTGATTATCTAGATGAGTTTTAAATATATACATGTGATTTTTCTTGAACTACTGATGTGTGAAATGAGTGTGTAGGATTATTAGCCAGGAGATCTAACAGAGAATCGATAATTGACCCTATGTATATTTTGTGAAACCTAGGTTTGAGTCCAATGAAAGATATAGACCTCGTTGTTTCTTATTTTATTTGTATTGTAATATGAATGTGTGTATCATTTTGTAATCATAAAGTGTTTAATGTTTTGTAATAGTGATCTTATAGTGTCACTTGACACTTGTGATTTGTATATGTATATCAACATGATTATTAGGGTTAGTTGAGTAACCTGATAATCTAAGATGGATTAAGTTAGCAACCGAAGAATAATTAGTGGTAATTGGGGTTAATTACCCTAATTAGAGTTTAGTGATAAGATTGCATTCCTAGAGTTTTTAGAAAGTCCAAATATTTCAAGCAAATTTAATAGGTCTTGAAATGGTCCTAGAGGCAAAATTTAATGAAAACTAAGTGCTTAGGGGGTATGTATATGGGTTTGGGGCATTTTCCACCCCTCTAGACCCTTTTGTTGACTTTTATGACCACCCAAATATCCCATTTTTACTTTAGTGCGAAAATTTGAACTTCACCATGAGTTGGACAAGTTTATACTCCACCATAAATTTTTTCTTAATGATAGGATTAAGTTAGAAGACCCTAGAAGCCCTTAGTCAAGTCTAGCATTGTTGCAGGTGGTTGAGTTAGGAGCCTATTTAGTGGCAAATTTAAGGGTTGAAGAGTGTTCACCCAATCTCTATTTTTAGAGAGAGTAAAGCCAGGATTGAAGGAGGAAGAAGGGATAGCTCTTCTCAAAATTTTTAGTTACCATAACCATTTGTAAAGGTAGGAATCCTTCAAGCTCATGTCTTCATGTTGTATTTTTGTTGCTTAAATAGGCTTTTTGCATGTGTGTGTATTTGTATGTATGATGAAACATGTAAGGGATGGGATTGCGATGGGTTTCTTAATTATTTTCTTTTCGTGTTTTACTTTTTTTTTAATGAGGGAAACTGTAAGCGTTGTGTTGGCATTACTCACCCTCAAATAGGGTAGAAGTGTCCACGTATGGGAGGAGGGCTTCAGTTGGACTCTGGGTAGTGTAAAGTCTCTCCTCATGATGAGGAGAAGGAGAGAGTAGGGTGATATGGCCCCGTACTTATCAGTACAAACTATGTTTTTATTTTGAAAATTGAGAAGTGAAAGAATAGAAGTTCTTGTGATTATAGGCTTGGAAGGGGCATCTATTATGGTGTTTTGACTAACTTCTCCTACCCTAGAAAAATCCAGCTTCTCTCTAGTCTAGTTCATTAATGAACTTGTTGTGCAAACCTAGGATGGGAGTTTTTTGTTGTATCTGTCCTTTTGTTAAATTTGATTGTCTCTAGGTCAGTTTGAGTTTTTCCATGATTAACTTGATGTAATTTGCAGATTTCGTAGTGGCTACCTTGATATGGAACCAAGCAGGAATTCAGAGTTGTTGTTTCAATTCAAATGTTTGGGAGACTTCTCCTCGAGATAATGATCCTATTGTAAAAAAATTATTGTTAACCTTATTTTTGAAATGATTATGATCTCAAGTTTTCCTCCCTGGTTCTTTCTCGAGGAAGTCCTTAAATTAGGTGTTTGAATAAAATGAATAAGAAGTAGCTAGCCCATGTATGTTGAAAAAAAATGAGCAATTTCCTTCCATGTAGTATTTTTTATAATTCAAATTTGTATGCATACAATTAATGGTAATTAGGTGAATGATTATATATAAAGTTATGAAATTTGATTTCTAATTGTGTTAAGAAAATTTGATTATATGAATGGTATTTCATCTTGTATTTTCATAATTTTTGAAAAGAGAAATATTCCTACGTTGATGTATAAACAAAACATCAAACTCTATGCTATAATTCAACCTAGAAAAAAAAATCCCCTTGCCATATAAATTAAATTGTATTTGAAAATCTAACACTTAGAAAAAAAAACCTTGACAAAATTTCTCATTCCTAGAGCAAAAATGCTCTCTACCCTTTGTATGGAAAAATTTAAATTCCCTTTATAATAGAGAATATTCTAAAAATATTCCCTTTAATATCTTTTGACATAATTTTAAATATTAGTTATGAAATTATAAAATGAAATAAAATCGAAATAAAATCAAATGAAGAAAAAAAAGTATTCTAACCTATTCTAAGTGTCACCCTCTAAACTTTAAAACATAACTACCTTTGGTTATGCATCCACCCATGTTAATGTCACCCCACTCACAAAGAAAGTATTCCATCCAAGGGATTGGTTAGGACTCTATAGTCAAGCATAGTTGAATGCAAAAGAATAAGACAATAAATAAAAATTCCCCCTTCAATGAATTGGGTGCAGATTTGGGTAAGCATGCTTATGGTGGGGAAAGAGGGGAGTTTAAAAAAATTTAAATGCTTAATGCATAGCTATGAAATTATGTCACCCACCCTCCTATTTATGACATGTCTCCCATGTCATCCTTGGTATGAGGTACGCCTATATCTTAGGCAGTGCTCTAAGTATTGTTAGGGAGAATAGAATCAAGTGGAAAAAGGAGTTGGTAAAGTAATCACCCTCCATCTTAAACTTTTAACATCCTTCCCTAACCACTTCACCACATTTCATGTGCCTTTCTCCATTCCTTGGTTAGCATGAGAGGATCTTGGGGAGCACTCATGTTAATGGGACACCCACTTGCCAAGTGGCCTAGTTTGTAAGGGGTTAGTATGTTAGTAGGTTAGTCATGTTTAGGAAGAATGTTAGGAAATAGTTTGTGCACAAAAAGATTTGTATAGTTTAGTAACTTTTAGATGGTTAGTTATTTTTATGGTGTTAGAGTTTAGTATGTGGAAATTTTAGTTTAGTGTTTTGGGTAAGGTGTAGTTTATGTTAGTTAGTGGAAATGTTGGGTTAGGTTAGTAGATAGTTTTTAGGCATGAAGGAATGTTTAGTGTTGTTAGTAAATTTATATTAAAATGATATTACTTATTTGAGAAATATTATTAGAAGTTTTCATTTATGTATTTATTTGTTATAATTAATAAGTGTATTAAAGTTTCTTTGACTAATAAGTCTCTAGGTGAAGTATTAAGACTAATAGGGTAAGAAGGAAGTGATATAGTTTATGTTCCTATATATATCTCCATATGGAAATTATTTAAACATTATAATTTTCAAAATTAAGGTTTAATTTTTAATAATTGCCAATGTTTGGTTCAAAGGTGTCACCAGGTTAGTAAGGGTTCTTGTAAGGTTCGAAAGTGTTATAACTCAAGTTGACTAGGTGACATAATAGGATGAGTCAGGTTATGATAGAAGATGAGTTAGATGTTATAAATAGTTTTTTGATAAATAATTAACATTTTAAACTAGTTCTAATTAGGTTATGATAACACCAAAAACTATGTATTGGTATATTATGATAGATTTATCCTTTAATGCCAAATTAGATTCTACTAAGATTGATCTAGTATAGTGTAAAAAGGAATAGCATCATAGTCATCGTAAGAACTTGAAAATAATAAATACACTTTGGGCTTGATATCATACCTTTGCAACTTGAACCTAATGTTTAATCGATTGACTCATTCAACCCAAACTAAATGTTCCTATAGCGTTAGGACTTAGGGTTTCAAACCCGTTCCATGTGATTGAATACCAACCCTATATCCCTGTGAAATATAATCACAACTTCAAATGGTTTTCTAAACTCTAGAGGCTAAGAATGAAATCCTCTATGAGTATGATAACTGACCTTTATCCTAATCAAGATTATAATAAGAGAACGAAACCCTTTAGCTCTTTAAACTAATTGTGAAACCTTATAACTTGAAACTAATCTTGTCGTCATCTTTTCACAGCACATTCAATGTTAGCATGTTTGAAACATAGTCTTTATTACTTTTGAAAATAAAATAAAAATTATGTGTTTTTGCCTTGTTATTTTGGGCATGACAGATCAAACCTTACTATTTTCTTTCAATCATTGTAAATAGTTTGTATTGAAATCATTTTAAGCAAAGGTTGACCTAACAATCATTAAGGACTTGATAATTTGTGTAAATCCTTTAATTGGATGACATTCTAATGGAATGTTCTAAATTCCTCTAACAAGACTAATCATAACAGGGTGATTAAATCTTCTATCCAGGTCACATTTCAAAATGTGTATTGTAACCTTTAACATGGTTGTCTCCTAATAGGGCTTACTTTAGAAGAGTAAAAAAGTGGTGGCAAGTTGCTAGTGGTTTTTCCCAAATTGGGTTTCCATGTTAAATCCTAGTGTCAAACTTGTGTTGAATGTTTTATGGTGTTTTATATTTCAAACGTTTACATTCAAAAAAAAAATTATATTAGGAAAGTGAACTACTAGTTAATGTTGTTATTTAGATTGCAATAGAGACGAAGTTATAGAAGGATAAGAAAAATAGAAAAGAGTTTAACTGTTTGATTTTTCAATTGGTACTAATAGACCTTGACTAACTAATTCACCCCCCCACCCTAGTTATTCTAAACATTCTAACAAAGACATCCTACAACTAGGTTAATGTAGTCTGACAAGCTAAAACTAACTTCTCCAAGAAGCGCTTGAAGAGTAGGTTCTAGATCCATAATTCTTCCAATGATAACCTACAAATAAACATAGAAAAGAGGGTTTTGTGGTTGGGTTTTGATGAGGGTTTTCCTTGGTGAAGTCCTAGGTTAAGGAACTAACCATAAATTGAAATGTAGTTAATAAAGGGAATGGTTGCATGTAGTAGATCTAAATAACATTAAGTGAAAGATGCAATTACCTTTGAAGATGCAATTGTCTTTGATATGTTATTAAGTATGTAAGTGTAATAGCCTTGACTCAAAGAAACCATAAGGAAATGAAAGAAGCCAAAAAATAATGTAGGTAAATTTATGTGACATACCATGGATGAATAATAGAAGAATTTGAATGGATTAGAATTATGGATTTTCTCATTAGAGCCAAACTCCACTACCACCTTGAATGAAGAAGATTAGTGCAAGAAGGAGATTCTCAAACTTGAATGCTTGAAGATTCTTGCTTGAAGAAGAATACCTTGAATGATTCATTTCTTGTGGATGTCTTGAGAATGTGAGATGTCAAAATGAATCCCCCAATCCACCTTTATATTATTTTTTGGATAGGAGAAAAACTCAGGCCAAATGGGGAGGTAATTAAATTAATTAACAAACTCTAGAACTTTTAGGCCCTAAACCCCACAATCATTAGGGACTAGGTCAACTTGGGTTGACCTAGTCTAGGTTGATATAGTCCAAGTTGACCTAGTCCTAGTTATTTTTTCTTAACCTCCCCCCACCCAGTATATTCATCACTAAGTGGACCAACACACTATACTATTATATGCCAATTATAATAAATTCATAAGCCCAATTCATGATTAATCTTGGAGATCCCATTATTTTAGTGTGGATGCAGTTTTTCTATTTTAGTATGTGAATTTATTGCCTTTGATTCCATGAATGATATAAGTAGGCATAGCGATCACAAATAAACATTCCAAGATTAAGT
This sequence comes from Cupressus sempervirens, assembly GCA_028749045.1. NCBI lineage: Eukaryota > Viridiplantae > Streptophyta > Pinopsida > Cupressales > Cupressaceae > Cupressus > Cupressus sempervirens. The sequence continues at coordinate 401,416,210 of CM053783.1, read as the reverse complement.
CTAGGTCTATAAGATTATGAAACTATCTCTTTCATTAGAAATAAAATGTTTCTTGGTTGAGCAAGAGGATATTAAAGGTAAAATGAAATTTTAAAAAATGCTAGTTAATATGGATGGTTGTGACAATCAAATCTCTTCTATTATTGAGAAAGAAATTCAATTGTCTTGTATTTTTTTGGGTTTCATTGGTGGTCCATTCTTCTCTCAACCCAAGTGAGACATGAAGCATCATCCAAGAGTCACCAATCACATTAAATAATTTACATAACATTATGTAGTTCAAAAGAATACTATACCTAACTCATGCAACATTAAAATATTTATTTATTTTTCATTGCATTTCTCCTATCTTATATTGGAAAAACATTATTTTCTATTAAAAATGCAAAGAAAAAATTATGATGATGTGTCATGTGAAATTTAACATTTAAAAAAAAAGTGAAGAAATATAGTGTCTCACTATTAAGTAAGCAATGAACTTCACTATTATTAATTATCTTTAACAAACAAACATATCAAAGAATGTCAAATTTGGGAAGCTTAAAAAAGATGTACAACCTAGCTTCCCTGATTGACCTCATCACCAAATTTTGGATGTTGCACTCACATCTATTGATGCCTTTGTCTTTTCTAAATTGGCTCATGAGTATATACACACCAATTTATTCCCCATATATCACATATAACTTACCTCCATAGTCTACATTATGCATGTCAGTCATATTTAAAATTAAACGCAGAATACTGTGGAACATAATTAGGATGTGGGATCTTGTTAAACAACTATTTAATCTTTACCATAACCACTTTCAAAGGAAGTAAGTGCATATTAATTTTGACTTCACCCTCCCCAAGTAACCAACCATCTATTCTATCTAAACCTATGACTATGTACTTTATCCTACTAAAGAGAAAACCATTGCATTCGGTGGTTGTTGAAAAATACTTATTAGTTACTATTAATAAATAAAAATGATCCATTAGTGTAACAAAATTGAATTATTGAGGATATAATTTTAATTTAGGTTTACCTTGGGGATGACCTAGCTAGACATTTATAGTATTATTAAAAATAAATGTGTCACTTGTTAGTCCAAAGAGATCAGATTACTAAGAGAGGGGGTGAATTAGTAATTAACTTATTAAAAAATAATTCAACCTTTAAACCCTTATCACAACATTAACTTAATAGTAGCACTTGAAAACTTGAAACACATAAACACATCCCAAAAATTGACATAGAGATTTGGTATCATAAAAACCCATCTTGAGTGAAAATTGTGATGGGGATTAGTAACCACAAATTTTGCACTCTTTAAAGTACACCATGTGTTAGGAGTATCCTAGTTAAAGGAATTTATAAAATTTATACCTTGTTAAAGGATTTACAATAATTGACCTATTAGTATCCACCCAATTAAGGGATTTTACTACTACAAGTGTTAGGGAACACCATAAGGAATAATCTATAGAATAGTGCTACATCTTCTTGATCAAATCCACTGAAGCTCAAATACTCTTCACAAAATGCTCAACTTTAGCTTGTCTTGATCACAAATTGTACCATTCATTGCACTTTTCCAACCATGATCAACAACACAAATTATTCAACTTCCACTATTATATACTGGACTTTTCAAGTCCATTGCATTAATCAAGCCCCAATTTCTTAATTGATAAGAATTTAAAACATCCTTCACAGACTCAACATGCCAGAAGACAAATCTCAAGCCATGAAACACGTTTTCAAAATTTTCCCATCCAATCCATTGAGTTATATATAATTTTGTATGAAAAGACCAAACACTTGCTTCCTCTATAATTTTCTCCATATCTATCATCAAACAATGTGATGTCAGATTATCATCTCTAAATAATAAGACATATCACTAGATCATTGCAATCTCAACATCAATCATTAAGCATCAATTTAATGACTATCACATAGGTATACAATATACTTTAACCTATTCAATACTTTTTTCACTAGCTCACATATCATAATAATGAGTTACAATCATAACTGTATCACTTGGATAGTGATTGTGATCACTTCACTTGAGTCATTATAGATTTTACAAACCAATAAAATTATACATCACATATCACTAACTATTGGATTAGTTGCACTATCAATTCACCTCATCATCCCTTTTTTCATTTCTATAGCAATAGTCATACTATGGACCTTCAGAGATATCCCCAATTCTCTTCTAATGATAAAAAATACTAAAAATTGATGCAACACCTTGTTCATCATATTTATGCTTGACACCATAGTAGGAACACTAGGTCAATGGTTGACATTAATGACAACACAATGATTGTTCATCATGCAACAAAATCCATATCATGGCATTACTAACATCACCTACCATAACAATAAGTTATGCTAACAATGTCCCCCTTTAGGATTGATGGAAACACTTTCTATACTTCTGTACTATTTTCCTTTCTACCAAAAGTGATTCTATGTGCATAAAATTGTTCATCATCACTCAGTACTAGGAACCAAAAAAAATCACTTTTTTCTTTCACCACTTATTTGGTTACTCCCCTTGTCACTGAATTTCTCTCATCTATACTTCATCATACATTCTCCCCATTTGTGAGAACATTATTCTCCTCCTTTGACAATAATGTTAAAAGAACCAAACACACCTTATATGTGCTCTGTTGAACCCAACTAGCCAAATCATATTGCTACAACTCTCCCTAAGGAGCATCTCCAAAACATCAATTCAAACCTTTATGTCCATACCATTGATGATAATCCCCTTGAGATATCTAAAGATTCTCTTTACTACAACAAAATGATATGCCTTGGGACTAGAGGAAATGTAACCATTACCTCAACTACTTGTTCTATATATGGTTTATTGCATAATACATACTGTAGTTTACTGATCATGAATCTATATAGTATCTCATTCACTACTTTTGAGTCATCTTCCTTTGATAGTTTGCAACTCATTTCCATAGGATTACCAATAAATTTTAAGTCTTCTAACCCAAAATTCTCCAAGATCTATTTCACTTACTAGGTATGACTTATGTGGGTGCCATCTTTGAGTTGGTTAACCTATAATCCAATGAAAAAAATTATCTCTTCAATCATAGACATCCCAAACTCCTTTTTTATCTCATCTATAAATAAAATACTCAATTCATCATTTTCTCAAAAAATGATATCATCTATAAATGTCTACATAAGAAGTAACATATCATCATTCACTACCTCCAGGTATATGTTATTGTTGTCACTTGTTCTAATGAAACCAATCTTGATCAAGTATGAATTTATTCTCTGATACCATGCCCTTGGTTTCTACTTAAATCCATACAAATATTTATGTAGTTTACATACCAAATTCTTAGCTTCTAAGTTAGTGAATCCTTCACTTTGTTCAATGTGTACCTCTTCCTCTAAGACACCATTGAGAAATGTTGACTTAACATTCATTTGATATAATTTTAATCTCTTATAAGAAGAAAATATAATCAATGTTCTTACCCTTCAAGTTTGGCCACGAGTGCAAATATCTTTCCATACTCCAAACCTTTTTCTTCTGCATATCCTTTACACACCAATCTTACCTCACTTCTTATCACTACACTAGTATCATTCTTTTTTTGTGAAAACCCACTTGGTATCCATCACATTCCTTTCTAATTGTCTAGGCATTAATGTCTAGGTCTTATTCTTGTTAATCTATTCAAATTATTCTTCCATAGATTTTACTAGTCTTCATCTTTCAATGCATATTTCACATTCTTTTTTCAAATTTAGATAGAAAATAAGTACCTTATCTTATCTTCCTTCTTTTTAACACACCAATATTTTTGTTACCAATAATTTTATTAGGTGAATGATTTAACTTTACATTCCTTGGCAATACCAGTTTGTTACTAGGAGTTTCTTCAACCACTTGAATCAATTCATATTTATTGACCTTCTCTTCCATTATTATTTTTGTAGTATTATTCTCCACTAGTTGTATGTATACAAACTTTCTACTATCTTGTTGGTTCTCTTATTCATACATTTGTATGTCTTAACTTTTGTAGAGTATGATAGGCCAACATTGGGGAAAATAATAATAAAGAATTAAAAATTTATGATGAAGATCAACTTAATCTATACATGTCAATCCAAGAGCGTAAGCTTGAAAAAGGTGTTTGGGTAGGATGCCATCAGGGAATGATAGTTGTGAGATGAGGGATTATGAATGCAACTACAACATGCAAAGGAAAATCTTCAAGAAAAAACTAAATAAATCCCAGGGACAAGAATTGTCACTTCCTAGTGATAGGAACAAAAAAACCATAAATAAACATGAAAACAACAATGATAACAACTATAACAATTCACAAATCTAATGAAAATTAATCTAGAAGAAACAAACAAACATCATGCATGAGGAAATAATATAATACAATAATTTTCTAAATAAAGATCTGTCTTGAATTTATGTTTTGTTTTCTGATAAAAATATGACAGGAAGCTCTTAATGATCTACATATTAATACTGATAATTTCTTGTGTGGGTTCAAGAGCATAAATTCACAATATGAATTACTTTAGGAAAATGAATAAAAAATTTGTAAATCATTTCATTGTATTTCTCAATCAAAATGTTAATTAGATTGCATACATACTCATTTAAAACTTTAAGTATACACCATGCTAGAATATTGAATTACAAGTTGGACACACAATAGTCAAATTAAATATCACCAACAGTTTGCAGAGTCGGCCCTTCCTCAGTTTTCTAGGTGATGAAACTTAAATATTTCTTTCTTAAATGGTCTCAATCATGTGAAATTCTATATTTCTAATCAAGGTTTTTGCATACAATATACTTTCAGCAGGAAGGGATATATATAAATTCAAGATGATAACCACCTCTATCTTTGTGGTGTGAAATAGAATAGTTTATTTTTTATTTGCAACTAATAAATAATAATATGTATCACCAAATAATTTTGTTGTAATAGAATGTATATAGAACCATGGGTTCCTTATCAACTACACCCGCGTGTATCCTGCACAGTGGTTGATATTGATCCAAGCCCCATTTCCATCCATCAACTATATAGTTAATGTGTTTTTATTACAGTTGTAACATACATAATAAGTTGTGGTTTTTAGAATATCTCATATATGATTTTGATTCACCAATACTATTTGAGATTCCTTATTGGCATTCTTGTAATATCTCTTGATGTAGAAAAAAAAAATGTATAATAACTTCTACCCAAATGCGACGGGAGGATTTGTTCCACACATCAACATATTATGATAATAAAGATTAATAAAAAGAAACCAATAATAAATTTTCCATATTTTAATCCCAAAATAATATTAAATACTACTTAGTTATATTAAATCATATGCAACATTAAAATGGTAAAATGGAGTGAAATGTGATAGAAATGGAAGAGGGAAGTGAGTAGGAGAGTGCATGAAATGGATTAAAATATGGCATTAAATAGGTTGTAATTTGCTCATCACTTTTTGGGTCAAACTTACATGTATGTTTATCTCTCTATTGATCTTATTAGTGTCCAACACTTAGTTATTTTCTAGGTAGCAGTGGTCAGTCATCACTATGACTAAGCCATCTAGAGAAGGTCAAGCTACATGGAATTGTTTATATTTCACTACATGTTAAGATAGTCAAAGGTTTCTAAGAACCTTAGTAGAGACCGAGCTACTATACATGTTGAGTAAAAAAATAGAGATTGGATAATGTAAAGTTAACTTATGCAAAGTGAATTAGTATATACTGAGCCTATAGAAGCTAAGAGACAACATGGATGTTATGTATGACCAAGTGTTAGAACATTCAATTACCAAGTAAACCATTTTTGGCATATGTGTTGGTAATGACACAAACACTTATGTAAACTATTTTGGCCAACTTCTATACAAAATTTAAGGATTGTAGAGAAAATTAAGGAGTAGATTATGGATTTTTGCAGAAGGAGTTAATCCCAAGAAAGGTAGATTAATAAATTAGAAAATTAGAAGGGTAAAACAAAAAAAGGATGAATTATGGATCATGGATTATGATCTATAACTTTCTACGATTGTCTATTTAAAGAGGGATCCAACCCTAAATCATTATAGAGAAAGGCAGAGAATAAACATAGAGAAGATTGTGAAGGAGTAAACAAAATAAGGATAGAGAAAGGAAGGCTAAGTTTGACAAAGAGTTCAGACAAAGTAACCTAGCAATGAAGGACATAACATAACAAATTAGATAAGGAGATTTGATTTAGACATTAAAGAGAGGAGACCCATAAACAACTTTTTCGGAGAAAACTAAAGGATCAAGTACCAAGACATTCTAACAAGTGAATTAGGGAAAATCTCTTAACAGAGTGGTTTAAATCAACCTTGTTTAAATATCCTAACAAAGTGCTTACTTTATAATGATTTTAAATCCTTTAATCAAGGTAGACTTAACAATCTTATATATTTTTAAACCAAGGAGACCCCTCACAAAGTAGATCATCATAAGTGATCAAATTGTAGCCCTAATAATTGAATTTTATTGTTTCATCAATAAAGATTTGTGGGTTTCATCCCCATCCTATTTTTACCTTCACCTTGGAGGGTTTTTGGCTTACCAATATCTTTGTGTTATGTTTTTATATTTTCATGACTATTATGCTTAGATGGATTTCCTTTTAGCATCATAGCTTATGATTATATGGTATGAAATCTAAGATATGAGATGGATTAGGAGCGAATGTAGTTAAACTATTATTTTTTGAGGAACTAAAAGTTTTAAAGATCTTGATTCACCCCCCTCTATCGATATCTTGTTTCCCAATAAGATATCCAACAATTGGTATTAGAGCATAGTACTCTTGGAAGAAATGTAACAACTTGAGAGTTTAGATCTTGGAGATGGAGGCTTATAAATTGGAAAAGATCATTGAGAATTAAATGATTGAGATCCAGATCATACTACAACAACTTAATGGAGCAAAAGAAGAGTTAAGGAAATCCTTAAAGAAAAGGAAAGACATGGCCATTCAATAGAATGATACACTATATAAGGAAGTTGATACTAATAAATTGCTAAACAATGGAAATTCCAGTGATGATGATGTAGCAATAGTAGATCTATTGGAGAAGAAAAAAAAATTGAATGAAGAAGTCAAAGGACTAAAGAGAGAGCATGAAATTCAATCAATAAGACTATGTGAAGTGATTGAACAAAAGAAGAAAGCTGAAGAAGACAAATGACTACCAAACTTGAAGAAAGATCATTTCATGTGAAAATGCATACAAATACTCAACTAAACATGATGAATCATTTGTTTTTGATAAGGTAAACAGGTTTTAAGGGGTCCTGAAACCCATAAGTTTAACAACAAGAAAGGCTGAAAATAAGCGAAAAAATGCCCAGCCAGAACATAATCCTTACAGCTGTTAATCATTTGTTACTTGCAAATTAGGATCTAAATTGAAAAGACATGGAGATTACAAATCTAAGATCACAAAGTGACCAACTAAGGAATGAGTTATGATATGAGAAAGAACTTGTGGAAAGAATGAATAAACCAAGTGAAGCTATATGATACTTTGAAGAACTAATGAGATCACCAAGGTCATCCAATGATACTTTTGGTCTAGGACATATCAAGCACTCTTCATCTATTGAGGAATGAGAGTCATCAAAGAGTGGAGATGAAAGAAACTCAAAACCTAAAGGAAAACCTACATGCTATCATTGTGGTAAAGTAGGACATACAACAAATATTTGCAAAAGCAAGAATGGTATGCAAAACCCTAAACCTAAGTTTACTAAGAATTTTTTTAATTGCAAAAAACATGGAAACCAAGCACATGAATGCAGGTCAAAGATAATTTATAAACCTACTACACCTATATTTGAAGGGCATTTCTATATCTATCATAAATATGGACATAGAGCTCAAGAATGTAGATCCAAAGAAAAATCCAACTGGACATCTAAAAGGAAAACACACGCACCTAAGAAAGGTAACTCTTACAATTAGGATTACAACAAATGGTATCATTTTCATTATCATGGAGAGTATGGATACATTCCATAAAATTTTGTTAAGTCACATTTCAGAGGTAACTACAAGAAATGGCTAAATGAAAACCTAGTTTGTTTTAGTTGTCACAAGGTTGGACATGTTAGTAAGAACTATAGGAAACAAGCATCAACACTAAATAAATGCAACAAAGGAAAATGAAAGATTGAGATGAAATCAACATGGAAAAATATACTAGGAGTTGAAGGTAGTGGATCAAGTGAAACTAAGATCACCCAATATGATGTATCAAGTGAACACATCACATCCAACTAAGTAAAGATGTATATAAGGAATTATACACTTGAATGATATATTATACACATTTTCCTAATAAGAAGTGGGATTAAAAGTCCATATCAACATGAATAAAGATGGACTAGGATAAATCTAAGAGAAGAATTGGGCAACATAATCATTCACACTATCAACTGTCGAGCATCAATAATACTATCTATATTGATTAAGCATTGCAATATAGACTGAGAGCTTACATCAACTAGCTAATGTACTAGTTGAACTAAATGGTATTGAGTGATCCAAGTAATAGTGACCAAGTGTTTGAATGGAAAGAAGCACGGACACAACATGTGAAGGCCAAGACAACTATTATGCACCTACTAGAGTACACCACATTTATTACAGACCTAAATGAACATATTGAAGGTATATTTTGAATGCTTGAAGTTCATTTTCATTTACCAAGTAATTTTAGTAAATTCAAGTGATTCAAAGGAAAATTTAGCAAAATAACAAGTGAATCATAGCGTGCCATTGGTGAGATTTGAAGAGTTTAGTAAGGTTTTAGTGTTGAGTTAACTAGATTTTGAAATTGTTGAAGTAATTTTTTAAAAACCCTAGTTTCAAAATGGCATCCACTGCATTTATATCTAAAAAGGAGATGTTGAAAGAGAGAAATGCATAGATTGTGAGGAATGATCAATATCTTCTACCAAAATTTACAATATACCCCAACATTGCTATGACTAGTGATGCATCTAGTGCCCTATCATCAATTCCACCAAGAGTGTTAATAGTTAACAATGTGATCCATGAGCATTAAGATTGGATTTTGGTGGTGTAATTATATTCATGATTATGGATGTGTTGGAGACACATTGGGAAACCTTTTCCTATGTGCACATAGAGATTAGATGGATTGAGTTGAAGTTTGAGTTAGTTTTACCTTGTTGTTGGAATTGTGTTTTCTAGTTTTTGGGTGCCTATTGTAGGCTATGTAACTAATTTTTCACAATGAATGAGAGGATGAAAATTTTAGGGATTTAAGAGGGCCTAGAGTAATTCCTTTTTCCAAAGGCACAATTCCTAATTTGTTATAAGTTTGGAGACATGGAAATTCTCTTGGAGTATCAATTTCTAGCAGTTTACACGATGAGTTTTTGTGCATGACTTTTGGGATGGATGTACAGATATCCTTAATGAATCAGCCTTTGCACATTTTAGGGGTTGTAGAGGACCTAAAGAACAAGTTATAATTCAATTGGGGCTAGGAGATATCATAATTTTTCTCAGGTATTGATTTTTATGGACATTTAATTACTGTTGGAGACCAACTTGTGGCTCTTCAAATATTTAATGTTAGTTTTATTTAATTTGTAATTTCTAGGCTGACTTGTGGCTTAGTTGGGTATAAGTAGGGGGTCTTGTGGAGTTTTTAATTCATGGATGGATTGATTCATTCAAAGGAGGAGGAGTGAGTGTGGAGAGTAGCTAAAGAGTGAGTTTTTCCTGAGTCTGCATGAGGAAATTTATAGTAGGATTGTGGTGGAGTTGTGAGTGTGTGGACAGAGCACCAAATGTGAGGTAGTTTACACTTGGATCTTGGATCAAGTTTGAGATGAGCTAGTAGCTACGACTTGGAAAACAAGGAGATTCTTTGGTGGGCTTGCGAGCACAAGTTTAGATCTTCCTTGGAGGTTTTTACCAGAGTGTGATCTGGACTAGCTAGGGTTTGGATTGGATCATAAGGGATCTTGTAGAACTATTATTGTAATTGCTTTGTATTTGGTTGTAACCAGGAAGGCCTTACAACTCGACACATTAGGTGTAATAGTTATTTTATGAATAAATTATTGTAATTTGGTATCAGATCTTGCATTATTATTATGTTTCCACTATGTGGTTATTTACTAGAGGCTAGGACATCTCCTTTGGGGATTCTCCTACCTTGCATTACGTTAGGTGGTATTAGAGTGAAGGTTGTTCTTGAGTGTGTAGATAGATTGTCGAAGTTGTGGTAGTTTTCAAAAAGACTTGGGTTGGAGAAGTAGATCTGATCTAATCTTGATCTAGTGGTGGATTTTCTTCCTAGATTCCTAGATCTCTTAGTTGTGAGGTGGTAGATCATGGTTCTAACTTGCAATTGCAGAGGGCTTACAGATGGATCGATGGATGCAAAGATGGAAGACTAATCTTGTTGAGGCATAGTCATAGAGAGTTTGTGGATTGTAGATCCATGGTCTTGGACTTGTGATGTGGTTCTTGATTTTTCATGTGAGGTGATAGGCTGTGATCTGACTTGTAAACAATTTAATTTTTTCACAAGGAGCATGGGAAGGATTTGTTGTAGAGGGTTTGCAAAGATCTTGGAAGATGGCTTTGAGAGAATTGGACCTTGGGATGATTGTGAATCTGTATGATATAGTGTAGAGGAGGATTAATGAGACAATAGCTCGGGTGGATGTTGTTGCAGATGCTACTTTTTCTAAAGAGTTGAAGAATTGAAGAAGAAATTAATATGCTACTAGATTTGGAGTCTACTGATCAACAAGACAGTTGTTTGATTGGTTAGAAGACTTGTTTAAGAGAGAAGATGGCATAGCAAGGTTGAGGTGGAAGAGTTTTGTTCTATTGATCAGTTTGTGGAGTCTAATATAGAACATGTAGAGTAGTTGGAGGTTATTTTTGAAGATATTCCTAACCTTGTTGATGCTAGGATAGACATTGGTTTTCATGATTAGCCGATTGGGTCTAACATGGATATTGCACAACACTTGGTCATGGATGATCTAGTTTTTGTTGGTGGTGAGTTGTGTGTTGTAGAGCATCTTGTTGTGAGAAATGAGATTGGTGGTATTGTGAGTTTGGCATGTGTTGATGGAGATATACATGTTGCTACTGATGTGGAGTTTGTTGTTGCTGGTGTGGATTCACTAGTTGCTGATGTGGATGAGGATTTGTTGATGAAGCATTATGTTCAGTTTGTCCTTGGGTGTGAGCATGCTGATTGGATTGCTGATATGTATTTGATTCTAATTTTTTAGTGGATGAAGCATAGATGGTTGATTTTCAATTTTTTTCTTTTGACTTTGATGAAGTGGAAGCCTTTGGTGAAGATGAAGAAGGTTGCAGACCTTTCTTTGGGCATCAAAGTATGGGACATACTTTTCTATTTATGTGGGAAGCAAATGTAGGAGCATCGAGCTTAGATTTTGGTGGTGCAATGATTTTCATGGTTAGGTATGTGTTGGGGACACATTGGGGAACCTTTTCCTATGTGTGCATTGATATTGGATGGATTGAGTTAAAGTTTGAGTTGTTTTTACCTTGCTGTTGGAATTGTGCTTTCTAGTTTCCGGGTGCCTATTCTAGGCTATGTAACTAATTTAGTGAAATGAATAAAAGGATTCAAATTTCATGGATTGAAGAGATCATAGATTGCTTCCTTTTTTCAAAGATGCAAGTTCTAATTCATTATAATTTGGGAGATATGGAAATTCTCCTAGAGTATCAATTTATGGCAATTTACACGATGGGTTTCTATGCATGACTTTTAGGATGGATGTGCATATATCCATAATGAATCAACCTTTGTGCATTTCAATGATTTTAGAGCACCTAAAATTACTACATTTAATTTGAATCACAAGTTCCAATTAAATTAGGGGTAGGAGATATCACAATTATTCTTAGGTATCAATTTTTGGGCATTTCATTATTGTTGGAGGCCAACTTGTGGCTCTTGAAGTATTTAATGTTAGTTTTATTTAATTTGTAATTACTAGGATGAATTGTGGCTTGGTTGGGTATAAGTATGGGGTCTTGTGGAGTATTTCATTCATGGATGGAGTGATTCATGTAGAGGAGGAGGAGTGAGTGTGGAGAGTAGCTAAAGAGCAAGTTTTTCCTCAGTCTATGAACAGAGCACCGAATGTGAGGTAGTTTACAGTAGGATTGTGGTAGAGTTTTGAGTGTGTGGATAGAGCATCAAATGTGAGCTAGTTTACACTTGGATCTTGGATCAAGTTTGAGAAGGGCTAGTAATTGTGGCTTGGAAAATAAGGAGATTGCTTGGTGGGCTTGCAAGCACAAGTTTAGATCTTCCTTAGAGGTTTCTACCAAAGTGTGATCTAGAATACCTAGGGTTTGGATTGGATCTTAAGGTATCTTATAGAATTGTTACTATAATTTCTTTGTATTTTGTCATAATTAGGAAGGCCTTAGAGCCCGACACATTGCATGTAACAATTATTTTATGAATAAATTATTATAATTTGGTATCATATCTTGCATTGTTATTGTGTTTCCACTGTGTGATTATTTGTTGGAGGCTAGGACATCTCCTTTGGGGATTCTCCCACCTTGTGTTGCATCATGATGTTTGATCATGTTACATGTGTAATATTGTAGAAATTATATACTACAAACTATGAGCAGCCTATGATAATTTCTGTGGAAATGAAGTTTTGAGAGATGAAAATAAGATTGTTGTCAAGAAAGGGATTACCTATGCCCTATCATTTCCAAGGGTATTCAAGGTAGAATATATTAAGATTCTACTAAGCTAAGTACATGCCATGAAAATATGGGTAGAAGGTAGATCGGTAAAGATTAGCAAGGAAACCATTCACCAAGTTACTAGTTATCCAACCTTGGAAAGATCAAAGGTAGTTATTAAGTTTTTTGTGCTTGTAATTTTATTAGTCAAGATGATTCAACAATGTTCCTTATGTGGCAATCGAACTATGTTATAAAATAGTGAAGAAAGATCATAGTTATGATATGGCCAAGCTACAACTATAACATTTATCAGAAAATCTTATAGCAATAAGGAAGGTGAAGAAAAAATCTTGTAAGTTTGGATCTTTACTTGTTTGAATAATTTTCTATGTACAAAATTCATTCCCTACTATCGATACAGTCGCATGGGATAAGTGTAGACTAGCTAGTGAATAGATTAATGATTTTATTGAACAATTGGGAGAAAATTTTGAGGCTATTATGAATAAATATTTTTGATGAATTCAATAACAAAATGAAGAAAAAGATTAGGATAGAAAAATTAGTGGTAGATCATTATTTTGGTGATATATGCTTTATGGTAGACACATATTATACATATGCCCAAGAAGTGTTGCCAAGGGTTGCATGGTTGAGGCCAATGCATTATGAAGTCAATGTGGATGAAGTCACTATAGCAGTTATTGCATTGTTATCTGAGGAGATAGAGAGGAATTTTGAGCCCTTCGATAATTATGAGTCTGCTAAGATTAAGATGCTTATGAAAACTAAAGTACCCAAAATGGAGAGAAAATGAAAGAAGATGATAGAAGATCTTGAGGAAAAACGTGGCATAGGAAAACTTTAGATAATTGAATGCAAAGGTGAGGAAAAAGAATCTAATGAAGAAATAGAAGACAAAGAGTCAAAAGGTAAGGAGCTAGCTATTGTCGAGTCTAAGAAAATAATAATTGTTGATCCTAAGCTAAAGGATGTTCTGAAGAAAAATGTGAAGAAAGTTATCACACCTCTTGAACCTGAGCCAAAGAGGGGGATGATTACAAGATCCAAGGTAACTTAGTACCTAGTTGTTAAGACAAAGAGAAGCCTAGAAGAGAGGAAAAACACAAAAGAAGCCAAGCAAAGCTTACCTAAGAGGTTGAGAAGAAAATTGGCAGTGACACCTGAAAGATGAAGAAGAAACTAAGTCTAATGATTTGAGAAAACTTTAGATTATACCTAGACTACCTCCAATGACTGTTGATCAAGTATGTTAAAATATTTAAGATTCAAATGGAATAGTAGGGCTTAAATAGATTGATTGTGATTATTTGAATAAAGTTGATCAAGAAAAGATAGAGAAATCAATAATGGATATGATTATAAAGTTTAGGTATACACCTCTAGAATTGGGTGAAGGCATTCCTGAATATTTGTATAATAAATTAGATGCTAAGTGGAAGCAGGAATTATCCATTGAGAGAAAAAAAAAGGAGACTACTTTAGCTCAAACAATGTCTGACTTAGGGAAGACACATATATCTATATCCCTAAAATCTTTTGTAAATAAATTTTTACCTAAAGAGAGGGCATACCAAATTTTTAAAGAATAAAGTAGATGAAGTTGAAAAATAGAGAATAGCCATATGAAATAAAGCATTTCTATTGATAGTTCCATCAGAAGAAGAAGAGGAGGAAGAGGGAAGAGATGCTATAAAGTTAGAAGGTCAAGATGATGAAGAAGAACTCAAAAAATTATAAGACAAAGTGTGATAGTTGATTGAGGGGAGTGAACAATTGGATGTTGTCACTATTGAGCATATTCCTGATTCATAACCACCGAATAAGAATGTATTAAGATTTGAAAAATGCTAAATCAGATACCTCAAACACCTCTCTACCATGCACTAATCTAGTTTTTCTACAAATACAAGACTATCCACCAATTGAAAGTGCATAAATCAGTGGTTTTCAAGTTACATCAGCTACATTTATTTTAGGCATGAGTGTTGAGTAACAAGGCAAGGTAATTATTGTGTTTCCACAATTCACCCATGTCACAAATGAAAAAATAGATGAGAAAGAGGAAAAGGAGAAGGAAGATTCAGTTGAGCCTAAGATAGCTAAAGAGCAAGAGGCTATTCAAGCTCTTATACAACTGTCAAGTGTTGTGCCAATTGACACATTAATTGTTACACCAATTTAATAGGTTATATGAACTCCATATGAGCCTAGACAAATATATGGATTGAGTACAAAGGGAAAACAACTGCATATATCACTACCTAATGATAGTACCCTTTGGTCACAGATAGTGGCACATAACATTGATACACCAAAGGAGACAACAAGTTTGGATAAGGTCATCACACTGCCCAAGTATGAGCTAAGCAATATGACTCTAGAGAAGATGCATAATTTACAAACTTTTCTAAGTCAAAGGACAAAGAAAGAGAAGTTGAGGAGAGAACTCAAGAAAAAGAAGGTATTACATGATATTAAAGACATTTTTATTGATGTTTTTGAGATTCATGATGTTAATAAGCAACATCAAATTTTGGATCAACTATTGCATATAGTTGATAAGGTACATACATAGGGTATAGAGACCAGTGATAAAATGATGAGATGGTTTGAGAATCAACACTCTATTGATCAAATACAAGAAGATATGAAGGCTTGTACCATTTTATTGGGCGAGAATCCAAGTTCAAGCTCACATTTTCATAATAAATTAACATTTGATCAGGGGAGATTGGGAAAGTTGATGGCTAGAGAAAGTAGCATAAGGAATAAATTGAGTTTTATTTAATTCATGCAACTACCCCATTTAGAGATAATTTAGAGACAACTATCTATAGCTCAAAATCTAATACAAAGAGATCCACATCTCTTAATTGCATAGAACCTAATTGATCTAGTTGCTTAGTTAGAAATTTCAATTCAAGTCCTATAATTAGTGAGATCAAGATAGACTCAAGGACTACAAGTGATTTTGGATAATCACAAAACATTTTTGGACAATACCAACTAACCCCTGCAATCCCCAAGCGATGGAGTGACAAAAATAAGGGGGAAAGGTTATCATGATAGACATCATTTAGAAAGGGGTAAATAATTTATGCACAAGAGAAGTCAAAAGATTAGATCAGATCAGAGTTATTAGATGAGTCAATGTTAGATTTCATATACATGTATATATGTTGTATAGTACCAGAGTTAAATTTTTGAAGATAGAATCATAGTATCAAGGGGAGTGTTGTTTTTGATATTTTGTAATTTTGAATGAATTGCTAAGTCATGAAAAAGTTTTTCTTCCACTAATGTAAAAGATGGATATTTTTGATCTCTAAGCCTTGTTACCTATTAGTGTCCAACATTTAGTCATTTTCTAGGCAACGTTGGTCAATCATCACTACGATTGAACCATCTTGAGAATGTTGAGCTACATTGACTTGTTTATAGTTCACTACATGTTGAGGAAATCAAAGGTTGCTGAGCACACCAGTAGAGACCAAGATAATATACATGCTAAGTAAAAAAATTGAAATTTAGTGATGTAAAGTTAACTTATACTGAGTGAGTTAGTATATGTTGAGCCTATAGAAGTCGAGAGACAACATGAATGTTAATTATGATCGAGTGTCAAAACATTCAATTGTTGAGTAAACTAGTTTTGGCATATGTGTTTTTAATGACACATATACTTATGTAAACCATTTTGGAAAACTTCTATATGAGATTTAAGGATTGTAGAGATAGTTATGGAGTAGATTACATGTTTTTTCAGAAGGCATTATCCCAAGAAAGGCATATTAACCAATTAGAAAATCATAAGGGTAAAATGACAAGATTATGAATTATGGATCATTGATTATGATCTAAAACTTTCTACAATTTTTTATTTAAAGAAGGACCCAATCCTAAATCATTATAGAGAATGGGAGAGGAATAAACATAGAGAAGAGTGTGAAGGAGAGAAAAAGCTAGGGACAAAGCTAGGAAGGCTAAGTTTGACAAAGAGTTTAGACAAATCAACCTAGCAATGACAGATAAAACAAAACAAATTAAATAAGGAGATCTAATTTAGAGATTAAAGAGAGGAGATCTATTAAAAAAAATTTTGGAGCAAGCCAAAGGATCAAGTACTGAGATATTCTAACAAGTGAATCAGGGCAAATATCTTAACATAGTGATTTTAATAGACCTTTTTTAAATCTCCTAATAGAGTTCTTACTTTATTGTGAGTTTAAATCCTTTAATCAATGAAGAATTAATAGTCTTATATTTCTTTTAACCAAGTAGTCCTCTCATAGGGAAAATCATCAGAAGTGATCAAATTATAGCCCTAACAAGTGGACTTTATTGTTGTAGTAGTAAGGATTTGTGAGTCGCATCCCCACCCTAGTTTTACCTTCACCTTGGAGGTTTTTTGGTTACCAAAGTCTTTATTTTATGTGTTTATAATTTCAAGGATGTTATGCTTAGATACATTTAATTTTAACATCACAATTTATGATTATATGGTATGCGATCTAAGATATGAGATGGATTAGAAGTGAATGCAGTTAAACTATTATATTGTTTGAGGAACTAAAAGTTTTAAAGATCCCGATTCACCCCCCTACCCTCTTAGTATTTTGTTTCCAAATAAGACTTCCAACACTCTCTTTATGTAGCATTTGATCCCAAAATTTTTGAAATAACTCACACAAGGTGAATGACCATGCCATAACTCATAGGGAGTTTTGTTTGTAAATTTCTTCAACTCAAATTTGTTCAATGTGTAAAATTTAGTGTTTATCGCTTCTCTCAAAAATGATTGAGAAATACCTTATTGTATCATTAATGACCTATCACAATCAATAATAGACTTGTTTCTCCTTTCAACAATACTATTCTATTGAGGTGTTCTAGGAGATGACATAGGCCATATGATTCCATGTTCTTCACAATATGAAGAAAATTCATGTAATGTGAAATTTCCTCCTCTATTTGATCTAAGGCATTTAAGACTCTTATAGATCTCTTTTCCTACTTTGGCTTTGAAGATCATAAACATGTAGAAAGCTTTAGATTTTCATTTTAGAAATGCAACATACATCATTCTATAATAATCATCAACAAATGGCATGGAGTATTTGTACCATAATAACACTAAGTTCCCATAGGAATAGATAGATTAGTATGAACTAGATCTAGCATGCCTTTAGAAGAATGATTGTTGTCAATGAAAGTAACATTAGTTAACTTCCCAAGTTGGAATTATTTGCACATTACATTATCTATTCTTTCTAGGTTAGGTAGACCTCTCACTATCTCTATCTTACTTGCTTTGATCAGGTAATCAAAATTAACATGCTAATACCTCTTATTCCATAACCACGAATCTTCCACCTAAGAAATTAAACAAATCTTAATAATAGAATTCAAATGGAACAAGTTATCTCTGGTTTGTTTTCTTATATTAATAACATCTCCTATTTTACCAATAATATTGCACATACCTCCATTGCAATATGTACCCTTTGTTATTAAGTTGAGAAACACTTAAAAATTTGTACTTCAAATAAAAAACCTAATAAACATCATCACAATTTATTTTTAATCTTCAAAGAAATATGTCATTTTATTTTTACTACACAAGGAGTACCACTACCAAATCTTATTGATCCTCCATCACATTCTTCTATATTGATGAATTTGATTCTTCCTCTGGCCATATGATGAGAGAAAAAAATGTCAATTATCTAATCTCCATTGTGATTTATACTAGAAACTAATACCTTCTCACCATCCTCAGATGGATTTTCTTTAACAACAACAAATAAAATTTCTTCTTCATCACTTCCATCTGATTCCTCATTGATTACACCTTCCTCAACTAGGTATCATGCTTTATTGTTGTTATCCTTGAATCTTCTTGACCTATCCTTTATGTCCTATTTAAGGCATCTAGAAACAAAATATCAAATATTGTTACATGTGAAAAATTTAAAGGTAACTTACCCTTATACTTATCACTTCCTATATGTAGCCTCCTAGCAATTAATACTTTTGACTCTTTTTTATCTTTTTTCTTCGAGAAAAATGGATTTATAGTCATTAGAGTTGTGTCATAGTAGAAGAGTTATAATAAAACATATTTCATTTCCTTGTTAGAGAAATTTACATATGACTAAAATGAAACTTCAATCTTAGGCATACTATTATAAAATTTTATCAACTCAAAGGCAATCAACCCCTATTAATGTAGCAAGAGTAACACCACTAGTACCAAAAGACAAAAATTCTTGAAAATATAAAATTCTAATAACATACTAAGGTAAAAAAGTTCTAAGTATTTTCTTACCATATCCTCTTCTTCAAGAGTTCCATCAACACCTATGATGGTAACAACCACATCTTTGGTTCTATGATTGTATTATCTAGTGTTCTCATTCTCCATCATCGACATTTCATCAAACTTTCCTTTTAGGCTATCCACCTTAGCCTTATGTACATGTGAAGCTCCATTATAGGCTCTCTTAAATCTCTCCCTCATGTCACTAGTGGTCTCTAAATCTTGGACATTGATAAATTATGCATCAGAAAGTGTGCCTGCATTGACCTCAAGAGAAGTTGTATGCTCTTTTTGTATCCTCAACTAATTTGCATAAAGAATTCTTGCAGGAACAACATATATTTTGACCACATGATTTCAATACTTCTCACCCATACCTTTGAGAGAAAGCTATTAACTTGAAAAAATCCTAGAACCTTATGGTACAGATTTTGAAGGTTGTCATTGCTGGCAAAAAGGAAAAAGGTAAAAAGGTAAAGTTGCACATAAGGACACTATCAACATAGAAAGTGTTATAAGAGAACTAATAGAGTTACAAGAAATATTTGAGTGACATTGAAACCCTAAGAGAAGCTTATATTATTGATAATAGTGAAGGTTATTAGAAAAGAAAAGGAAAAGGTCAAAAATAGCTTATGGGACATTGAGAAACCCTAATTAGGTCGAGATAAAAAATAAGGGATATTATTGAACTAGAAGAAAGAGAGAAGAGACATAGATTGAGAAAAAGAAGGAAGTGATGAGAAATGATTGCATGTGTATGAAACACTGAGTGGTAATTGGAAGAAGAAGCAATGGAACAATACAACAAGATATCAAATGAAAGAGCATATAGTGTAAAGAAAAGAGGACCTATCAAGAAAAAGAGAAAGGCTAGTACAAGTCAAATCTCTTTTTGTTTATACTTAAAAAGTGTTTTAACAAGGTTGTTAAGTCCTTTAACAAGGTGGTCTTTAATAGGACTTAGAATTTCTTGTTTTGAACTTATTGTAAATCCTTTAACAGGGTGAAAACTATGTGAGTGGGATTAAATCTCTTAACATAGCAGTCTTTAATAGGATTATTGATACTCCTATCAAGATATCAGACACTTTTAATAGGGTGTATTTATTCAAAAGATGATATTATTGTAAGCTCTTAAGAAGGAATCTTATTACTATAGTGACAAGTTGTGGGTAGCATCCCCACTACAATTTTTCACTCTGAGCAAGGGTTTTTTGTGAGATAAAAATATTGTTTTATATATATTTATGATTTTTTCTGTTTGATTTAGTTACTTTACTTTATTTTATAGTAAACAACATGAATATAGAACCTATCAATAATGTTATCAGTTACATTAAGGAGATATCAATGTAAGGGTTTAACAGTTTATTGGTTTAAGGTAGAAAAGGTATTTAAGATCAATGCTTTTTTGGGTACCAATTCACCCCCCCTAGAATCACACTTGTAATTTACTAGCAATTTATGTCATAAATTTTGGTTCTTGAAAGGAAGCTTAACAACTTGAGTAGGTATTTTACAATGGTAAGATACAAGTATTAGAAGGAATTAAAAGAATCCTTCAAGCATGCAAATGAACAAATCTTAGAGTTAAGGGACAAGGTAGGAGCATCCTTTGAAAAAGGAAAGAACTAACTAAAATATTGTAAATGAGTCATTTGTATAGGTTATCAGAAGGAAGTATCAACTTTGAGGAGGTTAATTTTGCAATAAAGGAACTACTAGAGAAAAATGGTGAACTATTAGAAAAGAACATAGAATTGTTGGAAAGGTTGAACTTGATGAAAAAGGAGCATGAAATTCAAGCCATCAAAATGAATTAAATATTGGAAAGAATGAAAACTATAAAAAATGAGAAAGAAAATGTTGAATCAAAGTATCAAGATGCTTTAGAAACAATTAATGAAAAATACCTAGTCATAGAAAGACAAAAAAGTAAAATTTAGGCACAAGATGATTTAATAATAAAAATCAGCGAGAGAAGTCAACATATGGAAACAAAAAATTAGAGTCTGAAGATGGAAAATAATGACATGAGTAATAATCTAAAAGTTAAAATGAATTCAATGCTAGACTTCAAAGTTTGAAATAAGTATTCTCAAATTTGATAAACTCTCGATGAAATTGAAGGATTGATTAGATGCTATCAATTTGGGAATTATTGATAATAACATGAAAGAGAAAGGTTGATCATCAAAGTATAAAAAACCAATGTCCAAATATTATGAAATAGGTAAGATGAACTATGATTCTATTTGTCATTACTCTGGTGAGTGTGATCTATTGGAAATATAAAAGGAGTAACTAAGAGAGGGGTGAATCAATTACCACTAAAATAAATCCTAGATCCCTTGGATGTTAACAATAAAACTGATTGTTGCTATTATTCAATAAACACATAAAAATTCTATAACTTGGTAAATGCAGTGTGATTTACTTTTAACTAATCTTAAAGCATTAACAGTGATTAATTTGCAAGCATAAGAGAAATAACATGAACACATGAGACACTAGGATTTAACATGGAAACCCAATATGAGAAAAACCACCAATGTAACTAGTTACTATGTTTTCTCTCCTAAAGTGAGCCCTATTAGGAGCCAACCCCATTAAAGGTTACAAAACACACTGTTAGGTGTGATCTTGTTAGAGGATTTAATCACCCTGTAAGGAGTGGCCTTGCAAGAGGTCTTAAAACAATTCAAAGGAACTGTCACCTTGTTAGAGGATTTACAACTAGCTATTAAATCAACTCTATTAAGAAATTTTAGATCAGTGCTACAATGGTAAGAAAGTAACAATGAAATAACTTGTTGTGATGCAATTGAATTGTTGATTACAAATCTCTATTCTACTTCAAACCTAATCCTTCTTGATCAAATAACACTTTTTTGCTCCACAAGGAAAGTTGCTTATCCTTCAAGTTTGCTCTTACTTTTTCTTTCTAAATTCAATCAGCATATTTGTACACACACTAAAATATCAACTTGACATTTCATTTATACCATCTAGATTGTCAAGTTGACTCAATTAAAAATTACAATAACCAATAATCATTACCATAGTTGGCTAGAAATAATACTTGAAATAATTAAGCTTCTTATGTCAAAACAACAAAATTCTTCATTGGTTGACCCTGCTCGGTAAACACTGGTTTTGAGATGATTTCTTGTGTTAACCAGTAGAAGCTTGGTTAACACTACGAACTTGCAAAATCCTTTGGCAACCAAGTGAACTTGGTGAACACTGACTCTGTCCAACTTTCCTTTGCTAACCATGAGAACTTGGTTAACACTACTTGTAGAATTCTTTTGATGCCTGAGTGAGCTTGGTAGACACTGTCTTCATAGAGTAATCTTTTAGGAATGCTTGGTAGACAAGGAAAACTGTCCTTTTGACCAAGTGAGCTTGGTAAGCATTGACTGACAATTGATATGACATTTTTGTAACATTAAATACAACACACAATTAGACAATTGTATCCAACAATCTCCCTCTTTGGCATTGATGGCAACACAACATGTCATAGCACAATGAAATTTGAGAACAATATTTTCTTTGATAGAAAATTTCTCCCTCTTATATTTTTACCAAATTTTTTTTTATTTTTAAATTTTTCTATGTAGTAATCTACCTCTATGAAGGAATTGCATAACTTCTTTGACGTTATACTTCTCTCTCAAAACAAATTTTAGAAAGATATGACAATAAACTTCTCCCTCTTTAACAACACATGGCAAAGACAACACATATCAAATTAGGATCAATGTACCTTGAGTACTGATTCATATGCAATATTTTCTTATGTTGAATTGATCTTCAACTTGGTTCCTATTGATGCATCATTAAAACTTTATTTAGTGAGCTCCAGATAGGGGAATGACCCCTAACTTACCTCTCAGATACAAGAATGCATCCTTAGGTAATGGCTTGGTGAATATGTCTGTAATTTGTTCTAATGTATGAACATATTCCCATTTGATTTCTTTATTCTACACCAATTCTCTGACAAAATGATATTTTATAGCAATGTGCTTAGTTTGGAATGCACCACTAGGTTCTTTGATATGTTAATTGCACCAGTGTTATCACAATACATGACAATTGGTTCTTTGATCTCAACTTTCATGCCTTCCAACAACTATTTAAACCAAACAATATTAGAATAGTTCATTACTGCTACAATATATTATACTTCTATTGTAGATTGGGATGTGCAATTTTTCTTTTTTCTTATCCAAGATACCAACCTTTTACCAAGAAAGAATGCTCCACCACTTGTACTCTTTCTTCCATCAAGATTTTTTGCCCAATCAACATTAGTGAATACCTTTAGGTCTAAGTTTCCTCCAAGTTTGTACCATAATCCATAGTCTTCAGTACCTTTAAAATATCTCAAAATTCTTTTGATTGCCATCATATGATTTTCTTTGGGTTTAGATGAGAATCTTGCCACTATCCCAACTGCTAAAGAAATATTAGGCCTTGTACGAACTACATACTATGATTTTGCAATCATTGATCTGTATAAGGTCTAATCTACCTCTTTTGAATCATCATCTTTGGTAAGCTTTAGTCTAGTACACATGGGGGTTCCAACTGGTTTAGAATCTTCCTCCAAATTTCTTGAGTATCTCTTTGATATACTTAGATTGAGTACTGTAGATACCATTCTTGCTCTGCTATATCTATAGTCCAAAAAAGAATTTTATCTCACCAAACATGGACATTTCAAGCTCTTTGTTCATTTGTTCTAAAAATTCTTTTCATAGATCATCATTCTTTGTAAATAGAGTGTCATCTACAAATATCTCTGCCAACACAATCTTGTTATTTGGTCCTTCCTTGACGTACAAGCTACTGTTATCATTAGTTCTTTGAAAACCAATCTGTATAAGGTAGTTGTGCAACCTCTCATACCATGCTCTAGGAGCTTGTTTCAGACCATATAATGCTTTGTGTAATTTGTAGACCATGTCTCTTTTTTTTGGATCAACAAAGCCTTTTGGTTGCTCAATGTAAATTTAACATCCATTTGATATAATTTGAATCCTTTATGAGTAGCATACGAAAGTAGAGTCCTAACACCTTCTAATCTTGCAACAGGAGCAAAAGTCTCACTATAATCAATTCCTTCTTCTTGAGAATATCTTTTACACACTAGTCTTGCTTTATTTCTTGATACTTATCCATCTTCATTTAGCTTATTTTTGAATACCCATTTTATTCTTATCACATTTTTATCTTTAGGCCTAGGAACAAGGGTCCAAGTTTTGTTCTTCTCTATTTTCTCTATTTCTTCATTCATAGCCTCAATCCAACTTTCATTTTCCAATGCATATTTAACATTTCTAGGTTCAAAATCAGCAAGTAAACATGTACCTTTTAGCTTACTTCTTGTCAGAGTACCTTTCGATTTATCTCCAATAATTTGATCAAGTACATGATGCCTTCTGACATACTTAGCCAATATAAGTTCTTTGCCTTTTGAATGAATTGTACTATCTTCATTTTGAATTTCAACTTCTGGCTCTGGTTGCTCAGACTCGGTAGGCATTGGTTTGGTAGCTTCAGAATGTGACTCAGGTCCTTGTGACTTAGTAACTAATGAAGACTCGGGAGTAGAAGTCTCCTTATTGATAGATGTGTCTAGCAATGTATCAGGTCCAATGTAAACAAATCTCGTATAATCTTCTGGTTCCTTTTTTCTTTCTTCTTCAGTCCTTTCTGCAAACTCATCAATTCTCACATGTGCACTTTCTATGATTTTATGAGTAGACAAATTCAAACATCCATATGCCTTACTTCTGCAAGAATTTCCTAAGAATATACCTTCATCACCTTTTACATCAAACTTTCCTTTTCTAGATTCTTTAAAGATATAACATTTACTTCCAAATACTTTAAGGTAACTTACATTGGGTTTATAGCCATACCATAATTCATAGAGAGTTTTATATGAGTCCTTCTTCAACTATACTTAGTTCAAAGTATGAACTGTAGTGTTGATAGCTTCCTTCCAATATTTGATAGCAATGCTATTTTCAATCATTAGAGTCCTTGCACAATCCATGATAGATTTGTTTCTTCTTTTAGCTATTTCATTTTGCTCAGGAGTACCAGGGGCTGATACTTGTCTTTTAATTCCTCTTTCAATGCAAAATTTATTTAATTCATTGGAGATAAACTCACCACCTCTATTTGATCTTAAGCATTTAAATATTTTCCTTGTTTCCTTCTCTATTCTTGCTAGATACCATTTGAATTTCTCAAATGCTTCTGACTTTTCTCTAAGATATATTAGTCATCATTCTTGAATAGTCATCAATAAAAAAAATAAATAATTTTTCTCCATTATAGCTTTCTATTCCAATGGATCCACATAGGTTAGTATGCACAATTTCCAATACATCTTCAGACTAATAGTTTTTTCTCTTAAAACTAGTCTTTCCCATTTTGCCAATTTGATAATTTTTGCATAAGCCAACATTTGGTTTCTTCAAACTAGGAACACATCTTACTTTTCTGAATTTTCTTGTCTTAACCATATTATCAAAGTTTACATGACATAATCTTTTGTACGATAACCAAATTTCTTCCATTTGAGAAATAAAACATGAACAATCACCAAGATCAAGATAAAATAGGTTACCTCTTATTTGTTTTCCTGATCCAATTAGATTCCCTTTGTCATCCAACAATCTTGCCTTGACATGCATGAATTCTACCTTGAATTCAATGTTTATTAGCCATGCCACACTTAGTAGATTATGTTTTAGTCCTTCAACCCAATAAGAATTGTCACAGACAAGTTCTTTGGTTAATGAGATTTGGCCTTTCCCTTTTATGCAACAAGGTTCATTGTTTCCAAACCTTACACTACCACCATCATAGTCTTCAAAGTGTTCAAACTTTGTTTTGTCTCTAGTCATATGATGTGAACATCCACTATCTATGATCCATGTGTCATTCTTACTAACATGAGAGGTAAGTGCCATCTTATCTTCTTCTTCATCAGATTCATCTTTCACATCAATGTATACTATTTCATCTTCACTGTTATTAGAATCTTTAGCCATAGAAAAAGTCTTCTTAACATTGTCCTTGAATGATTTGTGATTTTTGAAATCCTTCTTGCCATTACACTTGTGAATTTTCTTCTCATACTTGCTTTCTTTGTTTGGGCACTTGGCAACAATATGACCAATTTCTTCACATGAAAAGAAAATTAAAGAAACTTTACCTTTGTATTTTCCTCTACCTCTAGAATATTTTCTTGCAAGTAAAGCTTCAAAAAATTCAAGATCACTATCAGAACTTTCTTCTGATTCTTCTTCACTTTTTGACTGAATGTCTTTTATTTCTTGCCTTTCTCCTTAAGTGAAAGTTTGGCCTCAAATGTATATTCAATATTCTTGGAAGCTGGAACATAGTTGTCATAGTTATCTAGCTGAAAAGCTATCAATCTTCCTACTAAGGTATCCAAAGTTATCTTGTGATTTAGCTCACACCTCTTTTCTTGAATAGAAGATACTCTAATTGCATAGATAGGAAGCAATGTTCTGAGAACTTTACTTACAATAGTTTCTTCCTTCATTTATCCTCCACAAGCTTTGATTGCACTAACACTAGCTTTGATTCTTTCCACATACTTGAAAATTGTTTCATCTTCTCTCATTCTCATTTGATCAAACTATCCTCAAAAGTTTTCTACTTTTTCTCTCCTCACATTTTCATCACCACCATAGATGTCCTTTAGCTTATTCCACATGTCAAAAGAAATTTTGCAGTCCTTGATTTCATCAAATTCATCATAGCTAAAAGTAGATGCAATATTAATGATCATGGTGTTATGGTTCTTTTTCTCAACAATATCTCCAACAAATAATATACCAGCAAGAGTTGTGTATTCTTCATCAAGGTATTTCAAGTCTACATCACTAATGGAAGTTAGATGAAGTCTCATGAGTCCCTGCCATGCTGAAGAGTTGTCTCTATTAATCTTTGGAATCTCTCTCTTGTAAGACATCATGATCTTTAGCTTAGGTCCTTGAAACCTTTCCTACAAGCACCAAATGCTTTGATACCAATTGTTAGAAATATAGAAGGATACCAATTGTTAGAAATATAGAAGGAGTAACTAAGGGAAGGGGGGGGGGGGGTAAATCAGTTACCACTAAAATAACTCTTAGATCCCTTGGATGTTAACAATAAAACTGATTGCTGCTATTATTCAATAAACACATAGAAAATGCTATAACTCGGTAAATGCAGTGTGATTTACTTTTAGCTAATCTTATAACATTAACAGTGATTAATTTTCAAGCATAAGAGAAAAAACATGAACACATGAGACACCAAGATTTAACATAAAAACCCAATATTGAAAAAATTACCAATGTAACTAGTTACTATTTTCACTCTTTTGAAGTGAGCCCTGTTAGGAGCCAACCTGGTTAAAGGTTACAAAACACACTATTAGGTGTGACCTTGTTAGAGGATTTAATCACCCTATAAGGAGTGGCCTTGCAAGAGGTCTTAAAAAAATTCAAAGAAACTGTCACCTTGTTAGAGGATTTACAACTAGCTATCAAACAAACTATGTTAAGATATTTTAGATCAGTGCAACAATGGTAAGAAAGTAATAATGAAATGACCTGATTTTGTTGCAATTGAATTCCTGATTATAGATCTCTATTCTACTTCATACTTAATCCTTCTTGATTGAATAACATGTTTTTTCTCCACAAGGATACCTTCTTATCCTACAAGTTCGCTCTTACTTTTTCTTTCTCAATTCAATTAGCATATTTGCACACACACTAAAATATCAACTTGACCTTTCATTTATACCATCCAGATTGTCAAGTTGGCTCAATTACAAATTACAATAACAAATAATCATTACCATAGTCATCTAGAAACAATACTTAAAATAATTAAGCTTCTTATGTCAAAACAACAAAATCCTTCATTGGCCAACCTGCTCGGTAAACACTGGTTTTGAGACAATTTCCTATGTTAACTAGCAGATGCTTGGTTAACACTACAACCTTGAAAAATCCTTTGGAAACTGAGTGAACTCAATGAACACTAACTTTGTCCAACTTTCCTTCACTAACCATGAGAACTCGATTAACACAGTTTCTTGCCAGAATTCTTTCGACGCCTGAGTGAGCTCGATAGACACTATCTTCATAGAATAATCTTTCAGGAACGCTTGGTAGACAAAGAAAATTGTCTTGTTGACCAATTGAGCTCAATAAGCATTGACTAAAAACTCATATGATATTTGTGTAACATCAAAGAAAACACACAATTAGACAATTTTATCTAACATGATCATACAAAAAATATTTTTAATAGTCAACTCATAGGAAACAAATTTTGAATAGTCTTTGCCAAACCTCACAAAATGAACATCTATTTTCTCCATCTCGAACATATCATCTTCAACATGTCTCTAAACTTCCTCTAAGATCTCTTAACTAGTTTACATCTTTGTTCAAATATATAATCAATTTACTAGTAATTACTTTCCAAAAATTCTCTCTGAAAGCTACCTTTAGAAAACATCACATAAATCTATCATATCTTCATATTTATTTAGGCACAATTAGTTATAGCATCTAAAAGAATCTTTGAACATCTAGTTAAGAGCATAAAACACAACTCATAATCATTTGATTTGGCTAAACACATTTTCTTCTACGACTCTATAAATGTTCACAGAATAAGGTGGGTATGTGCAGGATCATGGTCAACCAAAATATGCCCTTAAGTGGCAGTGAAAAACCAACAAATCAAGGTAATGTCAACTTGACACATAATTTTAAAGTCGTTATGGACTTTATATCAAAAAGTTGTAAGAAAATAATCTATGGAAAATTGAATGTAGTTTCTAAACTACTAGGCCTTATCAAGAGAAAAAAATAATTGATTGGTCAAAAGTTTGAATTTTAATGCAGTACTACAAAAATTTCAGGGCAAAAATAAAAAAAGTAAGTGTATGTATGACCACCTTAATCAAAATCAAATGATAATTTTTTTTAATATAATTATAGATATGAAAAGTAGACTCATGTCTGGATGTGATGCATATTTTTTGATATTTTTATTCCAAATAAATAATTAAATATGAATTTTCTACTAAAACTTTTTCAAAAAAAAAAGTCTCATGTTTGACCACCTTAACTAATAGAAAATTTTACCAAATTTTATTTATTTATTTTTTTCTTATACTAGGCGAAGCATAGAATGTGATGCAACTTTTAGATTTAAAAAATGATATACCGTTTGAAAGTTATAGCTATTTTTCAATCAATATGTCAATCAACACTTTATAATAATCTTCATTGATAATTAACTAATAAATACTTATCGAACTCAGAATTTGATAGAAATTATATTGATGGAATCTCGAGAGCGATATTAAAGAACTCTTTTCATTTCATTAAATTTCAATGAAAATAACATTGTCAGACGGCTACCCGAAGTCGGAGTATCACTAAAACCCTCTTCAAACACGTTTTTTGGGTTGACCGAGAAGGGTTGGTAAATACCAAGCCTAATCGGATATCCGATATGGCTTGGTGAATTTTGCTAAAAAATTTAAAATTCCAACCCATTTTGGAGGGAAAATCAGGTTTAAGAGTTATAGCTTATGATTTATAAATTATTTCAGTTATATTACTATGTAAAGATGTATTTTAATATTATATATATATATACTAACGTAATGTAAAGATATAAGATATAATCTATTAATATATAATAATATGTTACGTTATTATTTTTATAATATATAAATATAATTTATATTATTATTATTTTTACTAAATATAATAACGTAATATTTTTATTAAATATAATAATGTAATATATATATGTATGTTTTTAATATATATTATTATATTAATATGTATGTTATTAATATATATGTATATTATTAATATATATGAGTCAAAGGGGGTCATAGTTTGACCTATGACCCCCTTTGACCCATTAAATGATGACATATGTCCCTAGGGGTCCTAAGACCCCTAGAGACATATTAGAATCATTCTTATGGGTCGAAGGGGGTTATAGGTTGACCTATGACCTCTTTTGACCCATTACATGACCACATATGTCCCTAGGGGTCCTAGGACCCCTAGAGACATATTAGAATCGTTCATATGGGTCAAAGGGGGTCATAGGTTGACCTATGAACCCCTTCGATCCATTACATGATGACATATGTCCCTAGGGGTCCTAAGACTAGGGTCCGTATTAGAATTGTTCATATGCGTCAAAGGGTGACCTATGACCTTCTTTGACCCATTAAATGATGACATATGTCCTTAGAGGTCTTAGGACCCCTAAGGACGTATTAGAATTGTTCATATGGGTCAAAGGGGGTCATAGGTCACCCTATGAACCCCTTTGATCCATTAAATGATGACATATGTCCCTAGGGGTCCTAGGACCAACATCGACATATTAGAATTGTTCATATGACCCCTAGAGGACATAGGACCCCTAGCAACCTATAACCCCCTTTGACCCATTAAATGACGACATATGTCCCTAGGACCCCTAGGGACATATGTCATCATTTAATGGGTCAAAGGGGGTCATAGGGTCCCTAGGACCCCTGACGATGTATTAGAATTGTTCATATGGGTCAAAAGGGGTCATAGGGTGACCTATGACACCCTTTGACCCATTAAATGATGACATATGTCCCTAGGGGTCCTAGGACTCCTAAGGACGTATTAGAATCATTCATATGGGTCAAAGGGGGTCATAGGGTGACCTATGACCCCTTTTAACCAATTAAATGATGACATATGTCCCTAGGGGTTTTAGGATCCCTACGGACATATTATAATGGTTAGTATGGGTCAAAGAGACCTATGACTCCCTTTAACCCATTAAATGATGACATATGTCCATAGAGGTCTTAGGACCCCTAAGGACATATTAGAATTGTTCATATTGGTCAAAGGGGGTCATAGGGCCCTTTTTTATCCATTAAATGATGATATATGCCTCTAGGGGTCCTAAGACCCCTAGCGACATATTAGAATTGTTCATATTTTTTTTTAAAAGGGTCATAGGTTCACCCTATGACCCCCTTTGACCCACTAAATGATGACATATGTCCCTAGGGGTCCTAGTACCCCTAAGAACGTATTAGAATTGTTTATATGGGTCAAAGGGGGTCATAGGGTGACCCATGACCACTTTTGACCTATTAAATGATGACATATGTCCCTAGAGGTCTTAGGACCCCTAGGGACGTATTAGAATTATTCATATGAGTCAAAGGGGGTCATAGGGTGACCTATGACCCCCTTTGACCCATTAAATAGTGACATATGTCCCTAGGGGTCCTAGGACCCCTAGCAACATATTAGAATTGTTCATATGGGTCAAATGGGGTCATAGGGTGACCTATGACCCCTTTTGACCCATTAAATGATGACATATGTCTTTACAAGTCCTAAGACTCTTAGGGACGTATTAGAATTGTTCATATGAGAGCCTTTGACCCATTAAATGAAAAAATATGTCCCTAGGGGTTCTAAGACCACTAGAGACATATTAGAATTGTTCATATGGAGTAAGGGAGTCATAGTTTCACCCTATGACCCCCTTTGATCCATTAAATGATGACATATGTCTGTAAAGGTTCTAAGACCTCTAGGGACATATTAGAATTGTTCATATGGGTCATTAACCCATTAAATGACGACATATGTCCCTAGGGGTCCTAGGACCCCTAAGGACATATTAGAATGGTTAATTTGGATCAAAGGGGGCCATAGGTGACCTATGACCCCCTATGACCCATTAAATGATGACATATGTCCGTAGGAGTCCAAAGACCCCTAAGGACATATTAGAATTATTTATATGGGTCCCTGTTGACCCATTAAATGATGACATATGTCCCTAAGGGTCTTAGGACCACTAGGAATATATTAGAATGATTAATAAGGGTCAAAGGGGGTCATAGGGTGACTTATGACCCCCTTTGACCCATTAAATTATGACATATGTCCGTAGGGGTCCTAGGACCCCTAGGGATGTATTAGAATTGTTCATATGGGTCAAAGGGGGTTATAGGGTGACCTATGACCCCCTTTGACTCATTAAATGATAATATATGTCCCTAGGGCTCCAAGGACCCCTAGGGACATATTAAAATTGTTCATATGGGTCAAAGGGGGTCATAGGGTGACCTATGACTCCTTTTGACCTATTAAATGACAACATATGTCCCTAGGACTTCAAGGACCCTTAGGGACATATTAGAATTGTTTATATGGGTCAAAGGGAGTCATAGGGCGACCTATGACCCCTTTTGACCCATTAAATGATGATATATGTTCGTAGGGGTCCTAAAACCCCTAGGGACATATTAGAATTTTTCATAAAAGTCAAAGCAGGTCATAGGGTGACCTATGACCTCCTTTGACCCATTAAATGATGACATATGTTCCTAGGGGTTTATGGACCCCTAGGGATATATTAAAATTGTTCATATGGTCAAAGGGTGTCATAGGTTCACCCTATGACCCCCTTTGACCTATTAAATGATGACATATGTCCCTAAGGGTCATAAGACCCCTAAAGACATATTAGAATTGTTCATATGGGTCAAAGGTGTTCATAGGGTGACCTATGATCTCCTTTAACCCATTAAATGATGACATATGTCCCTAGGGGTCTTAGGACCCCTAGGGACATATTAGAATGGTTCATATGGGTCAAAGGGGGTAATAGGGTGACCTATGACCCCTTTGATCATTAAATGATGACATATGTCTCTAGCGGTCCAAGGACCCCTAAGGAGATATTAAAATTGTTCATATGGGTCAAAGGGGGTCATAGGGTGACCTATGACTCCCTTTGACCCATTAAATGATTTAATATGTCTCTAGGGGTCCTAGGACCCCTAGGGACATATTAGAATTGTTCATATGGGTCAAAGGGGTTCATAAGTCCCTTTGACCCATTAAATGACGACATATATCCCTAGGGGTCCAAAGACCCCTAAGGACATATTAGAATTGTTCATATGGGTCAAAGGGGGACCCATTAAATGACAACATATGTCTCTAGGGGTCCAAGGACCCCTAGGAACATATTAAAATTGTTCATATGGGTGAAAGGGGGTCATAGGTCACTCATTAAATGACAACATATGTTCCTAAGGGTCCTTGGACCCCTACGAACATATTAGTATTATTTATATGGTCAAAGGGGGTCATAGGTTTACCTTATGACCCCCTTTGACCCATTAAATGATGACATATGTCCCTAGGGGTCCTAGGATCCCTAGCGACATATTAGAATTGTTCATATTGGTCAAAAGGGGTCATAGGTTCACCCTATGACCCTCTTTGACACATTAGATGATGACATTTTTCTTAGGGGTCCTAGGACCCCTAGGGACATATTACAATTGTTCATATGGATCAAAGGTGGTCATAGGGTGACCTATGACTCCCTTTGACCCATTAAATGATGACATATGTCCCTAGGGGTCTTAGGACCCCTAGCAACATATTATAATTGTTCATATGTGTCAAAGGGGTTCATAGGGTGACCTATGACCCCCTTTGACCTATTAAATGATGACATATGTCCTTAGGGGTTTTAGGACCCCTAGAAACATATTAGAATTGTTCATATGAGTCAAAGGGGGTCATAGGGTGACCTATGACCCCTTTTGACCCATTAAATGATGACATATGTCTCTAGGGGTCCTATGACCCCTAGAGACATATTAGAATTGTTCATATGGGTCAAAGGGGGTCATAGGGTGACCTATGACCCCATTTTATCCATTAAATGATGTCATATGTTTCTAGGGGTCCTAGGACCCCTAGGGACATATTAGAATTGTTCATATGGGTCAAAGGGGGTCATAGTCACCCTATGAACTCTTTTGATCCATTAAATGATGGCATGTGTCCCTAGGGGTCTAAGGACCCCAAGGGACATATTAGAATTGTTCATATGGGTCAAAGGGGGTCATAGGGTGACCTATGACCCGCTTTGACCTATTAAATGATGACATGTTTATATACTATTAATACTATTGTCGCATAATAATAATAATAATATAAATAAACACTAAATATTAATACTATTATATCTATAGTAATAATAATAGTACTATTATAGCTATAATAATAATATATATTAATACTATTATGGCATATTATTAATATATATATATTAATTCTATTATATCTATAATAATAATAATAATACTATTATAGGTATAATAATAATATTGATACTATATATTAATATTATAGCTATAATAATAATATAGATATTAATACTGTTATAGCAAAGGTTGTTTTCCCTCCAAATTTCATTGGAAAAAATTGGATATTCGATCTAAAATCGGATATCCAATTTTTTCTGGCACCAATTTCTAACATATCCTTATCCCTGCAGACCCGAAAACATCACTTTTTTAGTTCTTTTTTCACGTGTTTTAAAAAAAGTGCATTTTGGGGCCCAACCAATTGAAAAAATTTTAAAAATATAACCTTAGGTGTTTGAATTTGTCATCTAAATGAGGAGCAGCAGTCGTCGAAAGGATAAACGCAAAAGAAAGATATCCAATGAAGACATTGCGGCATATAGGGAAAGAGAAAAATGGAACACTCAAGAAAAAGATAAGGTATGCTAAATATCAGTCAAGTTGATGATGAATTAGTCGAAGGTGAAATCATAGAGTCAAATAATGAATATGTAAAATTGGAGAATGAAAATGTACCTATTGAAAATAATAATGCCAAAATTGAAAATTTAGAGAATGAAAATTTTGAAGATAAAATGCTACCAAGTCATAATCCAAATTGCATAATTGACCATGTCGAACATGACAATGCACAAGAACCTAATGCACAAAAACATTACATATCTCCTAATTATAATTGACATGAAGATTCTAAAACACCAAAATGGATAATTGAAATTGATGAAATGATTATTAGTAGTTTGGAAGGGAAAAATTAGAAAAAACCATTCAATTATGGGTTTCAAGATTATATCAGATATTTTTCAGCAACAAGACAGTGGTAGAGCAATGTCAGCTTTTCATGCACTTATTAAAGATGCAAAAGATGAGACCTATGCTTTCCAAATTGAAGATTCATGTCAATAAAAAGTTGGAAAGAAATGCCATTATTATGAAGAATTTTTTCAGTGCTCTCAATAATATTGGAAAAAATAACAGGGAGAAGGATAACAAAGCTGCTCAAAGGGTTATTACAACCTCTTTGGTAAGTCATCATTTGAGAAAGGGTAGATATATGAGACAAACTTGTATTGATTTGAATCTAAATCGTACTACTTTGAGAAGAGCACTTAGTCAACGAGATAAAATTGATGATCCTCTTCAAAATGAAACATGGGCATGTGGTGGGAGACTTTCATGTTTTGATAAGAAGCTATTCGATGATGTGAAGGAAAAAATTACACAATTTTGGCAATCTAACTCATGAGTATCATCCAATGCTAAAGACATGTTAAAGTTGAGAATTGGCATCAGAGATAGCACTTCACATCCTAAAGACTATTTGGAGGTAAGCCAAACTATGTTGTTCAAACAATTTAGAGAGAGTCATCCAAGTCTTCATATATCACAAAGGGCTTTTAAATCTTTGAAGCCATTTTATTGTGTGCCACTCAAAATTTGAAATAAATGTTGTTGCAAATATCATGTTAAGTTTTCTATGTACTATGAACTATTATGTTCCATCCGTTCTACTTTGCATAGTAAAGAAATGTTGGAGGATTGTGGTGCTAGTGAGCTTCCAAAATCATCAAGAGACTTGCTAGATCAACTTTTATGTCGTAGAGTTGATGGTTGTTTCTTTTATAGAAATGCTTGATTAAATGAGAAGTGTTTAGAATGTGGTGGCTTATCCAAGTTTGACTCATCAAAAATGCATTCATTTTGGACCTCTGATTCTAGTACATGGACCATTTGGACATGACAGCTAGCTTGCTTTTGTCCTAGTTATTTTTAGTGTGATTGGGATCATTGTGAGTCAAGTGAGTGGGTGGAGACATGGGCTCCACATTATCTTACTCCATTGTCTATCATAACCTTTATCGAAAATGATGACATGAAAAGTTCACTTGAGCATAACCATCTATCAGATCTACTTCAGCTAGGACATGTCTTTGCATTGGTTGCACCACAAGGGAATGATGAGAAATCTGATTATTGGTTAGCATGTTGTGTAAGAGGTAAACAAAAACTTGCACAACCAATCACAGATGGTGATGGATTCACATATCCTATTGGTTCAGTGGTTGTCATTGGAACATGGCTACAGACATACATGCTTAGAAGGAATGGAATTTCTACATTCGAAGACTATCAGAGGCACAAAATAATTCTCATATATTCGCATCTTATTATAGCAAAAAATGTAAAGTTGTTGAAGCATCAAGGAAGACCAAAAGTAAAATAACTTTTTACTATTGCTAATGTTGATCATGAAGCCCTGTTGGAGACCTTAAAACAAAGAGAGGACCCTATTGGAACACTCGACTAGGTATATTTACTTCCTATGTTATTTTTTTCATAATGATTCCATGAATTGATGATTATCTTGTTTAATACAATAAGTCACTAATTTTTTTATGATATTGAAATGTAGGTACATCATGAAGAGTTGGGGGTGGTGGTATTGGGGAGAATTCCTAAGATTTATGATGTATTATGATGTAAAATGTGAACTTTTTTTGTATATGGTTTTTGTAATAATGAAAAAGACAGGTTAAATTAGTTGCACATTCTAATTTGTATTTCGGTAGGTTATTTATAAGAGAAAGATATTGAACAAGTTCTTGCAAATCATATTTGCATGTGATACAAGGCTATAAGGACAATTTTAAGAGCATTTATAACTATATGAAAGATAATTGCTTGCAGATATCTTATTACAAATTTGATTTTTTCTTCATTTGACATAAAGCTAACATTATGATTATTAAAACTATTTTTATCAAACTAATCAAACAAGAAAAATCTAGAAAGTACGGATGAACAATTAGAATACTTTATTTCTTCCACTTTGCAACCAATCATGGCATTTGAAAGCATAAAGAGTCATAATATTGTATAATGTTTTGAAAGACTTTCATATTGAAAAGTTGTAAAGAACCATGAGATTTGAACTTTAGTAATATCTAGGTTTGCATAGGGTAAGTGAGTCATTAGATAGGTCCTAATAAGGTCTCATAATAATCTCAAGTCATTTCATAAGTTGAAACATTCAATAAGTCACTTAAAATTTAGCTTATGCTTTGAAAAATTCAAATCTTGAATGTAACGGCTACATAAGTATTTTGGAAGGAAACTCCATAGTTTAAATTTTATGAAATACAGGGAACACTAGTGCAAATCACCTAATCATTTTTCTTTTCTTGATGTAATAAGGTCTAGGGATAGATTTAATGATCTCCCTGTGACCATCCACACTTTTTAATGGACACAAGACCCCATGGTGCAACTATAAGCCTTGGCCATCAATTGGTCTAATAAAGTGATTTTTGGTAAATTCTATATTTTTTAGGTAAGTGTAGATGTTTAGAACATTAGTAGGGTCACTAAGAGTTCGTAGAGTCTATTTGCAATCAAATTTGCAATAAAACTTGTCTTAGCGCAAAAATTGAAAAAAGTTGCTTAGCAACTTTTGCAATTTTCTTGACAACTTTTCAAAATCTAACTCCTAACGGCTAGAACTATTTGAATTGTCAGTGCCATTAGCTCTGGGTGGGTGGGTGAACCCTAGTGACACTCTTGTTCTAGCCATGGAGATCCTCTATCGTCTGTGGCCACTCCGTACTGAGGAGTCCCCAAAGTTCTCTAAGTGTATTTTGAGGTCGATCTTCTGAGGGTCATAACTTGGAGCTCGTGAGGGCTATTGATAAACTATCCAATGCTACAAGATGGTGATGTTGAGGCCTAAAATAATTTATCTCATTTTTAGAGATCACATTTTGTTTGAATTCGGCACAGCGATCTCGCTTGATGCCAAAACTTGTAGTGTGCCTTAGTTCATAGGTGCACCACAACGTAACTTTGAAACTACTGATTGTGATATCGAATTGTTAGTGCCATTAGCTATGGATGGGCGGGTGAACCCTAGTCACACCCTTGTTCTGGCCACAGAGACTATGCATCATTTGTGGCCACCCCATACCAAGGAGTCTCCAAGGTGCTTTAAGTGCATTTTGAGGTCAATCTTTTGAGGGTTATAACTCGAAGCTCATAAGGGCTATCAATGAACTATAAAATGCTACAGGACAATGATACTAAAGCCTAAAATAAACTATCTCATTTTTGAGAGATCACATTCTGTTTGGATTTGGTACATCGATCTCACTTGATGCCAAAACTCACAGTGTGCCTCAGTTCATAGGTGCACCATAATGTTACTTTGAAATCATTGATCTTGGCATCAAATAATTAGTTCCATTAGCTCTAGATGGGTGGGTGAATCCTAGTCACACCCTTTGTTCTAGCCACAGAGACCATCCATCATTTGCGGCCACCCTATACCAAGGAGTCTCCAAGGTGCTCTAAGTGCATTTCGAGGTCAATTTTTTGAGGGTCATAACTTGAAGCTTGTGAGGGCTATTGATGAACTATCAAATGCTACAAGATAGTGATATTGAGGCCTAAAATAATCTATCTCATTTTTGAGAGATCACACTCCATTTGGATTCAGCACAGCGATCTTGCTTGATGCCACAACTCGCAGTGTGCCTTAGTTCATAGGTGCACCACAACGTAACTTTGAAACCGCTGATCTTGGCATTGAATCATTAGTGCCATTAGCTTTGGATGGGTGGGTGAACCCTAGTCACACCTTTGTTCTGGCCACAGAGACCATCCATCATTTGCGGCCACCCCATACTGAGGAGTCTCCAAAGTGCTCTAAGTGCATTTTGAGGTCGATCTTTCAAGGGTCATAACTCGAAGCTCGTAAGGGCTATCGATGAACTATAAAATGTTATAAGATAGTGATATTGAGGCCTAAAATAACCTATCTCATTTTTGAGAGATCACATTCTGTTTGGATTCGGCATAGCGATCTCAGTCGATGCCAAAACTCACAGTGTGCCTCAATTCATAGGTGCACCACAACGTAATTTTGAAACCACTGATCTTAGCATCGAATCATCAGTTCCATTAGCTTTGAATGGGTGGGTGAACCCTAGTCACACCCTTTTTCCATCCACAAAGACCATTCATCATTTGCAGCCACCCTGTACCGAGGAGTCTCCAAGGTGCTATAAGTGCATTTCGAGGCTGATCTTTCGAGGGTCATAACTTAAACCTCGTGAAGGCTATCAATGAACTATAAAATTCTATAGGACAATGATAATGAGGCCTAAAATAATCTATCTCATTTTTGAGAGATCACATTTCGTTTGGATTCGGCACAATGATCTCGCTTGATGCCAAAACTCATAGTGTGCCTTAGTTCATAGGTGCATCATAGCGTAACTTTGAAATAGCTGATCTTGGCATCGAATTGTTAGTGCCATTAGCTTTGGATGGGCGGGTGAACCCTAGTCACACCCTTGTTTTCGCCACAGAGACCATCCATCATTTGCGGCCACCCTGTACTGAGGAGTCTCCAAGGTGTTCTAAGTGCATTTTGAGGTCGATCTTTCGACAATCATAACTCGGACCTCATGAGAGCTATTGATGAACTGTCAAATGCTATAGGACAATGATGTTGATACCTAAAATAATCTATTTCATTTTTGAGAGATCACATTATGTTTGGATTCGGCATAGCAATCTTGCTCGATGCCAAAACTCACAGTGTGCCTCAGTTGATAGGTACACCACAACATAATTGTGAAATCGTTGATCTTGGCATCGAATTTTTAGTGCCATTAGCTCAAGGTGGGTGAGTGAACCTTAGTGACACCCTTGTTTTGGCCACAGAGACCATCCATCATCTACGACCACCCCATACCGAGGAGTCTCCAAGGTGCTCTAAGTGCATTTTGAGGTTGATATTTTGAGGGTCATAACTCAGAGCTCATGAGGGCTATCAATGAACCGTTGAATGCTATAAGATGGTATGCTGAGGCCTAAAAGAACTCAGAGCTCATGAGGGCTATCAATGAACTGTCTAATCAAGTCTCTTAAGTTGAGATATTTTGAAGTTATGTTGAAATTGAAAAGTTGTAGTACGAGGATAGTAACAAAGTGAAGTGCTAGTTATCAAAGACTATGAATCTAAGAATGACTTGGTAGTTGGGGATAGAATCCATGGTTGAGTAGTGGAGTCCTTAACTATGTTGAGATTAGATTTGAAGCCAAGAGTTAGTTTCAAGGTTGAAGGTGGAGTTTAAAATCAGATTTGGGGTTATCTGAACCTTGTGTAGGAGATTAACAAGTGTGTTTATGTCATGATAGCACTTCAAATTATACATTGCATCCAAATTTGATAATAAAGGTTGTTAAAATGTTATTAAAAAATTATTGCATTTGAATGAAATACAACAAACATAATCAAAATTAATTATATTCCATAAACATGAACAATACACATGATCCATGATAAATTGAACAATACTAGATACCAAATTAATATGTATATCATTGTGCACATAAATGACAAAAATATATATCAAAATACATGTTTCCATAGACAAAATTTTATACAAATATATATCAAAGATCATGTATCCATAGAAAAAGTACTCAAATATATATCAAAATACACAGATCCATATACAAAATGTGGCTGATCATGCCATCAGAATGTGTATAATATCAATATTTTTGTATACAATGTGGCATATGACATCTCAAAATGTCTCATGATGCATCCTACGACAACTATACTATCCTAGGGTGCTGGTGGATGATCAAAATGCAGTCTCTTCATTGCACTAGGTGGATCAGATGCCTCCTACATAAATAAAAAAGGAAAACCCAAAGTTAGACTACTAAATTTATATGATTCTATGTATCTAACATTGAATTACTCAAATGCACAATGATATTTTTTGTAATTGAGATTAATACTATCAACATTTTATAATAAATACCTCTCTCTTTGACCTCCTATGTTGGTTAGGAGTCCTCTTGTATGCCCTCAGCAATGCTAGTACCTCTCTGATTGTGGGCTGTATATATTCAAATATCTTTGTCAAATGAATTTACAATTTAAACTATAACATTATAATTCATAGCATGCTAAATTTATAACATATTTAATCATGAATTCAAACTACAACTTACTATTGTAGGCTCCTCCTCAAGAGTGAGTGGCCACTTCATCAAATCTACATAACTCTCCCATTGGACCTCATGTGCAGTAGGAGTCTCCTATGAGATACAAAATAGTAGTTGTTAATGTCATGGAAATCATTTTTGAATTTATTTATGAAGATAAGGATAATATAAAAAAATGATACTTATACATACTGAGGCTCTTAGTGCAAATGGAAATCCCTGATGGTCTACGACATGGAATCTATATAGGCTCATCACCAGTAGCGATGCCCTATATACAATAAAGAATGTAATTAAATGGGATTACCACAAAAAATTTACAAGAATGCATTGATATTTAATCAAATAGAAAGTGCCTAATTACCTTTCCTTTGTCAATGTGTGTTGGCTCACCCTCCGCACTTTGTACCTCTGGGATAGGTGCTACCAGCAAGATAAAAGAAAGATTAGCAACCATATATACTACAATATCAAATAGAAAAAAAAATGTGAACACAACATAATGTACCATAGATTTCTCAAGGCCAAATGAAATGGCCGAGAGCATGGCATCATCAATCTATTTGAGCTCCTCCTCGGTCATCAACTAAACGTGAATGAAGATCACATACATATAAATGTCAATATGGCTTAAAAATTAAAATTACTCTATTATAAGAATTAAATTTAAATCACATATGTCATAACAAAAAAAATATACACATACCAACACCAAAGGAGTCCATGCCTCTACATTCCCCTCCTCTTTCACACCAGGGTCTGTAGCCTCTGCGTGTGTGTCTAGTGTATCCTTGTCTAATACAAAATGATACTCAGGAAGATCACCTATGGGACCCAAGAAAATATTCTTGCATGTAATGCAAGTGTGAGACACACAAATGTGTGATGAGCTAGCCGATGATGAACTGGCACTAGCATCATCAACACGAGGAGGAAGGATTGACCTAGCCTTAGATATCATTAAGCTACTTAGCTTATGAATGGCTCTGATAGTCTGAGAGCTAGCTTCTATCATAATATCTAGATGCTGCACTTGAGGAGGAGGGGAGATATCAATGGGGGGGACAAAAATGCCAGATTTCTTCTGCTGGGAAGAGGGTCTATCCTAAGGAGCTCCTAGTCCTAAGCCCATGTTGGGCTTCATGCTCCAATAGTTCACTTTAGGTTTCAACACAAATTTAACATATAATTTTCTAAGGAAATAAAATGGTATGTCTAAATTTCCATGTGGAAGGATATCAAAGACCATCCACCAACGATCCCAAAAGTTTTCACATATGGCATCATTTGTGCACCATTTAATCGATAGTTTGGATTTTTTTGGGTCAACTGGTAAACCCATTTTTGGATTTGTAAAAAGTTTGGCCAAATTGACTTTGCTTATGTTGAGGGCCGCAACCTCATCATAATCCAAACCATCATCAAACATCTCATGCATTTGATCACGCCAATGAAGAGTGGCATTTTGTTGGTTTGTAAGGGTTTCAATGTTATCCACTATTGTGTTTAATGTGGATAACATAGGAGCCAATGCGAGTACATTATTATATGTTCTATGCAAACCTCTCAACTCGGTGAGATTTTCATTTATCAAATCCTCGATTCGAGGAGGGTTTTGAGGGGGTAGAGGATCATTTGGTGGATAGTTTTGTGGGGGTACTAGATTGTTTGGTGGGGGGTTACGAGGAATATTATTCCCTGCCTCAGTGTCATCATTCTGGTCAGCCATTCCTATTGAATTGCAAAATGTAATATATATTTAAAAAAAACCTTAATTTTAACCTCTTTTTTCAAGAAAACCCTAGATTCAACTAAAACAAACAAAATCATGCTAAAATCTATCGAATTTAGATTAAAAAATAGTTTTTTAAAAAAAAAAAAAAACCTTAATATCTGATATCCGATCTTATATCTGATATCCAGTCGCGCGCTAATAATGGCCCCCAAAATATGAGAAATAAGGGCCTGCGGGTCTGGTCTTTTTTTAATATGTAATGTTATAGATATCGGATATTCGATATTATATCAGATATCCAATATTGAATCGGATATCCGATTACTCGCATATCTTATATTTTATATATAAGATATAACATATATAACATATAACATATAGCTTTGAAATATTATATTATATTATTATATTATTATAATATAATATTATTATTATATTATATTATTATAATATAATATTATACTTTTTTATTATTAAATTATATTATATATATATTATATTACATTACTATATATTATAATATTAAATATCATATTATATTATTATAATATAATACATTATAATATAATATTATTATATAGTATAATATAATACGATTATAATATAATAATAATAATAATATATTATAGTATAATAATTATTTTTATAATAATATTAAA
The DNA here is from genome assembly GCA_028749045.1 of Cupressus sempervirens. Classification (NCBI taxonomy): domain Eukaryota; kingdom Viridiplantae; phylum Streptophyta; class Pinopsida; order Cupressales; family Cupressaceae; genus Cupressus; species Cupressus sempervirens. The sequence continues at coordinate 401,372,357 of CM053783.1, read as the reverse complement.
TAATATATTATACTATTACAATATAATATTTTTATATTATTATAATATTATAATAATAATGTCATATGATTATCAGATATCCGATAAGGCTCGGCCTTTCCTTCCAGGCTTGGTACTTGGATAGGTGTAAAAAATTCAGAGTGGATTTTGAAGTGCTTTTAGATGTGTTCAAACTCTATTTTTTTCACATCGCCACTTTTTGGCACACCATGATCCTACACATACCCAGGTACATGTTGACATCAATGAAAAAGACTACCATGAATGCAAAACATAAGCTTTGAATCATGTGTATAGAAATGCTATGATACTCCCCTACAAAAATACCATAAATTTTCATGATAACAATCTCCCCCTTTGGCGTTAATGGAAATATAGATGAAAAATGTCTAAGTACCGTGAATACCAAATATATTTCTTCATCATCTATCTTTACTCCCCCATTCATGTTGCCCATGAATGTAAACATACATCTCAATATCAAATAGGTTGTAAAGAGTTTTTTATGTTCAAATCACAACCATATAGTAATTAATATGCACAAGGAAGGTGTTAATATCGAGATAATGTTTTTCATGTATGCATCTCTCCCCATTAGGAATGCTCTCTCCCTCCCCATTAAAATCAATGAAAAAGGTATCATTATGTCAATTCTTTAAGTTCAATCATTTCCAAAATCATCTGTTCAAGCTCAAGTATCCAAATAAACTGTTAAAATACCACTACCAATACCAAGAGTTCTTAATGACTCATTTCAAGCACATATACTCCCCTATAGGAGAAGCATCAAGCATCCAGTCTAGACAAAAGAAATAGTGTTGTGCTACCAATTGGATTGATGCAATCTATGCATCGACTATTCTGAATTAGTTTGTGGCATAACCCCAAGCATGCCTCTCAAGTACTCAAATGTGTCCTTAGCTAAAGTTTTCATGAATATATTTTCTATTTTCTCCTTTGTGCTAATATATTCCAATTTGATCTATTTTTCTGATACCTTTTCTCTGAAAAAGTGATATTTAATTGATATATGATTTGTCTTAGCATGTACAACTAAATTCTTTGACATACTTATTGTAATTTTGTTATCATAGTAATTAATAAAAGTCTCGTTAAACTTTGTCCCAATATATTTCAAAATTTTCTTCATCCAAATAATCTGATTTCATTTGTTTTCTATTGCTATATAATCTTCTTCTACTATAATTTGTGAAATGTAATCATGTTTCTTACTCAACCAAGAAACCAATCATCCTCCTAAGAAGAATACTCCACCATTGGTTCTCTTTTTGTCATCTACACTTCCTTCCTAATCAGCATCAGTGTATGCACACAATGTGAAATCATGTGATCTGTCATTTTGTAAACCATAATTAGGTGTCCCTTTCAAGTATTTAAAATTTCTTTTTACTGCTGCAAGGTGTGTCTCTTTAGGATTTGACTAAAATCTTGCCACAAATCCAACTACATTAGCTATATCAGGTCTAGTATATATCAAATAATGCAATCCACTAATTATAGATTTGTACTTTGTTTTCTTTGTACTAAGGGATTCATCTTTGCTAGAAAGCTTATAACTAGTTATCATAGGTGTTCCAATTGATTTATAATTCTCCAAACCAAATTTCTTCAATAAATCTTTAAGATACTTAGCTTGTAATATGAAAATGCCATCTTTGTTTTGTACAATTTTTAATCCCAAGAAGTATTTCATTTCTCCAATCATACTCATCTCAAATTATTTCTTCATTTCCTTTGAAAATGTCTTGCTAGCTTCATAATTACCTAAAAAATAATGTTATCCATAAATAATACAACAATCAAAAAACCATTTTCATTCTATCTCAAATATAGATTACTATCAATATTACCTTTCATAAATCCCAAATTTGTCAAATGTTTATCTAATCTTACATACTAGGCTTTAGGTGCTTGTTTCAATCCATATAATGCCTTCTTTTATCTACAAACCATATCCTTTTCATCTATTGAAGGAAAAGCATCAGGTTGTTCATCGTATAGCTTTTCTTCAAGTTATTCATTCAAAAAATTTAGTTTTACATCCATTTGATAAACTTTCAAGTTTATAGTAGGGGCATGTCCAAACCAAAGTTCATAAGGTGTCTTACCAATGCCTTGTCTAATCTGCACTCTATTCATAGTGTATACTATTGTGTTCACTGCTTCTCTCCATAATATATGTGATAGATTATTTTCAAACATCATTTCTCTAGTTGCTTCTACCACTAATATATTTCTTCTTTCTTCTATCCCATTATGTTGTGAAGTTTTAGGGGTTGAAATTTGTCTCTTTATACCCTTATCCTCAAAAAAATTGTTAAAATTGTTTGAAATAAACTCTCCTCCTCTATCATATCTCAAGCATTTAATCTTCAAACTAGATTTATTCTCAACTCTATTCTTAAATATCTTGAATTTTTAAAAATATTTAGATTTATCTCTAAGAAATGCAACCCACATCATTCTAGTGAAATCATCAATAAGAAGAATAAAATAACTTTCACCATAAAAAAAATCTTTTTCTTGTAGGGCCACTAAAATCTGTATGCATAATATCCAAATTCACCGAAGTAGTAAATGTCTTACTTGGAAATGAACTTTTTTTTTTTTTTTTACCATTACACATTCTTTTCAAATCATCTTAATAGGTTTCATAATTTTAGGCAAATCTCTAATTGCATATGTACTATTAACCTTCACAATGTTATCAAAGTTGATATGACAAAATATCTTATGCCATAACCAACTATCATCCACTGTAGCAACTAAACATGTCATTTTAGTAGGGTTCAACTAAAATACATTACCTCTTGTCCTTGTACCAGTACCTATCAATGTAACATTCTTATCCTTGATAATGCAAGTCTTTTATGTAAACTACAACTGATATCCCCTGTCAACAAGTTGTCCAACACTCAAAAGATTATGTTTCAACCCATCTACAAAATAAACATCCCCAGTGTTAGTATTTCCATCAACTGTAATGGATTGTTTTCCTTTTATGTGACATGTTACATTATTTAAAACTCTAACTATTCCTCCATCATAACTATTGAATTCAAAAAATTTGTTCATATCTCGAGTCATATGATGGGAATGACTGCTATTTATAATCCAATCAAAAAATTTCCTTTCAATTTGTGCTACTAATTCTTTTTCTTCTTTTATTTCTTCCTTTAATTATTTTTTAGGGCTTTCTTTATTAATAGAAAAAAAATACAATTTCATCATCTTCATTATCACTATCATCTAGGAAACTTACCATCTTAAAATCAACTTCACCATCCTCATCAACATAGAAGCAATTCTTAGGTATTCTTGACTTGTAGAGTTTACTAGGTCTAAACTTCTTTTCTCTTATAGGATATTTATAAGAATAGTGACCAAGTTATTTACATGTCCAACAAAAAAGAATTTTGTTACCTTTAGGTTCTCTCTTCATAAGTACGGAAATCCCTTCTTTAATTTTCTTATCTTCTACTTCCTTTTCTTGGATGCTACTAGCATAATCTCTACTTATACTCATGCTTCCTATGAATATAGATATGTCCTTCTATATGCTAAAAACTATTTCTACTCTAGGAAAGTATTCATTCTCTCTCATTTGTAATAAAGATGAATTCAATCTTGAAAGAAGGTTTTCCTTAGTAAAGTTAGGTGTAGAGAGACTATCTTGTTCAATCATTTATGCCCTCTGATGATAAGTAGGTGTCAAAGTTTTCAAAAATTTCCACACAATCTCATCTTCTATTTTAGATCCACCACAACTTCTTATTCCAATAAAAATATCTGATATTCTACCAAAATAAATTCTTATAGTTTTGTCTTTCTTTATTTAAAATAATCTTGAAACATAAATATCCAACTCTCTAATCTAGCCTTCTTAGCATGATCATGACCTTCAAATATTTTATGTAAAGCAATCCAAATTTAATGTGCAAGTCTTAAAGATTTTATCTCTCTATATTCTATTTTAGGAAAAGTTGATGATAGTGCTTCTCTAGAAAGAATATTATGCATGAATAGATCTTTCTCATCTTGTTTATAGGAGTCGATATTATATTATGTTATTAGCTCCTTCTAATTCAATGTAACTAGCCAATATTGTAGACCCATGCATAACAAATTTAGTCTTCCTATTTTTCTTCTAGCTTTGATAATTGATTCCATCAAACTTTAGGATTTATTTTCATAAATAAAAAGCCATGGATTTCCTCAAGCTATTAAAATTTTCTTTTTAAGGACTTGATGGTCTAATACCAATTGTTAGAAATTAAAGTCCACCAAATTAACTTGGGGGGGGGAGGGGGGGGGGGGGGGGTTTGAATAAGTTATGTAATAACAATAACTCTTAATAAATTTATTAATTTTGAAACATGTAAACAATAGATGAAATAACCATAGAAAGATATCCATGCATAATAACACCAAATATGTTAACTAGGGAAACCCTTGATCAGAGGGAAAACCCTAGTGGGAATGATGCTCAAAAGATTATATACTAATATAAAAGTTTCTTATGATAGGGTAGAATTTTTTAGGAGCCAATGAAATACAAATAGAACATATGAGTCCTTATTAGGAGACTTTGAATCCTTGTTAGGATATTCCAACCATGTTAGGAGTTGTTCCAATCCTGTTAGGGGTTGAAAGGAGGCCAAATGAACCCACTATCCAAATAGCCTCAAAATAAGTATTTACTAAACAATCTTCTAGATAAGAATATCAAAGATCTTTAAACTGAATAAACATAAGCTCCTTTTCCAATATAGTTCCTTTGAAGCTCACACCACATCCTCAACATTAATCTCTTCTCCAATATTATCCAAATTTGCAACCAAGTTCACATAACCAAACATCATGATGTATATGGCCATATATGATGATTTACCACAAGGAAATTACCTTTCCTTTATATCAAGTCCTAATAAGTCATTGAGTTGGCATTTAGATTTTGTCAATTTATGATTAATAATATATGACATCAGTAAGATATTACAATACATGTTACATTCCAATTATACTCTTTCTTAAAAGATATGTGCAATAGTTACCACACAAGAAACATCTTCTAAACAATCTTCACCAAAAATCACATAATGAACATCTATTTTTTCCCATCTATAACATATCATCTTCAACATGTCTTTGACCTTCCTTTAATCTCACTTAACCAAATTACATATTTGTTAAAAGATACAATCAATTTACTAGTAACTACTTTCTAGAAACTATTGTTGAAAGCCACCTTTAGAAAGCATCACATAACTATAGCATATCTTCAGTTTTATTTACATCCAATTAGCTGTAGCATCTACAAGAATCTTTGAACATCTATTTAAGAGTGTAAAACATAAATCCTAATCATTTGACTATGCCAAATCCATTTTATTCTACAACTCAAGAAATCATCGTAGAATAAGGTATATGTTGAAATCAATGACAAACAATGTCATTAATGCAATAAATAAGTTTTGAATCATGTCTCCAACATGCAATAATACTCTCCCACTAAAATACCATTAGAATTCATGTTAACAAAGGGGCATTTTTCATAAAGTATTCACATTTGAGAAAAAATCAAGTTGAGAGAAGAAGTAACTACACAAAACACATATTCATCAAAAATGAGAATTACAAACCATAGTCATAATAATATCTTGACCTAGAGTTTGAAATAAAATAGTGAACATCATGGAAAATTAGAATGTGTTGATTAATGTTGGAATACTTTAGAATAACTAAGATGGGGGGGGGGGGGGGGTGTCAATCAATTATCCAAGGTCTAGATGTATAAATAAAACTTTTTTGTAGCTTAGTGAACCCATAAAATATTTATCATCGTGCATTCATTCATAAGATTATGCAATCACTTAAAACTTGTAGGTTACTATCAAATCAACTTGTAGAAATGCAGACATGAAATATAATAGATTCAACAACACACTTGACATAATGATTTATGAGGAAACCCAATTTGGGAAAAACCACCAATAACATGTTACTCCTTTTCACTCTTCTAAATGATGCCCTATGAAAGGCCAACCCTATTAAAGTTTACAATGCACACTATTAAATATGACCTTGTTAAAGGATTTCAATCACCCTATTAGGAGTGAGCCTTGTTAAAAGAATTTAGACTATTCACTTGGAATGTCACCTGGTTAAACATTTTACAAATGACTGTTAGGTCAACCTTAATCCAAAGGATTTACCCTAGAATGATACAATTATTAGAGGGTAACAGTAAGGCTTGATCTGATAACAACTTACAACTCCATTTGCAAATACAAATCTCTCTTTTAGTCCTCCATTCTACTTGGCCTTCACTCATTGTAGCTCTGATAGCTTGTTCACCCTTAAAGAATTCATACCCTTAAGCCTTCTTGCTTAACATGAAATTGCAGACTCTTCTCTTAGGTCACTTGATGAAGCAAAACTCTTGTCTCCTTGTCTTCCTTAGGTTCTCACACATGAAAACCTTTTCTTCTAACTAGTCATTCCTATAAATAGGAAATTAAGATCTTTTGCCACTCATTCTCCATCATCCAATTTAGGGTTAGGAAAAATTAGGTAGGATACAATGAATCTACCCCATATTTCATATCTCTTCTAGAAAATTCTCCTTCAATCCTCTTTGAATTCACCTAAAAATGGTTTACCTTGAATTTTGTGCATCTAGCTCATCAATATTATCTTCCACCTGGTTCACATAATCCAAGAAAAAAAACTTGTCAGCTCAGATCCATTGAATTTATGATCCTTTTAATAATGCAGCCACTCGACATTATTAGGCTTCTAATGCTCGACACATACTGCATTGCTCGGTATCCTCTGTAAAATCACTTAGCACGAACTAAAGTTTATGTTGGAATTATAGATGGAGTAATTGAGATGGGGGGTGAATCAATTACCACAAAAACAAATCCTAATCCCTTAGATGTCTTAAATAAATAGTTACTACTGTCACTTGGTAAACACATCACAAAAATGTTGTAACTCGGTAGATTAACTTGTTACTGATCTTTAAGCATTCATAATTATTAGCATGCATGCAAAAGTAAATAACATGAACACAAGATACACTGGATTTAATGTGGAAACTCAATATGGGAAAAACCACCAAGTAACTAGCTACCAATTTTCACTCTTCTAAAGTGAGCCCTGTTAGGAGCCAACCCTATTAAAGGTTACAATACAAATTGTTAGGTGTGACCTTGTTAGAGGATTTAATCACCTTTTTAGGAGTGGCCTTGCTAGAGGTCTTTATAACAATTCAACTAAACTGTCACCTTGTTAGAGGATTTACAAAATGGCTGTTAAACCAACTTTGTTAAGAGATTTTGAAATCACTGCTACAATGGTTAGAAGGTAACAATGAATTGACCTGAATAAGATGCAACTAAATTTGTTGATTATAGATCTCTATTCTACACCATTAGATCCTCCTCAATAAAATATAGCTTTGCTGCTCCTTAATGATCTCTGATAATCCTTCAAAATTCGCTTTCACAATAATCAGTCCTCCTTCATATTTGAATCACATCAAGTCCATCACGCACACTTAGAATTCACAACTTGACCTCTTATATATACCATTCATATTACCAAGTTGGCTCATTCATAAGTTACATTTACCAATAAACCATACATCAGTCGGCTACAAATATTACCTTAAACAAATAAACTTTATTCCCCAAAACAATAAAATCCTTCATTGGCCCACCCTGCTCAGTAAGCACTGCTTCCAGAAATAATTTCCTGAGTTAACCATCTCAACTTGGTTAATACTACAAAATCTGCAAAATTGTTTGGCTACTGAGTGAACTCGGTAAGAATTAAATTTCTTTCACTGACCATGAGAGCTTGGTAAGAACAATCTCTCCCATATTTTCCTTTGATGACCGAGTGAGCTCGATAACAACTAAATTTCCTTGCTTAACCTTGAAAGCTCGGTAACAACTATATGCACAAGGTAAAGCCTGAGAACACTCAATAGACATTGTAAACCTTCTGAGCTTGGTGGACTCTATCTTTTTTCTTGCTGACAAACTGAGCTCGGTAGACTCTATTTGATAACTGATATGACATTTGTGTAACATCAAAGACAACACACAATTGAACAAATGTATCCAACAATCTCCCTCTTTGGCATTGATGGCAATAGAACATGTCATAGAAGAATGAAATTTGAAAACAGGTCTTCTCTAACAGAATGCTTCTCCCTCTTATGTTTCATTCCACAAAACTCCTCAAATACAGTAATCTCCCTCTTTCATAGTAATCTCTTCCTCTTACATAAATTCTCTTTTTTTGCAAATTTCAAAAAGATATGATAGTAAATTCTCCCTCTTTGACAACACATGCCAAAGACAACACAACTTCAAACTTAAATGAAATTCAATGCACCTTAAGTACTAATTCATATGCAATGTCTTTATTACTTTGCTACATCAACTGATAGATCTTCAATTCTATTTATGTTGATGCATCACTAAAACTGTATTTTAGTGAGCTTTAGATAGGGGAATGACCCCTAACTTACCTTTTAGATACAAGAATGCATCCTTAGGTAAAGGCTTTGTGAATATGTAAGAAATTTGTTCCTTTGTATGGACATATTCCAATCTGATTTCCTTATCTTGTACCAATTCTTTGACAAAGTGATACTTTATTGCAATGTGCTTGGTTTTTGAATGCATCACTAGATTCTTGGATATGTTGCTTGCACTTGTATTGTCACAAAACATAACAATGGGTTCTTTGATTTCTTGCTTCGTACCTTCCAATAACTATTTAAACCAAATAATGTTTGAACAATTTACTACTGCTACAACATATTCAGCCTTTGCTATTGATTGGGATGTACAGTTCTACTTTTCAGTTGTCCAAGAAACCAATCTCTTTCAAGAAAGAAAGCTCCTCCACTTGTACTCTTTCTATCATCAGCATTCCCTACCCAATCTGCATTAGTGAACACTTTTAAGTCCAGATTTCCTCCAAGTTTATACCATAATCCATAATTTTCGGTTCCTTTCAAATATATAATGATCCTTTTGATTGCCACCATGTGATTTTCTTTTGGTTTTGCTAAGAATCTTGCTACAATTCCTACTGCAAGGGAAATGTCTAGTCTTGTGTGCACTACATACTGCAACTTTCCAATCATAGATCTATACAATGTCTGATCCACTTCCTTTGATTCATCATCCTTGGTAAGTTTCAATCTAGTACATATAGGAGTCCCAACTGGTTTACAGTCTTCCATACCAAAAAAATTTAGTATCTCCTTGATGTAGTTAGATTGAGTGATGTAGATGCCATTCTTACTCTGATGAATTTGAAGACCAACAAAGAATTTGATCTCACCAAACATTGACATTTCAAATTCCTTGTTCATTTGTTCTGAAAATTCTTTGCAAAGATCATCATTTCCTGTGAAAAAAGTATCATCTACAAATATTTCTACCAAAACAATCATATTATCTGGTTTTTCCTTGATGTACAAGCTACTATTATCATTAGTTCTTTGAAAACCAATCTAAATAAGATAGTTATGCATTCTTTCATACCATGCTCTAGGGGCTTTTTTTAGACCATACAATGCTTTATGTAATTATCAGACCATGTCCTTCTTGTCTGGATCAACAAAACCTTTAGGATATTCAATGTAAACCTCTTCATCCAGTATACCATTGAGAAATGTTGACTTGACATTCGTCTGATAAACTTTGAATCCTTTGTATGAAGCATATGCAAGTAAGGTTCTAACACCTTCCAATCTTGCAATGGGAGCAAAAGTCTCTCCATAGTCTATACCTTCTTCTTGAGAGTATCCTTTGCATACCAGTCTAGCTTTGTTCCTTGACACCTTACCATCTTCATTTAACTTGTTTCTGAATACCCACTTAGTTCCAATCACATTTTTGTCTTTAGGCCTAGGTACAAGAGTCCATGTTTTTTTTTCTCTATCTGTTCTATCTCTTCATTCATAGCTTCAATCCAACTTTCTTTTTCTAATGCATCTTTGACATTTCTAGTTTCAAAATTAGCAAGTAAACAAGTGCCTTTCAACCTACTTCTTGTCATTGTTCCTTCATATTTATCTCCAATGATCTGATCTAGTGCATGATGCTTCCTGACATACTTGGCTAGCATAGGCTCCCTGTCTTTTGAGTGACTTGCATTTTTATCCTTTTGTGCTTCAACTTCTAGTTCTAGTTCTAGTTGCTCGAGCTTGGTAGCTATTGATTTAGTAACTTTTGTTTGCAACTCAAGTCCTTGCAACTCAGTAGGCATTAGCTCAGTGGACTTTATCTTTTGCCTTGCTGACCAACTGAGCTTGATAGACTCTATCTGATAACTGATATGATATTTGTGTAACATCAAAGACAACACACAATTGAACAATTGTATCCAATAGTTTATTGGTGCTCAACATCAACTAAACTTTACTCAACATCCACTATTGTACTTGGCATACACTAGAATAAAATTTTACTTGGCTCCAATTATTTTTCTGCTTCGCTTGCACTGACTTTGCTCAACACCTACAATCCACTTAGTCAAGCTGGGTAGAAAATTTTTGTTTCAGTTGTTCTTCTAAATTTTCTTAGTGTAATCAGCCTTTGTAACCTTAAGTAGATTATCAATACATCATGTTATCACTGTCTTAACTGATTCTTGTACTTCTTTACATAATCATAACTCAACCTTTCCTCTAGGTGTTATTGTTACATCTATTGATCAAATCCTCTTCATCAATCAAATAAGTGATAGTACTTAAATCATGTAAGCAATTGTCTTACCAAAAAATAGCAAGTTTGACATCAGTGACAAAATAATAATTGAAACATATTGATTACACTTCTTCAACAATCTTCTTCAATCTATTCTCAAAAATCTCCCTCTTTGACTATTTTCAATTTATCTTCAACAATATCCCTCTTTGGCATTAATGAAAAACCAAACTGATCAACCACACTGACTAGGTTAAACCAATAAGACCAACAAAATACCAAAAATAATTCCTTGTATTGAAATCTCTCCCTCTATCAATAACTTTCATCTTATGAATAGGTTACAAAAGTCTTCCTTATAACTCCCTCTAAATTACTTCTTGTATCTCTCTCTTACTAAGTAGATGTTAGGATTTCTCTTTCTTTGTTCTCCTGATTAGCAACTATCTCCCTCCAAGATCAGTTTTAATTCATTCTTTTATTTCTCCCTCTAATCAATAAATCTCTCCCTGTTTGACAATAATGCCAAAGACTTGTCATCTTAACATGTAGATATGAACTTCTTCAGTTTCTCCCTCTATCACCTTACTTGTGATTGATTTGAAGTGTCAGTTCTTTGACTATTGTAGGTAGCTCCTAATGTAAGATCCACTGCATCAATGTGTAATATATTAAAATCAACTTTTTTGATGTAGGGCACTCTTTTTTGTTACTTAGATAGCCTTGAATGGGGGTATCACCCCTAGTTTACCTCTTAGATACTCATGAGCATTCTTAGGTAATGCTTTTGTGAAGATATTAGAAATTTTCTCTTTTGTGTTAACATATTCCATCCTCAACTCTTTGTCTTGAACTAATTCTCTCAAGTAATGATACTTAATTGCAATGTTCTTAGTCTTTGTATACATCACAAGATTCTTTGATATGTTATAGTACTTTTATTATCACAATAAAGTGTTACTCATTTTGTGATCTCTTCCTTCATACATTTGAGTAACTGTTTCATCCATACAATGTTTGTACAATCTACAACAGTAGCAATAGATTTAGCTCCAATAGTAGATTGTGAAGTGCAATTTTGTGTCTTGCTAGTCCATGTAGCTAGCCTCTTGCCTAAGAAAAATGCTCCTCCACTGGTGCTCTTTCTATAATCAATGTTTCCAGCCCAATCAACATCGATATAGGCTCTTAATTCAAATTTCTCATTTTTTTTTATAGTATAGACCAAACTCTTCTATTCCTTTTAGATATATCATTATTCTCTTTACAACCATCAAATGATTCTCCTTGGGATTAGTAGACAATCTTGTAACTATCCCTCCAAATAATGCAATGTCAAGTTTTTTATGGACTACATATTGTGATTTTCTAATCATAGACCTATATAATGTTTGATTCACCTTAGATGAATCATCATTCTTTGACAACTTGTGTCCTATCACCATAGGTGTGCTTACTAGTTTGGAATCCTCCAATCCAAAAGTTTTTAGTGTTTCCTTGACATATTTTGACTGAGTGATGTATATACCATATTTTATCTAATATACTTGCAAACCCACAAATAATTTGATCTCTCCAAACATAGACATTTCAAATTCTTGTCTCATTTCATTTGCAAAAGCCTTACATAAGTCATCTTGACTTCCAAATATGATATCATCAACAAAATTTTAGATAACAAAATACCTTTCCCTTTTTTTGTCTTCATGTATAGATTATTGTTATCATCAGTCCTTTCAAATCCAATCTTCACAAGATAGTTATGAAGTCTCTCATACCATGCTCTTGGTGCTTGTTTCAAACCACATAGGGCTTTGTGTAATTTACATAACATGTTCTTTTTGTTAACATCAACAAAACCTTTTGGTTGTTCTATGTAAACTTCTTCCTCTAATATGCCCCTTAGAAATATAGATTTAATATCCATTTGATAAACTCTAAAACCTTTGTATGCAAAATAAGCAAGTAAAGTTCTTAGTCCTTCCAATCTGGTAATAGGGGAAAATGTCTCTCCATAGTTAATTCCTTTCTCTTGTGCATATCCTTTACAAAATAATCTTGTTGTATTCCTTGTGACTTCACCATTTTCATCTATCTTGTTTCTGAATACCCATTTGGTGCCAATCACATTTTTTTCCTCTGGTATAGGAACTAGAGTCCATGTTTTGTTTTTCTCAATTTGTTCAATCTCTTCTTCCATGGCTTTACTCCAATCCACATCTTCTAAAGAGTCTCTCACTGATTTGGGTTCCTTCATGCTTAGCAAACATGTATCATTTCTCAATCTATTTCTTGTCATTGGTCTAGCATCTTTATCTCCAAAAATTTGTGTAGTAGGGTGATGTCTCTTGACATATTTGGACAATCTTGGTTCAGCTCTAGTTTCCTCATTTTTTCTTTCAACTTTCGAGTCACTATGTACATCTTTGTCAGGTAGCTCAACATCTCTTTCATACACACTAATCTTAGAATCAAAATGTGATTTAACTTCATTATGTAACTCAACATCTGAATGTAGCTCAATTCCTAAATACAACACAAAATTTATAGTATGTGACTCGACAGTCACTAAAACTTTTTGTTGATTTGTAGCTTGATTTGCAACATCTTTGCAACAGGCATACCTTCATAAAAGTATACAAATGATTTGTATTCTTCTAGTTCTTTCATAGGTTTAGTCTCATGTACTTCTGTATATTCATCATAATTTATAATTGCATTTTCCACAACTTTGTTAGTGTTAGTATTTAAACACTTATAAGCTTTACTTCTTGTGGAATATCCTAGGAATATACATTCTTCATTTTTTCATCTAATTTACCATTCCTAAAGTCTTTAAGAATGTAACATTTTCTTCCAAATACCTTAAAGTATTTTACATTGGGTGAGTATTCATATCATAGTTTGAAAGGTTTTGTATGAGTACCTTTCTTGACTTGCACACAGTTCAAAGTATAGATAGTTGTACTTATAGCTTCTCTCCAATATTTCAAAGCAACATTTTTCTCTATCATGAGTGTTCTAGCATAGTCTATTATAGACCTATTCCTTCTTTTAGATATTCCATTTTGTGGAGGGGTTCTAGGTGCACATGTTTGTCTTTTGATTCCTCTATCATTACAAAACATCTCAAACTCATGTGATGTAAATCCTCCTCCTTTCTCAGATCTCAAACACTTCAGATTTTTACCATTTCAACATCATGTTCATCAAATTCATCTTTTGTTTCCTCTTCAGAAATGTAGCAAGAACTTTTTCCTTTGTCTTTGTAGTCCTTGTTGTCTTCATCTCTCCTACTTTTGTACTTGTCACCACCTCTGTAATTCTTCTTCTCTAGACATCTAGTAGCAATATGACCAAACTCATTGCAATTGAAATAAATGATAGGTAATTTACCTTTGAACTTGCCTTTACCTTTATGGAATCTTCTTTCTAGTAGTACTTCAAGCTATTTCACATCCTCCTCATCTATATCACTATCACTAGACACTTTTTTTTTTTTTTTTCTCATCAGGTTCCTTCAATGATACCTTAGCTTTGAAAGAAGATTTAATAGTCTTAGGTTTGTAATTATCAAAGTTAGATAGCTCAAAAGTAGTGAGTCTACCTACCATACTTTCAAGTGATAGATTATTCCTTGGTATACATCTCAGTCCTTAAATTACATAAACTCTAATAGCATATATAGGCAATAGTGTCCTTAAAACTTTTCTTAGTATAGTATCATCATCTATTTTATCATTAGCTCCTCTTATTGAATTAACAACTTCTTTTATCCTTGCAACATATTGAGCAATTTTTTCACCTTCTTGCATTCTCATATCATCAAACTTATCTCTAAGACTTTCAACTTTGGCTCTTAGAACATTGGTGTCTCCTCCATCAATGGTGGTTAAGGCATCCCACATTTTCTTTGCACTGTCAAGACATTTGATATCATCAAATTTGGCATATCTTAGGGAAGAGGAAATCTCCAACATTGTCTAGTTATGTGCTTTCTTCTTTTTCATATCCTTAGTAGTTGGGGCTTCAGCAACATCAACATGCTCAATGGTAATGGTAGATTGTGCATGATCTCCAAGTCCTCCAAGGTGTAGCTTCACCAAACTTTTCCATGTAGAAAATTTATCTCTATGAAGCTTGGGTACTTCTCTTTTTGACATCTTGATCTTTGTGATTCCCTTCAAAGAGTATTCCTCTTAAGCAGATGACTCTAATACCAATTGTTGGAATATTTTAGAACAACTGAGGGGGGGGGGGGGGGGGGGGGGGGGGGGCGGGGGCGGTGAATCAATTATCCAAGGTCTAGATCTATAAATAAAACTTTTCATAGCTTAGTGGACCCATAAAACATTTATCTTCATGCATGAATTTATAAGATTATACAATCACTTAAAACTTGTAGGTTACTATCAAATCAACTTGTAGAAATGCAGACATGAAACATAATAGATTTAGCAACACACTTGATGCAATTATTTACATGGAAACCTGATTTGGAAAAAACCACCAATAATATGCTACTCATTTTCACTCTTCTAAAGTGATGCCCTATGAATGGCCAACCCTATTAAATGTTACAATATACACTATTAAATGTGACCCTGCTAAAGGATTTCAATTACCATATTAGGAGTGAGCCTTGTTAGAGGACTTTAGAGCATTCATGTGGAATGTCACCTGGTTAAAGGATTTACAAATGATTTTCAAGTCAACTTAATCCAAATGATTTACCCTAGAATGATACAATTATTAGAGAGTAACAATAAGGCTTGATCTGATAACAACTTACAACTCCATTTGTAGATTACAGATCTCTCTTTTAGTCCTCCATTCTACTTGGCCTTCACTCATTGCAGCTCTAATAGCTTGTTCACCCTTCAATCATTCATACCCTTAAGACTTCTTTCTTAACATGCCATTGTAGACTCTTCTCTTAGGTCACTTGATGAAGCAAAACCCTTGTCTCCTTGTCTTCCTTAGGTTCTTGCACATGACAACCTTTGCTCCTAACTAGCCATTCCTATAAATAGGAAATTTAGATCTTTTTCCACTCATTCTCCATCATCCAACTTAGGGTTAGGATAGATTAGGTAGGATACAATGAATCTACCCCATATTCCATATCTCTTCTAGAAACTTCTTCTTGAATCCTCTTTGAATTCATCCTAAAATAGTTTACCTTGAATTCTATGCCTTTGGCTCATCAATCTTATCTTCCACCTAGTTCACATAATCCAAGAAAACAAACTTGTTGGCTCAAATCCATCAAATTTATGATCCTTTTAATAATGCAACCACTCGGCATTATCAAGCTTCTGATGCTTGGCATATACTACGTTGCTCAACATCCTCTATAAAATCACTCGGCACAAGCTAAAGTTTATTGGTGCTCGACATTAACTAAAATTTCCCTTGGAATACACTAGAATAAAATTTTACTTGGTTCCAACTAATTTTTTGCTTGGCTTGCACTAACTTTACTCAATACCTACTATCCACTTGGTCAAACTTGGTAGACAAACTTTGTTTCACTTGTTCTTATAAACTTTCTTAGTGTAACTAGCCTTTGTAACCTTAATTAGATTATCAATTCATCATGTTATCATTGTCTTAACTGATTCTTGTACTTCTTTACATAATCATAACTCAACATTTTCTCTAGATTTTATTTTTCATCTATTGATCAAATCCTCTTCATCAATCAAATAAGTGATAGTACTCAAATCGTGTATGCAGTTGTCTTACCAATAAATAGCAAGTTTGGCATCAGTGACAAAACAATGATTGAACATATTGATTATACTTCTTTAACAATATTCTTCAATTTATTCTCAATAATCTCCCTCTTTTATTATTTTCAATCTATCTTCAACAGATTAGAAAATTAGATGAAGAGGAACATGAATATAGGTTTTTCTCATTGAAGCCAAAGGATATATCTATTTTGGAAGCCCCATCAAGTATACCATATAGAGTATTGTGCATTGAGGATGTGAGTGGATTCATTCAAAGAAAATAAATTGAGATTGGAAACAAAGAAATAAGTATAGTATACAAGGAACTATTCAAGGGAAATGAACCACAAAATGCTGAGTATGGATTAGCTCATATTGCTCATATGATGAAGAAATTTGATGAAGAATGGGTCAAAATTTTGTTGAGTAGAGTATATGGATAATACTTATGGCTAAAATATTTCAAATATATAGAGATAAAAAAGGAGATTATAAGTATTTTTAAAGAATTTCCAATAAATGGTTGTAGGAGCATAAATGAACTTGACCCGAAATTGAAAGTTGATGGACTAATCAGATACAAAGAAGATCAAAACACTTTTGATGTGAACAATACTATGGATAGGAGAAAAAAATTTATTTCTATGGTAATCTAGTACATGATTTATCAAACTAAGAAAGAAAATAAGGTACTAGGAAGAGTTGTGCAAGTAGCATATTAAACCATCATGGAAGGGAGGAAGTTTGATTTAGATGAAATGAGAAGAGACCAACTAATGCTGAATTTGAGAAAGATCAAGAAGCAAGGACTAAGGTATGGTGCATTATTGATGTATATATTATTTTATATACAAAATTATGTTCCTGGAATTGGCACAGTAAATTGGATAGTTGGAGAACTCATCATACATCATATTAGTAGGTTAATTGAGAGGTTAGATAGATATTTCAATGCCTTAATGTGGTTTTAATTTAAACAATTTCAAATAGATGAGTAGAATGAATCATATTACTTGATATAGTGGAAAAATATAAGGAAGAGTTATGCTTTATGGTAAGAATGCATTCATGCATCATGGAAGTAGTGGAGACAAGAACATGTTGGGTATCACCATTCAAGTATGAAGTCTTAGAAGATGAATTAATACCAACAATTAAGGGACTACTAGAAAAACCAAGAGATGAAGAAATTGAGAGATATGGAACTTATGAAGAAAACTTTAGGATAATAAAATTTGAAGAGAAGAAATCCAAAGGATAAGGAAGAAGGAGGAAAATGTCAACTGATATGTGATTAACATATGTGAAGATAAGAAATAAGATGGACAAACAAAAATAGGTTGTTGAACACAAATTGAGAAGACAAGTGCGATAAAAAATAGCTCAAGCTACAAGAAGAACAAGGAGTCAAATTGTAGGTGGAGAAAGGTCAAGGACACAAAGGAAGAAGAATGAACCTCAAATAATAGTGCAAGGACAAAGAGCAAGAATAGAAAGGAAAAAAGAAGACTTAGCAAACATCACAAGAGAATATGATAATATTGGCTACATATCAAAGTTTAAGTATAGAAAATGGATTGAAGAAGAGAAGAAGATCGTAGAAGAAACTATAATATACATAATATAAAAAATTGCACAATTTATAAGTGTACTTAAAAATAGCATTCCATAAGAGCTACTTTAATTACTTGGTGAATGGGCTAATGGTCATCGAGTACTTCAATAATTCCAAGCAATAGTTACTATAGAGCAAGCTAATGGTTATCGAGTACTCCAATGATTGTCAAGTTTGTCAAGGATAGTAATTGATGTCAAGTGATACAGAGGCTGAGTAATTCAGTTCATGCTAAGCATAGTTAAGATAGAGGGACAACATGAATAAATAGTTTATGTCAGGCATCAGTGTGATGTAAGTGTTGAGTAACACAGTTTAACATATTGTTTTGGAATGGCACAAAATATTATGTAAACTATTTTTATCCAGCTGGAAGCATGTTTTGAAGACCAAGGAGGTAATCAAGGAGGTGAATACATGTTCAAAGGAAGATCATTAATCCCTATGTGAGGAAATTCACCAATTAGAAAAATTTAATGACTAAGTCACAAAAGGATTGATTCTAGATCATTGACTTGGATCTAGAAGGTTCACCCAAACATCTATTTAGGTTTGTATGTATGAGCATGTGTGAGTGTATGAATTGAATATTTTGGCTATATGAAATGTTTGAGAGGTGAATTAGAGTGTTAAGATAGTAGAGACCAAGTAGTGCAGTGAAGAATTTTGAACAAAGATATAGAAGATCTATCATAGTAAGGTGACATTATATTGCATAGAGGACATCTATTATCAAGCATTAAAGTGCTAACCAAAGGCTTAGGTATTGAAAATTCTAATAGGTATTTTAGGGTTTAAATCTCTTAATATATTAGCTTTAACATGATTATGTAAATCTTTTAATAGATTACTCACTTAGTTGTGATGTAAAAATCCCTTTAATCAATGTAGAACCTAGCATTTCTTTTATCCTTTAACAACGAAGACCCCTCATAGGGTAGATCATCAGAAGTGATCAAAACATTATAGCCTTAACATACACAACTTTATTTCTGTAGTATTGAAGATTTTTGTGGGTGTCATCCCCACCATAGTTTTGCCTTTACCTTGGAGGACTTTTGTGTTACCAAATCTATGTGTTAGTATGTTCTGTTTTTATGAGTTTACATTCATGTAGTTAGAAGATAGATTTGATATTATGTTGATGTGAATGGATACATTTATGTGAGAGTTTTTATGTGGTGATATCAAATATGTTTCATGTTTGAAGTGAAAGAAGTTTTGTAGAGCTTGATTCACCCCCCTCCCTCTAAGTATCTCACTTTCCCTATTAGATTTCCAAAAATTGATATCAGAGCAATGTACTCTTGACATAAGTCTAACCACTTGGGAGTTTAGGATATTGAAAATGGAAGCCTACAAACTAGGAAAGATAATTGAGAATAGGAAAGTTGATGTTTATCTTGCTTATGAAAAATTCAAGGATTCAAAGGAGACATTAAGGCAATCCTTGAAAAGAAGGAAAGAGATGGAAATGCAAAAAGATGACACCCAATCAAAGAAGAGACTATTGAAGAACTATTTGATGAAGGAAGTTCCAGTGAATTTGATGTAGCAATAGCAGATCTGTTGGAGGGGAACAATATCCTAAATAAGGAAGTTAGAGCATTGAAAAGAGAACATGAAATTCAAGTAGTAAGGCTATGTGAATTGACTAAACAAAAGGAAAAGGTTGAGGAAGATAAAGAAAAATTTGAAGATGACAAGATAATGACTGATGAAGACAAGAGATAGTTTTTTACAAGACCTAATGAAAGGATCAATGAAGTACATAAGCTAACCCATAATCAGTTTGATATTCTCAATCAAGTACTAAGTTAAAATCATGAGATTGTGAGAAAAGAGTCAGAGATTTCAAATCTGAAATTTGAGAATGATGGATTAGTGAATGAGTTGAAAATTGAAAAGGAATTTTTTGGGAGGTTGAAAAAACCTAAAGAGGCTATGAGATTCCTTAATGAATATATGAATGCACCAAGGATACTTCATGACACCTCTAGACTAGGATATGTTGAGTTCCTATCAGGTGCCAAGAAAGGAGAATAAAGGAATGTGAATGGAAAGTCAAAAAGAAAAATCCCAAATACTATCATTGTGGAAAACCAAGCCATACAAAAAATATTTGCAAGAGCAAGAATGGTAAGTCAAACCCTAAACCTAAATTCAATGGTTATTGCTTCACTTGTAACAAACACGATCACCAAGCACATGAGTGTAGATCAAAGGTCAATAAGACACCAACTACTTCTAGATTTGAAGGTTATTATCATACATGTTAGAAGTATGGTCATAAGGAACAATATTTTAGATCTAAAGTAGAGAATAATTAGACACCTAAAGGTCAAGGTAATACCATAAATTGGAATTATCATACTTGGATAAATTGTCAATATTATGGAAAGTATAGATGTATTACAAAAAATTATGCTAGGATAAATCTCAGAGGAAGATCTGGAAATTGGAGAAATTTCGGTCTAGTATATTTCAATTATCATAAGGTTAGTCATCTAAGTAAGGACTATATGAAATGAACACCAACACCCAATGTTGAGGAAAATAATGTAAAGGAAAAAGTCAATGCTAAAGAAGTAAGGAATAAAATGAATCATACATGGAGGAAGAAGTTAGATGGAGGCAATAGTATGAATGGAAAAGTTATGATCACTGAATCCAATGGATTTGGTGATTCCCCCACCTCAAACTAGATGATAAGGTATGTATGGAACTATGTTGTAAATTGATAGATCATACATTAGTTCCTATTATCATATGCATGTAAGTCCAAATTAGCATAATGATAGATGAAAAAGGACATAAGTTATGATTGAGATGAAGTGAATGGTGGTACTGAGTTGAAAATTTGGTAGAGACTAAGTGCCAATATTGAATGCTAGTATGAACCAAGATATGATACTGATCGAGAAAAGTTGAAGGATGTGTGTCCAACAAGTTTCATTGAGTAAGCCAAGATAACTTTTATGCACTCAAAGCACACCTTGTAAATGTACAGATCATTTAATGGAGACTCAATTTGACCATTTGAACCTTTATAGTGGATTTTGAAGCTCATTTTGACTTACCAAGTTTATGAATTTACAGAGCAAAGAACTTAGGTAAGTGCAGAGTAAATTTGTGCAAATTTGTGAAGAGATTCAAGTGTGTGCCATCAACTTAACCAATAAGTTGCACAAATTTATTTGAGTTGAGTTGTGAAGTTATTTGATTTAGAAACCCTATATTATGAAAATGGCATCATCCACATCTTCTAGTGAGGAGGCTTTGAAGGATAGAAATGCACATATTGTTTGAAATGATGCATGTTCTCCACCAAAATTTAAGGCATGCCTAGATATTTCATTAACAAGAGGTTCTTTAGGGGTGTTATCTAAAATTTTACCCAAAGTTATTATGGTACATGATGTTAGATTGTGTTATATGTGCAAGATCAAAGAGATCAATGACTTCAAGCTGAGGAGTACTTAAGATAATTTGTGTAACAATGGAAGATTGAAATATTAGAACAAGATTGTAGCTGAGAAAAGGTTAACTCTTTCCCTAGGAGTATTTCCAAATGTATTTAAGGTTGATTGGATAAAGATTGTGTTGAACCATATACATGACATGAAATTGTGGTTGGAGAATAGATCAGTTAGGATCACAAAGTCAATCATTCATCATGTGATTGGATATCCTGTTCTAGACAAAGTGAAGATAGTTCAATGTCAAGGAAGAGATGTAATCAAAAACCTCATGAAGGAAAAATAGAATGGAAGAGACATGTTGATCAACACCATTGAAGATCATGTGATTGAGTTTGTTGTTTGAGTTATTGCACACAAGTTTTATCAGTCGAGTCAACCGAATAATGTGCCATATGTAGCTATTGATATGGGATATAAACTTGTTAAGAATTATCATAGTTATGATCTAGCCAAGTTACAACTAATCCAACTAGTGGAGAACCTAAGAACAATAAGGAAGGTGAAGAGTATTATTACCAATTTTTGTATCATTCTAATTGGTGACACTTACTAGCTTAATTACTAGGTGAAGGTTCCTCTACAATAACCTAATTGGCCATTATTATGTGATCTTGATTAGATTTGTGTTCATTTTCAAATTAAGAGAAAAATCAAGTACACAATCAACTAAAATAAAGGATCATACTAAAGGAAGATAAAGAGCATCATGTGTAAGTGAAAATTTTTGCATGTATTCAATAGAATATAAAAGAAAGGTTTCAAGTAGATTTAGTTGTTATAAAAGAAAAGTTTGGTTTTTCTCTTTTACAAGTGTATTGATCACCCTATGATTTATTTAAGCATTGGTTTTCTTTATTTCTATTCATGAGAGCATGGCTTATCATTCTCCATTTGATGAGAATCATGTCTTTTAGCCCCCATACCAACCTCATCGGTAAGCTTCATATGTCCAACACTACTGCCTCCCCAAGTACTTCCAGTGCCCTCGAATTTGCCTATGGATAGGAATCATCCTTTTGTGGCATTTAACCAAGGAAGCCCACTATATTTATAGTAGCATGATGATATCCTTATATTATACCTTAAAACTTTACCTATGTTCATTAGGTAAGACCAAACTACACATGTGGAGAATATAAGAGATGTTGCAATCTGTTGTGGCCTACATCACATTACCCATGATAATATAGCTATGACACTATTGACAACATCATTGAAAGGGAGAGCCCTTCAATGGTGTAGGTAGTTACTACTCAGTTCAATTTGAAGATAGATTTGACCATCTTTCCTTAGTAGATAATTTAGCTACTATTAAGAGGGAATGTTATGAGCATATGCTGGACTTTAATTTCAAATTCTAGAGAACATGGAATAGAATCCTAGTAGTAGTAAGGCCTTCTAGCCAACATGCATTCCTATACTACCTAAGGGCTCTTAATAATGACATTTCAGTCATGATTCGGTCTATTAGAGGGAATACCTTACCTAAAGCCTTTGATATCTCTATAAGATATAAAAATAGCCTCATTCAAGCTGGAAAGATAGCCGCAAGGCCTCCTATGCCAATTTTTTTTAGAATTGCAGCTAGTTTCTGAAGCAATCCTAGTACTCCCAGTCCAAGCTCCTAACATAGCCCCTCAAGAATTAAATCACTCCTAAAATCTCAAGGAGATTAGGGAATATAATAAAAAAATTCAAAAGGATTTGAAATGTGTTAGCAATGAGCTAGTTAGCATAAAAATTAAATACTTTCAACAACCCTATGTGAGCCAGTTTGTTTAAAATTGTCATGATGATTTTGAGAATCATTCTCGGCATGTTGATGCCCAACATGGACAATATGAAGATCTTAGTGCTAAAAAAGAGGGTCAAATGATGGTGTTAATTACACAAGTACAAGAGCTTAAGGTTTAAGAAGATACTTATATCCCAAGTGTGCTTACAAAAAAAGAGGTTTCGAAGCCTAAGATTCCTAGTTTCTTGAGTTATAATCAACCAAAACAAGAAGAACATCATACAAATCCAAAGGAGAAGCCAATCTAGCAACCTCTATCCATCCATGAAGAAGAGGAACATGTACTTCAATAGATAGTGCAATATGAAAATCTCATTCTAGAAGTTTAGTTGTCTCCCAATGTTTCAATGGAACATGGGAAGGTGAGTTCATTCAAATTGTTTTATGAGTTGTTTTGTCTTGTGAGTGAGGGAGAAGATGAGGTTCATACCAAGACAAAAAGGAAAACCAAGATCTTCTCATGTTGAATTTAGAGCAGCAAGTATTAGAGGTCCACAAGAAAAACCATCTAAGACAAAAGGAATCAAGTATGTCCTTTGAGATTCCTATGTATTTGGAGCATAATGATTAACATACCTCATTGGCTACAGGAGAGAATAATGATCAAGGAGAAAGGGTCATATTTTTCTTTGATAAATTACCTTATTTTGTTGAGAATTATTAAGGAGAGGTTCATCCAAACATATTATTACAACAACAAAATATTAATGAGATGGTAGCTGACCAAGCCTTGGAAGACTACTTTGAAAGTATTATAGAGGTTTTCTATGAAAGATTTTCCATAGAAAATGTAGAGAATATGCCTACCATAGGAGACTCTATTTTGAAAATCCATTCTCCTATTGATCCTAAGCTTGAGGCTAAACACAATATAGATCCACTCATCAATGTTATTTAGAGGGTTGATAATTGTGATGAACTTCTAGCTTCCTTAATAGAAGAAGAGGACCCATTGATAGTGGAGGAAGAGCTGACATGGTTGTTAATTATGTAAGATAACCATAATGAACCAGAAAAAGGGAGAAACAATAAATAATCCAACAAAGCAATATCGAAGTTTGTGCTTTCAAGAGGTTTCCCAATCAAGTACTTGGCCTAGCTCAAGATAAGTAAGGAATTGTCATTCATATTAGAAATTGAACATTAAGATGTCAATGGAGAATTTCAAATGCAATAGATTGATTCAACCCCAAATGTAGATACTTTCAATTATAATGTGAAGTAAGTCACACCATTTTCATTCCTTAACAGATGTTGCATGAAATAATTCAGTATGGTTCATTTCTCCATATTCTTATATTTGCCCTTAATCATGTTAATCATGGAATTTTGAAGAAGAAAAAGGGGAGATGACTTAGCCAACTAGTAAATGGATTTATATACCATTTATCTTGTTGCCGGTTAGGCTAGAGCAAGTTGTTTTTCCATCTTTCCATCAGTGTTGTCAAGCATAATTAGTTTAGCTTAAGTTTTAGTTTCCTAGTTTTCAATAAGAGTTCCAAGCTACAAAGAGTTATAAGGAAGGGTTATCATGCATCATTAATCGACTTTCCAATTTTAGTCATGATTGCATATTAGACTCTATTTCCAATGAACAAGCTAAGGTAGTTGGTCAAATGATGCTTAACATGCAAGGAATTAGTAGAAGTCACCGAAAATGTTACCAATTTTTATATCATTCTAATTGGTGACACTTAGTAGCCTAATTGCTAGGTGAATCTGCCTCTACAATACCATAATTTGTCATTATTATGTGATCTTGATTAGATTTTTTCTCATTTTCAAATTAAGAGAAAAAATAAAATACAGAATCAGCTAAAATAAAGGAGCATAATGAAGGAAGATAAAGAGCAACATGTGTAAGTGAAACATTGTGCATTTATTCAATGATATATAAAATATGCATGATGAGAAGTGCATGTAATAATGATAAAACAAGACTCATGGGAACACATAGGCCATGAGCATAGCCAATAATATACATAATTCCTAAGTGAAAAATACATGCATAAAAGAAAGATACAAGGTATCATACATTTCTTGAGTTGGTATGCAAAGATTGATCACTAGCTCCAGTTTCCTTCCAACACCTGCATTATCTCAAATCTTGCAAGGGTTACAAGAATTGAATGAGTGAGATTAGATCTAGACAAGATCATGCATGCATATACTCATCAATGGAGAATCAGAAAGTTCTCAGTTAGCTATACTGAAAATATGCACAAAAAGCTCAAAAGGATGATGAAAAAGGAGAAAAGTATGTGTTTTTATCTAATTTGTTTGTTCCATGTGTAGGGAAAACAAGTTAAATGTATTTTAATTGCATATTCAGCATGCAAGAAAAAATTACATATGCAATAGGAACTACAAATTTTTCCTATAGAAAAAAAGCAGAATGCATGCCTATTATCAGCGATAAGAGGTAGAAAAAGAAAGGAAAAATAAAAAATATCAAGGAATTTTAACATGCATATTTAATAGCCTTAGATTCAGCAAATAAATCCCCTACAATAATTAGTGGAGTATGTTTTAGCTACAAGTATTCATGGATCAGCATAAAGGACATCAATGCTAGCAATATGATAAATACATGGTGAGCATTTGGGCACCAATTCATGCATTTTAACATGCAGCCATGAAAGGATACATAATACATTTTTTATGCATGTGTAATAAAAAAAAGGAATGCAAATAGATCATTTTTTAAACATACAATCACATAAAAGTGATTCCTTTCAAGAAAAACATGTAGACTGATAGCAAAATTTGTCATTCTTGTAGCAAAATGCATGGATTAAAAGAATGCAGCCCACGGATTCCATGAATTGATCTACAAAAAAATTTCATAAGTAAAATAATGAAGATCTTATTTATGCCATGAATTTTTAGAAATAAAACCCTTTCCAAATGCATCAATGCCATATGGTAAAATGACACATGCAATGGGGCTACAAAAGCATGAAATCAGGTACAAAACATCTATGAACCTAAAAATTACAACAATTAAATGTGAAACAACCTTCAAATGGAATTCAAAAAAAATAAAATGAGCCAAATGGAGATATGAGAATCAAAATCCTACTTATTGAAGGTTATTGTTTCTAATTTATGTGATATAGGAAGCTGACTTAAACTATCTTCTATCATGGAAACTTTCCCAAAACACCTCCAATTCAAACTTGGGCTTCTTTTTGAAGGATTTTAATGTTTGTAAGATATATTTTATCCTTTATAATCATTTTATTATTATTTATGATGTCATTTTATAAGTGGTTTTATCATAAAGGGTTGTATAATGATGAAAAGGATGGGGTACATTAAAGTGTCTAAGTGTTACATGGGTATTTCTCTACATGGGGGGATATTTGGAAAAGTTCTTTTATGGGATTTTTATTTTTCATTTTGTACCATTAATGTAAAACATTTAATAAAATGATGATAATAAATTATTTTATTTAAATGTTATTTCGAATGCAAAATTGGAGGGATTGGATTAAATGTTGGAAAGAGGGATATGTGATGCATAATTTAAGGGGGTTGGTCTTTTATTATTTTCACTTGTTCATATTTAAAATACTTAGTAGATGATGGTTTTATAAATAATTCTATTTAAGTATATCTTTTGGTGAAAATTAGGGAATGGTAAGATTTAATCATACCAAAATCATGGGAGTTTGGTAATTGGTGAAGTGGAAAGTTTTCAAAGGGAAAATTATATGCTTTCCATATTGTTTCATACACCTACCAGCTAAATTTGAGGGAGATGTTATATTTCAAATTTGATCATGATTTATGAGGAAGACAGATTTCACCTACTAGTTGATTTAATGGAAATCATGGATTGGTTTCCAATTTGGAGAATGATGTGGATTGAGGATTTTAGACCTATTTATGCCTCATTCCTCAGCATTATTCAAGTTAGCTCTTACATTCTACCTCCTTGTGAGTTCTTTAATTCTTCCTTCTTGGAGAGATAGTATTTTGTAGCTCAATCCTATATTGCGATGCAATTTTTTAGCCTTTTCTCCTTCTAAAATAATACAATAGTGATCCTCTTTGGCCCAATTTTAGCTTTTCATTTTCTTCTAATTATTTTCAATTAAGTTAGTGTGATTCTTTGTAATCCTTGGCTTAGAATTTAGATGTTTTATGTAGTGCCTCTCCCATTTGACTTTTTTTAGTCATCCTGATGGACGCAACGTTGCTGATCTTTTGTTGTGATGGGATCATGATTGTGACCCTGAGTGGTCTACACCGTCGAGGTGTTTCGATTTATGTTTCTGTATCAGTTACTTTGTTTATGCTTTTGACTGATCTATGAGATTATGATGTGATTTATGGTTCATTGAGGTTTGTGCCAGTGGTTACCAGGATCGATGTGATATCATGAGGTTGTTTTATGATTACCTTGAGATGTGTGTAGAGATTGCACTATGTTCTATTACCATGCTACACTGGACTAGGTTCCTGCAGCAGTGGTTAGTCATGTTTATGACTGTGTTTGCTTATGTGTATTAAATGCCTTTTTAATGCAAAGTAATCAATCATTATTAAATGCATAAGTAATTAAATGGATTGTTCATGTGAGATTATTTGGTTATGTGCTGCATGTAGACACCTAAATTTGATTACACTATTTTAGTAATCCTATTTAGTTATCTAAAAAGGCATTATTAATTAAATTTCTATTTAATTAATCCTTTGTCATCCCCTAGTTGATTGATTTAATTAATCATCTATAGTCCTAATTGATAAATCAAATAATCTATTATTTATCAATTAAATTCTATTCTTCTATCTAATTCCAAAAATCCCCATTTATTAAATAAATCTATTTGATAAATGAAATCCTCAAATTCAAAAACCCCTAACCTATCTCTAATCCTCCATTTATCCTAATCCACCCCATCCACCCATACTAACCAAGCTTAGCCACTAACTCACCCACCCTCATTAATGCCATCCACTTGCACATCTCTAACATTCCTAATCTAATCCTAAACCCAAGCCTAATCCACCCCCTAATTTTGTCACATTCCTTAAACAAGTTTAAGACTTTCCTAATCCAAACCAAAGTCTCCCCTCAAAAATCCCAACCACCAAGTCATGAGTGCTCTTACAAAACATAAAAGACTCTTACAAGCCCACTCATGACTCTTACATCCATCTTCCACACTCTTCCCTCTTCCACACTCATTCCTCTTACATCCCTCTTACATACTCAACCCCACTCATCATGCCTTTAACCAACCCTTTACCCTACCCTCTCACACTCATCCTCCTTGTGACAAGTGTCACCTTCCCATTGGTGCTAAACAAGCACAATCCATGTGCTCTCCTTTGAGTGCATCCTAGCCCTCCTTAAGCCTTCATCCATCCTTGCATCTAAGCCCTCCATCCCTCTACCCCTTAGCCTATAAATTGAATCCCATCCCAAGCCATTTCATCAACAATCTTTGAGCTAAAGTTACCATGCTATTTTGAGAACCAAAGCCATCAATCTTACCCTTATAATGCCAAATTGAGAGCTCACAAAGCTACCAATTTTCCATTACCCATCTCCATTGAAGCAGCTTTTGAGCATCTTGAGCATACATCCACAGCAAAAGGACACATCTATAGAATCCAGAAAGCATGGAGTGTTTTCTCTTGTGAGGTTTGCACTTCTTGTTTGCTTTCTTTGTCTAAGAATATATGTGAATTTAGTTTTTGGTTTGTGAATGTTTACTTTATTTGTTAATGTTCTTTGCATACTAAATCTTGTTCTACATTTTGGCACGCCCGGTGGGACCCCACTATGGGTCATTTAATCATCTATTTTCATCTATATGTCATTTTTTCTAACCATCTAATGTTTGTTGTTGTTTGAGTGTGTTGTGAGGGTGTTTTGCTTATTTTTGCAGGTTAAAGAACACACTTAGGAAGAAGAAATACCATCTAAAAATCCAAAAATAGCAAAAATTTAAAAAAATTCTGAAAAAAATTCGCGTTTTTCAACTTTTTTCACGTAGTGTTGTCTCTACAGTTTTGGCGTCTACAACCTGTTCTATCATCTCCGCCACCGCCAATCCAAATTGTCGTCTGCGAAAATCCGCGTATGCGCAAATCGACATCTCCACCACCGCCAATCCAAATTGTTGTCTGCAAAAATCCGCATCTGCGCAAATCGGCGTCTCTGCTTGTCACCTGTTTTCTGCACCGCAAATCTGTTCTGTCGTCTCCGAATACTAGCGTCTCTGTATTTCAGCGTCTTCATATTTTGGCGTCTCTGCTTGATAGACTGTCGTCTCTGCCTGCTTATGTTGCATTTTTGTTTTAAAATCTTTATTTTTGCACTTTGTAGATTTAGTGGTTTTAAAATCAAATTTTGACTTTTAGTGGTTCCGTAGGATTTAGACCATTTAAAGCATTTTTACGCGTAGAAAAAACAGCAAAAAAAGTTTTAAAAAAATTTCCCATAGTTAAGCTCTCATTTTTGAAGATTTTGGCTAACTAACTAAATTGCTTTTTTTTGTCTCATTGCAGGTTGGAGCACATATGGAACCACTAACCATGTTTCTTGCAGGTTTTCATGTTGCTAAAAAATGAACTTGAATGTTTAACCATTTGTCTTTGAATGCATGTTGCTAAAAATGAACTTGAATGGTTAAACACATTTTCCATTGAATGAATGTTGCTCAAAACACACTCTTGAATGCCATGGATTAAAATCAACTTTCCTTGGAATGCATGCTTAAAACAACAAATCCAATCTTGAATGCCAAGGATCAATTAACCATTGCAATATCAAACACTTCATTTGGAGCTTCTAAAATTGAACAAAACAAATCTCTTTTCCACATGCAATCTAGGTAAAGTTTGATTTTTGGACATTTAAGAAACTTTGTTAAGTTAAAATACAAATTTACAAAAATCAATTTGAGTAGTTCCTTGGACTCACCTCTTTTCTAATCACCCATCAAATATTAACCATTGGTTGCAATCTCAGCGCCATTTATGGGGATGGGTCTACTTGAAAAAGGTGTTAAATGTTCCACAATCTAACTCACTCACTTGGTCTTTGAACATTTGCTTTAACTTTATCAAAATTCTTAAATGGCCAAAACTCTAGATTAAATCGATCACACTTCAAGTTTGGGCACTAAAATTGAACAACAACTGACGTGGAGAGCCTTCGGGCACGCGCTTGAAATCGAATCTCACACACTTTTGTTTTGGGCTTAAAACAAACTCACACTCAATCTTGAATGCCTTAAAGAAAATTAATCGATACTTGACGTGGAGGGCCTCCGGGCACGTGAGTTTTCTTTTGTTGACCCTAACTCTTCTTATTGTTTGCATTCTTCGATCGATTTACTTTTGTTGGCACTTCAAGTTGGAATTGAACAGTCTCTTAAACATGAGTGCTTGGAAAGTCTAGATTAGCACACATAAGAGTCAGTTGGTAAAAGAACAAGCGTGTTTTTTAGCCCAAGGTCATCCAAGTCTTCTCTCCCCTTGTCATCTTTCGAGGCCATCTTGGGTGCATAAGATTAGGATCCAAAACCTTGTTTCTTTTTAGGAGGCTTGCTTGGGGATTTCATCACCCCTTGGACGACCTCAACTCCAGCGTTCTGGCGGAGTATAAGAATCGGGAGGTGAATTGAAAGAAACCTCTCTTGGGATCGATATTTTGTGATTCGGGCTAAGCTTCAAGGAACTTTATACCCTTGAGAAGTGAAAGAGGAGAACTGGGTTACCGCTCCTCTCGGCTGTGTGACATCCTTTTGGTCTCATCTACAGATTTGGGCCTCACGTACCTTGTGTATATCGAGGACTCCCTAGCTAAACCAACTGTCAGCCTTGTACAAAACCATCTACGATGTTAATGTGTTTGGAGTGACTGATCGAAACATTTGTAGAACATACACACTCCTCGGTGCAAGTATCACATTTTGAGAACCACAAACTTCTATCTGGGTGTCCCTATCTATTGCTTGTTTTTATTTTACTTGTTGAATGAATGTTTGCCAAACTTGGTTAATCCTAGCTTAGGGCACACTTAGCATAGTCACTGCCTATTTTAGAAGTTGAACAAGTTGAAGCAAAACAACCAGAATCTCCCAAAGCCAAGCAAATTCAGGAATTTATGTCGGTACAACCCAAACCCAAACAGAAGTTTCACAAGGTCAAACTCAAGCCATCTCTAGCATACCAAGAACTTTCAGCCAAGAGAAAAGAAATAACACCAAGCCCACGAATTGCCAAACTCCACAAAGCAGAGGACAAAGCTACCAACGAAGCACTTCAAGAGGCCTGGTTAGAGCGCACCATCAAATTTAGCCAACATCCAGGAGTTAATCCTGCTTATGCCTTACCAACTAGGCATGATTTCTATGATTAGACACCCTTGTTTCTCCCCATCTTCTTGGATAAGCTTCACTTTAGAGTCATCTTTGTAGAAAAGCCAGCCATCTTAGGTTATCCCCTTAAGCATTATTAGCTCATCCATCTCATTTAGAATCAAACCATCTAGCCAGCAATCGAAAATCTGCACATCTAAGCTTTCAAAATTGTTGTCACCTTGCTAAAAGTTTTCCATTCCTAAAATCTTCCAAATCCACCAATCTCACCAAGGTTATCCCTTTGACAGAGCTTTGTCTAGGGTAATCTAGCTTTGTCACTTGTTATCCCTCATCACCTTGAGCTAAAGTTTGGGATCCGCAAGTGGTCAATCTCGTGTTCTTCCTAAAGGATCATCAATCTATCCTTAAGTTGACACAATCACCACCAAGCTTGCACATAGGAAAGCAGACCTTTTGTGCTTTGACAACATATCTTTGAAGTTAGAATCCCCAACCCAATCCTCCTTAGGTTTTGTCATATAGCTTTGCCTCAACCTAGGAAATCATTTGCATAGAAAAGCCTTCCCCCTTTTGCATCCATTAGCATTATTGCATCTCATCCCTAGGAGCATTTTTCATGCCACCCGTCACTCGCTTAGCAAGGAAGAAAGAAACAATGGAGCCCTATCATTTGGATCGAACAGCCTCACCCCCCTTAAGCACTCAGCCATCCTTCAGCCCAGAGCAAGCTATGCCATCACCTACTAACATTGAAGCTTTCATGAACCAACCAGGAAATGCAGTATTGGTAAACGCCATTATAGACAAAAACAAAGAGACAATCATGGCTAATTTTTGAAGGGACAATGTAGGAACCTTTAAATTTGGAAGACAAACACCAATATCAGATCCATTATCAGATCCATCTCACCTATTGTTTGGGCAGCTGCCACCACCCATAGGCTCTTATGATCCAAATTATCCTCAATATATTCCAAAAGAAGAGCCTCCAGCCAATCCATATGACCCAACAGACCCAAACATACCATCATCCACCCAAGTTGAAATCTCCATGTCGCAAGCCAACCCAGCCACCACCACTCCATCCTTGGTTCATACCTCTCCGCTCTAAACCCCCTTCATTATTGCTACTACTCCCCAACCCAGCCTTCCAAATCCACCCATCTCCCAAATCAGTGCTAGCATCTTTGGCCAACCTCAACAATATACAACAGGGATGCCACCCATGGGGCCAAGTAATCAACCTTTCATTGCCCCCAGCTTGTTCACCACAGCCCAAAGCACAATCCCATCATTTCCATTAGGTCTTGGGAGCTCAATACCACCAGCCACAAATCCACAAGCTACTACCTTCACTCCACAAAGCTATCAAATCCCACAAGCTACTGCCAATCTTCTACCAAGCTCCCAAGTGACCCCAGCTCCCGCCACCACTATACCAAGCTTCCAAATCCAGCCACCAAGCTATCAAACCCCATCAATTCCATTCCCAAGCTTTCAATTCCCACCACCTCCACCACCAACTAATCCATTACCTCCTATTACCAACTACTTTTCAATGCCACTTCTAGGAGGTAATCCACCACCCCAGCCAACCACCAATTATTTGCAGATACCATCCCAAATGGGGGCACAACCCACATATATTGGTCAAACCCCACAAGCCCCCCGATCCTTTCCTCAAGCCTCACAACCATCTTGTACCTTACCTCCACAAACCAATCCATTTATCTCACAACCAGCTTATGTTCCTCAATCCCAACCTCAAATCCCATATCAACAGCAAGCCTCGCAGCACATGCAGCAATATGCGCCACCTCCCCCTCAACAACCCGTCATCCACCATGCAGCTGCCCAAACAATGTACAATCCCTATCAGCAAATCCCTCATAACCATCCATATTCAATGGCCCCATCCAGCACATACCTACCTCAAGGCACTCCTACATTGGGGGCACCCCAGCCATCACCTATCAATTCAGAATGGGAGCAAATGAAGACAGCTCTGAAAGCCATCCAAGAAGGGAATGATCCAAAGACATTCAAGTTTGAGAATGTGTGTCCTTACCCATTTGACAGAGCCATTACCATGACACCATTTCAGAGGTACCTAAATTTGACAAATTTAGAGGAAAAGGAGACCCTGTCACATATATCAAAGAATTTTACATGCACTACCAGGACGTGGCATACAATGATGTCTTCCTCTTGTGCCTTTTTTCCAAAAGCTTGGCTGGACCAGCTCTTGAATGGTTTTATAGAATCCCCTATGGCACAATTAAAAACTTTGCTGAATTATCTGAGGCATTTGTAGCCCAATATGCCCATCTTGTTGAAACAGAGCTATCAATAGTTGATCTTGTCCACACCAAGCAAAAAGGTGGAGAAAGCCTTGCCGAATACCTGCAAAGATGGCAAACCCTTACCACTCGCATATCCTGCACCTTGCCAGAATGCCATGTGGTGAAAATGTTTATTGATAATGCACATCCCAGCTTGGCTCACCACATGACCATGAACTGTTTGCAGACCTATAAGGATATCAAAGAGAAAGGAATGATCCTTGAGCAAGGACTCATCAAAGATGGTGTGGTAAAAATTTACAAAGAGGCCAACCAAAATCAATCACATTCCAATGACAGGTCTAGGTATTGGAACAAAAACAAGCATGTTGCAACAGATGGGGTTACTGACACCAGAGATGTGAATATTGTTGGTCCTTCTCAAAACCAGTCTAACCCACCATATCAAACAAACAACCAACAAGCTATTAATTACCAACAACGAAATAACCAAAGCTATCAAAACCACAATACAAGACCCAACTTTCAAGGGTCTAACAATCAAGCTAATGCCATCAATATAGCTGTAGGGAAAAAGCACAGATTCCAACCTGCACCTAGAAACTACACACCCCTTGGTGAGCCATTGGATGTTATTTTTGAGAAATTGGCTAAGGAAAACCTCATCAAATTTCCTCCTACCCAGCAAATTGATCCAAGCCAATCCAAAGCTGCATGGTACAAGGACAATGAGTATTGCAAGTTCCATAGGGTAAACGGTCACACCACCCTCAGATGCATGAAACTGAAAGACTATGTACAGGACCTTATTGATCGGAAGGAAATCACTGTTGGTGCCCAAACCTCTCCCAATGCAGGCTTACAGATTTATCAAAATGCTTTTCCTCCACACAACAACCAAAATCCTGGAAAAGCACCTATCCAAAACAACACCAACAACCACCAGCCAAACCAATAGCATGGGAAGAACAATGACCACACTTCATCCTATATAGACTATGGTAGCCTTATAGGTTGTATATCTGAGAAAGAGCCTTCTGTCAATGTTATCAATATCCGAGGACCAGACAATGAGTGTGCGGTCACCACTTGAAGAGTGCGATTTAACATCGTAGGCCCACCAGTTTCATCAGCACCATCAGCTCCATCAAAAAGCCGATACAATATCTTGGAACACCTTGGGAACATGCCAGCCCAAATCTCCATTTTAGACCTTCTTCGCACTAGTCCTGTGTACAAAGACATCCTTGACAGTGCTCTCATAGAATCTCGTGTCCCTTCTGACATCAATACTACTAATTTTTGTAATCTTGTTGGACACCTTTCATCCTCATGTGCCCTATCTTTCACACCCACTGACATACCCGTGGTTGAGCCAGATCACACCCTTCCGCTTCGCATAGCCATCATGGTATCCAATTTTGCCGTGAAAAG
The DNA here is from genome assembly GCA_028749045.1 of Cupressus sempervirens. Classification (NCBI taxonomy): domain Eukaryota; kingdom Viridiplantae; phylum Streptophyta; class Pinopsida; order Cupressales; family Cupressaceae; genus Cupressus; species Cupressus sempervirens. The sequence continues at coordinate 401,336,885 of CM053783.1, read as the reverse complement.
AGTAATGATAGATAATGGATCAGCCTTGAACATTTGCACCCTAAAATTCATAAAACAAGCTGGGTATACTGAGGTAGATATGATCAGTGAAGTTATCACCATCAAAGCTTATGACAACTTGGAAAGAACCACAGAAGGGACTATTTTGCTACCAATCAAGGTTGGGCCAGTCATCCAAGAGACAGTTTGCCATGTTGTTGATCTAAACCTACCATTTAACATCCTCCCCGGGCGCCCATGGATTCATTCTATGAAGGCCATTCCATCCACCTACCATCAGTGCATCAAATTTCCGCATCAGGGCACTGAGGTAACCATCCATGCCGATCCAGAACCCTTTGCTTACTGCAATGCGGTTGAAGCTTCATTTACAAACCATTGCCCTGGAATAGACATCGACACATCCATCGCCAGCTCATCCCACACTTGTAATGACGCAGAAACCATCCTCGCCTCCACCCTATCTACCGTAAAGATCAACAACAAAGGCTATGGAGAATATAGTCTATCAGATGCATTTGCTGTCAGAGCAATCCCACTTGATCCACATACCCATGGACGGCCAACATATCACAAAGCTAAGGAGATTCCACCTTCTCGATACAAATGGTTTGGCCCAACCACCTTTGTGTCCTCAAAAATGCCTCTTCATGAGGAGCTCACTCCAGATATCAACAATTGGTTACATAAGGATGCACCTCCAAGAAATCAAGCATGCCTTGATCACTTCAGCCAGAAGTATCCCCAACAACATAAGCTCATCATTGAAAAATGGAACTATCAAGGAGGTGGACTAGGACCAGAAGAAAGGGGCATGCAATGTCCCATCGAAGCACATAATTGGGAAACGAAGTCAAGTCTTGGCTTTGGCATACCCATAACTGGGGGCACCAACGAGAACGGTCACGCTTTTTCGAACATCCACCGCGACCTTTTCAAAATCGAAGACATTCTTGAGGAAGTTGAAAAGAGAGCCTACGATGATATCCCAGACCAAATCTTCCTAGGAGACTCTGTTCTCCGAGAACTATCCATCCAGCTCATTGACCTACCACTCGCTCATCCACAACTCATAGATTGGGACCAACCAAGAATCATACATATTGATGAGTTTTCATCAGAGGAAGCGCTTCTAAGATTCATGGGAGCCGAAACTCCTCATAAGAAGACACAGCCAGATTCTGCCTACATCTACAAGCTAGATCCCAAGGGGTATTTTGGAGAAAATCCCCAACCTAGTTTTGATACACCCAAAACTGGAACTAAGGTAAATCTGGGACTAGCTAAGGCAGCGAAGAGAACCCCTTAGCATGAAAATCCAGAGCCACAAGTAGAACATGAGGATTTAGTATTGCCTCCTCAAGATAATCGACTAGAGGTGTCTTCTATTCTAATAGAGGATACTAGAGAAGTCAACATTGGTTCTTCAGAGATCCCTAGAATTGTTCACATTGTTGCATCCCTATCACAAGACCAAGCTGACCTCCTCTTTGAGGTTTTACGAGAGAACATTGGCCAATTTGCATGGTCATATCAGGACATGCCAGGACTTGATCCAAAGATCAAGCCCATCAGACAAAATCTTAGAAAAATGCAGCCCAAGGTGGCATTACTAGTCAAAGCTGAACTAGAAAGAATGTTAGCTGCTAAGGTTATCTGACCTATCAACTACTCATAATGGATCTCCAACATGGTCCCTGTCACTAAGCCTTCCGGTGACATCAGAATCTGCACTGATTTTAGAGATCTTAACAAAGCTTGTCCAAAGGACGATTTTCCCTTGCCCAACATAGATATGATTGTAGATCTTACAGTTGGACATGAAATTCTGTCCCTTATGGATGGATTTTCCGGGTATAATCAGATCAAGATTGCAGAAGAGGACCAGCATAAGACAACATTCATTACCTCTTGGGGAACCTTTTGCTACACCATGATGCCTTTTGGCCTAAAGAATGCTGGGGCTACCTATCAAAGAGCTATGACAGCCATTTTCCATGATCTTATCCATAGCATTTTGGAAGATTATGTGGACGATATCCTAGTCAAATCTCACACCTTCATGGATCATCTTGCTGACCTGGAAAAATTCTTTGATAGGTTGGCCCAATATCATCTCATGCTAAATCCCAAGAAGTGTGTCTTTGGGGTCACATCTGGCAAGCTTCTAGGCTTCATAGTTTCTAAATGGGGTATAGAGATCAACCCCAAAAAGGTCAAGGCTATCTTAGACATGCCTCCTCCCCAGAAACTGTGACAACTTCACTCTCTTCAGGGAAAACTTCAATCTGTCTGGCACTTCATCTCCCAACTTGCAGTTAAGTGTACATTGTTTTCACACTTGCTAAAGAAAAATGAGAACTTCAAGTGGGATCTTTTATGTCAGCGCAGCTTCGATCAGCTCAAGCAGTATCTCACCAATCCCCCTATCTTGGTTCCACCAGTTCCTGGTCGTCCCTTGATCTTGTATATATCAGCAACACCTACTGCTCTAGGGGAACTTCTAGCACAACATGATGATTATAGCAGAGAGAGAGCCATCTACTATATTAGTAGAACCCTAGTTGGTTATGAACTCAATTACACTCCTATGGAAAAAGCTTGTTTGGCAGTTGTTTTCTCAACTCAAAAGCTTCACCACTACATGCTAAGTCATACCATCCAACTAGTCTCCAAGATTGACCCTCTCAAGTATATGCTCTCCAGAACAACACTTACAGGCCATTTGGCCAAATGGGTTATGCTACTAAGTGAGTTTGACATCCAGTACGTGGAAAAAAAGGCAATCAAAGGGCAAGCTATAGTAGATCACCTAGCTGATGCACCTCTAGTAGATGCATATCCTTTGCTCACATAATTCCCAGACGAGCATATCTGCCTAATTGAAGAACAACCCTCATGGAAGCTTTATTTTGATGGCTCATACACATCTCATGGATCAGGGGCAGGAATATTATTAGTTACACCTCAAGGAGATTATATTCCAAAAGCCTTCAAGCTACAATTCCCCAGCACCAACAATATAGCAGAATATGAAGCTCTTGTAGCAGGGTTAAAGATAGCTACTGAATGGAATATCACTGAGTTAGAAATCTTTGGCGATTCCTAGCTCATCATCAAACAAGTCTTAAATGAATATCAAACCAAAGATGAAAAGCTATTACCCTACAAAGAGCTAGTTGATCAGCTGACCCAGCATTTTACAAAGCTTCAGTTTACACAAGTGCCTCGAATGCAGAACAAGGCAGCAGATGCCATGGCCACTATCGGCTCGCTCTTGGAAATTCCCCAAGAAGCTACGCAGTATGAGTTTTTAGTTGAGCAGCTCCTCACACCTGCCTATGCGAATGAGGATTCAAACCATGTTTGTATCTTGGTTGGTCCCCAATCCCCTTGGTACCATGAAATTCACGCTTACCTTAACGATGGTATCATATCCCCTCACCTCACACGTACCCAACACCAGAACCTCATCCAAAAATCATCCCACTATGTTATCATAGCCAATACCCTATATCGTCAGGGTTATCACGATACTCTCTCTTGATGTTTAGATAAAAATGAGGCCGCAATGGCATTAAAAGAAGTATAGCCTGGACTTTGCGGTGCCCACACGAGTGGTATTATCCTAGCATAAAAAATCCTTAGAGCAGGCTACTATTGGCCTACCATTGAAGAAGACTCTTGTGACTTTGTCAGAAAGTGTCTCCCATGTCAGCAGCATGCAAATCTTGTGCACGCTCCAGCACAAGATCTACAACCTATTGCACCACCTTGGCCTTTCACTTGTTGGGGCCTTGATCTAGTTGGAACTATCACCCCTCTCTCATCTGATGGACATAAATGGATAATAACAGCTACAGACTATTTCACTAAGTGGGTGGAAGCAGTCCCCCTAGTCTCAGCTACAGGAGTTCAAGTCTCCAAGTTCATCTTGTACCACATTGTTTGCCGCTTCGGCATCCCATCCACCATCTTCACTGACCACGGAGGTAACTTTGAAAATCTCAACATGGAAGAATTATGCACTTCCCTCCGCATCCATCACCACTTTTCTAGCCCATATTTCCCACAAGGTAACGGCCAGGCAGAGGTAACTAATAAAACCCTCCTCAAAATCCTAAAGAAAGTTGTCAACGATTTCGGCCGTGATTGGCACCTTCAAATAAATCTGGCTCTATGGGCCTATCGAACTTCCTTTCGTACATCCACGGGCACAACTCCATACTCCCTAGTCTATGGTGCCGAAGCGGTATTACCTATAGAAGTTGAACTTCCCTCACTATGCATATCTTTGCGAGGGCAAATCTCAAATGAAGAATACAGAGTAGCTCGACTCACCCAACTAGATCTCTTAGACGAGAAGAGACAACAAGCCTATGACCATCTCATAGTCTACCAAACTCATCTTAAAAGGAATTTCAACAAGAAGGTGCTCCCATGATACTTTCAGCCAGGTGATATGGTCCTCAAAGAAAATATGAAAGTCCAAGCAGATCGAGAAAAGAAAGGCAAGTTTGAACCTACATGGCTTGGTCCCTATGTGGTTATTGCCTCCTTTGGCTCTGGAGCCTATCAATTATCTACACTAGAAGGAGAACTCTTGAATGATCCCACTAACATCATTCATCTCAAGAATTTCTATGCTTGAAGATCTTTGGTATACCCAGCTTTTGAAAAATACAAAAAAATAGTAAAGAGAAATAAGCGTCCAATGGTGAAAACTTGGCAATTCAAGCACCTTGGATAGGTACCTTGGTGAAAACTTGGTAATTCAGGCACCTTGTGTGCTAAAGACTAATCCATTATCTATCACTACCGTATCCCTCATCCATTCACCCACCATCCCATAAAACACCTGCTTGTTCCCTTGGTGTTCCAATCAAATATCCAAAATCTGATGGAGCTTGTCAATACCTCTTGTACAGCTTGTAAATCTTGTACCAAAGCTTGTATTATACCTTGTAAATCTTGTACCATACCTTGTATATATCTGAATCTTGTCCAAAGCTTGTACCATATTCCAGCTTGTAAATAATCTTGTATCCTAGCTTGTATCCTATCACATGCACACACAGAATCCCATTTTCCTTAAGCTTTTCACAAACCATCTACCTATCCACCTATCAACTATTATAGACATCCCATCCTTCACAAACATTTCCATCTCACAAAAAACAAAACATGAACAAACTTGTACATTTGTAACATATCTTGGTCTGTCAGCTTGTACATCCTCTTTAGCTTAGTACCATTATATCTATCCAGCTTTTGTGTCAGTTCCTCCTTGCTCAACATCTTGCACACATCGCACAACCCTTGGTTAGCTATTCCAATACATCCTTTAGCTAGATCTCCTATCACCAAAGTGTTATCCTTCTTAGTTCAACTTGCCAGATGCATTACTCATCCCGATCTATCAGCTTAGGTGCTCTCCGATAGGTCCTTGCAGGATATAGCTTTCCTCTGATCTTGGTCCGTTAGTACCTCATCCTACCCATCTCGTTGGCAAACAGTTCTCTTTTGGATTTTCACTTTCTTTTGATTTGGGATCTTCCCTTTTGGGTATTGAAATATATTTTCCAAGCAATCTCCTTGTTCCCTCCTCAAGGTTGCCACGATCTTCCATATCATGGTATGCTATGAATGGGGCAATTAGAGTGTAAGGTCTTGATCAGTTCTTTTTCTTGTTTTCTTTTTCTGCTTGTGGGTTACCTAGTGTCGTTTCCATGCTACTTCCTCTGGGATTCATGTGTGATACTGGGGCAATCTTTGCGTGTTTGTTTCGAGTCAGTTTGTCAGTCCTTTGGATGGTTGGTAAAAAGGCCTTGATGTTCTTGGTAACCCTGGCAATTAACCAACAGTCCTATAGCAAATCTAGTGCTCAACTACATGGTGGTACTTCTCTTTGAAGTATCCCCCCGCTCAAAAAGCTTCAATGGATTCCCTTCATCTCCATTATCCCCCATCCATATCCAACACCTATCCCAGCTTATGCATCAGTATCTCTTTGAATCACTCCTCACGCTTAGCTTTAGGGATCCACAATCCTAGTCTTAGGGATCCACCAAGCCTCATCTTTCGAGATCCACAATCCTAGTCCTAGGGATCTCCGAAACCCATCTTCCGCCAATCTAACTCTTTGAAATCCTATTGTATCAGCTTTATCATCCCATCATCCCTCCCCTCCTCCACAAATTCTTTTTATAGCGCTCCGCTCCTCCATCTCCCCCCCCAATCTTGGAAAGTGTTAAGCTTGCTTTACTTTTGTGCCTCTGATTTCTCTTTATCATTCTCCCATAGTGAGAGTTTGAGCTAATTCAGCCCCTTCTCTTTTCCAACCTGTGTCTTAGCTCATCTCAATTTCTTGTACTTTTCAAGAAGTCGTCGAGCCTCATTTCTCTCCCCATCGCCTTCTTGAGGGGGCATCATCTAAGTCTAGTCTCTCCTCTTCTTATTCGAGACTGGGGCAACCTTGTTGCTAAAACATCTTCCTCGTGTCGTCTTCACTCAAACTTCTTTGAAATAGTGTTGTCTCAACACTATGTCAAAGAGGGGCAAAATGTAGACACCTAAATTTGATTACACTATTTTAGTAATCCTATTTAGTTATCTAAAAAGGCATTATTAATTAAATTTCTATTTAATTAATCCTTTGTCATCCCCTAGTTGATTAATTTAATTAATCATCTATAGTCCTAATTGATAAATCAAATAATCTATTATTTATCAATTAAATCCTATTCTTCTATCTAATTCTAAAAATCCCCATTTATTAAATAAATCTATTTGATAAATGAAATCCTCAAATTAAAAAACCCCTAACCTATCTCTAATCCTCCATTTAGCCTAATCCATCCTATCCACCCATACTAACCAAGCTTAGCCACTAACTCACCCACCCTCATTAATGCCATCCACTTGCACATCTCTAACATTCCTAATCTAATCCTAAACCCAAGCCTAATCCACCCCCTAATGTTGTCACATTCCTTAAACAAGTTTAAGACTTTCCTAATCCAAACCAAAGTCTCCCCTCAAAAATCCCAACCACCAAGTCATGAGTGCTCTTACAAAACATAAAAGACTCTTACAAGCCCACTCATGACTCTTACATCCATCTTTCACACTCTTCCCTCTTCCACACTCATTCCTCTTACATCCCTCTTACATACTCAACCCCACTCATCATGCCTTTAACCAACCCTTTACCCTACCCTCTCACACTCATCCTCCTTGTGACAAGTGTCACCTTCCCATTGGTGCTAAACAAGCACAATCCATGTGCTCTCCTTTGAGTGCATCCTAGCCCTCCTTAAGCCTTCATCCATCCTTGCATCTAAGCCCTCCATCCCTCTACCCCTTAGCCTATAAATTGAATCCCATCCCAAGCCATTTCATCAACAATCTTTGAGCTAAAGTTACCATGCTATTTTGAGAACCAAAGCCATCAATCTTACCCTTATAATGCCAAATTTAGAGCTCACAAAGCTACCAATTTTCCATTACCCATCTCCATTGAAGCATCTTTTGAGCATCTTGAGCATACATCCACAGCAAAAGGACACATCTACAGAATCCAGAAAGCATGGAGTGTTTTCTCTTGTGAGGTTTGCACTTCTTGTTTGCTTTCTTTGTCTAAGCATATATGTGAATTTAGTTTTTGGTTTGTGAATGTTTACTTTATTTGTTAATGTTCTTTGCATACTAAATCTTGTTCTACACTGTAGACATTTACCTTGTTATATTTTGATCTGAGAGATATATGTTCTTATGTGATGTTTTACTTTTGAGGTGACCCGAAGGTCAGATGTTATACTTTGATTCCAGTATCATAGATTTTAGACTATTCAGTTAATCATATTGCATGATGATGCCATTTTGAGATGATAGTGTGTTTTATGATGATATCTGGTTATCTCATATTTGGACTTACCTCTGATTTTGTTATGTGATGGATTTAATGCTATGGTTATTTACTTCATTCCTGCATTGTTATGCTTTATGCAAATGTGAGTGATGTAAATAGATTATTTTAATATAATTAAATAAATGGTTAAATTAGGTGATTTAATGCATTTATTGCTTCGGCTATGTTATTATATGCAATTGCACTTGATCATGTTGTTTAGTGTGTAGGATTTATATCCCTAGCAGTGGCACATGGAGTTAGTGATTCAGCCCTTCATATGTTACCAATGTCTTCCTTATATGGTCGATGTATCCTTTATTAAAGTGTTTAAATTAAACCTTTTGGTGATTATTAAATCCGAACTCATTTGCATTATGTGATTAGACCAGTAAGCGTGTCTGTGCAGTTAGAGGTTTGCATCGTCGCGAAAGTTATTAAGGAGATTTATGTATTTTTGGGTTTTCGGGCTTTTTAACTAATTTATTTTAATTTCTAGCAGCTTTGCCATAGATGAATTCCTATTTATGAGACTAGCACGTTTTCGTTTGGGTCGATTCGGGGTTTAACTAGATTGGCTAGTTAAATGCCCTAATCGATTATTAACCCGAAAAATGAATAAGTATCCAAAGAAGAATTTAATTCCTCACTTCTCACTTTCAAATTGGAAAGTTGGAGAGTAAAACCCAAAATCCTCTTCATGAGGATTTATTGTTTTGTTCATTTTGGGAGCTATAGGCGTGGGATCGTCGTGAGATTGAGCTTGTTGGATCCAGCTCGGGGAAACCTTGGATTGTCACAATTTTCAGCCACTTCTGCAGGCGTTTTATTTTCTGGTTCAGTTTTCCGTTTTTGCCCTTTTGGCTGTGAGGTAGGGCTTTCCTATTTTATTGTTTATGCTCCATTTATGCTTTTGTTTTTTATAGTCGTTTGTTTGGAGGCTGAGAACTAGTGTTCCCCTTCGTTTTTGTATGTTAGTTCTACTCGGTTGGGCGAGTGTGAACATTTCCCTATTTTTTGGGATGAGGGTTTGGGATTTTGCCCCATTATGCTGGCCATTTTTGCATATGGTGTCCGATTCCATTTATTTTTGGATTTTTGGGGGTTTTGAACCCAAAGGCCAAATGGGTTTTAATTTTAAAGTTTTCTAAATTTTTGGAGTTTTTACCTCGTTTTGCGTGCCACCCTAATTTATCAAGTTTTCTTGGCACAATGTGGGTCGTAGACCTAGATGATCTATTTGGATATCAGTCAGACCACTATTGCACCTTTTTTTGCATTGGGATGTGTGTCGCACCCGTACTCCCGACTTTGTGTTCAGTTGAGTGATTTGTTACCTGTTATGGTTTCTTTTGGAACTTTACTTTTGTTTTGTGAATGCTAGGATTCGTGTAGAATCCATACTCTCGGATTGAGGCTGGTTGATTGAGTTCATGATGTTTGGTCTTATTACATCATTAGGATTCGTGTAGAATCCATACTCTCGGATTGAGGCCGGTTGAGTGATTTCATGATGTATGATTTTGTTGGCTTTGGGATTCGTGTAGAATCCATCCTTCTCGTGTTTCTTTCAGTTGGGTGTTTTCTTTGCATTGTGTTCTCATTCCTGTCCTTGTGTTATGATCTTCGTGATGGTGGTGCTCCACACACGAGTACATGTGCGTACATTTGTTGGGTGACTTGCGAGGCTCGATCTTCCATGGATTTTCTAAAAGTTATGATCATTGGGGTCGGGATGGGAGTATGCATGCCCACAGGCACTTTTCGTAGGATGAGCATGGGTAGGGTAGGGTAGCATATGGAGGGGGCTTCTATCTTGCAACCCGGCGATCATGACGCTATGGGTATGGCTGAGAGGAGCTTGTTTAAGTGATAACTAAAGAAAATATGTGACTGGTAATAAAACTTAAGATAATAAAATATTTGGGGTGCAAGAGCCTTTCTGCTGAGGGATGTTGAATTTGCACAAGTCCTAGCTTGGGCTTTTTGATGCCAAGCGACTCTCCATGATGTTAGTCCCTACTTACTAGCCTTTTGAGTGTCTGACCAGGACCTGTACTCCTTGCATTGTCTTAAGTTCTTGGTTGTAGCCATCATACCGTCTGGCGTGAGTGTTAGCCTTGGATGTTATTTTGTGTGTTTGTGGTTGGATCATTATCTCCATCAGCACGACAGGTGTGGACCTATGGGTGCCACATGGTTGGGAGGCGTAGCTACCTTCACCATTGCTAGGGATCGGTGTACAGAGATGATGTTTTGTCCTAGTGCGACCATTGTTGGACGTCTTCACTTGGTAGTTTGGGTTCCAGAGTATGCTTTCTTGTGATTTATACTTTCATTGGGATGCTTGTATATCATGTTTAGATGATGTTATTTTATTTGACGCATTCCCTTATTATGATGTTTAGCATATGATTAGATGTTGTGAATTGTTGTATTAGCATATCTATTGCTTATTGTTGTTTAGCATGTGATAGGTGATGTTATCTACTATAGGATTATCTTATGCTTTTCTACTAGCATGTTAGATTTTTTTATGCTTATATTGATGCATGTTTTTAGTAGTGACATCCCTATTACGACAGTACCAACGATTTGGTCGGTGGCTTGGGATGTTACACGCGGGGGATGGCTAGGATCCACGATGGTCTTATGATGCTATTGATGGTTGAGAGGAACCACACACTTAGTTTGGTTATTTAGTTCACTGCAATGTTTATTTCAGTGTGTTCTTTGTGCTGTAGTTTAGATGGATAGATGTTCTCCTTTCTGTGTTGTTCTTGCACTCGAGTGTTCATTCCTCTAGCCTTTGTGGATCTGGTACTCCCTGGTGTGGAGGTTCTTTGCTCTAATTTTGGTCCTTTTTGCTTCTGGGTGTGTTTTCATGTTTCTATGGGCAACATTTGTTCAGCATGGTGTGACACTTTAAAAGTATCGCACGCCCATGCAAACTATGTCGTACGACACTGTAAAATATCGCACGCCTTCTTGAGAAATGTCGTATGACACTGGAAGAGTGTCACACGCCTTCTTGAGAAATGTCATACGATGCTAAAAAGTGTCGCATGCCTTCTTGAGAAATTTCGTACGACACTGGAAGAGTGTTGCACGCCTTAAGGAGAAGTGTCGCCCTCCCTTAGTAAAAAGTGTCCCACTGTTTTTGTGAAAATCCTGCGCATGCCATCAATGGGCACTTTTCTTCATGATCCAATCTTTTTGTGAGTTGTTTTGGATACCCTTTTGGGCGTTCTTTGACCCTATGTTGTTGCATTTTGTATTATGGTGGTTTTCGTGATCCGTTGTTGTCTCTTGGGGTTTAAAATATATCATTTAAGTATAAGAATTTATACTTAAGATATATTTTAATATATGCGACGAATCTTTTGATATAGGTTTCAGACCTCTCGGAGATAAGCTATGGAATCTAGGAAATTTTAGGGCTTCAGAAATCCAGACTTAGCCAATTTTCAGGGCTTCTGGATTTCGGGCTTAGCCAAATTTTAGGATTTTGCATTTTACCCCAGCTTGGTGTTTTGTTGATGAGTGGTCATTTCTTGTGCCCTCATCTTGTTTGTGGTGGTTGTTGGCTTTGTTTGGGTGTGTCAGTTTGGTAGTGGCATTTGGAGATTCGTTGATTGCCAGGATTGTGGTGAAGTCTTCTGTTGCGATCTTTGTGATCCCTGTATGATGTTGTCATGTGCATTCATACTTGTAAAAAAAAATTTTATCTTGGCTTGATTTGAATCCTTGTTTCCAAGGATCTCTGGGCAGGGCATTACATCTGGTATCAGAGCCCATGTTCAAACATTGGGATCTCTATGTTTATGTTGCCCATGTAGTTGTTTCTGCGTTGGTTGAGTGTGAGTGTCTTGGTGAGAACTCGTGATCTTTGTTGCTTTGGTATCTACTCATGATGGACTTGCTTGTTCAGTAGATGCAACTAGATCAGTGTGTGGAGAAGGAAGTGAGTCTTCCTGACTTTTTAGGTGGGATCAATGTGCCTTGTTTGGTTGGTTGCTTGTGTGACCCTTTTTGGATGGAACCACCGATTGGTGTCCATGTGGTGGCTTGAGTGCGGCTTTTTGTTTCTCCTTATGGAGTAGGTGCATTGTTTCCCTGTTTTCTCCTTATTGTAAGTAAATAGATGAATCTTATTGTGACTCTTTATTTTGTTGATTATAATAATAAAATGGTTCCTTTCATTCAAAATGAGTGTTTATTGTGAATCATTGCAAAGTTGTAGTTTTGCATTATATATTTGGGTTAATGACTTAAGTCTCCAATCCGATTACTTCTTAAGCTTATGGAAATTTGTATTAGATAGATGAATAGCTAAATGTTGCATTGCATGGAAATTATTGTTGTCTGCATATGCATGAGATTACTAATGGTATACTACTTGATGTGCATGAGTGTGTTCTCTAACATTGCTAAGAGGATGTATTCCTTAGCATTGTGTGGTAATTTATCCCTCTTGTGTGACTGTTCTTAGTCATCACCTGTAATGTGATTTTTTTGATGCCTTATTTTATTTGGTTGGAGGTACTTTCTTCGTGTTGTTGGGCTAGCATTGGTTTTTAGTATTTTCCTCTCTTGGAGTAGTCATCAAATTTTATCTATCACTCTCTCTGTGATAGTTGTCACATTTGACTTATTGTTGAAATGAGCTCTTTTGGTACTTACTGTTGGAATTGGCAATTCCCCCATTTGGGCTTTTTGATTATGTTTCATGATGACTATTCTGGATGTGTTTTACTGCTGCCCAGTTGTGTGTTGTGACTCTACCATGTTCATCTCGAACCTATGGTAGTACATTTAAGGAATAATATCATGGAGAACATACTAGTGTATCTTTGTTAGATCTAAAGTTGTTATTGTAACTGAATGGTTTAAAAGATGAGTAAATGAAATGTTATTTTTGAAAGAAATTAAAAGGTATGTACTTGTTTTATGGTGACTCTTGGACCCTTGCTTGAAAATCTTAGAATTTCATTTTGCATTAGTGCTTATGTTATGTTTAATTAATGAAATTATGAAAGAGTAGAAATGATGGTTTTAATGTGTGGATTACCTTTCATTCCATGTCATATGTTGTTTGGGCATGTGTGTTCTTGAGTGGTTTTGGACATTTTGTCCATTGCTTGTCTTGGTGGCCAAGACTGTTGTTTTTTGCCTTTGTGGTTTTGTTTTGGGTGGTGACTCAGTCGTAGGTCTTAGGTCTCTCTTAGCTTCTTCATGTTGTAGTCCTTGTCAATATCTTTTTGACGCTTTTCAATGGATTCAATCCGAGTCCGAACGTGAAAGCTATGGCTTCTGGAGTTGCTGATTGATGTTCCAAGTACCTTTTTAAGTAGAGGCCAATTCAATCATGACATATCATATTTATGGCCATTGGAGAAGTTTAACTCTTCATGTTATTCATAATGGAAGAGTTATCTTGTCTTCATAATCTACTAGGTACTTGTTGGAGGTCGTGCTTGGGTTTTTGTGTTTCCGTTTGCACAAAACCACCCTTGTGAGGTATAGTGTGGTTTGTGAGCATTCCTTGGTTGAGGATGATGTTGCCTTGTCTTTTGGGAGTGACTAAATTCTTTGATGAGTCTAGATTCTCCTTCTTGGATGTTGCCTTGGGTGCATCTCGACATCCTTTTCTCTCTTGTGAGAGTAGGCTAGTGTGGTTATGCCACTAGCTCAGATAGTGTTTTTAGGTGAGTATGTTGATGGTTGGTGAAATTGTGAGTTTCCTAATGTGTCATGGACTGGTTAGTGTAGAGGTTGAGAGAGAGACTCCCTCTTAGTCCTAATACTCCGTAGTATCCTTCTCCCTAAGCTTATATCTTCACGTGGATTGTCTCAGTCAAGTTTTCTCATTAACTGTTGATTTGAGGCTAGAGATTGAGTTTAGTGGTAGATTAGGTGTAGTTTTCCTAGCATGGTGCTAGAGGGACATAGTATCGTTGGACACATGTTACCATCTCGTGAGTTGGTATGTAGATATTTCATGATTATGTCCACTGAAAAAAGTTTGTGCAACTTCGTGAGAATGTGATATCTTGTCTGGTTGGGTTATGTTACCCTAGTTTCCAATGGTAGTTGAGTGTTTGTGCCTTGTAGAGGTGTCGTGCTCCTATGCTTGGAGGTGAGTAGTTTTTTGGAGTGTGTCCTTTTGTTGGTAAACTTTCATCCTCTTTGTTCTAAGGGTGAGTTTACGTGGATTCCAGAATGATCATGTGTGGCATGATAGTATTCTTGGGAATTTTGGGATGGTTATTTCCCATGATTCCAACTTTTTTTGAAAGTGCTTAGTGTTTTGACCTCATTTTGTGGTCATGTGGTTGGTGCATGTCATGGTTGGGCACCTGTTGACAAGGTAGAGTGGCTTGTTCCTTACCTTGTATTGTTGATTTTATGGCTAGATGGTTTTTCCTAGCGCATAGAAGGTTCCTTGTTGGAGGACCTTGTGTCTATGTGACACCCATTCTCTTGTAGTTAACCTATTTGGGGGTTAATGAGATGGTTTGAGAATGTTGAAGTGATTTGGGTTTGACTTGTAGAGAGTTTCTTGAGTCATTCATATTGCTCACTTTTGATTTTGGTTCTTGTGTGTTTTGATTTCTACTCTTGGATTGCAGGCTTCCAGGAGTAAGCCTAGTCTTTGGGGGGGGGGGGGGGATGTAGTGCCTCTCCCATTTGACTTTTGTTAGTCATCCTGATGGATGCAACCTTGCTGATCTTTTGTTGTGATGGTATCATGATTGTGACCCTGAGTGATCTACACCATCGAGGTGTTTCAATTTATGTTTTTGTATCAGTTACTTTGTTTATGATTTCGACTGATCTATGAGATTATGATGTGATTTATGGTTCACTAAGGTTTGTGCCAGTGGTTACCAGGATCGATGTGGTATGATGAGGTTGTTTCGTGATTACCTTGAGATGTGTGCAGAGATTGCACTATGTTCTATTACCATGCTACACTGGACTAGGTTCCTGCAACAGTGGTTAGTCATGTTTATGATTGTGTTTTCTTATGTGTATTAAATGCCTTTTTAATGCAGAGTAATCAATCATTATTAAATGTGTAAATAATTAAATGGATATTTCATGTGAGATTATTTGGTTATGTGCTGCGGACATTTACCTTGTTATATTTTGATCTGAGAGATATATGTTCTTATGTGATGTTTTACTTTTGAGGTGACCCGAGGGTCAGATGTTATACTTTGATTCCAGTATCATAGATTTTAGACTACTATGTTGTTCAGTTAATCATATTGCATGATGATGCCATTTTGAGATGACAGTGTGTTTTATGATGATATCTGGTTATCTGGTATTTGGACTTACCTCTGATTTTGTTATGTGATGGATTTAATGCTATCATTATTTACTTCATTCCTGCGTTGTTATGTTTTATGTGAATGTGAGTGATGTAAATAGATTATTTTAATATAATTAAATAAATAGTTAAATTAGGTGATTTAATGCATTTATTGCTTCGACTATGTTATTATATGCAATTGCACTTGATCATGTTGTTTAGTGTGCAGGATTTATATCCCTGGCAGTGGCACATAGAGTTAGTGATTCAGCCTTTCATATGTTACCAATGTCATCCTTATATGGTCGATGTATCTTTTATTAAAGTGTTTAAATTAAACCTTTCGATGATTGTTAAATCCGAACTCATTTGCATTATGTGATTAGACCAGTAAGCGTATCTACATATTTAGAGGTTCGCATCGTCGCAAAAGTTATTAAGGAGATTTATGTGTTTTTGGGTTTTCGGGCTTTTTAACTGATTTATTTTAATTTCTGGTAGCTTTGCCATAGATGAATTCCTATTTATAGGAATAGCCTATTTTCATTTGGGTCAATTCGACGTTTAACTAGATTGGCTGGTTAAATGCCCTAATCAATTATTCACCTGAAAGTGAATAAGTATCCAAAGAGGAATTTAATTCCTCACTTCTCACTTTCAAATTGGAAAGTTGGAGAGTAAAACCCAAAATCCTCTTCATGAGGATTTACTGTTTTGTTCATTGTGGGAGCTACGAGCGTGGGATCGTCGCAAGGTTGAGCTCGTTGGATCCAGCTCGGGGAAACCTTGGATTGTTGTGATTTTTAGCCACTTTTGCAAGCATTTTATTTTTTGGTTCAATTTTTTATTTTTGCCCTTTTGGCTGTGAGGTAGGGCTTTCCTGTTTTATTGTTTCTGCTTTGTTTCTACTTCTGTTTTTGATAGCCGTTTGTTTGGAGGCTGAGAACTAGTGTTTCCCTCCATTTCTGTATGTTAGTTCTACCCGATTGGGTGGGTATGAACATTTCCCTATTTTTCGGGATGAGGGTTTGGGATTTTGCACCGTTATGCTAGCCATTTTTTCATACGGTGTCCGATTCCATTTATTTTTGGATTTTTGAGGGTTTTGAACCCAAAGGCCAAATGGGTTTTAATTTTAAAATTTTTCAAATTTTTGGAGTTTTTACCTCATTTTGCGTGCTGCCCTGTTTTCTTGAATTTTCTTGGCACAATGTGGGTCATGGACCTGGATGATCTGTTTGGATATCAGTCAGATCACTATTGCACCTTTTGTTGCATTGGGATGCATGTCGCACCCGTACTCCCGACTTTGTGTTCGGTTGAGTGATTTGTTACCTATTATGGTTTCTTTTGGACCTTTACTTTTGTTTTGTGAATGCTAGGATTCGTGTAGAATCCATACTCTCGGATTGAGGCCGGTTGAGTGAGTTCATGATGTTTGGTCTTATTACATCATTAGGATTCGTGTAGAATCCATACTCTTGGATTGAGGTCGGTTGAGTGATTTCATGATGTATGATTTTGTTGGCTTTGGGATTCGTGTTGAATCCGTCCTTCCCGTGTTGCTTTCAGTTGGGTGTTTTCTTTGCATTGTGTTCTCATTCTTGTCCTTGTGTTATGATCTTCGTGATGGTGGTGCGCCACACACGAGTACATGCGCGTACATTTGTTGGGTGACTTGCGAGGCCCGATCTTCTATGAATTTGCCAGAAGTTGTGATCATTGGGATTGGGATGGGAGTATGCATGCCCATGGGCACTTTTCGTAGGATGAGCATGGGTAGGGTAAGGTAGCATATGGAGGGGGCTTCTATCTCGCAACCTAGCGATCATGACACCATGGGTATGGCTGAGAGGAGCTTGTTTAAGTGATAACTAAAGAAAATGTGTGACTGGTAATAAAACTTAAGATAATAAAATATTTGGGGTGCAAGAGCCTTTCCGTTGAGGGATGTTGAATTTGCGCAAGTCCTAGCTTGGGCTTTTTGATGCCAAGCGACTCTCCATGATGTTAGTCCCTACTTACTAGCCTTTTGAGTGTCTGACCAGGACTTGTACTCCTTGCATTGTCTTAAGTTCTTGGTTGTAGCCATCATACCGTCTGGCGTGAGTGTTAGCCTTGGATGTTATTTTGTGTGTTTGTGGTTGGATCATTATCTCCATCAGCACGGCAGGTGTGGACCTATGGGTCCCACATGGTTGGGAGGCGTAGCTACCTTCACCACTGCTAGGGATCGGTGTACAGAGATGATCTTTTGTCCTAGTGCGATCGTTGCTAGATGTCTTCACTTGGTACTTTGAGTTTCGAATTATGCTTCCTTGTGATTTATGCTTTCATTGGGATGCTTGTATATCATGTTTAGATGATGTTATTTTATTTGATGCATTCCCTTATTATGATGTTTAGCATATGATTAGATGCTATGAATTGTTGTATTAGCATATATGTTGCTTATTGTTGTTTAGCATGTGATAGGTGATGTTATCTACTGTAGGATTATCTTATGCTTTTCTACTAGCATGTTAGATTTTTTTATGCTTATATTGTTGCATGTTTTTAGTAGTGACATCCCTATTACGATAGTACCGATGATTTGGTCGATGGCATGGGATGTTATGCGTGGGGGATGGCTAGGACCCATGATGGTCTTATGATGCTATTGATGGTTGGGAGGAACCACGCACTTAGTTTGGTTGTTCAGTTCACTGCGATGTTTATTTCAGTGTGTTCTTTGTTGCTGTAGTTTAGATGGATAGATGTTCTCCTTTCTGTGTTGTTCTTGCACTTGAGTGTTCATTCCTCGAGCCTTTGTCAATCCGATACTCCCTGGTGTGGAGGTTCTTTGCTCTAATTTTGGTCCTTTTTTCTTCTGGGAGTATTTTTGTGTTTCTATGGGCGACATTTGTTTAGCATGGTGCGACACTTTAAAAGTATCGCACGCCCATGCAAACTATGTCGTACGACACTGTAAAGTATCGCACGCCTTCTTGAGAAATGTCGCATGAAACTGGAAGAGTGTCACACGCCTTCTTGAGAAATGTCATATGATGCTGAAAATTTGTGCATGTCTTCTTGAGAAATGTTGTACGACATTGGAAGAGTGTCGCACGCCTTAAGGAGAAGTGTCGCCCTCCCTTAGTAATAAGTGTCACACAGTTTTTGTGAAAAACCTGCGCGTACCATCAGCAGGCACTTTTCTTCATGATTTGATCTTTTTGTGAGTTGTTTTGAATACCCTTTTGGGCGTTCTTTGACCCTATGTTGTTGCATTTTGTATTCTGGTGGTTTTTGTGTTTCGTTGTTGTCTCTTGGGGTTTAAAATATATCATTTAAGTATAAGAAATACTTAAGATATATTTTAATATATGCAACGAATCTTTTGAGATAGGTTTTAGACATCTCGGAGATAATCTATGGAATCTAAAAAATTTCAAGGCTTCAAAAATCCATACTTAGCCAATTTTTAGGGCTTCAGGATTTTACGCTTAGCCAAATTTTAGGATTCTGCATTTTACCCCAGCTTGGTGTTTTGTTGATGAGTGGTCATTTCTTGTGCCCTCATCTTGTTTGTGGTGGTTGTTGGCTTTGTTTGGGTCTGTCAGTTTGGTAGTGGCGTTTGGAGATTCGTTGGTTGCCGAGATTGTGGTGAAGTCTTCCATTGCGATCTTTGTGATCCCTGTATGATGTTGTCATATGCATTCATACTTGTAAAAAAACAAAATTATCTTGACTTGATTTGAATCCTTGTTTCCAAGGATCTCCGAGCAGGGCATTACATTTGAGAAGGCATATGAGAGGTATTTTTATGAGATAAGCTAGTGTAATTTGTGTGTGATCAAATTTAGAAGTTTTGAACATGGTTTCCTTCTTCTAAATATTCGCACCTTGTTACATTTTGTGCCCTTAATGTTAATAGGATATTTCCATAATCAGATTGTTATAGTAATTTCAAGTTGTGAGTTTCATTCAAAGTTGCACCACCTCACAATTTTGGTGAATCGATTTCATTTCTAGTTTAAGTTTATCCTATGTTTACTCTCTCCCCCCTTTTCCTACAAAGCTCAAGGTAAGTTTTAAGTTAAGTTTTAAGAGGTGATTCAAGGGAAGCCAACCCTTTATATGGGAGGTTGATCATTAAAATGGCATGCATATAGGCCAAGGATCATCCCATGTTTCATTATATTTCTAGAAGTTTCTTTTCAGAAAAAGGGTACAATCTAAGTGACAACAAATAACTCATGTAAGTTTGGTTCTCTTATTGTATGCATAATCTTCTATGTACAAAATGTTTTTCCCACTATTAGAGATGTAGTATGGGATAAATAGAGAATAGTCACCAAGAAAATAAATGAGTTTATTGATCAAATATAAGAAACCATAATGGATGGTTATTTTTAGGATTTTAAACAAAAGATGAAGGACATATTTATAATCCCTAATTTGGTTGTTGACCAACACTATGATGACATATGTTTTCTCATAGATACTGATGAACATATATGTTCAGCCTATAATTCCTAGAGTGGCATGGTTAAGACCTCTACATTATGAGGTAAGAATTGTTGAATTTTCAACTTCCATCATAGTATTGTTAGCTCAAGAGATTGACAAGAATATCGAACCCTTTGGATTATATGAGATAAAAAATATTAAATTGATGATGAAAACAAAGGTTCCCAAAATGGACAGAAAAAGAAAGAAAATGATTGAAGATTTAGAAGGTAAACTTGGATAAGCACCACTATAGATTATAGAGAGTAAAGGTGAAGACCTTAGTAGTGAAGAAGGATATGAAGGAGATGATGAAGGAGAAGAAGGTAAAGGAAAAGAATTGGCAGTCATCGATCCCAAGGCAACAAAAGGAAATGAAATTATTGTGGTTGAGCCTAAGGTAAAGAGAAGCTTAAGAAGGTGGATGCCAAGCCTAAAACTACACCTCAAAGGATCACTAGGAAAATGTTCAAGGAAAAATTTCATATAGCTACCAAGCCATTAAAGAAAGGAATTGTAAAGATCACAAGGCCGACCAAGGGAAAAAGTCCTAGGAAGAGGACATCAACTGCAACAGGAGCTGAGAATATTGAAATTATGATCAAATCATTTTTCTATTAGTGACTTAACACTTAGGTAGTTGTTTACATTGCTACCAAGCTAAATATATATAAATAAGAGTCTCCCAAGCTTCACAGTGTCTATTGAGCATTTGAGACAAAATGTAGTACAAGTTGTACTTCATAGTGTCTACCAAGCTTCTAAACAAAAGTGTAGTGTAAGGTAAGCTTATCAATTGCTATCGAGCTCTTCAATAGAAGCAATGATGGATGTAGTGTTAACTGAGCTCTCTAGTGTCTACCAAACTGGTAGTGTTAACAAAGTGAATGAAGGTAGTGTTGACCAAGTCATTCAGTGTCAACTAAGTCTACCAAGTTCTCCAGTATTCATTGAGTCGCCTAATGTTAACTGAGTTCCTACTACTCCAAGTGATCAATATGGACCAAGCATCAGTATCAAATAAATGCTAGAGTTTTTCAAGTTGATAGTGTTGCCTAGTGTCAGAATATCACCAGAGTTGTCTTCACAACTTGAGTTATAATAGTAAGCCGACTTAGTGAAGATTTTTTGAATTAGGTGTTGTATCTAACTCTAAAATTTAATTTAGTGGATTGGTATATATATGTAATATATATTTTCATATCAAAAGAAGAGATAAAAAAAATATAGAAGTGAGTCAAGCAAGCAGCATGAGTGTGAATTAAGAAGGTTACAAAGAAGTATAAGGAAAAATAGAGTCTTATCTATCACAATCAGGTGATCATTGTATTTCAAAGGAATCTCATTCAAAAAACTAAGTTGTAGATCAAAGATTAGCCATTAATTCATCCTAATAGGTGTATCAGCTAAATCCTCTAATAAGGTGGACTTAAGAGTCTTTCCCAAATCTCCTAATAGAGTGCATACTTCACTGTATGTTGTAAATCCTTTCACAAGGTGGACCTAACAATACTTATTGATCCTAAAAGGGAAAATCACCAAAAGTGATCAATTGTAAGTTTTAACAATCTAACTTTATGTTGTATTAAAAAATCTTGTGGGTATCATCCCCACCCTATATTTACTTTCTATTTGGAAGGTTTTTGGGTTACCAAATACTGTGTCAAGTGTTATGAATGTTTTAATGCTATCACTATTTCATGCATGCAATTAGATTAGATTATATTGTGAAGGTTTAGGTGGTGATTTAAAGTTAAAGTTTTATTGGTTCTTGATTCACCCCCTTCCCCTCTCATTCACCTAGTCTATACTATTTTTCCAATAATTGGTATCAAAGTGTTGGTTCTTACATCAAAAGTTTAGCAACTTGAGAAAAGATTAGAGGCAATGGAAGTATATAGACTAGAGAAAGCTATTGACAATGAAAAGTTGGATCTACAATTGGCCATGGAACAAATCAAGAAAATGAAGGATCAACTCTCTTAATCCCTAAAAACAAGAAAAGGCCTTGCAAAAAAAATGTATGGTAATCTCTACATTCAAGAAAGAATTGAAGACATTTGTCAAGAAAGAAGTTCAAATGAAGCTGATGCAATAATCAAAGATCTACTTGAGAAGAATCTTACTCTTCATGAAGAAGTCAGAAAGTTGAAAAGAGAACAAGAAATTCAATCAGCCAGAATGTGTGAAGTCATAGAATAGAAGGAAAAAGAAAAAGAAGAAATAGAAGAAAAGGACAATGAAATTCAACAACTATCTCTTTAGCAAATAGATTAATTGATCAACTCAATGATGCAAATCAAGATTTTATCAACTTGAGGACAAAGAATGAAAGATTGTAGAATGATCTCAGGATAGAGAAGCAAACCAATGAGAGGATGATGAAATATCATGAAAGTATGAATCAATTGAATGAGAAAACTCAATTTAGACACAAAGGCAAAATTGGATTAGGATACCTAAGAGAAGGTGAATCATCTCAGCAAGGAGCTCAAAAGATAAAAAGGCCTACATGTAATCATTGTAGAAAGATAAGGCATACATCAAAGAAATTTTGGAGCAATGGAAAATCAAAGTTTAGTGGAAAGTGTTATAGTTGCAAGAAATAAGGGCACAAATCTTCAAAGTGCAAGACCAAGAAATGGAACCCAACAGAACAAATTATCAAAGCTAGATTTGGTTGGGATTACAATACATGAAACAGATGTCACTATTATGGTGAGTATGGGCACATTGGAGAAAACTGCATAAAACACCACACAAGGAAGAGAGAGACTATAAAGAGATGTTTTATACGTACAAAACTTGGACATCTTGCCAAGGAAAAGTTGAAGATGAAAAGAAAGAGAAGGCTAATAATATTAGAAGTCAAATGAGGCAAAAATGGGTAAGGAAATCTCCCAAGGATGAAAATCAGAGTAACGAAAGTGTTGACACCCAAGTCAATGACTTGGGTGACTCAACCATTTCAAACTAGTTATTTATGGAGATTACTGGAACTATGATTCAGAAGGAGATATCTAACATCAATTCTAGTCAGAAAATAGCATATCCATATCAACATTTTAGATGCACAAGGATCACTGAGTTGGATGACAGTTGAAGTGATGTTACCAGGCATGGCTGGGTTGGAAAACCTAACCAAGTTTGGAGTTTGTGCTAAGTTGAAGACTCTACTGAGTTCAAAGTTCTTACTGAGATGAAGATATCTTTTAAGAAATGAAAACTTGGACAAGTTGGACAACCTATCACTGAGCCAACTAGTGTATGAGGCATTAATGGTGATTTTAAGGCTTAAATTCATTAAAAGGAGAAATCAAAGGTTATTGTTTCACAAATTTTTTTTCAGAGCTAAGAGTGAAAAGCATTCCAGAGCCCTTGAGTGACTCATAGAAATTTTGTCAAATTTTACTCCTATATTTGAATTATTTCGGAGTAGTATGACATCCTCCAACAACAAAGTGAAGAAATATTCATAAATATTGGTTCGAGGAGTTGATTGCAAAGCTCGAGGATTCAAATTGATTCCAACAATTGTGGAAGAACTTGACCAAGCTGGAGTTCAATCACATATTCCTCCCAAGGTACTCCTATCACTATTCTATTTAAGAATTAGGAACCCTAGAGATGAACCAAACATATAATGAGTTGTGTGTGGATGGGAATCTAAAACTAGAGCACAAGCACTTGGAATGAAAGGTTCGACGCATATTTTGCATATGTCAAGAGATTTTCAAGGGGAGTGGATTAGGTTTATCCTAAGCCAAATTCATGACATGCATTTATGGTTGGATCAATTTATTTAGATCACCAGGAAGATGATTCATAGAATCATAGGGTTGCCCATGTTGAACAAGTTGAAAACGATCAAAACCCTCGATCAGGCCAAACTGGCTAAAAGGACTCTTTCCAAATGGGATGGCAAAGGCATGAAGTTGAAAAAGTTACTAACATGGAGATCAAATTCAGTATTCATGTTATTACACACAAGATCTATAGCTTGATCCATCTAAATAACATTTCATGCAAAGCTATTGACCTAGCTTACAATTTTGTAAAGAACAACTTATCTTTCAAGCTTGTCGAGTTGGAACTCAATCAACTAAAAAAAAAATGGAGAACATTCATTCATCAAAGAATAATCTATGCAAGTTTGGATCTCTTTTGATCTATTTATTCTTTTATCTACAAAAGTTCTTTCCTTCCAAAGGAAATGTAGCATGGAAGAAGGACACACCTACTATGTATCAAATTAATGAATTCGTAGCTGAGATGCATGATAATTTTGAAGGAATAATGGATGCATATTTTGAAACATTCAAGGAGAAAATGTTGAGTAGATATATGATTTTGGAGAAACTAGTTGAAGATTATGAACAAGATATCTATTTTCTTGAGGATTGTGGCAAAGTACACATCCATGTAGTAAGGCCGAGAGTGGCATGAGTTAAGCCTCTAGGATATGAGGTTAAGATCGATGATACAAGGGATATAATTGAGGCTCTTGTGAATGAGCCAGTAGACCCCAAGGCATCATTTTTTGGCACCTATAAAGAAGCCAAGGCTAGGATCTCATTAGAGATCAAGCTTCCTCAATCTATGAATAGAGGAAGAAAAAAAAGTTGAGAAAATCTTGAAGGAAACCAAGAAGTCCAACTCTCCTCTCCTATTGATAGAGGGAAAAGGTGATGACATTGAGGAAGAGGAAGGAGAAGAGGAACCAATAGAGGAAGAAGAATATGAAGGCGAACACCCAAGAAGAAAGGAAAGGTTATCATAACCAAACTTACAAAGTCCTCCCTATTGTATTCACCAAGAATGCTACAAAGTCTAGGAAGAAGTTGAAATTGGGTAAGGATGAAGATGAAGAAGAAGAAGTAATCTTCAAGAGGTCTACCCTAACCATCCAAGATAGACTAAAAAGACTAAATAATGGAGGAGGCATGGTAGATTTCAAATGCCTTAGGTATGAATCTAGAACCAAGGAGGAGAAGAGTCAAATTGAGGATTCCCTAGTGGCTAAGATGGAAAAGTGGAAGTTTTCTTTAGAGGAACTGACAAAGCAAGTTCCTAATGTCATATTCAAGGAAGTTGAACCATTATGAAATAATGCATTAAACATTGCTAAGGACATTAGAGAACTAACCCTAACACAACTTATGTCGAGTCTATATGATAAGGAAGTGAAGGAATCATTTAAGAAGAATGAAACAAAGTTGAACCCTTAGTTCAATGCATTCCTAGTCCTATAAAAACACATTGAATTAGTAGTGAAGTTTAATAAAACTTCATGGAAGAACATCTATGGTCTGCACAATCCTAGTGAGGAGGTTGTGCAAAATAGATGATGAAAAAGATGAAAAAGGTATTAAGAAACATGATGAGGAAATAAAGGATGATGACATTGATGAAATTGATAATGTGGATGAGGAAGTCCATAATGAAGAGAATGAAGAGGATCAGACTGTTAGTGGAGACCTCCTTGAAATTCAAAGTATTCAAGACTCAAACCCAAACAAGATAGTAGTAAACGTAATGACCTACCTCCCACTCTCTCCAAGAAAAGCCTTAGAGCAATCCATATTAGAGAAGGCCACTACTGACTTAGTTGAGGTAAACATTATTTTAGATAGCACCCAATTGATAGAAGGAACCATCCTACCAAGTGTTATGCTAACATCTTCATCTATCGAGCAGAAAGTTCTTATTGTTACAACAGTGGATCATACAAAGTCACAACTAACATCAGTATTTTTCTTGTTATAACTACCATTGATACTATTTCTACTATTATTTATTTATCGAGTACATCTACAATGAGTGCAATGATAGTTGGGTTTAAGCCTCAACCAAGCATTGAAGTTTTGAAGAAAGAAAAGGAAATTATTCCTTCTACTATTTAGAAAGAAAATGGTAAAGAGGTAGAAGCCTCTACTAAAGAAATTGATCTAGAGGGGGACATTGTAATACCATATTGGGATCTTTCCAATCTAGCTCCTAATAAAATGGATAGACTTGGTTAGTTGTGGAAGAAGAGGGAAAAACAACAAAAGCTCATAGAGGAGAAGAAAAAGAAAACACAAGTTCTTGAAGACATTAAGAGCATATTTGTTGATGCACTAAGCATTGAGGTTGATGAAAAGAAACCAATTCTGGATCAACTTGTTGAAGTTGTTCAAAATTATAATGAAGAAGTAAATGGACAAGACAAACTTCTACAAAAGGAAGAAAGGAAGTTTGAAAACAAAGTGTTGGAGAAAGTACCCCAAAAGATTGCTATTGACCAAGTAGATTTGTCCACTATTCTTGCTACTTTTGAAGATTCTATAAATAATGGTGTTACTTTAATAATAAGGTTAAGTTATACATCTAATTTTAATAAGGAAATAAAGGAGAAGTTATCCAACATAGATGTTGATATGAAGCAAAGTGGACATCAATTGTCACTTGATTCTAGTAGTAGTTCTGCATATTTTGTAAAGATAAGATATTTGACAGATCTATAGGCATAATTGTTGAGGGAAGAAGCTAGGATAAGGGAAACACTAGAAGAAATACAAGGCATGATAATCCCTAACATGGATGCAATTCAAAAACGTATTGCACATACAAAAACATCAATCCATGACAACAATTTCTCTATAGTTGATCACATGATGGAACTATTAGTAGAGGCATAGATAGCTTTGTACAATTCAAAAGTTTTGCAAGAGAATTGGGACAAGACAATGTCCATACTTTTCAAGGTACATTGTAATTTCCTTTCACATTTTTTTATTACCTTTTAGTTATGCATTTTTGCCATTTGTGTCAAAAAGGGGGAGAATAGTATTATCATATACAAGGGGGAATGCATATGGGAATCTATATATACAAGAAGAAAATACTTGTACAGTAAGAAAGATGTATATGAAAATCATAAAATATGTTTACAATTTTTTTTTGAAAAAACAAAAAATAGAGTCATAGGTTACCGAGCAAAAGTAGCAGAAAGTAGTCAAAACTGAGTCATAGACCCGGACATGTTGATAGGGGGAGTTTTGACTTGAATTTTGAGTATTCAGTATTTTGGTATGATAGTGTATTTTTCACTAATTCCAAAGGGGGATATTGTTGACCTTATGGTCAAATCATTTTTCTATTAGTGACTTAACACTTAGTTAGTTATTTACATTGTTATTGAGCTCCATATGTAGAAAGAAGAGTCTCCCAAGCTTCACAATGTCTACCAAGCATCTAAGATAGAATGTAGTATAAGTCTTGCTTCATAGTGTCTACTAAGCTTCTAAAGAAAAGTGAAGTATAAGCCAAGCTTATCAATTGCTACTAAGCTCTTCAGTATAAGAATTATTGATGTAGTGTTGACCAAGCTCTATAGTGTCTATAGAGTTGATAGTGTTAATAAAGTGAATGAAGGTAGTGACGACTGAGTCATTCAATATTAATTGATTCTACCAAGTTCTTTAGTATTTTCCAAGTCACCCAATGCTAACTGATTTCTTGCTACTCTAAGTGATCAATGTGGACTAAGCATCAATTTCAAATGAATGCTAGAGTTTTTTTAGTTGAGAGTTTTGTCAAGTGTTAGAATATCACCCAAGTTTTCTTTAGAACCTGAGTTACAGTAGTAAGATGACTTACTGAAGATTGTTTGAATTAGGTTTTGTAGCCGACTCCAAAAGTTAATTTATTGGATTGGTATATATATTTAATATATCTTTTCATATCAAAAGAAGAGCTTAAAAAATATAGAAGCGAGTCAATAAAGTAGTATGAGTGCATTGAGAAGGCTACAAAGAAGTATAAGGAAAAGCAGAGTCTTGTCTATCACACTCAGGTGATCATTGTATTTCAAAATGATCTCATTCATAACACTAAGTTGTAGATCAAATATTAGTCACTAATTCATCCTAATAGGTGTATCATCTAAATCATTTAACAAGGTGGACTTAACAGTCTTTTCAAAATCTCCTAATAGAGTGCATGCTTTATTGTATGTTGTAAATCCTTTCACAAGGTGGACCTAATAGTCCTTATTGCTCCTAATAGGGAAGATCACCGAAAGTGGTCAATTGTAAGCTTTAACATGCTAACTCTATACTACAATAATAAAGCTTGTGGGTATCATCCCCACCCTATTTTTACTTTCTATTTGGAAGGTTTCTAGGTTACCAAATATTGTGTCAAGTGTTATGAATTTTTTATTGCTTTTAGTGTTTCATGCATGCAATTAGATCAGATTATATTGTGGAGGTTTAAGTGGTGAATTAAAGTTAAATTTGTATTGGTTCCTAATTCACCCCCTCCCCCTCTCAATCACATAGTCTATACTACATTTCCAATAGAGAAAAGCCAACAGAAGAAGAAATTGAGAAGAAAATTGGTAGTCAAGCCTAATGATAATGAGGATGAGGCGAAATAGACAGAGTCTAATGACTTGAGTCAATTATATATTTTTCTAAGGAAAGGACCTCAAGATATTGACAAGGTATGTGAGAACTTGAGAAGTTTAGTAGGTTTAACAGGATTTAAGTATATTAAATACAAAAACTTGGAAAAGACTAATAAAGAAAAAGTTGAACAAGTTGTTATTGACATGATGGTGAAGTTTAAGTATACACCAATAAAATTAGGCCAAGGATTACCTAAAGAGTTGTATAATAAGATAGATACTATGTGGAAATGGGCACTAACCATAGAAAGAGAGATAAGAGAGGCTACATTAACCCAACTGATGTCTAATTCAAGAAAATAATACATGTAAATAGCTATGAAGGATTATGCCAAGAAGTTTTTGCCAAAGAGAAGGGCATATAAGATTTTGAAAAATAAAATAAAAGAATTCATACAGGAGATTAAGATAGTATGGTATAATTTTTTTGGTTGTATGCTTATTGATGAGGAAAAAGAAGATAAGGAAGAGAAGGGTGCAAGGGAAGTAGAGTTAGATAATAAGGAAGACATCTATGATGATGTTGAGAAATTGTTTGAAGCATTACATAAGATAGCGTAGGAGATCAAGAAGAAAATAAAGGTAGTCACTATAGAAGATGAAACTTTAAATAACATAGTACCAAATCTTACTACTATTTAGAAAGAGTTAGAGAGGATTGTGTCTATCAAGCAAGAAAAGAAGGAGCAAGCTCCTAAATCAATCAAATATTCATTGATAGAAACCAATCTAGTGATTATGTAGATTAAAGAGTATACTAAGATTGGTGAGCAACAACAATATCAACTATTAAGCAAAAGATAATGTTACTACTACTGAACAGTAGAGTGTGTCGATTGATAAAGGAAGAGATTAGTTAGATGTTTCTAGCAAGGGAAATAAAGATGAGAATAAGGAGAAAGAGATTCAAAATGAAAAAGTAGATAAATCTACTACTAGCAATGGTTGGTCATTCTCAAGACCTTAGATTAAGGGAGCAAAGGAGACAATGCAGCCGAGTTCAAATGTTGAACTCACATCGATCAAGGCACAAAAATTAGTAGAATAGACAAAAGTTATCGAGGTCACACATGCAATAATTCAAAGATCAAGTCTAGATCTCCAAACACAAATATTACAAGTATCCATGTTGAGTAAGGACTAAGAAGAAATTCCAATCCCCTATTTCATTTCAAGTTAAGCCTACAACACGTGATGAGGACATAGTTATACTAGATTAGGACAAGTTAAATTTGACTAAAGAGAAAATGAAATTTTTGAGTAAAATATTTGCATGAAAAGAAAAAGAAGTTGAGTTGAAAAGAAAGCACCAGTAGAAATAAGCACAAAAACATGTGCCATATGACATAAAAATATATTTCTTAATTCTTTTGTTATTTATAATTTGGATGAGAATGCTCCAATTTTTTAGTAGATGATTAAAATTCTAAAGAAAATAAATGACCCTAATGTTGATGCAAATGAGAAATCAATATAATGATCAAAAAATAAGTTTGAAAAGAAAGTGATGGAAGAGGTAGCAACAAAAATTATTGTGAGACACGTTGAGTTGTTGAAACTTGTGACTAATTTGGAACAAGTTTCAAATAATATAAATATAATGTTTAGAAATTTGTGTGATAGCTCAACTCATACAAAGGATATTAAAGAGAGGATGGGGCAGTTAGAAGATGACTTGTAGTATAGTGAAAATGCACTAACCACATATGCTAGTTCTAGTGTTGTGCACTTATCTAGGGTAAATTTTCAATAAGCAAGGCTTACATAATTGACTGTTGAGTATAGTAGGATTAAAGAAAAAATGATTTCTATACAATCCATGATAACACCTCAATGCAGTTGTATTTGAAGAATGTAAAGGAGTTAATCCACATTGATCCAAATTTTTCATTTGTTGATAATCTAGTGGATCTTGTAGTAAATTTGGAGATAGAGATTCAAGCTATTGAATCCATAAGGACTAATTGGGATAATATTTTGAGCAGTATTTTGCAAATTCACAAACCATTTTTGGATAAGTTTGGTTTGACATCCCCACCCCAACAAACATAAGTGACAAAAACAAGGGAGATTTATGAAGGTAATAAAGGGGGATAGATTGTGAGTTCACAAGTTTGGAAATTTTGAAAATTTGAAGCTTTACAATTTTGCATGTATATACTGAGTGCAGAGTTAGAACATGTATAGTGTATACCAAGTTAAGGTATGGATTATATTCTAAGGGGGAGTTCTTGTGTTTCAATTTTTTAATGAATATTTTTGTTATCATGAAAAAAAAAAAATTCACTGATGTCAAAGGGGGAATTTGTTGATCCCTAAGTCATGTTGTGTATTAGTGTTAAACACTTAGTCATTGACAAGGAAGGATTATTTTGTCATCACTATGATTGATTCATCCTATATAGGTTGAGATAAGTAGTAAAGACTTGTAAATGTCCCAAGTCATCTGCCAAGTAGTAGTTACTACCAAGTGAGCTAATAGTTGTCAAGTACTCCAGTGATTGCTAAGTTTGTTAGGGATAGTAGTTGATGTTGAGTGATGCAGAGGCTAAGTAATTCAGTTCATGTTGAGAATAGTTGAGGCTAAGGGATAGCATGAAGAAATAGTTTAATTAAGTTGAGCATCATTGTGATGTAAGTGTCGAGTGACACAGTTTAACAATTATTTTTGGAATGGCACAAAATCTTATGTAAACCATTTTTATCAAGCTGGAAGAATGTTTTGAAGATCAAGGAGTCATCAAGGATGTGGTTACATGTTAAAAGAAAGATCATTAATCCCTATGTGATACAATCCACCAATAAGAAAAATGCAAGGACTAAGTGAAAAAAGGATTGATTGTAGATCATTGATTTGGATCTAGTAGGTTCACCCAAACATATATTTAAGGAGGGTCTATGACCTAGTTATTATGCATGAGCATGTGTGAGTGTATGAATTGAATATTTTGGTTGCATGAAAAGTTTGAGAGGTGAATCAAAATATTAGGAAAGTAGAGACCGAGTAGTGCAGTGAAGAGTTTTGAGTAGAGATAGAGAAGATTTCTCACATTAAGGTGATATTATATTGCATAGAGGAGATAAGTTATCAAGCATTGAAGTGCTAACCAAAGGATCAGGTACTGAACATTCTAACATGTGTTTTAGGGTTTAAATCTCTTAACATAGTAGCCTTAATAAGCTTATGTAAATCTCCTAATAGAGTACTCACTTAGTTGTGATGTGAAAATTCTTTAATCAAGATAGAACCTAGCAGTTTTTTTAGCCTTTAATAAGAAAAACCCCTCATAGGGTAGATCATTAGAGGTGATCAAAACATTTTAGACTTAATAGGCACAATTTTATTGCTCAAATAGTGAATTTTTTTTGGGGTTCATCCCCACCATAGTTTTACCTTCACCTTGGAGGGTTTATATACTACCAAATTTGTATGTTAACATGTTATGTGTTTATAATTTTATATTTATGTAGTTAGAAGGTAGATCTAATATTATGTTGATGTGAGATGAATGTTTAAATGAGTTTTTATGTGGTGATATCAAATATGTTTCATGTTTGAAGTGAAAGAATTTTTATAGATCCTGACCCCTCCTCCCCTCGGTATCTCACTTTCCCTATTAGATTTCCAATGGTTCTTATTTTCAACTTATTAAAAATCCTTTAGTGGTAGTAAATCTCTTAAACATAGTAGTCTTTAATAGGATTTTTGATACTCCTAATAGGGTATTGGACACTTGTAGCAGGGTGTTCATTCATAAGATGAAATTATTGCAAGCTCTTAACATGTCATCTTATTACTACAATGATGAGTTGTGGGTACCATTCCCATTGCAAATTTTCCTTTTGGCCAAGGGTTTTCTACAAGACCAAAATATTGTCCTATGTGTTAATGAGTATTGATGTTTTCTTTAGTTACTTTACTTTTTTCTACAATAAACAACATGAATACAAAACCTATCAATAATGTTATCAGTTACATTAATGAGATATCGATGTAAGTGTTTAATAGTTTATTAGTCTAGGGTATAAAATGTGTTTAAGATTTTTGGTACTAATTCACCCTCCCCCCCCTTCTTAGTACCACACCTATAACATACCCAAAAAATCTTGATTCTGCCACACTACACTAGGTAGTTCTAGACTGCAATTTGCACCCTTCACTACACTTGTCCAACCACTATCAACAACACAAATTGTTCATCCCACACTAATATATATTATAATTTCAAGATCAACACCTTAATGAAGCCCTAATTTTGAAAATGATATGAATTTCAAATATACCCCTCAAATCCACAACCCATAAGAAAAAATTCAAACCATGAAATATGTGTTCAAGATCGCACCATCAAATCCATTGATTTACATAACATTTTGTGTTAAGAGGTCAAACTCATTTTGACCAAATAGTTGCTTCCTCTAGAATATTCTCCATATGCTATCATCAAACAATTTTATGCCAAATCATCACCTTGAAACAAGAAGACACATCATTGGATTGTGACTAACTCATTTGCATTCATCACAACCTCAACATTGATCATTGATCATCAATTTACTGATTCAAGAACACAATATGTTTTAACCTATTCAACAACCCTATCACTACTTCACCAATTAGACTATTAAGTTATTGTCATAAACATATCATTTGAATAATGTTATTTACTATCTTCTATGATAATTCCACATGACTCATTGTAGATTTGACAAACTAATAAAATCACTTATCACTTATCACTAAATATTTTTATAGTTACACTATCAATTCACCTGATCATACCTTTCTTCATTGCAATAGTAGTGGTCATACCATCGACCTTCAGAGACATCTTAAATTTTCTCATAATAATCACAATCACTAAAAATCATTGCAACACCTTGTTTATCATGTTTATGCTTGGAAACATACTTGGTGATGCAAGAGCATCTTGGGTTTCCTTGTTATCCTTCTCGGTAGATGTGTGCTTCATTATCATTGTGGACCTATGTAGTGACTTCATTGTTGATTGGCTTGATGAATGTTCTTTTTCTTCATTTACCGAGTGTCTTAAAATCTTCTTTCACTAAGTGTTTCTATTCAGTATTCATTTAGTGCCTTGGAGACTATTTGTTGTTATTTTTTGGTGTTTTCTTTCATGATATTGTCTATTTGTTCTAATGTGTGAGCTGACTTATGTAATTAATTTATGTTTGTCATTTAGTATATTGGTTCAATCATTGGGTTACATGTAGATTGTTATATGGTCAGCCTTCTCCTTATGATGATCTGGAAACTTTTGTAAGTCATTTAAAGGAAAGTATAAATAAAGGATCTTGGCCTAGGTTTAGGAGTCATTTCAATAGCAATAAGGGTGGGGAGTTAGAATCTAGAAAAGAGATCAAATATCCTACATGCTAGAGGACATTGAATGTGTATTGATTTTTTGTATTGTTTGTAACCCATAAGGCCTCATATTTGGGAATGTATAACGAAAATTAGATGAATTAATGCAAGATATATGGTTCTCTCCCTCCTTTATGGAATTATTTCTTAAAAATTTCTTCTGTGGTGTTAACTCTACAAGGTTGGTTGATTCCTAGGTGTGCATGTGGACCTAGTTTTCATCCCTCCTTGAATCAAGTGGTATTAGAGTGAGGTTTATTCATGGAAATCTAGATCATGGATAACCCTACTTGATTTGGTTATAGGGTGACAGATCTAAGTCTGACCTATAACTTGCAAAGGGTTATGATCTTGCAGGAACTTGTTGTCAAAATGGATTGTGATAGAGGAAATGATGATAATGATATTATAGACATTTTGAGACAAATTATGGCCAAATTAGATGTTGTTGAGACAACCCAAAGGAGATGATTACATCTTGATGATGTTAGTGATGATGAAGGAGCACTAGGAGCACCAAACTCTAATCCCAAACCTGATGTGGAATCTAATGAGGAAAGGCTATTGAGAGTTTTTTCTAGGGCACATTTTAAGCCTACAGTTGAAGTTACAAGCTCTGATAGAAAATTGGACACCAATACTTTGTTGGATTGGGTTTCTAAGATGGATAAATTCATTGAATTTGAAGGAACTCTTGATAATAGGAAGGTGAAGATAGTAGTTACTAAGTTTAAAATTCATTTCTCACTTTGTTGTGAGAATTTGTAGATTGATAAACAAAGAAAAGGAAAAAAGATGATAAGAACCTGGTTGAAAATGTTGAATAAACTGAAGAATAAGTTTCTCCATGTTCTATATCAATGGAGTTTGTTTAGAAAGATGAAAAATTTTGGGACAAAAGGATATGACTGTGAAGGAGTATACTAAGGAATTCTACATATTTGACATTAGATCTAGACATGTCAATGATGAAGTAGAGAAAGTTATTGGGTATTTGAATGGTTTGAGAACTACAATTCAAGACGAGATCAGCTTTGTGAAAATGGATAGTATGGAAGAAGCATATCAATATTGTTGAAGTTGATGAAAGATCAACCCCATGACTCCCAAGAATTACCTGCATGCAAATGTTGAAGTTGATCAAAGATCAACCTCACATCTCCCAAGAATCACCTTCATGCAAATACCTATCACAAAAGAGAGAAGCAAAAAGATATGGAGGTTGAAATTGCTAGATCCATAGATGAGACATTCTTGATGAGGAAAAATGAGATTTCTATTATCAAAAATGAATTGATCAATAATTACAAAGAGAGATCATCCTTATAAAGGAGATCAAAACAAAATATATGTCTAACCTAAGTTGCATCATAATAGTTAATAAAAGAATTAATTATTAGATGCCTAAAGTTTAGCTCAAGAAAACTAGAGTTAATTAGAAAACATATAATTACTCTAACACCCCCCCACCCCTTAAGATAAACTTAGAGAGTATCTAAAAACCTAGAAACTACTACAAAAA
Organism: Cupressus sempervirens; assembly: GCA_028749045.1. Taxonomy (NCBI): domain Eukaryota; kingdom Viridiplantae; phylum Streptophyta; class Pinopsida; order Cupressales; family Cupressaceae; genus Cupressus; species Cupressus sempervirens. The sequence continues at coordinate 401,301,804 of CM053783.1, read as the reverse complement.
GTAGATTTGGGTCCCTGCAACAAACCCTAATGAGGTACCCAAGCACAACCAAATCTCTAAAAAGAGGAGAAGTAGAGAAAACCACATGGGAAAAACCCTACTTGAAAAAGAGATAAAAAACATGTTGAAAGAAACTAGTGAAGGACTAAAGAAGAATACAAACTAGGGAATGCCCCAAATTATAGGAACAAAAGATGATGATGAAGAACACTACTGAGGCTTGTAGAAGCTACAAAGCTCTGTCAAAAGTAACTATCTATCTGAAGAACCTCCACTGAAATAGAACCATACTAGGTAGAGAAGACTATAATCTACATCATATCAGGGGGCACACAAAGGAAAATAACTAAACTCAAATATACAAATGGCATGAAACACCAAAGCCTGAAGAGTTGATCAATCAAACATGAAAGGCCACAACCAAAGCATCAACAAAAAGAAGAGTGTCTTTATGGTAAATTATCCATCTCATCAAAATGGATAGGTACACAGCCACTACATCTGCCTAGTACATAGGAACAAATATTGAATACATAGCTCACTCCAATGAACCAAGGAAGCATGAGAAACAACAAAAGAACCCCCCTAATGTAGACAAGGGTGATGTGACAATTGGAAACTTGGGCCAAGAGAACTACATGTCATTGAATCATGATCAAGATGCACAAAAGAGCACATATGTGTGTACTAAGGTGATCAATCTCACACACGTCATGAGGCTAATGTCAAAGAAGAAAAACTCACTGGACAAATGAAGATGGAAAAAAAAGGCAACACATCAACCCCCCATGGCACTTTAATCATAGTAGTGCATGTGCAATAAGGCATGATATCATGAATCCAAAGAATACAATAATCAGCATGAGTATCCTTAAATGACACTTCTCAAATCAAAACACAAAACAAGACAAAACTACTAAATCAAAAATATAGATGAAATATGGCACTTTATCTCAATGTGTTTGCAAGAATACATAAAATGATGTCTAAATGGATTAGAAGAGACATAAGACTAATATAATAGATAGTATAAGTCATGAAAAATCATCTAAAGAAATGAAAGCAATCCCCAAACCTGAAACAACAAAGATATCCACCGTAGAAGACTAAAGAGAATGTGCCTAGATCAGAATCTAGAAAAATAACCATCATCACTGGAAAGAGCATGGAAAGACCTTTGCAATGATATAAAGAATTCCCAACTCAGAGATCAAATTCTCAAGATATGCCTCTAGGAGTGAAAAATTGTATCCTTGACTTTGACAATAGAAAAAGCTATTGTAAAAGCATCAAATTTGAAAACTAACTATATTACTATGATGGGCTCGAAACCATCTTTTTGATGCAATCTCGTTTGCAAAAAATGGAGTTTGTATGCTTGAGATATGAGCAAAAATATGAAGGTAGGTCCAAATAGAGCCTGAAGAGGTGATAGGATATGCTGATGTAATGCTGACATGTTGTTGATGTTAGCAAGTGACGAGCCCAAATTGGATAGTCAAATGGTCATTGAGGCAAAAAAAATTCCTAAAAAATTATCCCTTCTTGATAAAAATTCTAGCCACTGGAAAGAAACCAGAAAACCAAGGGTTGATATTGGATTAAAAAATTGGTGGCCAAAATTTTAAGCATGTGGCAAAAAAAGGTTGATAAACACATCTCCCATGTCATAAATCACATGGGATGAAGAACCCAATCACCAAAAAAAAGGTGATCGACCTTAAGGCATAGGCATTGTCAACTCTATCCATCAATCACATCACTCTAAAATTGGCCACATAAAACTTCAAACCATCATTCACAACATCATGCATGAAAAAACATCTGATGATGTGGCATGGTGAGATTCTAAGTATGAAGCAAGGAGAGAGGCTTGCATAGCTGGCCAATATCACATTATTGGTGGCCATGTGTGAACACATAGTTCCCTCTTTCTATGAACTGGCAATGCAAACCATATAATGCCAAAAAATACATGGGAAAAAGTCACAGTTATGAAATAGGGTACAAAACAATACCAATGTATATCACAAATCAATGATTAGGAGTGTTAAACCACCCTAAAAAAAATATTGTTGTGTTTAAAAAATATAACCCCACATGAAACTGCACTCCACATATGATGTGGGACTCAAATTGTGTTGCTAATAGGGCAGGAAGTATGAGTGTTGTGCATGCAAGGAGACCACTATACATGGTGCCTAAGTAGAGACAAAACCTAGGGGCACTTCTCAAATGGTGAAAAAACACCAATCAAAATGAGAAATGGGTTTTAGAAGGCTGAGACAACCTTCAAGCTAATAAACCACTAGAAAATTTGTTGCTCATTGGTTGCCATGAGGTAAAACAATGCGAAAAGGGTAGAACCTCCCAAGTTATAGTTGTAGATGCCATGTTGTTCCTCAACACTATTTCAAGGACAACACACTAGAAAGAGAAACTTCACAAGAGATCCTTTACACCTGAATCAACAAATGCATTGCCATTGAACCTGTCAGAGGCAATTTGAATATTTGTATCCACTAAAAATATTGTGAATGGGTTCCACAACCACCTTATATCCACATTAGAGAAGAAAAAGCTCCAAAAAAATTATAACACACCAAGAGCCAAGTCACAAGCATGAAATCTGAGTGTGACATGCGCTAGGATAAAAAAAATGCATTGATGGTGCCCAAAAGGAGCTCAGTCTCCCCCAAAACTTAGCCAAACAAGATGGCCTTGTGCATGATTTTCTCCCCCTACTTGCTAAAATGAAGCACTTATTGAGTGCTCAAAACAAATAGACACACAATCTCCAAAAAATTTGCCCAATAAACAAAATGGCCTAGGTTCAAACAAACATTTGCCTCAAATTTTAATAGCATCCAAATTGGATGTATTTTATATGGAAATGGGGTTTTTCTAATTCTTTAAGCTCAATGGTGATGTCCATTTTTGCTCAAAGTGCCTCAAAAATCAGTGACCCCCCAAATCCAATATAAAATCCTATGAAAGCTCAGATCTAAAAATTGATGCCAAAACCCTCAAGAATAGAATAGGGGCATGAAGATCTGGAGCTCTGATACCATGTTGAAGTTGATGAAAGATCAACCCCATAGCTCCCAAGGATCACCTACGTGCAAACACCTATCACAGAAGAGAGAAGCTTAAAACTATGGAGGCTAAAATTGTTAGATCCATAGATGAGACATTCTTGATGAGCAGAAAAAGAGATTGTTATTATCAAAAATGAATTGATCATTGATTACAAAGAGAGATCATTCTTATAAAGGAGATTGAAACCTTAAAAAGGTCTAACCTAGGTTGCATCATAATAATTAATAAAATAACTAATTATTAGATGCCTAAAGTTTAGCTTAAGAAAACTAGAGTTAATTAGAAAATATCTAATTACTCTAACACCCCCCTAAAGATAAATTTAGGGAGTAGCTAAAAACCTAAAAACTACTATAGAAAGTAGATTGGGTCCTGGTAACAAAGCCTAATAAGGTACCCAAGCACAACCAAATCTTGAAAAAGAGGAGAAATAGAGAAAACCACATGGGAAAAACCCTACTCTAAAAAGAGATGGAAAATATACTAAAAGAAACTAGTGAAGGACTGAAGAAGCCTCCAAACTAGGGAATGTCTCAAAAGATGATCATGAAGAACACCATTGAAACATGTAGAAGTTACAAAGCTCTATCAAAATTAATTGTTGATCTAAAGAACCTCCACTAAAATAGAACCTGACTAGGTAGAGAAGACTATAATCTACATCGAATCAAGGGGCACACAAAGGAAAAAAACTAAACTCGATATAGATGGTATGAAACACCAAAGCCTAAAGAGCTAATCAATCAAGCGTGGAAGGCTACAACAAAGTAGGAAAAAAAATAAGAGTGTCTTTATGATAAACAATCCATCTCACCAAAATGCATAGCTACCCATCCATTTCATGTGTCTAGTACATAGGAACAAATATTCAATACATAGCTCAGTCCATTGAACCAAGGAAGCATGAGAAACAATAAAAGAATCCCCCCTAATGTAGAGAAGGGTGAGGTGACAAGCAATTGGAAAAGTGGGCCAAGAGAATTGCATGTCAAGGAACCATGATCAAGATGAACAAAATAGTACATATGTGTGGACTAAGGTGATCAATCTCAAACACATCATGAGGCTAATGTTAGAGAAGGGAAACTCACTGGACAAATGAAGATGGAGAACAAAGGCAACACATCAACGCCCATGGCACTTTAACCAGATTAGTTTATGTGCAATAAGGCATAAGATATGATGAATCCCAAGAATACAATAATTTGCATGAGTGTCCTCAAATGACACTTCTCAAATCAAAAAGCAAAACAAGGCAAAACTACTAAATTGAAAATACAAATGAAATATAGCACTTTATCTCAGTGTGTTTGCAAGAATGCATACAATGATGTCTAAATAGACCATAAGAGACATAAGACTAATATAATAGATAGTACAAATCATGATGAATCATCTAAAGAAATGAATTGATCTCTGAATGTGAAACAACCAAGATATCCACTAGAATACAAAAATGTAGAAGATTGAATAGAATGTGCCTAGAGAAAAATCTAGAAAAAGAACCAGCATCACTAGAAAAAGTATAGAAAGACATTTCCAACAATATAAAGAAATTCTAAATCAAAGATCAAATGCTCAAGATATGTCTTTAGGAGTGAAAAAATGTACCCTTGACTTTAATAGTAGAAAAAGCCATCAAAACTTAAAACTAACTATATTATTGTGATGGGCTTAGATACAGCTTTCCGGCGATATCTTGTTTGCAAAAAATGGAGTTTGTATGCCTGAGATATGAGAAAAAATGCAAAGGTAGGTCCAAACAGAGCTTGAAGAGGTGATAGGATATTTTGATGCAATCCTGAAATGGTGCTGACTTCAGCAAGTGACAAGCCCAAATTTTATAATCAAATGACTGTCGATGCAAAAAAAATGCTTGATAAATGACCCCTACTGGAAAAATTTCTAGCTGCCAAAAAGAAATCGTAAAACAAAGGGTTAGTGCTGGATTAAAAAACTAGTGGCCAAAATTTTAAGTGTGTGGAAAAGAAGGTGGATAAACATGCCTCTCATGTCATAAATCACATGGGTTGAAGAACCTAATCACAAAAAAAAAAAGGTGGTTAACCTTAAGGCATAACCATTGTCAAATCCATCCATCAATCACATCACTCTAAAACTGGTAACATAAAACTTCTAACTACTGTTCATGACACCGTGCATGAAAAAAATTTGATGATTTGGCATGGCAAGACTCCAAGTATGAAGCAAGGAGAGGGGCTTGCATAACTAGCCAATGTCACATTATTGGTGGGCATGTGTGAACACCTGGTTCCCTCTTTTCATTAATTGGAAATGCAAACCATATATTGCCAAAAAATACATGGGAAAAAGTCATGGTTATGAAATAGGGTACAAAACAATGCCAATGCATATCACAAATCAATGATTAGGAGCAGTAAACCACCCTAAAACAAATAGTGTTGTGTTGGCAAAATATAACCCCACATGAAACTGCACTCCACATATGATGCGAGACATAAACTGTGTTGTTGATAGGGTAGGAAATATGAGTGTTGTGAATGCATGGAGGCCATTGTATGTGGTTCTTAGGTAAAGAAAAAACCTAGGAGCACTTCTCAAATCACAAAAAACTTCCAATCAAGAACATAACATAGGGATGAAGATCTGGAACTCTGATACCATGTTGAAGTTAATGAAAGATCAACCCCATAGCTCCCAAGAATCACCTGCATGAAAACACCTATCACAAATGAGCGAAGCAAAAAGCTATGGATGCTAAAATTGTCAGATCCATAGATGAGACATTCTTGATGATCCAAAAAAGAGATTGATATTATAAAAAATGAATTGGTCATTAATTACAAAGAGAGATTGTCCTTATAAAGGAGATTAAAACCTTTAAAAGGTCTAACCTAGGTTGCATCATAATAATTAATAAAATAATTAATTAATAGATGCCTAAAGTTTAGCTTAAGAAAACTAGAGTTAATTAGAAAATATCTAATTACTCTAATAACAAACACATGTCAGAGAAAGAGAGAAGCAAAAGCTATGGAGGCTAGAATTTCAAGATTCATAGATGAGACATTCTTGATGAGCAAAAAAAGAGATTGATATAATCAAAAGTGAATTGGTTAATAACTACAAAGAGAGATCATCCTTATAAAGGAGATCAAAACCCTAAAAAGGTATAACCTAGGTTCCATCATAATAATGAATAAAAGAATTAATTATTAGATGCCTAAAGTTTAGCTTAAGTAAACTATAGTTAATTAGGAAATATTTAATTACTCTAACACCCCCCCTTAAGATAAACTTAGCGAGTAGCTAAAAACCTAGAAACTACTACTAAAATTAAATTTGGGTCCCAACAAAATGGCCTGATGAGGTACCTAAGCACAACCAAATCTCTACAAAGAGGAGAAATAGAGAAAAACACATGGGAAAAACCCTACTCCAAAAGAGATGGAAAACATATTGAAAGAAACGAGTGAAGGACTAAAGAAGCCTCCAAACTAGGGAATGTCCCAAAAGATAGGAACAAAAGATGATCATGAAGAACACCACTAAAGCATGTAGAAGCTACAAAGAACTATCAAAAGTAATTGTTGATTTGAAAAACCTCTACTAAAATAGAACTTTACTAGGTAGAGAAGACTATAATCTGCATCAAATTAGAAGGCATAGAAAGGAAAATAATTGAACTCAAAGATATAGATGGCATGAAAACCAAAACCTAAGGAAGATGATCAATCAAACATGGAAGGTTGCATCTGAAGTAGGAATGAAAAGAATAGTGTCTATATGGTAAATGATCCATCTCACCAAAATGGATAGGTACCTAGCCACTATGTCCTCCTAGTACATAGGAACAAAAACTGAATAAATAGCTCACTCCATTGAACCAAGTAAGCATGAGAAGCAATAGAAGAACCCCCCCCTAATGCAAACAAAGGTGAGGTGATAGGCAACTAGAAAAGTGGGCCAAAATAATTGCATGCCAAGGAACCATGATCAAGATGCACAAAAGAGTACATATGTGTGTACTGAGGTGATCAATCTCAAATACTCCATGAGGCTAATGTCATAGAAAGGAAACACACTAGACAAAGGAAGATGGAAAATAAAAGTAAAACATAAACCCCCCATGGTACTTTAATCAAAGTAGTGCATGTATAATAAGGCACAAGATATGGTGAATCCAAAGAATATAATAATCTACATGAGTATCCTCAAATGACACTGCTCGAGTTAGAAGGAAAAATAATGGAAAATAATTGAAACAAAAATACTAATGAAATATGGCACTTTATCTCAGTGCATTTGCAAGAATGCATACAAATGATGTCTAAATAGACCGAAAGAGACATGTGTCTAATATAAAAGATAGTACAACCCATGATGAATCATCTAAAGTAACAAAATTGATCCTTAGACCTAAAAAGCCAAGATATCTACTAGAATGCAAAAATGCAAAAGACCAAATAGAATGTGTCTAGATTAGATCTAGATAAACAACCAACATCATTGGAAAGATCTCAGAAATACCTTTCCAACAATATAAAGAATTCTCAAATGAGAGATTAGATTCTCAAGGTATGTCTCATGGAATGTAAAAAGGAACTTTTGACTTTGACAGAAAAATGGCCATCGAAAAAGAATCAAAACTAAAAATCACCTATACCTCTATGATGGTCTCAAAACCATCTTTCTGATGATACCTTGTTTTTGAAAAATAGAGTTTGTATGCCCAAGATGTGAGAAAAAAAATCAAAGGTATATCTAAACAAGGTCAAAAGAGAAAATAGGAACATTGATGCAATGTTGATGTCAGCAAGTGACGAGCATAAATTTTATGGTTAAATGACCATCAAGGGAAAAAATGCTAGTAAAATGACCCCTACTAGAAAAAAATACCCAACCACTAGAAACATGTGCCCAAACAAATGGTTGGTGTCAGAAAAAAATTTTGGTGACCAATATATGAGCATGTGTCAAAAAATGTACCTAAGAAAGTACACGTGAAAAAAAATATTCCACAAACTATCCATAGAGATCACTACCAATAGACTTGGAGAAAAAACCATAGGTGCGGCCCACAAAAATATAATCTCCTTTGTGTGGCGTCCAAGGTAATAAGGAAATTTCATTCTTCTTCAAAAAAGCTCGATGCAAATACAAATGCATGGTCCACAATAGAGGTGTAGGGGCTAAGAGAAAGATGGGCCACACAATTTATTCATCAAACAAATCACACACCCAATCTAAGGAGAGTCTGAGAATGACATCTAGTCAAATACAAGAAAAAAATCCAAAGAAAACTTTGAGTTAGAGAGGACAAATTATTGAGCCTTGTGCCAAAAAGAGGTACTAAAACATAAGGAATTTGGCCTGTAAAGACCTCCAAGACTCACTATTTTCTTGGGTTGCGCTTACTCAAGGGAACAGCATGACAAAATGGAAACCATTGGAGATAATGAAAAAAGTCAACAAACTATTGACTTGAAAATCCAAACTCCAAGTCAAATATTGTGGGAATAAGGCCAAGTGAAAGGCAGAGTCAGCAAAAGATGACACAATCAAGATGCAAAAGAGGGAGTCACATAAACAAGATGCACATGGGATGATCATTGGGGCATGTGAAGGCTTCATTATACACCTTCCTTGTCCACAAAATAAAAGTTGTAGGAGCCCAAATCACAGCTAGCAACAGATATGCCACGTGCTATGAGAGGCAATAGATCATGAGGAAGCATGTAGATCTAAGGCATGGGCTTGCATGTCATAAGTGGCCACTTAAAACCAAGGAGCACAAACCAACAATAACACCATAAACTACCAAAAGAGTTGGGACCACCATGAGTCACTGAATGGTTGGTGCTCAATCACATTAACACCTCCACTTAAACATGCAGGTATGAGTCATGACCAATATCACAATAAATGAGTTGCAACACACACAAATCATGGGGCAAACAAAACCCTGTCAATACAATTAGAGCATAAGAAGGTAGACCACATGGACTAAAGCACAATTGGGTGCCTTCCAATGCAAAAATGGATCCTTCATGCATGAAAAAAGCACATGCAAGTTGGGAGTTCCTCCAAAAAGGTGGACTATTTGATGTAGGTGAGTTTCTAGGCACTAAGTCAACCCCATAATCCAATGCATGTCCAAGAAGAAAAAGCATGCCTCCCAATAACAATAGTTTCATCAAAATGCATGGGAAATGGACCCCATGAGTAAAGCACAAGGAGGTTGATTGGAGGTAGGAGTACACAGTCTGAGTCCAAAAAGTGTAGAGCCATTAAACAAAGCCCTTATTTTTGAGGTAGAGTGGAGGTTTGCAAGAATAGTGTTATCCCAAGTGCTTCCCCCAACCAAAAAATGTTATGAAAGTGCAATGATGGTCTCCAAAGACCTCCACCAAACAACAAAACCACTGTGCAAAAAATAAATCCAATAATAACTTGAAAATTTTTTTATTTAAAAAAATCTTAAAATTTTGGCATATATTATTTTAAATAAAAAAATATCACTGCCTCGTTTTGCATACCTAGGGAAAAACAACCTGGGTGCAAAACAATGTTCAAACTAGACATATTTAATATGGAAATGAGGTTTCTAAGCACTTTGAGCTCAATAGTGATTTCCATTTGTGCTCAAAGTGCTCTAAAGAATAGGTCCTCCCCAAATATAATACAAAATCCTCTTAAAGCCATAGATATGAAAATTGATGCTGAATCTCTCAAGAATAGAACAAGGGCATGAAGATCTAGAGGTCTCATACCATGTTAAAGTTTATGAAAGATCAACCCATAGCTCCCAAGAATTTCTTGCATGCAAACACCTATCACATAAAGAGAGAAGCAAAACCTATGGAGGCTGGAATTCCTAAATAACATAGATAAGACATTCTTGATGAGCAAAAAAGGAGATTTCAAAAATCAAAAGTGAATCAGTTAATAATTACAAAGAGAGGTCATCCTTATAAAGGAGATAAAACCCCTAAAATGGTCTAACCTAGGTTGCATCATAATAATTAATAAAAGAATTAATTATTAGATGTGTAAATTTTAGCTCAAGAAAACTAGAGTTAATTAGGAAATATCAAATTACTCTAACAAATATGCCTCGAAAGTTAAGGAGATCTTGAAAAAGAAGAATTAACAAAGAAAATGAGGTAGAGGTGGAAGATTTAAAAGAGGTAGAGGTCGAACTTATGGAAAAAAATACTAGATCTAACAATACTATGCAAGATAAGGGCATATATAAATGGAAAGGTGATGAGAAAGGAAAAATTGAGTGGAAATGTGGTAGATCTTAGCAAGGAAGAGGTGATTCTTAACAAGGTAGTTAAGTAAGAGGAGGATTTCATGATACTTTTTTCAAATGTGGTGTTAAAGGACATAGATCCTTTGAGTGTAACAATTCTAGGAAGAAGAATGAAGGTACTAGGAGAAATGTTGTAGCTCAAGGAGAATCTATAATTCCACCAGGTGGATCTAAGGATGGAGAAAATATGTTGGTAAGGAGAATTTTGTGTAATGGGAGAACTGATAAGGAACCTATCCTAAGGAGGATTCTTTTGAAGACCAAATGCAAGATGGCAAGAAAAATTTACAAGGTGATCATTGATAGTGGTAGCTAAGAAAATTTGGCATCAAAAGAGTTGGTTACACAATTATAGTTACAGAGGTTAAGATACCCTAAACCCTGTCATATTATGTTGAGTAGACCTTGATATTATAATAGACATTTTGTGCATGATGGAAGCTTGAATCAATATACTCTTTAGGTTAATGGAAGGAGAAAAGTATTTTTACCTTTGATTGAGAGTCTAGATGAGGTTAATTATACTACTATATAGGTTTGTATGGTTACCGGTGATCACTTTGTGAGTGATCTAAAGAAAGAGAAAGTATGTTTTATTCTGATTTCTAGTAAACTAAGTAATGTTGGTATTGACCAAGTTCTAGCACTAGCATGTGATCAACCAAATAAATATGAAGGACTTGTATGTGTACAAATTCTAGAGCTATTAATAAGATCATAGTGAAGTATAGATTTCCTAAGCCTCGGATGGATGATGTAATGGATTGTTTGAGTGGAGCAATGTATTTCACCAAAATTGATTTGAAGAGTGGCTATCATCATATTAGAATAAGAGAAGGAGATGAGTGGAAGACTACTTTAAAAACTAAAGAAGGTTTGTATGAATGGTTAGTTATGCCTTTTGGTTTGACTAATGCACCAAGTACTTTTATGAGGTTGATGAATGAAGCTTTAAAGAAATTATTGGGTAAGTTTTTTATTGTGTACCTTGATGATATTATGATATTTAGTAAGACTAATGATGAACATCTTGATCATATTAGGAAAGTGTTATAGAGATTGAAAGAGGAAAAGTTGTTGATCAACTTGAAGAAGTGTTCATTCATGAAGGAGGAGAAACTATATTTGCGGGATGTGATTTTAGCTGATGGTTTCAGCATGGATCTTGAGAAGGTTAAAGTAACTATTTAGTGGCCTAAATCTAAGCATGTGAGTGAGGTTAGATCATTTCATGGTTCAACTAGTTTCTACATAAAGTTCATGAAGAATTTTAGTTTAGTTTTTAATGCTATGACCGAGAAAATGATAGGAGATAAAAAGGATTTAAGTGAATACATGGAGCTGATAAGAGTTTAGAGACTTTAAAACAAAGGGTTGTTGAACTACCTATGTTGTCTTTTCCTAATTTCAATAAGGTATTTCAAGTTGAATGTGATGCAAGTGGTAGTGCAATTGGATTTGTGTTGAGTCAATTTGATAAACCTATTGCCTTCGTTGGTGGGAAGTTGAATGATTCGAAAAGGAATTATTTTTTGCATGATCAAATTTTCTATGCTATTTTTCAAGCTTTGAATATGTGGAGACATTGTTTTATTCCTAAATATTTTGTGTTGTATGTTGATCATAAGGCTTTATAGTATTTGGGAAGTCAACATAAGTTGAATCAAAGACTTATGAAGTGGGTTGAGTACATGCATAATTTTACATTTGTGATCAAGCATAAGATTGGAGTATCTAATTGAGTTGCATATGCATTGAGTAGAATAAGAACTTTGTTAACCAAGATGAAGGTTGATTTCCTTAGCTTTGATGAAATGAAGGACTTGTATGTGACTGACCCTGATTTTTCTAAGGTGTGGAGAGAGGGAAGAGCACCAATATTTGATCAACCAAGTAAATACAAAGATTATTATATTCAATAAAGTATGTTGTTTAAAGGAATTCATTTGTGTATACTAAGAGGATCTATGAGAGTTAATTTGATTAAGGAGAAACATAGTGGTGGATTGGATGGACAGTTTGGTGTGGATAAAACTTTGAGTTTTCTTAAAGAGAAGTTCAAATTTTTTTAAGGATGTACACTCAAATTTGTATAAGGATGTTCAAATTTTTTTAAGGAGTTGTGGATTTTGTCAAGTTGCAAAAGGAGTAAGTCAAAATATTAGATTGTATACATGTATTCTAGTACCTGAGAGGCTTTGGAATGGTATCAGTATAAATTTTGTTCTTGGCTTACCAAGAACTACAAGAGGACATGATTTTGTGTTTGTTGTTGTTGATAGATTTTCTAAGACGAAATATTTCATATCATGTCAGAAGACATCTGATGCAATGCATTTTGCTAAGCTTTTCTTTACAAATATTGTTAGGTTGTATGGATTACTAAGGATTATTATATCCTACAAATATGATAAGTTTGTTGGTTATTTTTAGAAAAAATTATGGAAGACATTGGATACCAAGTTGAATTTTAGTTCTAAATTTCATCCATAGACTGATGGAAAAATAGAGGTTGTGAACAAAAGCTTGGGTAATTTTTTGAGATGCTTAGTTGGGGATAAACCAAGTAACTTGGATTTAGTATTGGCACAAGAATAATTTTCATTTAATACTTATGTTAAAAAAAAGTACTAGAAAGACACCATTTGAGATTATTAATGGGATGCAGCCTAGAGGCATATTATATTTGAGGAATGTGGCTGGTGAAATGAAGAGAAGTGTTGAAGGTGATGAATTTTCTAGATTTATGAAGTCTTTACATGAGGAAGTAAAACATAAGTTAGAAAAGAGTAATCACAATTACAAGGAGAATTTTGATAATTCTAGAAGACATGTGATGAGGTGATGGTTCACTTGAAGAAGGGAAAATTTCCTATTGGTACATACAATAAGCTGAAGAGGAAGAAATTTGATTCTTGTACAATCTTGAAGAAGTTTGATAGTGGTAATGCTTATGAAGTTGAGTTACCTGATGACATGGATATATCTCCTATATTTAATGTTGTTGATTTGTATAAGTATCATGAATCTGATGATGAGATGACAGTACCAAGTGATTATCCTAAGAAGTAGACTAAAGATATAGAGAAAAATTTGAATCAAAGAATTGGTAATAATACAAGAGGAAAGGATTATTTTGAGTATTTGGTAAAGTGGAAGGATAGGGTAGTTGAAGATGTTGCATGGATTTCTCAATTAGATTTGGATTCAACTCGGTTTGTGACACACTCATGATTTAGGAGGATCATTTCTTTTAACCTCAGTTGTATGATGTAGAAGCATCTTGGGTTCCTTTACTCTCTTGCTCAGTAGATGTATGCTCAATTACCATTATGAACCATCTCAGTAACTTCATTGTTCATTGGCTCGATGAATGTGTTATATCTTCATTTATTGAGTGGATGAGGTTCTTCTTTCACCAAGTGTTTTTATTTTGTATTCTTTGAGTGCCTTAGTGACTGTCTATTGTTGTTGTTGTTTGGTGTTGTCTTTCACCAAGATGTTTATTTTGTTCTCATGTGTGATATGACTTATGTATTTAATTCTTGATTATCATTTAATATATTTGTTCAATCATTGGGTTGCATTTAGATTTTTATATGGTCAATCTTCTCCTTGTGATGATCTAGAAACTTTTGTAAGCTATTTGGAAAAGTATAAATAAAGGATATTGTTCTAAGTTTAGGAGTCAGTTTGGTAGGAATAAGGGTGAGTAGTTAGAATATGGAGAAGATATCACAAATATTGCATGCTAGAGGATATTAAATGTGTATTTGATTATTTTTTTGGGTTGTAACACAAAAGGCCTCATAGTTGGGTAGATATGATGAAAAAATTATGAATTAATACAAGATATTCAGTTCTCTCCTTGCTTTCTAGTGTTGTCTCTTAAGAATTGCTTATGTGGTGTTAACTCTACAGAGTTGGTTGATTCCTAGGTGTGCTTGTGGCCCTAGGTTAATAGTTGACATCAATGACGACAAAATAATTGATCATCATGCAATCAAATATGTATCATCACATCACTAACATCACCTACTATCACAACATCAGTTACGCTAACGTAACCTTACCAATTATGATGAGTATCTAAAGTTAGGTTATAGGTAAATTTATTGATATGGTAGAAAAATTTAAAAAATTAAGTAATTATTTTGGTTTGGAAAATTGTATGTGGTATAATATTTTAGGTCATATATTTTTGATAGTTAAAATGAGTCTCAAAAGGAAAAAAATCAAAAGAAGAAAAAAAGAGGAATCCAAATATTTTTTTGAAATATTTTTTTAGTTATATGTAAATGAATTTTTTTTTAAAATGGTAAAACAATAGTTATCAAAAGAGTTTTTTATATGTTTTTATATGATATTTTTTAGTTGTATTTAAATAATTATTTAAAAAATTGGTAAAAAGAGTATAAATAAAGTCATAAGGAATGAAAAATCTCAAAACATATAAACAAATTTAGTTTATTTTATGAAAAAATTATCATATCATTTGGTAAGTAGGAGATATTTTTACACACTAAGTCAAATTATTATATTGTTGTCACAAGTTAACTATGTTATTTTTGAGTCAAACTCATTGACTCATGTTTTGTGAGTAGTGATTCCCATGAATCCATTTCTCATGACAATAAATGGAACACTTAGGCAGGGGTCCCATGGGAGGGGCTTGGGCTCTATTTTTGTGGAGTAGGTGGCCCCATGATAATTTTTCAAGGGGGGCTATAGGTTTATTTGGAATCTATTCCTGTAAAATAGGAGGTCCAAATTTTTAGCCCCCTCAATTTGAGCGGGTGAAAATGGGGTGGGGCTAGAAATAGCCCCACCAACTTAGGAAGAAATCAGCCACTTGTCAAAACCTACTATTCATTTTCATAGAAAAATGATATAATCCCACCAAAGAAATTTAAGAAGAAATTTATTTATTTATTTTAAAAATTTATAACAGTACAAGCTTCCTTGAATTGAAGAGTTTGTTTTTTAAATTTGATACACATAAAATTCATGGGATCACTTCCTTTTAGATATTCCTAAAAATTATCAATGGCACCCACTCTATTTTTAAGGAAGAGAGTACCCATGGGACCCTAGAGTTAGCACTCATTAGATCTAGGTGATGCTCACAGAGATGAATCAACATGACTTTCTAGGAGATCACCCATCCCAATTTTACTCGAGCTCGAGCATACTTAATTACAGAGTTTCCTCCATAGTTAAACCCACTCTACTTGCAATCACGTTTGTAAAACCTTCAACAAGTATTGTGCCTAATGAACCATTCATTAAAAATCCCCTTAAGCTCGTCAATTGATAAGTACGAGATATTTTTCCATAGCAAGTCAAATTATGATATTGGTACTAGGGTTTTATTATGTAGTTTTTGAGTCAAACTTATTGAATCATGCTTCATGTGTAGTGATTCACATGAATCCATCTCTAATGATAATAAATGAACACTTATCACTCATTAGATCTAAGTTATGCTCAGAGAGGTGAAGCACTAAGACTTCCCTAGAGATCACTCATCCCAGTACTACTCTAGCTTGAGCGTGCTTAATTATAGAGTTTCCTCCATGCTTAAACCCACTCTGCTTGCAACCCCATTTTCAAAACCTTCACAAAGTGTTGTGGCTTATGAACCATTCAATATAAATCCACTTGAGCTGATCAATTGATAATTCAATGAGGTCGACTCAAAAACTAAAGAGTTAAATCCTTATAGCAATTTCATAATTTGAATTGTTGTGGGAAAATATCTCACACTTATTAGTTGACAAGCATACTAGTATTTCCAATTAATGGATCATAAGTCACAACACTAAGGATTTTCAAATGGAGTTGCAAGAAAATTGGGTTTAACCATGTAGGAAGCTTTACAGTTAAGCACACATGAGCTACAATATTACTAGGATGGGTGACCCCCTAGGTAGTCTTGGTGCTTCATCTATGTGAGCATCACCTAGATCTAATGAGTGCTAAGTGTTCCATTTATTAACATGAGAGATAGATTTGTGTGAATATTTATGCATGAAATATGAGTTAGTGAGTTTGACTCAAAAACTACATAATTAAATCCTAATAGCATTATTATAATTTGACTTGTTGTGGGAAATAATCTCCTACTTATCAATTGATTATCTTGAGGGTATTTCTGGTGAATAGTTGATAGGGAGTGATACTTGGTGAAGGTTTTACAAATATATTTTTAAGAAGAATGGATTTAACCATGGAGGAAACTTCATTGTTAAGTGTGCTAAAGTTAGAGTAGTACCTAGTTAAGTGACCCCTTGGAAAGTCCTAGTGCTTTACCTTTGTGAGCATAACCTAGATCCAATGAGTGCTAATTTTTTCATTTATGTTCATGAGATATAGATTCATGTGAATAACTACTCATGAAAAATTATCAATAATTTTGGATCAAAAACTACACAATTGAATCTTGATAGCAAAATCATAATTTGACTTAGTATGGAAAAGTATCTCCTACTTATCAATTGACGAGCTTAAGGGGATTTATAATGAATGGTTCACAATGAAATACTTTCTAAAGGTTTTTCAAATGGGGTTTCAAGAAGAGTAGGTTTAACCATGGAGGAAACTCCATATTTAAGCATGCTCTAGTTGGATTAATTCTGGGATGGATGACCTCTCGAGAAGTCTTGGTGCTTCACCTTTGTGAGCATCACCTAAATCCAATGAGTGCTAATTGTTTCATTTATTGTGATTAAATATGGATTCATTTGAATCACTACTCATGAAACATGAGTGACTCAAAAACTATACAATTAAATCTTGATAGCAATATCATAATTTGACTTGTTGTGGAAAAATATCTCCTACTTATCAATTGATGAGCTAAAGGGGCTTTCTAATGAATGGTTCATAAGGCACAACAATTGGTGAATTTTTTTCAAATGGTGTTGTAAGTAGAGTGGGTTTGACCATGGACGAAACTCTGTAGCTAAGCGTGCTCGAGTTGGAGTAGTATTGGGATGGGTGACCTCTTGAGAAGTCTTGATGCTTCACCTCTATAAGAATCACCTAATACAATGTGTGCTAAGTGTTCCATTTAATGTTATGATTGATGGATTTATGTGAATAACTACTTATGAAACATGATTCAATGAGTTTGACTCAAAAAATACACAATTAAACCCTTATAGAAATATTATAATTTGACTTGTTGTGGAAAAATATCTCCTACTTATCAATTGATGAGATTAAGGGGTTTTCTAATTAATAGTTTATAAGACACAACCCTTGGAGAAGGTTTTTCAAATGGGCCTACAAGAAGAGTGGGTTTAACCATGGAGGAAACTTTGTAGTTAAGTGCACTTGAGGTAGAGTAGTACTAAGATGGGTGACCTCCCAGGAATTCTAAGTGCTTCACCTCTATGAGTGTTACCTAGGTCCAATGAGTGCTTAGGGGTGATCCCACAATAATGGGTTCCACTTTTTGACCAATTTTGACACTGAAATCATTATTTTTGCAACAAACGTCACGTTCAAGTGACTATATCTCCAAAACTGTAAATAATTTCAAGATGACATAAACTCATGATTTTGAGTACTTTGTTCCTACTTTGTAACCATAT
Source organism: Cupressus sempervirens (assembly GCA_028749045.1). Classification (NCBI taxonomy): domain Eukaryota; kingdom Viridiplantae; phylum Streptophyta; class Pinopsida; order Cupressales; family Cupressaceae; genus Cupressus; species Cupressus sempervirens. The sequence goes on along the minus strand of CM053783.1, from coordinate 401,283,807 downwards.
TTTTTAATCTAAAAAAAAAAATTATTTATGTCAATTTTTTTTATCTCCTCCGAAAAGTGGTAGATAATAAAATTCAATATTTTAAAAAGTGACAGTCCATTTGACACACATAACTTTTTTTCTAGAAATGATAATGAAGTAATTATTTCGACGTTAGATTTGTAACATCAATATCCAGAGGATGCATTTGGTTTGATTTATTTTGGTTGAATATTGTATAGTTTATGAAGTTTTGAAGTGACATGAACTGTAATTTAGACATACGTTCCGTTTGACACAGATAATTTGAAGTCAATTTATCATTAACCTTTTTTTTTTTTTTTGAATAGAAAGGTATCTCAATAAGCCAATTCCTCCATATTTTCCAAAAAAAAATTGACCTAATTTACTAATTTTCCCAAGGTGTCAAAGTTGGTTGATGTTTAATCAGTAATGAACCTATAATGAGTTAAACTCATATTTGAAAGTCTTAGTGATTAAATTATGTATTAAAATTATAGTCGTTGGAAAGCTTGCTCCGAGCAGCACATTTTGACATTTTTTATTTTACAGTAGGAGATCATTCTCCTACAATTATGGCAGTCAAAATAGAAAAAAAATGAAAAAAAGGTTAAAATTTTTGTGATTTTGCATGTTCGTGCGAACATGGCGTTCGCGCAAACACGTTTACCATGTTCGCATGAACGTATGGTAAACTCAATTTCTCATTTTGCAATTTTTTTCATTTTTGTTCATCCCACTAAAGTGGAACCCATTATTGTGGGTTCGCCCTTAGTGTTCAATTTATTTTTATGGGAGATGGATTTGTGTGAATCAATACTCATGAAACATAATGAGTTCAACTCAAAAACTACACAGTTAAATCTTGATGGCAATATCATAATTTGACTTCTTGTAGAAAAATATCTCCTACTTATCAATTGATGAGCTTAAGGGGATTTGTAATGAATGGTTCATAAGGCACAACACTTGGTGAAAGTTAATACAATTGCAAGAAGAGTGGTTTTAACCATTGAGGAAACTCTATAGTTAAGTGCACTCAGTACTAGGATGAGTGACCTCTTGGGAAGTCTCGCTGCCTCACCTTAGTGAGTATCACATATATTCAATGAGTGTTAAGTATTCCATTTATTGTTAAGGGAGATGAATTTGTGTGAATCTCTACTTGTGAAATATAATTCAATGAGTTTTACTCAAGAACTACACACTTAAATCTTGATAGCAATATCATAATTATCATATCTATTATTCATATTCCAAAAATATTAGATTTCTTCTTAGAATCATTTTACATGATTATTAAAATATTAGTTTTAGAAATTTTTTGGTAATATGATATATGAGAATGGTAGGAAGTTAAAAGATGGAACACTTTTAAGGTATATTTTTAATTTTTAAAATGATTTTTAAATAGTATTTATAATTTTTAGAAATTGTATGAGAGTGTTAATAGTTTAGATGAATGATTGCTTATATTTTGTTCTTGTCATTAATATTTGAAACCACCTTAGGGCACTATAGTTAAATTTTTATAGTTAAGATTAAAATATGGTTAGTTTTGGTTATGTTAAATTATACAACATTAAATTTGGGTTATTCTTAGAGTTGATAAGGATCCATTTATTGAAATGGTGCACAAATGCAATGTAATATTATAAATAAGTAGACAAAACACTTTTTTTTAAAATTAAGTTTATTCCTATATTTGTCATGAAACCAATATTATTAATGTGTAATAAGGCATATTTCATTATAACTTATTAGATGCTTCTTAACACCAATAATAATTAACGAATACACTACAATCACTTTCTTAAAAGTAATTAATGATTATACATTTGATTCATCTCAAAAGTTCACACCTAATCTAGACTTCTAATTATTTTGTTGCTTTCACTCTATAGAATTTGAAGACATGTCATACATTAAAAACTTTTATCTTCAAATGTAAATAAAATCAATGTTATTTGTTGAATGTGGAATACTAGACTCATGAACAATGAAAATATGATTCAACTAATCGATTCAAATATTGTACAAATAATTTTTAAATGTAATATATTAAAGTATATTTGCATTTTTTCATCATATGAGGTGCAAATTGGTTAGACGATATCTAAAGAAGAATAATGGAATATAATATGTCTACTTTTCAATGTAAATCACAACAAAATCTCTATGAAACAGAGAAATAGAGAAAACCTAGCAGGAAAAACTCTATTCCAAAAAGAAATAGCTGAAAAATCTAGTGAAGGACTACAAAAGCCTCCAACTAGAGGAATCTTCCAAAGATAAGATCATGAAGAACATAACTAAAGCGTGAAGAAGCCACAAAATTTGTCAAAAAGAAACTGCTGATATGAAGAACCTCCTCTAAAAATGAAAAATAAAGTGTCTATATGGTAGATGCTCCATCTCACCAAAATGCATAGGTATCCACTGCAATCACCTAGTACATAGGATCAAATACTAAATACATAGCTCACTCCAATGAGCCAAGGAAGAATTAGAAACAATAGAAGTACCCCCCCTTAATCCAAACTAGGGTGAGGTGACAAGCAACTGAGAAAGTGGGCCAAAAATCTCTTGCAAAATAGAAAGAACTAAGAACACTAAGAGTGAGGAAGAGGTACAGAAACCTATAAAATCATGTGTCACTAACACATCATGGGGTTAATTTCATGGAAGGGACACTCACTTGAAAAAGGAAGAGGGCCTAAATGGCAATCAACTATCCTCCCATGGCACTTTATAATATAGTGTGAGTACAATAAATCACAATGATGAAAAGGATCCTAAAAAGAAAGGAGTGACACTTTACCTCAGTGTGTTTGCATAAAAATTCTTACGAATGATATCAACAAACATTAGAAAGGGCAAAGAGTTGATACAATAGATAGTATAGTGCAAAAGAAGAGATCCCATGCCAAGAAAATGATCCCCAAACCTGAAATAGCCAAGATATCCACCATAGAGAAAAAAATCCAAAAACATGATAGAAATAGCATGGAGTAGAATCTGGAAGAAATTATAGTATTTCTAAAAAGTAGACAAAACTAGCTTTCCAAAATATAATGTTTTCAAAAAATGGAGATGGGACACTCAAGATATGCCCTCCAAAGTAAAAAAATGAACATCTAGCTTTGACTGCCAAACTAGGCAACCAAACTACATCAAAACCTAAACCAATGTCTTTGTCTTGGAACCAGCTTTCTGACACATTTTTTAGATAGAAAAAATATGTCCATATGCTCAAGTTACGAAGAAATAACCAACAAGGCCCCTGGAGATGCACAAAAAAATAATTTTTTTAATTAAAAAAATAAAAAACCACCACCCCTACACCACTGGCAGAGTGGTGGTAGGGCGGTGGGAGGTGGGTCATGGTGGCAGAGGGAGGCAATTCACTACGGCAGAACTGCAGGTGGATCTGCTAGTGGAGCCACTAGTTGTAGCCGCTTATCGACGACCATTGTAATGACTGCTAGCAATTATCTAACTACAACGGCAATAAAATGCCACTTTAAAAAAAAAATTACAATTTTTTTAAAAATCTACCTTGAACTACATGCCATAGGCCATACGGGCCTGTCAAGCAAAAAAAAATTTCCCAGAGGAAAGTTGTCCAAAATGGACAAACTTTATATGAAAATGGGGGTTTTGACACCTTTTGGATCGATTCATGAAGTCTGTTTGGCCTCAAACTGCTCCAAAAATTGGTGAACCACCTATTTTCTTATGAAATACATGAAAAACACAAGATCTGATCTGCCAAACCCTTGTTCTCCTTTTTTTCTCCAAATATCAAACAAGCTCTAGTAGATCTGGCTCTAAGACCATGCAAGATTTGAGAAAATATGCAAATCAAATCCACGAAGCCCAAGAATAACTGCATGTATAAAAAATTTCACAGAGAAGAAAAAGATAATAAGAGGCAAGGGTTTGATCTAAAAACATGAAAATTGTATATTCAGAAGAAGAATAGATTGAAGAGATTATTCAACAGATAATTATTACAAAGAGATCAATCCTTATAAAAGGAGATCAAAACCCAAAAGGGTAACCTAATAAGTTACTAAAGGTAACCTAAAGGAGAAAGCTATTTAATAATTACAAAATAATTATTAAATAGAGAAAGCTAAAAAATTAAAAAAGTGAAATCTCAAGAAGGGAGAAAAGGTAATTTAATAAATGAAATTAAATTATCATGTTTCTCTAACAATTTTATCATAGAGTATTCACTAGCAATTGCACCTTGGTGTGTAATCAGTACGTTGAAGATATATTGAAGATCAATTATGAGAAACTATATAAAGAGGAGAGGGGGAGGGAAAATGAAATTAATCTTTGTGAATAACTCCATGTATCTCTTTATATAACTATATCTCCCTCTCTATAACTATTTAACTCTCCTTATCTCTCTCTATCCCTCTAGCTCTAGCTATATCTCTCTATCTTTCTCTATCTCTTTCTATCACTTTTTATCTATCTCCATCTCTTATTTCTCTATCAATATATGTCATCACATAATATTAATATTCTTGTTAGATTTCTGTAATAGGATATCATTCTCATGTCTCTCCTCTCCATATCTAGAAATATCTCTCCCTTTATTCATCCATCTCTCTCCCTCACCCCCTTTCTATACCCTTAATTATCTCTCTCTCTCTCTCTCTCTCTCTCTCTCTCTCTCTCTCTCTCTCTCTCTCTCTCTCTCTCTCTCTCAAACCATATCACTCTTCTTTGCAATCTTTCACTCTCTATCCATCTCCACATATATATATATATATATATATATATATATATATATATATATATATATATATATATATATATAAATAAATTAATATTTTAATGAAAATTATTTAAATTTATGAGTTTAAGCTTGCTAGATACCTTTTTTTATCTATATTATCTTTTATATATCATTTGGAACTGTGATCTATATATAAGTGTTGAACTAATATTTACATTCATTTTAATATAATTAGTAAGTATACATTTAAATTGAAAATTATTGTAAACATAGGAATAAATTTGACCTATTTAATTGAATAAGTTTCTATTTAAGAATTTCAATTATTTTTGGAACTTTTACCAGATTCTTATAATATTATTATATAAAATTCAAATCTACTTTTTTTACGAATATTATTATAATCTAAAAAGTGTAAGCTTAAATAAGAAAACAAATATTATAAAAGGAATAAAAGTTATGTTTTAAATTTCATGAATTTATTTTAGATATATTTTAGTAAAAATATATTGTATTTTTATAGTTTCAAGTAAAATTTAATAATATGTTAAAAATTCCTCACATCCAGACATTTCAATGTAGGTGATAGAATACATGGTGGAGAGAGTATTTCCAAATTCATCACTTTCCACCCTCAACACATTCACATTGTATAGGTTAAGATCTTGTAGATTTCTCATGTTTCACATCCACATCGACATGTCCATCATTATCAAATAGTAGCTCCCAAAGAGAGATCCAAGTAATGTAAAGTAAACATTTTCCCCACCTCCCTAGGAACATATCCCCTTTAAACCTAACCTCTGATAAGTCCACATCACTTAAACTCTTTCTTCATTCCAATCTAGGAGGGATGGGAGCAAGTGAACAATGATGAGAGCACTAAAAATGGGAGAGACTCTAAGGTCAAGTTTGAGTAGAAATCAAATGCATTGGTCAACTAGATTGCAACTTCTACATGTAATTCATCAATAAAACCTAAGATACTAATTAGAAATAAGGAGGTACATGACAAATATTTACAAGAAGGTGGATTTTTGAGCTTTGTGAGTGAACACTGAAGACAATTATGTTCTAAATATGGACAACCCAAGAATGATTGAAAACCTACCATCTCCACAACCAAATGAGTTGATGAGGAAGTTGTGGGAAGAATAATTTGGATGTCTATCAAAACCTCCTTCCTAAAGTGGAGAAGAGTATGTTAATGAATGAAAATGATGGAACTTGTTATAATTTGTATTATGGTTACAAGGAATGAGAGCATATGCTTTAGGACAATTGGAGCCATGATATATAATTTGGGCTTTTTTTCCAATGGCTTAACAATAAGTCTTAGAATATTAAATTAATAAACATTGTGTACCTATAATATATATCTTCTTTGTTGATTCTTATTTTTCCCAATCCTATATTGGGTTTCAATTAGAATTCGAATTTGAGAAGCTAACTTTGCAAATTTATATAACAAATTAAAGCATGAGAGTGTTGTGCTAAAAAAAATTATGTTTTCTATTTCTTCCTTAATTTCAAGTTTGAGGACGTTGTTTAGAGGAGTTGATTAAATTTGATGGAAATGTGTCCATATGTTATCATGAATGCTCATAGTATTCCTTTGGGGGAGTATCATAAGCATTGCTAGAACACTTGGGGAGATTGTTAGCATGATTTAAATGTTGCATTCATGACTATGTTTGTCATTGATGTCAACATAGCATTGTTTCAAAAAAGATTGGCCAAATAGCAGATAGAGAACAAGGTTGTATGCACTATGTATTGATGATGAGGTCAAGCATAGTTAAGGATGTATTCTACACTATATCCTACTGATGTGGATAAGTGTACATATAGAGAGTTGAATACATGTAGAAGATATGCTTGATTTACAAAAGATAGTGAGAAGATAGAGTACTCGATAAGTGGTTTCTGATGATATATTTGTATCTCTTTACTAAGATAGAATCTTAATGAACATAGTTAGACAGTGATAGTAGACATCTTGATATGGCATCAACAAGTGCACAAGGTCAAAGGTTGCATGTGTGGAGAGTTATAAAGGTTGTGAGCTGACAATGATTTGTAATTTTGAAAAGATTTAATATCTTAATAAGGTCCTATTATAATTAATTGGGAAAGCCTCAAGGCCAATTCAAGGAATTATTTTGAGGATAAGGTACAAAGGAAGGTTATTTTCCTTTTTTGTTGAAGTTTGAATTTTTGAAGTGATATGAGAAGTATTTGGTAAATGCGAGTAAGCGATCCAAGGGATTATTGGATGTGAAGTTGGTGATCTGGTATCAAGATCTAAAGAGAATAGGTGCAGTCAAAGGATAGAGAAGGAGTTATACATTTCTATTATTATGCAAGGAATAATATGGAGACTAGTTGGAGAGTGATTTTGGTGGTCTCATCTTTGAAGCTATTTGGATAGTGGGAACATTTGCCTTCTACAACTCCTAATATGGATTCAAAGTCTCCTAATAGGGACTACTATATATTGAATGTATTTCATTGGCTCCTAATAGAGTCCATCCTCTAACAAGGAAATGTTATATTAATACTTCATTTTGTGGGTACCATCCCCACCGGGGTTTTCCCTCTAATCAAGGGTTTCCCTAGTTAACATATTTGATGTTATTGTGTATGAGTATCTTGTTATGGTTGCTAATTATATTGTTCACATGTTTAAGTATTAACAAGGTTGATACATGTTTTAATAGTTGGATAACTGATTCAACTCCCCACCCCCCCACCTCTTAGTTATCTTGGTGGACTTTACTTTCTAACAATTGGTATCAGAGCATTAGGTCCTTGAAGAAAAAGCTTATCAGCTTTGGGAGATCAATGACAAGTCACTTCATAAAAGAAAGTCCTAAATTTGATGGAGTTAACTATGATAGGTGGAAGCAAAAGATGAAGAATCTTTTTCTATTTATGGATCTAGTATATTGGTTGATGACAAAGAATGAAAGCGAGATTGTAGAAGAATGAAAACTTGAGGTATGCAGTGAAGTTGTAAAAGATTTGTTTATGTGTAATATGCTTGCTAGAGAAGCATTATTATCAACTCTTTCTAAGAAGGAATAAAATCATATAAAATATTTAGAGACATCTCATGAAATTTGAATAGCCTTAGAATCTACTTTTGAATGTGATAAGCATGCTAAATGAGTCATACTACAAAATTGGATATGTTTGTTTCAATATGCTAAAATGATGGAAGGTGAATCTGTGAGAAGCTATATTGGTAGAATATCATAGATTGGTGCAAGAATTAAATCTTGACATGGATCTAAAGATGAAGATGATATTATATGGAAGATCTTGAAGACATTGACACCACCATTCAGACAAGCAACATAGATGATTAAGTGATACCTTGCACTAAGAAGTTTACAAGAGAGACTTTACTTGGAAGATTGGAAGCAACTGAAGTAAGCTCAAAGTAATCTAGAAAATTTCCACAGTGGAAATAGCCTTTAGCACATTAAATTTTCATCCTTCTTTATCAAGAAGTACAAGCACTAGTAGAGACTATGCTAGTAGCAACAAATATAGATTTGAAAATGATAGAAGAATTGAAGAAGGAATTTCTCTACTTGTTAGAAGAGAATCAGATGGTAAGAGTATTTTTAAATGTTGGACTTGCAATAAATTTTTGTGATTATGCTTCTAAGTGTCCTAAAAGAGAGAAATTATAAGAATAATTTCAATCCTAGAAGACCTAGAGATTATTTGTATGTAAATGAAGATGATGAGTTTGAGGAAAGAGTTTAGAGTGAAAGTGATGATGAATTAAGATTTGTAGCTATGAAAGAAGAGAATCCTAAAAAAGAAATTAGAGAAGAAAAAGCCCTAGTTTAACAAGTTGAAAAGAAATTTGATTGTATTATAGACAGCGGGTGTTTACTTCATATGACTGCAGATATGAATAATTTTGTTAAGTTTAGAGATCATGATGGAGGAATTGTTAGAGTTGGTAACAATGCAACTTGTCACATTACAGGAATAGGGTTTATTACTCTTTATGGAAAGACTAACACTGATGATGTTTATTTTGTTTATGGATTAAAAAATAACCTGTAGAGTGTTGGATAGTTGGTTGATAAATCTTATCAATTGTAATTTATAGAGAAGACTTGCATTATCAAGGATAAATTGGTAAGTTGATTTGAACATATACAAGATCCAAAGGTAACATGTTTCAATTAAACCCTATTGAGATGACTTGTTTGGTTGCAAAAGTGGATAATAGTTGGCTATGGAAAAGAAGGTTTTGTCACATAAACTTTGATAATATTGTGAAGTCTATAAGTACATTTGCAATCAAAGATTTTCCTACAATCATGAAGCCTACTAATGTTGTTTGCAAAGAATGTATTATGGATAAGCAAAAGAAGGTTTATTTTCCTAAAGAAGTTCACTACCACAACAAAATTGTAAATTGCTCATACAAATTTGAGTGGTCCTACTAGAACAAGAGGACTATATGGTGAAAGGTACTTTATGATTATTTTTTATGATTTCACTATAATGATGTGGGTAGCATTTCTTAAAGAAAAGTCTGAGGCATTTCAAGTTCTTCAAGAATAGAGTTGAGAATGAATCTAATGTAAAGATAAAATGTTTAAGATTAGATTAAAGTGGAGAATTTAATTCTAGAGAGTTTAACATCTTTTGTGAAGAAAATGTCATTAAAAGATAACTATCAACACCCAAGACTCCTGAAAAAAATGGGATTGCAGAAAGAAGGAATATGTCTATAACTAAAGCAGCAAGAGAAATGATGTTTGATAATGATGTATCCAATATATTTTGGAGGGAAGTAGTCAATACAACAACATACACCATGAATGGAGTATAGATCAGAAGAGGTACAAACAAGACTCCTCATGAATTATGTTTTCGACATGCACCATCAGTAATGTATTTCAGAATCTATGGAAGTAAGTGTTATATAAAGAGAGATGATGATACTGGTAAGTTTAATGCAATAAGTGATAAAGGTATTTTCCTTGGTTATTCATTGAAAAGAAAAGCTTATAGATGTTTTAATCATAGAACTAAGAAAATTGTTGAGTCTGTAAATGTGAAAGTGGATGAAAAGTTTAGAGTTAAAGAGAGAGTGTTGGGTTATATTTTTGATGAAGAAGATGATAATCCTCAACCTATTAGAGATAATATTGAAGTTTTCTTTGAGGCTAACAATGACTTGTAGAATGATGCTCAAATCATTCAACAAAGAGAATAAAAAAGGTCAAAATTAAGAGAAGCAAGAGTTGAAATAGAAACTCCCATAGCAAATAGGAATTTGACAAAGAACCACCATGAGAATTAGATTATTGGAAGCAAAGACAAAGGAGTGATGACAAGAAACAAAATACAAGAGGAATTATGTTTGAGTTCTCAAGTTGAATCAAAGAGTGCAGATGAGGCATGCAAGGATGATCATTGGATTCAAGCAATAAAGAAAGAATTATATCAGATTGTGAAGAATGAGACATGGAATTGGTTCCTAGGCCTAAATACATGAATGTTATAGGAACTAAATAGGTATTTAGAAATAAGATTAATGAAGGAGGTGAAGTTATGAGGAATAAAGAAATAGTGGTATGAAAAGGATATTCACATCAAGAAGGTTTAGCTTATGAAGATACATTTTGGCATGTTTTTTATTAAGAAAAATAGGTTTTACAGGGATCTTGAAACCTAAGAGTTTTTACATAAAATCTAACATAATAATTTTAAATAGAGTCCAAACCCTATGCATCTACTTATAAAAATCCATAACAAAAGACAGGCCCGTGGCCAGGAAACAAAAGACGACTACCCTAAACTAAGAAAAGGATGAACCAAAAAATAAGACCTCTTACTATTAGTTCTCCCTATCTAGATCCTACAAATTTCCTACTACTTTTTTGGCACTCTAAATTTCCATGCCCGCATGTTCCTAGTTCAAGTCATTAGATCGTTCCACCAGGCCCCTAGTCTCTTTCATTTCTCCCTTGGTCTGCTTGAAGTCCATGCTGGCCTTTTCTTGATTTTCCCCACCAATTCCTACATTTTTTAGTGATTCACCTAGACTATTGATGTTCTCATTTAGAGTGTTCACACTAGTCAATTTAGCCCTAAATTTCAATGAGAAAAGGTTGCAATTTTGACCAGAGTTGGTCGAATAGATGACTAAACCTTTCGTCAATCTTTTTTAGTTTATTTTTTGTCACAGTTATTATGTGTCAAAATTTTGACTTTAAAAAGGTCAACTTACTGAGAAGAGGTTCGTCGATTTCCTTAGTCTAGCCTAAACTCTTATTTCCTCATTTGTGTCCATCGCTAGTCAAAATTTTGATGAACACCCTTGACTTTTTTGATGGTGAAGCCAAACCTTCGATGGTAAAAATGACCAACCATCGTCAAAATTGTGACCAAGATCCCTTCAATCTTCTATGGTGGTGCCATACCATGGATGGCAAAATTGGCCAACCGTTGTCAAAATTGTGACCAAGACCCCTTAATTTTCTACGGTGGTACCATACATTCGATGGTAGAGGGAAGACATGTTCATCTAAATTGAGACCAACATTTGGTAGAAATTTAGATGGTTTGTGTCAATTAATGCAAAAGCTTTGCACTCATAGGAGTCTTCTAAACTGCACAAAATTTGATTCTAAAGCATAATTGCTCAGTGCATGAGACTCAAGGTATCGTACACATTTCTACCTCCACACCATTTTTTTGTTCATCACATGATTTATTTCATACAAAACAATGGGAAGGAGGAAGAAATGTGCATGATATCTTGAGTCTCCACTGAGCAATTATGCTTTAGAATCAAATTTTGTGCGGTTTAGAAGGCTCCTATGAGAGCAAAGCCTTTGCAATAATTGGCACAGCTCATCTGAATTTTGGTTCTTGAGACACCATTGTTTGTGAAGACTACAAGGAAAAATAAAATTAGGAAAGAATTATTTATCAGGAATGAAAGCCAATAACACTAACTAATCTCTATTTTTCAAATAGATAAATGTGGCAAAAAAACTTACAGTCCCAATCACATTATCACAAGAGCACATATATAACTATAACCCCTTATTTGGCTGCTTTTTGATCAATTCCTTAGCAAGAGCATCCAGGACATAATATTAAAATGCAATCAATCATTGATCCTATTAGCTCTTTCCTACCACCAAGTTTGGAACATAGTAACTCTGTGGATAGAATCAAAGAAAAAAAATGCCATACATATGGATAAAAAAGACTACTAAGGAGCTAGAAGCTCAAGTGGCATTTTTAAAGGATCGGCTCAAGGCAGATTCATGGAAGATCTTGGCTAGCCTAGTCTCAATTTTTTCAACCTTGGCCTCATTCATGAATGAAAATGTTTTAGGGCATTAGAGACTTTTGTACCAGAAGTGTTATGCATAGTCCATAATATCATAGTCCAAACCTCAAATGTGATAAGATGTTTTGCTTGGAATCACAATTTCTTATGTCTTTTCTCCAAAAAACTTGCCAAAAACTAATAGTGTTTTGATTTGTCACTTTCATAAAAAAACAAAACAAAATATTATGATAGTTCTTCAAATTGTAGAGGAAAGCTACTTAGGATCTAACTATATCTAAAACCAACATAATTTACAAATATACACAATCCAAATATTATCCCTTGATGTTTTTTTTAATGCAAAGTTTTAACTCAACTATGTTATCAGCTTGGATGTAATACCAAACTATCATTAGGCTAAAGATTGCAACAAGATTTACAAATGCAAGGAGAACTACGCAACCAAAGTAGAAAATGACATGAAAAGTTAACAATCTATCAATTGACACCTCTATATGAAATATTTCTAGCAATTGAATTGTACTATAGAAACAAATATTTCCTTAAATTTGACACCTCACCAATTGTAGTTCATTTGCATCCATAATGGCTTCAAAAAAGTTGAAAGCTTACCATTTGCCAAGAATACAAAAGGCACACATAGTTCAGCTACATCAATAAAAGTAAAGTTATTTGAATGTTCAAAAAATGTGAAACTTCCACTTAATAGCTAGAAAAGCCATATCCTTAGTATACATAATCTTTGATGGAATGTTCATAAGTGAATAATTTTCTCTAAAAGCTCAAACTTATGCACAAAGAAGCACCATGCTCTTGAAAAATAAAGGCACAAAACTTATGGTGGTGACCAAAACAATTCAACCATAAAATTAACCCAAAAAACTTAAAATTTTTGGAAAAAGTACCTACTTGTGTTTGTCAAATATTGAACCAAAAGATTTTAACCAAACAAGCAGCATCAAGAAATGATTTCAGCATAGAAATGATGTTATGATGTGGAGAAGTAATCTAAAATGCATCCATCTTCTTATAATATAACTTTTCATAAATCATTCTTGAATATATAGCCTAGATTTCCAAGTAAAGACACTACCATGGAACGTCCATCTTTTCAATTTTAGTTAATTGATAAAGTTTATGTGCAATTAGCCATCTTATGCCTTACTATTGTCTTTCTTCTACTAGTTCCATATTAGCCTTTGATTGGAAAAAAAAACTACTACAGGTATCCTTGTATTTTTTGTTAAAACAATAAATGTAATTCTAAAGCAGAACTTGAATGATGCAAACCAGCTCCTTAAACTCAGGAGGTAAGAAAAGGAATTGTTGAGGAAAAAAAGTCCAATTGATGATGTGGTGAAGATTATTCATGATGCCTTACATTCATATTGATGCATCTTTTTCCCTAGAATAGCAAATGAAACTACTGACAGACTCATTCAAAGATCACTCTGCACACCTTGAACAAAAAGCATAAAAGGTCATAATGAAGATGAATGATAAAAGAAAAGTTAAGAGATGTAACAAGTGCACTAATGCTCATACCATGCTACAAGAAAATCTAAAGAAGGTTAGAGTGTGTGTCAAGAATACTACAAATCTATTCAAGTATAGTTTGAAATGGAAAGACTCTATCAAGCACATCAACGCACAAATGGACTCAATTGAGACCCATATTTTGCTAATGGACACATGATTTAGAGGAAGAAAATGATGTCTCTCCTATTTTAGACTAGTCAACTTCATTCTCTGCTAGATATATTACAAGAGAAAAAAAAATCAAATTAAGAAAGAATTTCTTCTATTAAGGGAAGCAATTGATCAAATGATGGTGACTTTATCTTAGGTTTCGAAAGGCACATAATAGATTGAGAAGAAAATGTAGAAAATAGATAATGTTGATATTGCAAAAGATCTTTTCTTATAATTTAATGTCAGAATAGGATTCTATCTTTAACCATTTCCTCATGGGAATCTACTTTTGGATTGTTGAAGATACAATATAATGGCATATTACCTAACATATAAGACCCAACTTTGGTGGTAAGATATTTTTGAATTTGTAATACACTAACAAATGAGGAATACAGTTTTAATTTCTATTGCATTCATTTTTGGTGCATTCCCTAAGGGGGAATTGATAGGGATAGGGGAAGCTAATGTAAATATTGAAGTCATGAATTGCAAAGAAGGATATGTGGGTCTAGATATAGATATGACTTTTTGTATTATAGGGAGTAATGTATGGTAACACAAAGTCCATACAGTCTTTTAGAGGACACCCTTTGTCCTTGATGTCAAGGGGGGTGAATATATGATGTTGTGAACAGTCCACAAGTGTTGTAATAAATGACGAAGTGGGATATTGATGTAAATATGTATGTTGGGTTGCCATTAATGTCAAACTTGTCATTGATGTCAACTATGATCCAAAAGGTGTGTTAGGGATATTTCTACCTGTTCTAGAGTGGTACAATGACAATAGTCCCTACACCAAGGAGTTTTGGTTGTCACGATATCATAGTGAAATATCTACTTCAAATTGACATTGGTTTAGAGTATAGCTCATCTAAATCCTTCTTCAAATTTTACATGTCTACTCACACAAGGTGCACATGGAGAAAGTAAGCTCTAGAAGTTAATGAACCTTGATCTTACTTATCTCCATACTCTCAATAGAAGATGGCAGAAAAATTGATAGCAAAGATGTAGCAACAAAGGGATGATTTGGAGAAACATTATGAATGGATATAGGCTATAAACATGAATCCAAATTAGAATATCACATAATATCATATAAACAACAACTTGTAACCATAGCTTCATGATCATACCATTGTATCATCATATACTTTAAGTTCAACATCAAAATAATAAAATATTAAATGATAAATCATAACATCAAGTTCAAGTAAAGGAAACAAAGCCTGTATAACCATATTTGTTTGTCATACCCTTTTTGCAAGGAACTCAAAAATTATTCAATTTAAACAAGTATGAACTATAAGAGACTAAGAAAGAAGGAAAGGGTGTTACCTCACCAAGATGATATTAATAATGAGACAAAGAACCATGAAGGCTAAATCCAAGGAGACCAAATCTGAACATCTGGGTTCATTCAAATTCAAAAATTGGTTTACCTTCATTGCACTATCAAGTCAACAACATGAGCATTATTTTGTGTCTAGAGTGTCACCAATGTTTTTAAATGTAGAATGAAATGGTTGTAAGTATGCATTTATACCACATGTAAATGATTTTGAGATACAAACCTATGTAATCCAATCTCCTAAGGAATAGATAGCACCACTTATTGCCATCTTTGCCAAAATAGGATTTGTCATAAAGTGATGTTAGAATAGTTACTAATATGGTCATAAATTATGTTCTTATAGTAAAAGAATACTTTGACATAAGAAAAAAATTACACAATATTAAAACATGGCATTGTGCTTTAAAAACTGAAAAGGTACCTATAAGGAAGAACCTCATTTGGACTTGCTAATTGGTTGTCACTATTAACTATAAGCTTATCTTTAAAGTTTGAACTTCACTCTACTAAACAAGGCCAACCACGTGAAGGTGGAAGCTCATTTGGCCCCTTCCCCCCCTCAACATCACTCTAAATTCCCCATTAACATTTAATAACATTTATTCATTCATCCATTTTTGAAATATAACATCCAATCATTATAATCACATGATAACATTCATTAACACATAAAATTCATTAACACACAACATTCATGAATAATTCATTAACACAAAATTTGTTAACACACAACATTCATGAATAATTCATTAACATGCAACATTCATGAATAAGTCATTAACACATTAAACTCATTAACAAACAACAATCATTTCTTTTTGGCTTTCTTGCTTTTTTCTTTCATAAAATTTCTAAGAGGAATATCAATGTCCTCATCATCCCCCTCCTCTACTAGTTCTAATCACAATGTATGTCTCCTCCTCATTTGTTGAGGAACATGAGGCCGCTACACCAAAGGGAAGTCCACTACAATAACAAGTACTTCATGAGTTAAATTCACACCATTTTATATTATTGAATTACGAGTTTTTATTTAAGTAAAAGAACTATAAATAAAAAAATTAATTTAAAAGAACAAAACATAGATTTTCTTTACCTAAATGTGCGACATGATCTACCTGTTGATCAATCTGAACATCCTCTAGCACTCGTTCAGCACGACATGATTCTATATCCTCTAAAATATACACAAAAAGGTTACACCAAGTTCAATTAAAGATGTGAAATTGTATTAATAATTACATAATTAGTTTTAAATAGAAAATGAGCAACTCCATGGATAGTACAATGCACATCAGGGGCTTCATGATGCAGTGTATGATCTGTGTCATGATTAACAAGCTACATTGCAATGTCATGCGCATTATTATCAAATAGAGTGTTGCTCAAGTATTCAATTTTTTTTGGCATATTTACCTATGTACATGATGTGGGACACTGTTCACTAGGGCCAGTGGAAGGTTGTTGTAAGCATTCAGCCACAGCTACATAGCCTTGCTTGAAGGCAATTCTTTTGTGTTCTTTTGTGGCCTCCAGATTAAAATTAGTGCCCTACATTTTTTTATTAATTAACAAAATTATTTTCATTTTATAAATGATTTTTCTCTGCAATTCATTTTTTGCTACTTACAACTCGTGCTTTGATTTTAGAATATCTCCCAGAGCCAAGTCTGTGCTGCCCAATCTTTTCTAGCCTGGCCTTTGTTGCCTTTGATGTGCCTGCAACCTATGAAAAGTTTGAAATATGTTAGATGATATAAATATAGAGATCAGTACTAATTAGTGCACTATTACATTAATGTACTAGTAGTTAATACTATTGCATACCTTCTCACATTTGCTGGTGTAATTCCTCTATGACCATCCCATTTCTCCTTTGCATCCAAAATGAACTCATTCCATTCCCTCATTGCATTAAAGGGAGGATGCTCATACTTCAAGTTTAGGATGAGACTCTTTCTATGTGAGTCCCTCACAACCTTAAGATGTTTGCAAGCTTTTTGTAATATTTTCTTTTGATAAAAAATATTAATACTAAACTCATGCTCTAAATCTTTGATGAGCTGATCTTTTATTTATTTTTCTTGCAAGTTCCACCTTTTAAGAAAAAACACAAAATTGTTAGATATAGCTAGTAAAAGAAAAGACCTCAATGAAAGGAAAAATGTTGCATCAATTAATGATATGAAAAAAATAGTGGGATAAAATTAGTTCACTTATGATGTTCCACCTTTTACATATGGTGGGCCCAAATTTTTGCAGTGTGAGGTCATAAAGCTTCTTATAAAATGTAACATTACTTGCAAAAAAATGTCATGGGATAATCAATCCAAAGCTTCTTATGAATAGGTAAATGCATATTACAATATAAAAAATAATTATTTAAAGTACCTAGAATCTTAGGACATTTTAAAAGCATCAATTCATCATTTTCAATCAACAATGACATTTTCATAGCTCTCGTGCTAGAAACACAGAAAGCTCTAGGAAATGATGGTGAATTATCACCAATACATGCACTATGATTTGTATCTAGCATAGCAGATGGTGCATCCACTATGTGATTCACCCAAGATTAAAGTACAAATTATCAACTCATAATTAACACAAAACCAAATATAGCAAAATAAGGATTTACTAGCTGGGCATCCCCTTGTTGCCAACATTGCAATCGACAATCTAGTATGGACGTCAATCAACCTCCTAGGAGTCTCCTGCACTTGATGACCTGAACAATACATTGTTAGCAAAGACATTCTAAAATAATAAAATTAAGAGTTAACTTAAGAATTTTTTGAATGTTCAAAATAAAAAATTCCTTGTAACTTGTCAACTAAGAGATTATTTTACTACTAGCAGTCGGGTGTCTGCTAGTACCAGCCTCACCGTGTTGTCCTTGACTAGGTTTTCGATTAGTTGCCAAAAAATCCTATAACAAGAACACATATTACATATTTTACTTCACAAAATAAAAGATTATAAAATATAAATCTTTATTGAACTTTTGTTACAACTAAAGATTCATTACTACTTACTTCATAACAATGAGCTTGCACTCTCAAATCAAATAGCCTCTTCATCATCTCCTCGGATGGAATATTTGCTTCATCCAAAATTATCATTATTTCTAAATTTATTTATTTTATTTTTTTCTTCAACATAATTGTTACATTAGGTGTTTCTACAATATCATCAACAGAAGGGGTGGCTATTGGCTCTATACTTACTGCAGGGGCTTTTCCCTTATCCTGAACATCAAATTGTGAGAGGAATATCAATAAAACTATCATAAAAACTTTAAAACCATAAATAAAATAACATAATAATATAAAAAATTTCAACTATCTAATTTTTACAATTTCAATAAGGTTTACCCTTGCTGAAGAATAGGTGGGAGTAGCATCCTCATGGCCTCTATCATGTTTGGGATCCATATCGTTTTGTCACAAAGATAAAACATAAAAACTTCAGCTAAATAAAAGAAATAGATAGCAAAAAAAAATTTATTAACAAAATGGTATATAGTACTTACAACCCTCATCATAGTAATTTTTTTTGTATCTATGCGATTTAAATGGTAATCTATTAGTAGTTCTTCCCCTGCACTTATTGATTTTATTGCACAAACAAAAACTTCATTCCGCTCACGTGCCTCAAATATGCAATTGGATTGCTTAGTAGCTGAGGAAGGTCGCGTACTATTTATAAAACTTGCAATATTACCTATTGCTTTTGGTCTCCATTTTCTTTCCATTGTATATAATTAGCTAATGCTGCATACCTACACATACTTTTTTTTTATCGAACAATCTTCATCCAATCATTGTAATTGTAACATGGACTGACATACTTGAACAATTTGACAACTTTTTTGTAACATACCTTTATCTCATCCATGGAAAATATGCCCAAACCATGTAATGAGGATTGAGCAATGTGATATATCCTCTCATTAACACAAAAATCGATGTTAATTGGAGGTAGCTCATTGGGTACCCATTCTTTCTCAATGTGTGTGTACCAAAAAGGCACCTTTTTGTCACCTTTGGTCTCATAATCATAAGAACATGACCCCCCATTAGCAAGGAAAAATTTCATGTGTTTATCAAAAAAATTTCTAATCTTTTGACCTCTAGTTGATCTCCCTATTTTAGTTGTACTACATGTAGAGCTTTCATCTACCATTTCCTCATTTCCCTCATTCGATGTAGATAGATCTAACAAGTACCTATTTGGTGGGTCCTGCAATCCATCAAATGGAAATTTGATAATATTTAAATAATATATATAGAATAATCAAGTCATGACTCATACGTGCAGTTCTTCTTTGTCTATACATGAGAGATATAAAATGTAGTAAGTTGAAAGTGATTATACAATTATATTTCTATATGGACCTTCTTTGT
The DNA here is from genome assembly GCA_028749045.1 of Cupressus sempervirens. Taxonomy (NCBI): domain Eukaryota; kingdom Viridiplantae; phylum Streptophyta; class Pinopsida; order Cupressales; family Cupressaceae; genus Cupressus; species Cupressus sempervirens. Next base: position 401,264,248 of record CM053783.1, on the reverse strand, counting down.
CTATATATACATTACATGATTATATAATATGTCTATTTATAACATACGTGCTCAATGATAAGCAAGAAGAATATAAGAAAATTATGTCTATTTATTAACTTATACCTGTTGATCCATGTCACTATGCACGATCCACGCCAAAGGGGTCAAATTTCCTGCATATGTTAATCATTTATCTTAAGTTAGCTAAAAATTACATGATACATGTATGCTACAAATAACTTAGAAGAAAATGTGAACAATATGCAACATCATAAACATGAAGAAATTTACCTTATATATGGAATGAAAGATCATCAACAAAAGGGGTGACGATGTCTATAGTCAATTGCCTATTTGCAAAAAAGGTGATAATCAGACACAATATAAACATTTTTAATTATAAATAACATATGTTGTAATCATTAGAATTGAACACAATAAATATGTAATCAAATTTCCTACATGTGTTAATCATTTATCTTAAGTTAGCTAAAAATTACACGATACGTGTATGCTACAAATAACTTAGAAGACAACATGAACAATATGCAACATCATAAACATGAACAAATTTACCTTATATATGGAATGCAAGATCATCAATAGAAGGGGTGATGATGTTTGTAGTCAACTGCCTATTTGCAGAAAGGGTGATAATCAGACACAATATAAACATTCATGGTAATTATAAATAACATATGTTGTAAACATTAGAATTGAACACAATAAATATGCAATCATTACAATTGAAAGCAATAAATCATGTCAATCATTTCATTGATCATTTCAATTAAGTCATTGATTATATTCTTCTTCATCATCCTCATCCTCATCATCATCATCATCATCACCATTATCACCATCATCATCGTCATCATCATCACCATCATCACCGTCATCATCGCCATCATCATCACCATCATCACCATCACCATCATCATCATCATCACCATCATCATCATCATCATTATCACCATTATTTTCATCACCATCATCTTGATCTTCATCATCTTTAATATCTTCTTCTTCCATAACATTATACTTTATCGGCCTTCCTCTTGGATCATGTCTAACAACAAATGACCAACCTTGTTTATGTGAAACCTTTGAGTAAAAAACTTGCTCACATTGGCTTGGAAGAACATAGGGCTCATCTCCAACTGGCTCAAACAATCTTGTATTAATCATTGCAAATCCATTATCATGTTGAATAACTGTTCTATCTGGATCATTTTGATTTAGTCATAACCTGTACCATTTGATGACGAATAGAACTACTTTGAAGGAGTTAAAGTTGCAATCAATTATATCATCCAAGATGCCATAGTATTTATTTTAAGATTTTTGAGGATGTATGTCATTTCTAGATGATATATTGGTGACCTCAAAAACTTCAGTTATCCCAAAATTACAAGTTTTCTTTGTGTCATCCAACTTTTTTATGCAAAATTTGTGGCAATGATAGTACATAGCTCTATGCTGCTTGACCTACAATTTTTGAAGCATGTGTAAATTATTTGCATCGTGAGTTCATATGAAACATACGTGGAGTTATGATCATTAATAAATTTGTATGTACCTCTCCACCTCTTAAACCCTTTACTAGATCAACTACCATCAGTGTAACATTGGAATCTCCATTATGATGAGCTTCTATAACCAATGAAGCAAAACCTTCCCATGTTAATAAGAAATCATTTTTTTGACATCGTCCAATCCATACCATCATCCAATCAAGATTGTTCACAATATACAAATGTATTGCATCCCACTCTTGACCACCTGTATCAAAAAAAATACACCAATTATAAATAACTTATATTGAAGATTTATAAAAATTAATTAACTACAATAACATCTTAGATTTACCTCTCACTTTTCTCGATCTACCTTTGCCCATCAAGTACTCCCTTTTGAATTTATTAATTGAGTTGGGATCCCAAATATGATCTACATGGATCTTTATTGCAAATTTAGGAAGATATCCACTAGTGTACACCATGGTCTGGTATACCATATATCCCTCCACCATAGAACCCTCAGGATGTGCTCTCTATTGAACCAAGCCTTTCAAAAATTTCAAGTGCCTCTCAACCATCCATGTTGACCTGGTTGGTATAGGTGTACACAATTCAATCTCCTCAACTTGATGTATGAGGTAGTGTTCTTGTGCATTGAAAAAACTTGGAGGTAGACACTTTTGCATTTCACACATAAGAAGAGGAATTTTTCTCTTCCAATATTTTATATCTTCTTTAGATGACAACCACCTCATGTATTTTCCAAGATCATATATAACCTATTTGACATTGTTGGCAAAGTGGTGTGGGAGAGATAGAGGTAGAATGTACTGCAATATTTGTAAAACTATCTTGTCAATATTTTATAAAAGAATGCAATTAAAACTACATGCAGTATAAAAATATATAGTGAATACAAAATAGCATGAATTACCTTAATAAATGTATGTCAATTGTGTGTTTTCAACCCTGGCCCAAATTCACTTTCCTTTGATATGAGATTGTTTATGTTCACAGAAAATCCTATGTGAAATCATATTTTTTTATGACTTCTTTTATAGCATTTCTTTGTTGCTTTGACAATAACCAACTAAGGGCACTTGTATCAATCTTGTCTCCATTATTATTTGATCGAATGTCATTTTTCATTGCATGGTTGGATTATTCAATGTCACTACAAGTTTTGAGAATTTGGTCTATCACACCTTTCATCCAAGATTTTCCATAATGTCTCTATTACATTCTTTCCAATATGCATAGTATCAAACAAATGCACAATTAGGAGTTGCTCAAAGTATGGCAACCTAGCAAATTGTGTAGGATAATTTTTTAGTCCTTTTGGAAGTTGGTCATTGATGCCTTGACAACCTTCACAAGCATCAATTACATCATCAGTAAAAAAAACACAATATCAAAATATAAATTTGAAACAAAAACCTCGACGATTTATTTTATTATATGCTAACTTCCATAGTCGAGGTGTCATTCTCTGTGGCTTTGATGTAGTCTCTTCTTTCCCATTGAAAAGATGTTTTTTGGTAATTTGGTACTTATTATTTCTGTGCAAAAAGTGTCTATTCTCATCGAACACCTGCTTTCTTCAACTTTTTGAATGGCGAGATTTTGTCTTTGGACCACAAACTAGACACGCAAATTTTCCCTTTGTCTAAAGACCTACAAGATCATGTATAATTTGATTAAATATGTTAACTTTGTGTTGTCACTATAACATACCAAAAAAGAGGTGTTAAGAAGAGAACATACCACAAAAATGTGTTAGCCCAGGGGCATCATGTATTGTCCATACAAGCATTGCATGAAATTGAAATTGTCTTTGTCCTATTGGTCTATAGATGTCATACATAGTAACCCCATTTCATAACACCATCAACTCATCAATAAGGGGTTCAATATATACATTGATATCTTTAACTTGGTACTTACCTAGTTGAATGAACAAAACATTACATAATTATTATGACCACTTTGATGGATTAGTAATAATAAATTAGTTTAGATGACCATTAAAAAAAAATTATACTTGGAACAATCAGTGTCAACATTATGTACTCTCTCTTTATGGACAACCAAGGAGGTATGTTATTGTTGATAACAAAAATAGGCCACATCGAGTAAGTAGATCTCATCTCTCCAAAAGGATTGACACCATCTGCTGCCAATGAAAGCTTGAGATTATGAGGTTCTTCTTTAAAGTGTGGCCATTTTTTCTCTATTTCTTTAAATGCCAAACCATTTGTAGGCATTCACATAATGTCATCTTAACTTCTAGTCTGTGCATGGTAATCCATAAATTGTGCCAAGCTAGTGCACCTAAATAATCATTGCAGACGTGGAATAATAGAAATATGTCAAAGAACCTTGTGAGGCACCTTTTTTTGTTAATCAATCTTATTGATATCTACTAATATGAAAAATAGGGCATTGTGTTGCAAATTCATGTTATTTATGATATATAATATGATTGTTCAGATATGCATGTATTGTTTGATACTCCATTCCAATATCTTTCATGATGGAAGATAACTCTCAGTACGAGCGAGGTAGAATGTTTGATGATGGTAACAAACACTCCCCTATCAACCTATGACCAAAAATATAATTTGTAAATTTAAAGAATATTGATTGCTACACAAACCCAATGTTAATTTTAAGGGAACTATGAGTAAAATAATAAAAGAAGATGACATACCTTAACATACGTGTCATTGCTACGTTGGATAAACCATTCATAACCTTCAAGTTCACCAACAACAATACAACGGCAAGAAGAGTTGTTTCAGAGCCTTCATATAGGGACTTGTGTGCCTTCTCAAGTATAGGTACATCAAGCTCTACATCAACATCATCATCATCATCATCATCTTGATCATCATGATCTTCATCATTGTCGTCTTCTTCCATGGTATCATTACCTTCTACTTCAATATTCACACCTCCATGTTCCCTCATTTGGAAATCTGCATTCTCTGAATTGTCATGGTCCATAACATGAAACTTAGGGATGTTGACCTATATGAAAATGGTGACACTATATTAGCCATGACCATGATGTTATCATCAAATCATGTCTTATGTATTTTATAAATTATTAAAATGCATACCAATGGATGATATTCATTTCCCCCTTCAATGTGACCATGTTGCCTACAATGTTCCTCAGTTTTTTTGATTAGATATCTTCAATTCTTTAAGCCCTTACAAATATTGCAAGGAAAATAACATTTTCCATCACCTTTTCTTTTTAAGTTAGACCACAATCTAGCAATTGTCTCCCTATTTTTTTGTGAATTGATAACGTCAGACATGGTCTTTCTTGAATGGAATGACTCGTTGGTGGAAGAAGGATGATTTGTTTACAACCTACACATGGAGTAGTAAGAGAAAGACACATATAGAAATGAATACTAAAGTGAGACAAATAGAAAGAGGTATAGATAGAGAGATAGATTGATAAAAAGATAAAGAAATATAAAAAATGAAAAGAAACAAATACTTAGTTGACCTTCCATAACTCTACCTCTACATATTGCACTTGCTACATAGAAGCACTTCCTATGAAAATGAGCAACAATAGCCAAGAAGGGAATAGGAGAGTCCATTTGGCTCAAGAGGAGGATGCACAAAGTGACCAAGCGACAAGAGGAAATGTTGATCTAGAGAGAGGAGAGTCTCTAATGTTCAATAGAACCCTACTGGAGACTATCATAGAGCAAGAACCTCCCCAAAGAAAGACATTATTTAGATCTCTTTACAAGGTAAGAGGTAAGGTCTACAAAGTTATTGTAGATTTTGGTTCAACTGATAATATATTCTCAGTAAAAATGGTAGAGAATCTTGGATTGAAGAAGTTGCCTCATCCTAATTCCCTTATAAGGTTTCATGGCTAAATAAGGAGTAGCCAGTCATAGTAAATGAACAAGTTCATGTTCAATTTCAAATAGGGGAGTACAAAGACAAGATTGTCTGTGATGTTGCAAAAATGGATGCTTGTCACCTATTGTTAGGTAGGCCCTAGTAATTTGATGTCAATTTTGTAAAGAAAATGCAATTGGTAGGCATAAGTCAAGATTCTATAACCTATACTGACATCCCCCTACATGTGCCAAAATGGGAGATGCAGAGGTCACTGGGTTGCTACTTATTCATTTCAAAAAAGGATGACACTTCCTAAGTAAGCAATGTGATAGTGTTGTAGAAGTTGGATTTCACATTGCAAGATGTGGTGTTCTGTCCCTCCAGTGAGTTTTTCTTGGAGCATCTTAAGTATGGAAAATCCTATATAATGTAGGAGACCTTAGCTGAGGATAAGATGATGTAGAGAGGCCTTACAAACTTGGGATTGCAATGGTCTTGGAATTTTTTGGCCTCCAAATTGATGCAAAGCATCCAATACTTTTTCCAAATCGGCAACAACCCAAAATTTAGATAATTCAAAATTCATTTTACTTTCATAAAATTGTCAGGAAGGTGAAAATGATAACATCCCCAAAGGTTATTTTCCTTATCCTTAGACCAACTATAATCTTTAAATCAGCAACGAAATCTACATGTGAAATGCTTCAAAGAAAAATATGACATATACTATCGAAACCAAATCTTGCATATTCCATAATCTATTCTCCTGGGATTTGTATCAAAGATAAAAAATTCTTATTATCTAGATTTGGAACTATCTAGTGACTATAGCTAATATTTTCAATTCTTCATAGTAGCACTCAATTCAATCAATGACAAAAATTATATTTAAGAAAAACCCACTAGTCTTGAAAAAAATTAACAAATTATGACCACCTGATACCAATAATGAATCGATTGATTCCTTAAATCTATTTCAATATTATTCACCATCCACCAATGGTAACTTCCAATTTTTTGTAGGAGCATCTCTTCTACATGAAGTTTGCAAGCTATATTAAGATATTTGGAACCCAAAAGATTATCCATTATGTGTTGAGATTTTTATGTAGATTGTTTAATTCCAAAGATAAAGTTTGCAAAGGCCTTCAACTAAAATATATAAGGAACCAAACTTCTTGACAAGGTGAACCAATTAGTCCAAGTAGTTTAATTTGTAACTGCATTGTTTCAAGTTAAGGGGAGTCAAGAGGGAAGCTTAAATGTGAATTTATTTTTAGACCCTCTGGCTATTGACTTGCATGGTCAATCTATTCATTTTTTAATAGAAGTTATAAGATTTTAATTTAGTTTATAATTTTATCTTGTTTCAATATTCTTCTTCTCTCAAGTTGTCAGGCATGGATTCTAATTTTGATATTTTTCTATTTTCTATCAATTTTGTGATTCATGATTTGGGGTACAAGATATGATTTCTATTTGGAACATAAATTGACTCAAATAATCAATCTTCACAAGTTGGAAGTTTGTATTTTTGAATATGGACATCCCAACTCACAACAATCTATTAACTTTGTAGTGGACTGTAAATCACAGTTCATTAGTTAGTTCTTATTTCTTGAAACTATTCTTATATAACTATGAAAAAAATAACTTGTTTGGGTTAATATTGTTTTTTTTTTTTGATAGAATATGAATAGATATCATATATATTTGTTTACTTTGAAGAATAATATCAGGTTTATAATATTTGGTATATGATTTTCAATTTATAATATCAACCTCATATTGTGTTGAAGTCCGATTCCAGATTTAGAAATAGATCTAGGGAGACTTGACTCATTGATTTTTATTATTTGTTTGCCAAGAAGTTGGATTTGAGGAAATATGGTCTTCTACATATCAAATAAAGAAAGATGTGTGGAAGGATATGCCTAGAATATCTGTAATGGTGCAGGAGCACCTATCCAATCACCTAAGTCCTCCTTGGAACCAAATGGAGTTAGAGGATCAAAATCATCTTTGAATGTTAATTGGGAAATATTGAAGCCAATAATGGCAATTTGTAATAATCAATTTGATTTAAAAGTTAAATGTCCTAGAAGTCCTAGTATGGACTTAGGACTAACATATTGTATGGGTGGCCAATAGTGCCAAATAGGGATCTAGATTGATTTTATGGGTCAATTAGGTCCTAGGAAAAAATTAGAATAAATATTGATAAGTTAGAATGAGAAAATAATAAATAAAACAATAGTTAGAAATTCAAAAAAAATGAATATTAACAGTTATATGCAAATTGGAGGGAAAATGAGTTTTAAGGCATAAAACAAATTGTAAACACTTATAGCCACTTGGGGTTGGTTATGGAAGTTGGGAAAAATATTATAAATAACCTTTAAGACCTAGAAAATGGGGATGGTATGAATTGGTGAAGTATTTTGTACAGACTGTGAGGAAGAAGGCAATAAAAAAAATTTAAGGTTTTCTTGCATTCTTGGTATCCATTTGATGTGTTGTTGATTTTGAATCATTTCTATGGCTCAAGCATATTGCATTTGATCATTTTGAATCACATTTATCTTCCTTATATCAATTTTTGGCAAATTATATTGACTAGTCTATTACAAGTGTTGGGGTTTGCATTGATTTGGAAACATGAATTAAGAATTCATCCCTAAAATGTGATTACTGTGACTTGGGATGAATCCATGACTTGTATTATGATAAAATAACCTTATAAATGCAAGAATGAAGGAAATATTGTAGGTGATCACCTTGAGAAGTTGATTTGTATGTTGAAGGACTGAATTTGTGGAAGGATTCCTTAAGGAAATGCTTAGTTGGGAGCAGTAGCCATTAATCTACTTGAAAAATATATAGTTTTAATGAATTGTATAATCTTCTATTGTCCTATGTATGGTGAATCAATCATTGGTTAAGTCTAGAAGTGCTTGGAGAGGGTACATTGAGGAGGCCCTAGCCTTAAGGGCTTGTTGAAGACCAAATTGGAGATTTGATAGTTGCAGAGACCTTAGAGTCATTTTGAGTTGATTTTTATTTGTTTGGAGTCATATTAGAAGATTGCTAAAAGTTTCATAGTTGGGGAATAAATATAAGTTATAGTTGCTTTGTTAAATGACCATCTTTTTTGAATTGTTGTTAGCTATTCACCACCTCTGTTGTCCTCTCTCTCTCTGCATCATGTAACTTTAGCAGGAGTTTGTGGAATCACTCTTTCCATAGAAAAATATGATTTAGATACAAAAATAGTGGCTAGTTAGGAAATAAAATTAGGATTCCTGATATGAGATATGTCCTCTAAATGAATTTCTTAAATAACTATTGACATTGAGGGTATGATAGAATCAAACTCATTTATTTCCTCAACATGTCTAGGTGGAAGGGTTTCCAATTGAGTATCTAGCAAGATACCTTTTGGTTTTTTAATCATCTCCTATATCTTCTTCTTTTCCTTTTTAGAGCTCCTTTCTCTTTCATGCAAAACCAAGGATTTTTCTTTCCTACTACTAGCTTCTCCTTGTGCCAATTCTGCCTCTTTTGATTCATCTGTAGTCCTTAATATTGGACATTGATGGAGGAGCCAAGAAACATGTTTTGATTGTAAAAAAATAGAGTTACTATTATTTCATGTTTATCCTTCGACACCACTTCTTGTTTCTTCTAAATTGTTGATGACTCTTGAACTCTTTTAACTTTGAACTACTTTTGGAACTATCACTGTTCTCATGGAAAAGAGGTAGGCACAATTCTTGCATAACTAAGGTGACAATTAGTATGAAATTTAATGGTTGAGTGGCAATAGAAGATATAAATTCAGGGATAGTTTCTATAGTCACTCCTATAGCACCATATTCTTCACACATTCACATATCAAATATATATATTGGGCTCTTGTGTGTCGACAATGCATAAACACTTGAATATGTCTCCTAGTTAGTTCAAATTTACTTTGCATTGTTATCCATGACTTACTTTCTATTTTCATTTCTTAATCTGGTTATTTAGTTATGCCACAACCTATTTTGAGTTATGAAATATGCCCACACTGTTAGGTGCAAATGTTTTATTCAAAGTTTGAAACTTACAAGAATTGGCATGCTCATTCAAAACCATGTAGCATATTCAACAATATCCTATTGTAAAGAAAAAATGTATCAAGATTAACATCAACACTAGAATATAAATTCACATCTTTTTTGAATCTGACAAATATAATTCTCAGTATACCATTATCAAGCATAAGATCACACTAAATAACATCATCTACTCAAAAATAGAGAAAAAATAAAAGGTAACCATAACATTTACTCATAATTTGAAAAACAAGATCACAAGTACATATCTATCAATGAAACTCCCAAATAAGATATAATTTGCTAAAAGCATAAAGTTAGCATACAATTTGAGATTTAAAATTTGTGAAGATAATTAATTTGTATAGTCAAATAGTTCAAATAAAGTATATGTTGTAGTCTTCCACCAGTCAATAGTGCTACTATGGTCCATGACAGACTTATGAAGTCTAAACTATCAACAGTTAAATAGTTCATTAGGTAGCAGTATAGTTATGAAGAATGCTACATTTATTTTAGCGCAAGACTTCCAAAATAATAGTACTAAATATAAGGTGCAATTAATGATATAGACAGTTCACCTGTAAGAGTACCCTATTCCTTTATAGTTACTCCCTTTTATAATGTTTAATGTGAATATATCAGGAAGTTTTAGGGCCAGTGTTATTCCTATCAATTGCCACAACTTTTACAAGTTCATCTGAGGAGTTGGAGTGCTCTATAGAAACACAAGCTGATAATTTGATAGCTTTAGATTTAGTTAGTACAAAGCAAATAGACTTTGGTGAAATGTTGGATGTTACTCTCAATCTGAAGTACATTATAAAGTTTGTTTCAAATGATTTCATTGATCAGGTTTGGATTGTGTTGGGAATATGGCAAGAAAGAATACCATTCCAATTATATATTTTGACCTATAGAAGATAGACAATCTGCTAGACACAAAATTCAATGTAGTAGTACAACCCATTTTACATATCACACAATTAGTAAGGTACCTCACCTTTAGAGCTATGAATTTTTCCCCATATTTTACATATCACACTATTAGTATGGTACCTCAACTTACAAACCCTCCTATTTAGACCCTCATAACTAGGGCTTCCTCAAACTACACCTTCCCCCAATCAATGATTGTTTAAACAAGAAGGTATCATTAGAGAAGTCTTCCCCCAATCAAAGATGAAAAGAACAATGTAAACAATCAAATTATTTTTCAAATTTCATTGTTTAGCAAACTACCCATTCCCATCCTTGTAAAATAGAAAATTTTTTGCTATTTTTCAACTCACCTAATCACCTATTTTTCAACTCTATCAAATCTTCAAACGAGGGTTTAAATTTTGCTTAAACAAAGGTAATTTTGGTTTGTTTAGGTCCAAATTTAATTTATACATTAGCAAGTATCAAATTAGGGCTTCCCCAATGATTAGATACCTTTAATAATGGGAGTGTTGAAATGTATGCTCAAAATGCTACAATGTATGCTCAAAATATTGCAATGAAATGTTGTAATGTATGCTCAAAATAATCCTAGAAATTCAAGTTTAGGGCTACACTACAAATCCAAAATGCTCCAAAATACTGCACTAGAAATTCCTTAGTTAGAGAGAGAGAGAGAGAGAGAGAGAGACAAAGAAATCCTCAAGTGAAATGCACAACTAATCACATTTGCCAAAATGCTCAAAAGTGAAATGCAACTCAACTGACATTTGGTACTTTTTTTTAATCTCTATGTTGCTGTGTTGGTCGTAATTGAGACCAACACAAAATAGAAAGCATTGGTTGCAATTGAGACCAACACGGGCATGTATTAAAAAAAAACAAAAGTTTCCTTTATAATGATGATCAACCAAGAAATTTATATTTTTGGTCAAAATTTAAGGCCAAAATTTAGGGTTAAATGTAGTAGTGTCAGAGTGGGAATCACCTAATTAGCCAAGTTTTGGTTTGATATCTCCATCCTTTGCACCCTTTTCTCAACCTTAGAGAGACAATCCTCCTGGTTGGCAAGATATCCTTGGTCACTTCTCATCCTTTGGCCTTCCTCCTAGCTCATTTTCTCCTTGAGCTCTTCAATCTCATGGAACAGCCACTTGATTGAGAAAAAGTTGTCTATCATACTATTTTTGGCATTATTGAGTAGATTATTGATACTCTTGCATTATCTAAAATTACTACTAGAGCTAGGTCTATGAGTTCATCAAAATGGATTTTTCCTTCTTTTTCTTCCATAACTTGAGGGTTCATTGTCTCCCTAACAATCCCCATCTTCATCGTTTTAGTGTTGAAGTTTCTAATCTGCCTCACAATAGGTGTATCATAGTCATGCTCTAGGCCATGCTTAAGAATAATTTATTCAAACTAAGGACTATTTTTCCCACTATGAGGTGCATTTAATCTTGTCAAGCCAGGGATGTATACTTGAAATGGTCGGCATAGTATGTGCACTAGGTCTCTTGATGATTCACTAAGCTTATGCTCCAAGAAAGTAAAATGTAAGGAAAAGAACTTACGTTATTGATGTAGGAAACTAACACACTTAACTCTATGAATATTAGAAATACAATGAAAGGATAACAAATATTCCAACTCGGTTTATCCACTATACTATTCTCACATATGCTGCAGGAACATTCACAAAGTCCAATACTGTAGGAAGGAACTTACAACTTCTACTTAAAACACTATGAATGCTTGGAAATAAATCTACTCTATCCTAATCTAATCCACCTTCGAAGTAGGCCCCCTTGGCCAGCTCCATTAAACTACTAACACAAGATAGAAACCAAAAACTATTTCATTGGATTTTAGAAATTCATTACATAACACAGAACTATAAAAACACAACAGTAAAAGTTAACAGTCTGTTCTCATAAACTCTTTCTTCTAACTAGCTAAAAAACTAACACACTTGGGTTGATTCCTATATATATAGGAGATCAACACTTATTCCATAACAAAAAATTAAATGACCTAGCTTTAAAAATGAGGAGAGAAAGAAGGAAATAACAACTTAATGCAAGAAGAAGTAATAACGGCTTAAGGCAGGAATAATAAAGTCTAAACATCCACTTTCCATAGAATAAATGTAGAGAAGGAAATAAGTCTTCATAGCTCCTCCTTACTCACTGTCATGTCTTTTGGAACTGTTACAACTTTCCTCCACCATAGCTACTCCTTAGCATTCTCTTCTCCTTGAATGTTGTTGGCACTCAACTTTTGAATTCCTCCAATCATCTTTCAGTCTTCATTAATAGGTTAGTTACAATACAAAGACATATTTGCAAATAAACATTTATCAAATTAAATTCAAATATAAGAACACACATTTTGATAACTATATAAAATACTGCATAATATATATAATACTAGAAAAAGGTGGCATAGTTTCTACCCATAGGTTTATCATAGATTCGGTAAACATAGGTCCACAAATGTTTTGACAGAAATAAAACAAAGTATCTTAAAACTATTATGAAATAAGAGCAATATTTGGTCTCATCACCTGCCCCCTACTAAACTAATGCTTGTCCTCAAGCATTGCACTTTCTTGTTAATGACCTAAACTCTCCAATCTCAGTCCTTCCTTTCTTGTTTCTCTTGAAAGTGTAGTAAAATCCTCTGGTTCTCTCCCACACTTCCCTTCTATTATCTTTTTGCAGCTTGTCAAGTCTATCGACATTAATGTCATATAATGGCCATAGGATCATTGGAGGTTGCATGGTTAGGAGACACCATAACTCTAGTCTGGTCTGCTTCCCCAACTCTAAATATATTGCAACCTTGTAAAGTGTTTCTGCCAAGTTGATGGGACTATGTGGTTCTGACTTTTTAAGAGATTCAAGCAATTTGGCCCATCTACTCCTAGCACCAGTTGTAGCTCTCTGGAAAGAAAAGTAGGGAAAATTTTCATAATTAGCATAAATCTTAGCTCTAGAAGCAAAGATCCTATCCCTTACTTTTGGATTCTTCTTTCCATAAGTTAATGTGAACCAATCCCTGAGAACTTCATGTGGCTTGCTACTTTTTGCTCTTAAAGGCAAGGGTTTTGTCCTTTCCTCATCCCTGTAATTATTCAGTTTCCTATCATAATTTTCTTCATTGGACATCCAAGACATGAGGGCTCTTAAGTGTATATCCCCTATGTAAAGCAAGGGATTCCATTGAGTCTCTAAAGGGATAAAAAAATTATGAACATATAATTCATAAAGTAAATTCTGCTGCCAAGGTGGCAGAGTCTAATATAGTCCATAAAATTCTTGTGCTGATTTGAACTCTGCATTAATATTCTTAAGAGTTAACATTAATTGAAACAAAAGAAATTTTTCTTTGAAACAGAGAGCATAAACTCTTGGTGGTGGTCTACAAGCAAGGGCTTGATCAGCTAGCTTGAGGGCATGGTCCATTCATTTCTTTTGGCTTGCTAAATGTTGCTTTAAATCTGCAATTTCTTGATCTTGAGATGTTAAAATCTTATTCATCTTTTTGTTCTCTTCTTTCCACAAGGCCTCAACAAATAGATGTTATCCATACAACTAAAAAAGAAGTTTTTGCAATGTGATAGAACCACTATCTTCTTCATTATCTCTTTTCCTCTTTCTCTGTTCCTGCCAGAAATGTTCTACAAAACTAGTAATCCATGTTGATCTATGGATAACTAGGGTAGTGTTTGGATCAACATATTCAGGAACTATTTCATCCTTATAGCTGGAAGTACCTGGTAGGTCTGCTGGGATATCATCTAAATTCTCTTTGATCTCATCCCTACATTCCTCAGTAGGATTTTTGGCAATACTTGTAATCTCGGGATGGGCAGGAGAGTGATCAGAAACAATTTGCACAAGGGATTCCCTAGTGGATGCTTTAGACAAAGTAGAATCCTTAGAAACTTTCCCTCTCATCTTAGGGCTTCTCCTTATGGGGGATTCTTCTTGCATCACAGCCTTTTGCTTACTTTACCCTTTGGGTGTCTCTATTGTAGGAGTAGTTGTTGCAAGACTTTTCTTTGTTCTCTTTTGTCTTAAAATTGTAGGGTTTGGCTCTTCCTTTTTCTAAATAGAGATTTCTTCTGGTAGTTTTTGTTTCCTCTTGGCTCTACTAAAAGTTGGTTTCAGGGTTTCTTGCACAAGTGAAGGAACATTTTCTTAAACAGAGATAGTTTCTTGCACATTTTCTTGGGTCTTTTCAGTTTTAGCCTCTTGGGTATTTTGTTCAGTAGGCTCACTAGTGGCAGCTACATTTTCCTCACTAGATTGTTCACTAGGGGTAGCTTGGGGTTGCAAAGTTTTTGCTTGCACAAATTCATCCCATGTCATGGGAGATACATCCCTAAGCAACCTCTCTATTGATAACTTGATTAAGGCATGATGAGTAATGGAATTAACTTTTCCTTTCTAAGTCTCTTCTATACTAATACAGAGCATATTATACAAGAAATTTAGAATGTTTACTGCAAGATTATGCCTGATACAACTAAGTAATTTGAAATGATGTGCATGCAAGTATGAGAATCTGCCTTCATATGTAAAATACCGGATAATATGCATGGCTAATTCGTTGTATGGCAGTGGCAGTGAAATTCTCTTGCAACCTTGCTTTGTAATGTCCATTTGAGGATCAGGCAGTCTAGTAAATTGAGCTCTTGCTAACCTCGCATCATGTGTGTTGGGGTAATTTTCTCAAACTATAGGAAACCTAGTCACTTCAGCAATCCATTCCTCTGTTGCAATCACTATTAAACCCCAAACGAAAGCTTCACCCTCATTGAATGTTCTTGTAAATTCTATAGCCACCTCTTCATCATATGCAATCAAACTCAAGAAATATCCTAGCCATCCACATGCATTAAACCTTCTTACAGCTTCTACGTCTGAGAGTAACATAGTGTGTTCCACTGGTTCTCTCCTCTGCAACTATCCACCCATTCTCTTAACACTTCCTCTATTTACTCTATTTTTCCCCCTTTTGAATTCAATATGCTTCATTATTCTACAAACTCAACTCACACTTCTTTTTTTTAACAAGAAATTAATGTCATAACAAATTGTTATGCACAATAATATGGCTTTTAATGAAGGTAAATCATGAATATTTGTGAGAATCATCCAAGAATGGGAAAAATGGGACTTGAATCACATAAAATTTAAACACAAGTCACATCACAGCTTGACACAGAAAATCATTCAAAAAAATAGAGAGTACAACACCTTACTTGTGTACTTATGGAAATTAATTTTTTTTAATGAAGGGAATGTGAAGATTCGAAAAAATATTTATGGATAAATAGAAATGCCATTAGGTATTAGTGACCTTCTATGCCCCCTACTAAATTTAGACAAGTGTCCACACTTGTCAGATGTAGTATGGGTAAGGGACTGGTATGATGTCACCATCATATAAATTATATAGTATTAAATATAATTAACAAAATCTATGGACTATAAGTGAATAATAATTTGAAAATGTTATACCTATCAATCTGATTATCGCACATACCAAAAAAAAGGTGGTGAAAGTGATATCATCATTGGCAGCTTTCGTCAGCATCTCACGGGGTTTGTTGAAAACATGAAAAATTGATGACGTGGAAAGTCGATGGATGGAAGATAAAGAAATGAGATGAGGTGGATGGGTGGAAGGTAAAGAGATGAGATGGAAGGAAAAAGTGAATAGAAAAAGTGAACTTTATGTGAACATAAAGTCTTTATTATGAGCATGCATAGAGAAACTAATGTTGAAGAGTAGTAGTTGGAAGGTTGCACCTTCCCCTATAGGAAGAGCTACTTGATTTGTATTTGAATCTGACTATTGAAACTATTGTAGGAAGTCAGCTTTTTTTTTGGGGCTATTTGTATAATTTCAATCTATGACCATTGACTAATAGTTTGAAAGGTATCGGATCAATGGTATTTAGTTGAACAGCTCCATTATCAAAGACATGACTAATTTCATATGGTCCTAGCCATCTTGTCTGCAGCTTTCTTGGCATATCTTTAAATTTGGAATCATATAGTAGTGCCTAGTCACCAACTTGAAATTGTCTACTGATAATATGAGAATTATGTCATTGTTTCCTTTGTTTTTGTATTAGTTCAATATGTTCCAAAGAAACTTTGCACATCTCATCCAGAAAGTTAAGATGCAGAAGATGTTCTCTTTGTGCTACAGGAAGTTCAATATCCAATGCCAATGTTGTCCTTAGAGTTTTATGTTCAAATTCAATTGGAAGCATCGCTACCTTACCATATAAAATGTCAAATGGTGTGAATCATGTAGTAGTCTTCTAAGTTGTTCAATAAGCCCAAATGGCTTGTTGTAATTTGTTAGTCCAATCCCTATGGTGCAAATGGACTATTTTTGTTAGGATGTTCTCCAACTCATGGTTTGTGACCTCTACTTGTCCATTAGCTTGAGGGTGATAAGTACTAGATTTTTGATGCCTAATGTTATACTATTTCATCAACTCTGAGATCAGATTAGAGGTGAATTGTGCACCTTGGTCAGTGACTAACTCCTTGGGTACACCATAGTGAGTAAAAATCTCTTCATATAGAAATTCAGCGACTTTTTCATCACGAGCATGCTTCATAGCCTTAACTTCAACCCATTTTTTCAAGTAATCAATGCACACAAGAATATAGGATTTCCCATCAGATGGAGGATCAATTGGACCAATGAAGTCCATTCCCCATTTGTCAAATGGTGTTAACACCATCTAAGGATTAAGAGGCATTTCATCTATTCTTGTTGGTCATCCCATCCTTTGACACTTATCACACTTCCTTGTATAATGAGTTGCATCCTTGTGAAGTGTAGACCAATAATAACTAGTTGTCAAGATTTTGAAAGCTATTTTTTTTGTTGCAAAGTGTCATCCACATGGTTCACTATGATTGTCGGCCTCCCAATTAGATCAATAACTTGGTTTTAAAAACACAACTCATAGATTAGACATCCAAAATGAGCAGTTATCTTTCTAATAGAGAAGGTTCATTTAAATTGTCAACCTGAGGATGTATACTTGAAACAAGTCTAAAAAGTATATGCACCATGAAACTCTTAAAGTTATTCTATCATTGCAAAATAACAATGTTGGAAACAAACTAAATACACAGTAATGGCTGCATGAAACTGCACAGTAGTTGCTGCAAGAACTGTATATTATCTAAACTATTTACATCTCTACCTCTACCTCTACCTCTCTACATCTACCTCTAACAATCCTCTGACCACTTAACAAGTTCCCCCCATCATCCTTTTAAATAAGGAAGAATCTTTTTACAAAAGTAATGACAAAGTGTTGAATTTCAGTTCCACATTTTCAACAGTCCACTTCAAATGCATGGTTCTCTTTCATTATTGTGAATTATTTCAAACCCCTTTAGAATTTTATGCTCCTATTTTTCATCTTTCTATATCATTTTCAAAATCTGAATTTCATTAAGTAAAGTGGAAGTTATGGTCATTTTGCTGAAAGTGGTTTTATGCTGCCTGAAAACGTGCCACTTTTTTCTCAACCAACTTCTGATCCGTGTTGCTCATTAACTACTTCGAAGCAACTCAAATTCTCAAAAGGGTTTATGCTCCTTCATCTTATCTTTCCAAAACCATAAGCCATTCTTAATTTCATTAATAATTGAGCAAGATATGCCTTTTTTTCTGGAACTGGCTTTTAACTTTTTCTTCATTTCCTCACTTGCTAAATATTGACAAGTGTCAACTTTCTTTTCCTTCTTTCCAGCTGCATGAACAACCCAAATAACTCACATACAACATGTTAACCACCTCAAGAATATTATTATTCAATGTTAACCATTTATCACAATAAATCATCATAATCTAGCATCAACTAGCTACACATGCAATTGTTAATCAATACATCATTTATCATAGTTAATGCTTCATAAACCAAGTTAAAATGTGGAAATGGCTTGGATATATATTGAAACCATGGTTTAAAGTGTTATAACAAATGGATATAGATATGACATTTTATAGGCTCATCAATGACATGCATGTAGAATATCATATGTCTCGTCCTCTCTCATACATCTTCTCATAACTTGATTAAGCCGAGTGTAAAACAAGAGATTATCTATCCAAGAGAAATAGAAACTTTTCTCTACAAGCAACTTCTTTTCCTTGTAAGAAAAATGTGTTGGTATTTTATTGACTACAATGTAGTTAGCAATGTCTACATACCATGGAGTTTGAATAGCAATATGAAATAAATGCTCATCCAAAAATCCATTATCTACCAAAGTAGTGTCAGTATCATCATGATGGATTCTTGATAAATAATCAACTATAACATTATCTTTTCCAGGCCTATAAATAATAGTTATATCAAATTGTTGCGACAATAGTAACCATTTTGCTAACCTAAATGTTAAAGTGGGTTTGTTCATGAGAATTTAATTGCTACATGCTCAGTATGAACAAATATGGAATAGCCAGTTATGGAATGCCAAAATTTGTTTAGGCCATTAACTACTACTAACAATTCTTTTTCAGTCACAATGTAGTTTAGCTCTAGTCTATGAAGGTGCTTACTAATATAATAGATTGCATTTTCAAGATTTTGGGATTGCTATACTAGGATTGCACCTATGGCATAATCAGAGGCATCTATATATATGTGAAAAGGTAAATTCCAATTAGGGCCTTGTAAGAATGGGGTTGTAGTTAGAAGTTTCTTAAGCTACAAGAGAGCTTCATCACATTCGGATGTCCAACTAAATTCAACTTCTTTTGTGAGTAACTTATACAAGGGACTAGCTATTTTGCTGAAATATTTTATGAAACGTTTGTAATATCCAACATGACCTCAAAAGGATCTTACATCTTTTGATTTTGCAGGTATGGGTAATGTTTGAATTACCTCTGTCTTAGTTGGATCCACTTGTATTCCTACAGCTAATATGAAATGACCAAGTACTATGCCCTCCTGAATGAGAATGAAATATTTTTCACTATTAAGGGCCAAATTATGTTCTTGACATCTTACCAAAACCTTTTCAAGATTCAACATTGCTTCTTCAAAAGTGACTCGTATATTTCCATACAATCCTATGATATATCAGCAAAGATGCTAATAACTGCTCTTTGGAATGTTGCAGGAGCATTAAACAGACCAAATGGTAAAATAGAGTATGAAAAAGTACCCCATGGACATGTAAATGTGGTTTTTTCTTGATCTTTAGGAGCAATATTGATTTGATTATAACCATTATACCCATCTAGAAAAGAGAAATACTTCTTTCCAGCTAGTGTGTCCAGAACTTGGTCTATGAACGGTAAAGGAAAGTGATCCTTTTTGGTAGCTTTGTTTAGCTCTCTGTAATCTACAAAAATTCTCCATTTTCTTCCCTTTTTAGGCATTATGACTAAGGGTGACACCCATCTACTATTAGATATAGGATAAATAAAACCAGCATCAGGCAATTTTTGCAATTCAGTTTTGACTATTTCTCTAAGGCTTGGATTTATCCTTCTCTAGGGTTGATGGAGTGGTAGACAACCTTCATTGATGTATATCCTATGAGTTCATAGTGTAGGACTCAACCCTTTCATATCACTATAGCCCCATGCAAAGTCTTTTTCATGCCTTTGAAGTAATTCCTTTAATTGTTCCATCTGTGTGGGTGTTAATTTGGGATTAACATGGAGATCATGACCTTTAGTCAGTTCAACACTAGTGGTGGACTCTACCATAGCAGCTTTAGAGATTGGACTTGCTTCTAATTCACAAGGTAAAAGTGGATAAAGAATATCAGGTTCTTTAAGCAAAGTACAATTCTTATCACATTCATCATATGTGATTAATTCCAACATAGAACTTTCAGATACATCTTTTTCTACCACACAACTATTAGTGAGGATACTTTGAAGTACTTAATCGTCCTCTTGCAATTTTAGAAAAGGTTATCTATGAAACATCACGAGCTATACTATAGAATTTAACTCATCTTCTTCATCTCCTAAATCTAGCCAAATAGATGTGCTCAAATCTGGTAATGGTTGGGTTGGAGGACACAAATCAAATTTCTTTGTTGTTTGGCCATTTAATATGGTCATATTCCTTGATCTGCAACTTATATATGCATCAATTGTGGCTAACCATGGTCTACCTAGGGTGACAAGGTAACCAGATAGATTAACTTTGGGGGATAAAATCATAAAGTTTGCAGGATATTCTAGAGAATCTAAGGTTACAACTATGTTTTATATCATCCCATCAGGGGTAATAGTAGAACTATCTGCAAGTTCTAGAATTGTTGGTATAGCCCTTAGTCCTTCTATTTTCAACTTCTTCATAGTATCCTTGGTCATAACATTTATAGCAGCTCCAGGATCTATTAAGACATTTTTAACAAATTGACCATTTATACTAATATTCACTACTGAACTTCCTAGATCAGAATATTTTGGTGTGATCAATCTCCCTAGCGTGATGTCAGCCAATTGTCCCACAACATGGACTGTGGTGGGGTCCTTTTTCTTCCTTCTAGGTTTCTTCAAGTAGACTTCCCTAATAGCTTTTCCACAAACTAGAACACCCATAATGGCTTGAAATAGGGGTATTGGGACATGTATGTTTTTCAGCTAATCAAAAATATTAAAAGGTCGTTCCTTTGTTTGTTCAGGTTTCTTTTGTATTAGCTTTTCTGGAAAAGGAGGTTCCACTGTCGGTTGGGCTTGGGTTGACATAGTAACATTGGTTGAGTCAATAGTTTCAACAACTGAGGGTTCTAATGTTATAGAAGAGGTTGGTATTTCAGTTATAAGAGGTAGTTTAGGCACTGGTAAAGTTGTACCAAATCTCAAATGTATATCAGCAACATTCAGAGTGTAAGTAGGATATTGCTAAGCATCAACACTATACATGGGTTGCTATGGCTATTCACTATTTGGGTTTGGTTGAGCTTTTGTAGGTTGTGTTTTCTTTTGAGGTCCAGGATTTGTAGATGGTGGCATTAGAGTAGGTTGTTGAACTAGAAGTGGTAATTATGGAGCACCATTATTTTGGTTAGGCCATTGTTAAGATCCCCTCCATTGGTTTGTAGACTACCAATTCCCTTGGGGTGGTTGCCATTGGTTTTGCTAGTTTTGCTAGTAGTTTTGTTCATTCTGCCTTTGGTTACTCTATTGGTTAGGCCAAGGTGATTAGGAATTCTAAGGTCATTGGGATTATTGTGGGTTTTTTTGCCCAACATTGTTCCAATTAGGTTGATTTTGTGGAAGACCTTGGGGATTATGGTTTTTCCATTGATTACCATATGAATTTGAATTTTCCAAGGGGTCCTAAGGCATACCTTGACATTGGGCCCATGGTCAGCATTGAGCAACAAAGAATAGTTTCTCATCATCTCCATCTGTCTTGTCATGCTCAATTGGAAGATGTTGGCTTTCCATCTTTGTAACCAGTTTACATTGGCAATCCTTCTTGTATTTTTGACAATGAGGGTAGTATTCAGCTAGTTGTAGATCAGCTTCTACTTGCTTCTTCTTTGCAGTCATTGTGTCTAGATGTGTAGTGACATCATTTGTTTGAAATTTGACAATAGGTTAGATATCTCAAGCTTTGAAATGCCTTGACTAATTCCTTTAGTGACTATGGAATGAGGTCCTCAACCTTTCTTCATGGTTGACCTTGAATAGTTCTAACAGATCTTCTTGAGGTCATCACAAGAAGTTTGATATACATCACCACCAGCCATCACGTCTAGTGCTTCTAAACAGTCATCATTCACACCTCTTAGAAACACTAGCTTTTGTGAATCTTTGGACAACGTGTGCTAAGGGTTCTTCTACAGTGTATATAATAAATGTGAAACATATTCTTCCAATTTTTCTTCCTCCTTTTGTGATATCTTGAAGATATCATCCCCTCTTGAACAAGATGCTTTGCAATATTCTTTATACTTATCTAGAAATAAAGGTTGCATTCATCTTGACTTCCTGTTGCATCTGCTCCTAAGCCCATGAACCATCATAGAGTTGATTCTTTCAATGTTGCTAGAAACAATTTAAGCTTATGGGCATCAGTGTTGTAGTCAAAACTATGGCAAAGTATATCAAATTCAAACAAAAAAGTATCAGGGTCTTCAGTTGCAAGTCAATAGAACTTTGGAAGAGCAGTGCGAGGTATGTTCTTAAGATTAGCATTAGTTACAAGACTTGGAAGAGGAAATGGAAAAGTAGGTTGTGTCATGACTGGGGGCATTAAATTATGAGGTTGTTATTGAAAAGGGACATTGGGTATTGGATGATTAACAATTGGTAGATTTAGAGTAGTGTCATGCTCTAGGCCATGCTTAGGAATAATATATTCAAACTAAGGAATATTTTTCTCACTATGAGGTCCATTTAATCTTGTCAATTTAGGGATGTATACTTGAAATGGTCGGCACAGTATGTGCACTAGGTCTCTTGATGAGTCACTAAGCTTATGTTGTAGGAAAGTAAAATGCAAGAAAAAGAACTTACACTATTGCTGCAGGAAACTAGCACACTTAACTCTATGAATACTAGAAATACAATGAAAGGATAACAAATACTCAACTCAGTTCATCCACTACAACTGTTCTCACATATGCTATAGGAACATTCACAAAGTGCAATGCTACAGGAAGGAAATTACAACTTCTACTTACAACACTATGAATGCTTGAAAATAAATCTATTCTATCCTAATCTAATCCACCTTCCAAGTGGGCCCCCATGGTCAGCTTCACTAAACTACTAACACAAGATAGAAACCAAAAACTATTTCATTAGATTTTAGAAATTCATTACATAACATAGAACTATAAAAACACAACTATAAAAGTTAACAGACTATTCTCATAAACTCTTTCTTCTAACTGGTTAAAAAACTAACACACTTGGTTCGATTCCTATATATATAGGAGATCAACACTTATTCCATAATAGAAAAGTAAATGACCTAGCTTTAAATCTACAGGAGAGAAAGAAGGAAATAACAACACAAGGCAGGAAGAAGGAATAACGGCTTGAGGTGGGAATAATAAAGTCTAAACATTTGCTTACCATAGAATAAATGTAGAGAAGGCAATAAGTCTTCATAGCTCCTGCTTACTCACTGTTGTGTCTTCTAGAACCATTACAACTTTCCTCCACTGTGGCTACTCCTTAGCATTCTCTTCTCCTTGAATGTTGTTGGTGCTCAACTTTTGAATTCCTCCAATCATATTTCAGTCTTCATTAATAGGTTAGTTACAATACAAAGACATGTTTGCAAATAAATATTTATCAAATTAAATTCAAATATAGGAACACACATTTTGATAACTATATGAAATACTACATAATATATATAATACTAGCAAAAGGTGGCATAGTTTCTACCCATAGGTTTATCATAGGTTTGGTAAACATAGGTCCAGAAATGTTTTGACAAAAATAAAATAGAGTATCAATGAAGTATCTTAAAACTATTATGAAATAAGGGCAATATTTGGTCTCATCAGTTTCTCCACGACCTCCTGCTTTCTTTCATTATCATCTCCCAACTATCTTCCACCAAGTTTTTTTTTAATCTTTCCCTGTGGTGAAGAGATAGAAGGGATGGGGCCCAAAATCTTAGGGGTCTGATCTTTTCTCTCTTCCTATAGTGAATCCTCCTTAGCCTTCCTCTTCTAATGGTTCCCTAGCAAAATAGTAATGTCCTCCCCCTTCTTCTCACTATCCTCCCGCTTCTTCTCTTCCTCTGACTCAATTTCCTCTTCTTCTTTATTATACTCCTCCTCCTCCTATTCCACAGGTTTGGGGGTTAAGCCCTGAGGGCTCTTTTTGCTACGAACAATGTTGGTTTGAGGGAGAAATTTTCTCCCCTCCCTTAGGATTCTTGCCTTTTGAGGGGGTGTTATCCTCATCTTTCGAGCTTAGACTTTGAACTTCCTTAGAATCAAGATAATTTGAGCTCCCAGTATCCTTTGAAGCATCCCTAGAGTGACCCAAAGATTTGCCCCCTAGTCTGAGTCTTGAGATATTCATAGACCAGAAGAAGTAAACCCTCATGAAGGGTTGGGTTTGCACTGGGTTACTTCTTGAAACCCTCAATGCCCTTACTCATTGAAGTAAACAGATAAAAAGGAAAGGAAATTTTTATGTCATGTCTAAAATGGTTTAATAGAACAAAGTGGTGTGTTCTGACCCTGTCGAATCTAGTATCTAGAGATATAAATTCAATAACTACCCTTAATACATACCTCCATAACTTTTTTATTGACTCCATTTTGTAGTATGTCTCAGCCTTCACTAACTTCTTCCTTTCTTCCTCATCCTTCACAAAATCTTTGACTACATTAGCTGACATTTTCTTATCCTTGTAAAAATTTATCCCCTCCATGGGTATCTTCATGACCTGAGCTATCATTTCCACATTAACCTGGTGAGAGACCCCATCAATTTTGACATGCCCATCCTTCTAGGTGTTCATCATGAGCTTGGTGATCTCTTTATCAATATCATGGAGTTTTTCAATGCACCTTGCTATTCCACCCTTCTCTAGTTTTTTCTAGACCTTTGTTCTTTACCTCCATTTTTTTGCCTCCCCGGTCAGCTCCTTCTTGCTCCTCTCCCCAACCATCTTGATCTCTTGTTTGAAAATCCTACACCAGTTCTATGTTCCTTCACAAACTTCAACTTCTTAAGATTTTTGTATCCCTAAATCTTTTTTACCTTTGGTAATTTTAATGGGAGATTGAAAATCAACTTATAAAATGTGCCACAAGTACATGAAATGATGGAGAGTTATTACATTCCCATGATTTTCATTAACATCTTATTTTTCTTGCAACCTTACATATCTTTCCATAATTAATATTAGATTTCCTTCATACTTCCCTGGATACATTCTAGCATTATAATATCTTTCATGGCCATCAAAAAGATGTCACCATTGTGCCGCATCGTCACTATGTTTTTGGCTACCACCTTGTTTGTAAACCAGTTTGCAGCTGAGTTGGCATCTCTATATACATGGTTAATGTGGACCCTTTGAATTTTCCCAAGTTTGATCAAATTTCCTCCATCACATTAGCAATGGTCTAGGAGGGATAAGAGCAACCATTTAAACAATTTATTATATTTAAAGAGTCTCCCTCCAAACAAAGGTTCTCAATCCCAGTGGCTATAGCCAATTTGACAATATGACAATCCACACTGACCTCCACAAAGTGGTTCATCTGAGTCCCTAGGGGATAGGAAAAAGTTGCAACACCAATCCCATGACCATTTCTTATAATTCCTCCACAGTCGACTAGGCCTAGATTCCCTTTGGTTGCCCCATCAAAATTGGCTTTATGCCATTCTTCTGAGGGAAAAAGCCACTTAGCCTCTTGTCTTTTCCTCTCCTTGTCCTTTTTCTTTTTTATGTTATTTCCTCCTTCTTCAATATCTCCTCCCTTTTTTATGATGAAGTTCTCCTTCATAGTGCTATCAAATTTATTTGCAATAACAAAAGCAGGGTTTTCCCTATCTCTAAAGGTATGATTGTTTCTCTCTTTCCATATTCCACAATGGAAATTTAGAAGAGACTAGGAGAATATCATCTATGTCTTATTTCCTTTATTCATTCAATTCCATTGTCCGAAAAACTCTTGGATGTTGGACAGTTTACACCAACTGACCCCAGAGCCCCTGGTCATAAGATCCCATACCTCTAAGGAGTAGGGGCAATGAATAAATAGGTGGTTAACCATCTCCAAATCATGCTTACAAAGGTTGCACCTATTTGGGATATTCTGATCCCTCTTAGCTAGGTTATCCAAATTAAGAATTTTTTCTTGAAGAAGTAGCTTGAAGAATATGTTAATTTATGGAGTGAGGCTTGTCATCCAAGCCTTTTCCCAAATGGGTTTCTCCATCCTATTCCATAGTGAGAAGTAGCCTGAAGCAACTAAATATAACCCATTGGAATTGTCTCCCCATATAATTTCATCTCTCTTATTATTAAGGATCATAGCATTCAGGATAGTCATCAATGGTTTGAGATCCTGGGAAACTAGGGATAGGTCTTTCCATCCCTGATCAGCTTTATAGTCACTAACTTTCAGACCAAATCTTCTTATACATAAATCAGCCCATCTCTCATAGTTAGGGTAATCTATGAGGGGCCCCTAGCTTAACCAATTATCTTTCCAAAATAAGATAATTTCACCATCGCCTACTTTCCACTTTGCCTTTGATTTGGCCAAAGATTTTTCCTTAAGGATCTCATCCCAGATAAAAGATCCATGTGGAATATCAACTTCACTAAATATGAAGCTGAGTGACTACCTTCTAAATTACTTCTCCACCATGATATCCCACCATTCTCTAAAATTTTGAAAAATGTGACATATCTGCTTCGCTAATAGAGCATTGTTAAGGTGTCTAATTATTTTAATACCTAGACCACCATAGCATTTAGGAAGGCAATGATTTTCCCATGCCACTAAATGATATCTCTTGTTTTCTTCAAACCCTATCCACAAAAAGTCCCTCTGGATTTTCTCCATTCTATCAGCATGTTTAACCAAGATCCCAAAAAGGCTAAGAGCATAAGTTGGGAGGTTTTAAAGAGTTGATTTCACCAAAGTACATTTATCTGCTTGACTAAGGGTAACTCCTTTCCAACCTACTAGCTTCTTTTTGAATCTATCAATAATACCATTCTAGAAAGATTTTGGAGGTTTTAACCCCAGGGCATTCCAAGATAACTAGTTGGAAGAGACCCCACACCACATCCCAAGATTCAAGCTATTTTTCTTTGTCACTCAATTGGGGTGTTAACAAAGAAGACCGAGCTTTTTTGCCCAGTTAATAGACTAGCTTGTACCCCTCGTGTAGGTATTTAGCAAGCATTTTAACACCTTAACCTCTTGAACTATGGCTTCCCTACCTAGAATAGTGTCATCCACAAATTTTTGATGGGTGAATGAAATCTGTCTTGATGATGGCTTAAGACCATGCAAGCTCCTATCCTATCTTTTCCTCAGGATTAACCTGCCAAGACACTCCACCATAATAATGAATAGAATAGGGGATAAGGGATCACCTTGTCTAAGCCCTCTCGAGGGGAAAAAGAATGTTCTTGGCTTATGCAACAAGTAAGAAGTTTAAAATGTATCAGATGGATGTAAATTCAGCATTTTTGAATGAAGAAGTCTACACTAAACATCCTAGAGGATTTCCTTCGATAGAAGAAAAGGATACGGTATGCAGATTGAAGAAATCATTGTATTGTCTAAACCAAGTACCTACAAACTTGGTATGCAAAGTTGGACAAATATTTGACAAAATTGGGATTTACTAAAGGTATGACAGGCAGTAACTTATATTTGAGAAAATATGATAATGGATTGTTGATCATTGTAATATTTTTTGATGAAATAATATTTGGAGGTAATGATGAAGAAAGTCATGAATTTGTTGAAGAAATGAAGAGTGAGTTTGAGATGAGTATGATTGGTGAGATGAAGGTTTTCTTGGGTTTATAGATTGTACAAAATAGTGATGGTATTTTCTTATCACAAGCTAAGTATTTGAAAGACTTGTTTAAAATATATGGCTTAGAAAATTGTAATCCTATTGAGACACCTATGATAACTGATCACAAGTTATCTAGAAAAGATGAGACACTTATAGTTGAGAAGAAGTATAGATCTATGATTGGAGGTTTGCAATATCTGACTCACACAAGACTAGATATAGAAAAAAAAATTGGGATACTAGAAATATTTAAAGTTGATACTAAGGAATCACATTTCACAATAGTAAAGAGGATATTTATATATCTAAAGGGTACACCTAATTTTGGACTATGGTATGGCAAATCAAGTAATTTCACTTTGTGTGCTTATATTGATGAAGATTGGATAGGCACTATGGATGATAGAAAAAAACTAGTGGTGGAGCATTTTTTCTTGGAGGAAGATTAGTTTCTTGACTAAGCAAGGAACAAGATTGTATTTCAAAAATTACAACAGAAGTGGAGTATGTAGTAGCAACAAACAATTGCAATCAGATCATCTGGATGGAATAGATGTTGGAGGATATTGGGATAGAGTCTTTAGAATTTATTATCACATATTGTGATAACACAAGTACAGTAAGTATGTCTAAGAATCATTTGTTACATTCTAAGACTAAGCATATATCTATTAAGTATCATGTTTTGTGAGAGAAATATTTTAGAGAAAGAAATTAGACTAGAGTATGTAAATACAAAAGAGAAGATTGCAAATATCTTTATGAATCCT
The DNA here is from genome assembly GCA_028749045.1 of Cupressus sempervirens. NCBI lineage: Eukaryota > Viridiplantae > Streptophyta > Pinopsida > Cupressales > Cupressaceae > Cupressus > Cupressus sempervirens. The sequence goes on along the minus strand of CM053783.1, from coordinate 401,235,502 downwards.
TTTCCTAAAGATACATTTGAGTATTTGTGAGGTATGCTTGGGGTTATTCCTGTACGTACTTCTGAGTAGATGATGCACATAATGCATCATTCTAATGGTACAAAGCACTATTATTTATTTGGACTGAATGTTGATGCTTCCTATATGGGGGAGTATCTGTGATGAGTAGAATCATCAAGGACTCTTGAAGGTTGGTCTAGAACAATATCTTTGGACACTTGAGGTAGATGAAGACTTTGAATAAATGATTGACATAATGAAGCCTTTGTCATTGATGTCAATGGGGGAGAAGTATACAAAAAAACATCTCCTCTAAATGGGGAAGAGTGTTATAATGGATAAAAATGATTGATGTCAATGGGAGAAAAATTGAATGGGAGAGAAGTGTAAAAATTGATGACCATCCATGAAAGAATGTGAGTTGTTCTTGAAAGGCAAAGTGTGAATAATTGATATCAATTCTAAGAATGAGAAAGTATAGATAGAGTAGTGTTCTTGTGAGCCTTTGATTTGATTGATGAAGAGGATTTGAAATAAGAGAACAACAGCAGTAGCAACAACAAAGTTTGATTTGGTATTCTTGGAACTTAGATATTTTTCATCTATGTTGTCATCAATGCTAGAGGGGTATATTGTTAACATGAGTGTTAATGGTATTCCTTTGGGGGAGTATCCTAAGTATTGCTAGAACACTTGGGTATATTGTTAGAATGATTGACATGTTGCATTCATGACTATGTTTGTCATTGATGTCAACATAGCATTATTTCTGTGAAGACTAGTCAAATAGCAGATAGAGACTGAGGTCATACAGAATGTGAATTTATGATGAGGTCAAGAAAATTTAATGATGTATTCTACATTGTATCATAATGACATGGATAATTTTGCATATAGACAGTCGAAGACATGTAGAAGATATGCTTGATTTATAAAAGATAGTAAGTAGACAGAGTACCTGATAAGTGGAATCTAATGATTTATGTGTATCTCTTTACTATGATAGAATCGTAATGAGTGCAGTTAGACAATGATAGTAGATAGCTTGATGATGATGTTAGCAAGTGTGCAAGGTCAAAGGTCATAGGTGTAAAAGTTTGTAAAGACCATGAACTGACAATGATTTATAATTACAAAAGGATATAAAGTTTTGTAATATCTTAATGAGGTCCTATTATAATTAATTGGGAAATCCTCAAGGCTGACTAAAGGAATTTTTTTTGAGGATAATGTATAAAGGAAGTGTTGAATTGTCATTTTGCATGATGCTTAATGGTAGGAATCCTTTCAAACTCCTCTCTTGAAAAGTTGATTTGGGATCAACTCCAAGGTTTTGGGTGATCTTATGACCTACTGGAATCCACTCAGTTAAAGATAAATGTGAATGTCCATGAGGAGGCCTTTGTTGGTTCTTAAATAATTTGGATGAGATGTAAAATTTGGTAGCTATTTCAAATGAATGAAAGACACAAAGAAATATATTTTTGTATTTTATGTTTTATGATGAATGCAATCTAACAATGCAACTATATGAATTCCTAATTTAATCAAGGGGTTAGTAAAGAAAATAATGAAGATAGGGAAATAAGAAATTTAAGTAAATGACGTGAAAATTAAAATCTTAATGGACATAAGCCATAGAATCAACGTGTTTGCGAGTTACGCCTTTGAAAAGATCATTAGGTAACCATTCAAAATAGGAGCAGTGCTTCCTTAATTCCATTGATGCAATCATCAATGGGAATTCAATAGCTGTAAGATGTTTCACTTTTCATCAAATTGCAAGGCCATGGAAAGTATGCTCATGCAACATGAAAAGCTATGCAGGAGAAATATGATGATCTCTTTTCAAACTAAGTACGTCAATGGAATTTGTAGACCAATAGCAAACATTAGAATTAAAAGATTGCATAACTAGAATAACGCAATAAAACTATTGGCTCAATTACATTCCATGAACATAAATTCACAAAATATAACACACTTAGGCAAGAATCACTACACTCTAAATATGAGCACCAAAAGCATATATTATTGCATTAAAATAATGGTGACATTGAATACATATTACATTCCCAAATTTATAAGAAATCTTCTACTTAATTTTTGTTGCGAGTGAGAGATATCTTTATGCAAACATATGATTTTAAACTAATAAAACAAATCTATTTATGTACAAACTAACTATCTAACTAGTGCTAAGTAGGACTACATCCATATTTATATTATTAATTGGATGCATGAGCCTTTACATGTCTTAAAAAAAAAAGCATGAGAAAATAAGAAGAAGAAAGCCATTAGTTGATGTAGAAGTGTCTAGAAGTGCCAAAAATAGAAGCTCCCTCTTTACTAGGCATCTATAGGAGCTAACCTATTGTCAGAGTGTGTTTTTGATGCATGGAAAGCTCCAAATTTAGATCTAGCAGTTAACTGTCAGCTCACCTCTAATTTGCTCAAAACTTTGAGAAAACCTCTAAAAATCACACCTACACACCTAGTGCACCTAGTGCACTTGTGAACCTAGCACATCTACACACCTCAGAAGCAGGTTCAAAAATGCAAAATTTCACTAAGTCTCAAAATTGAAATTTTGGCTTTTGGTTTTAGTACCCCTTTATACTAGAGCTATGTTTGGGTATTTTCCCTTGAATTTCTCAATGATCTTAGTGACATGAGTTGTATCTAGAAAATCTAAGGCCTCGTACTTATCATTCACTTTCTACTTGTAGTTGCCCACCTTGATGCGAGTCTATGCAAAATCTCTGAGTTTTACATCTAAATCTAATAATGCTTCTTCTATTCTAAATGCTTGTCTAATGTCATCATCATTAGAAGCTTCTTTAAAATTCTTTCAAAATTGCTTAACAACTACCTCTATAGCTATCAATTTATCCCTTGTATCATCCTCAAAAATATCTAAACATGCATCACTATAATATTTCTCTACCTCCAAAATTTTCTCTTGGGCTTGATCCTTGAGCTTGTGAATCTCTGCACATAATCTTTCCATTACTTTATTTCCTTTTGCAATCTTCTCTACCCAATCATCAATTTTATCTAATTCCTCCACTGTATCTACCTCCATCAACATATGATACCTTTGTCCTTTGATCGACTATAGTGCTTTCAAATATTTGCCCTAGGTATGTACTTCATCCATCAAACCAAAATCTTGATTCAAATTGGTCACTAGCCTATCCGCATCATCCTACATATGGTGTAACAGCTTTAGATTTCCCTGTATAATTTGTACACCTCTCTCTTCAAAACTTTCTTTCCATTGCTGACAAGCTCTCAAAAATGGATCTAACTACATTGATTCCTTATCTCTTTACTCCAATGTTGTATTCAAAGTTTCCTCAGGATGTTCAAGATGTAAGGGACCAACAACTTTTCTTAGATATCCTTTTAGGATCTCATTCTATCTCTAGAGTGTTATCAATTTTGCCCCATCCTGTTCTAAGTGTTTAAGCACTTCTTTCATTCCTATTATCACCATCAACTTAGCCATGTCCAACGTAGGTTTACCAAGAATGACCTCCCTGATCTGATAATCTCTTGAATTCAATTCTTCAACATCTACATTTGGAGGAGGGATAGCCGCGTGAGTGGTTCTGATTACTCATAATGAAGGTTAATGCCCATATATCCTTTGGTGGTGACTTAGGATTCCTTAGAACTTCAATCAATTCCATCCTATCCTCTTCCTAAGTAGTGACTTGATGCATCTTATTTCTTATTTCTCTTTTCTCAACCATCTTGGAACATGCTCTATCAAGGATTTTCCTTTTGACAATGAAGGAGTTTTCTCAGTTATACTCTCCCCCTTATCTCCCCTTTCTGGAGTCTTCTCCTTTTGTAAAAGATTTTTTCTAGGAGTCTCTCTATCAGTGGAGTCCATAGTTCTCACCTCTGTGCCTTAGGAAGCTCGTTGAGGTTGCTCACTTATTTTTCCTTCCTCTGACACTTCATTAGTGTATACTTGTTGTGGCACTACCTCCTATTTTGCTTGGACTTGTTCTTCTTCATTATTTGGAGGGAGAGGAGTAGCTAGTCCTTTATCTACACAAATTGTAACTTGAATGGGAAATAGTGGCACTACTTTAGGTCCTTGTGGCTCAAGTGGCAACTAACTCCAATCCTCTTATTGAGGTTGATTAGTTGGATTATCTTTGATATTGTCTCTCACCAATTCAATGCCACCTGGCATAAAATCAAAATATGACATCTAAAGACATCACTCTTGTCAACATCCTACTCATCTATCCATTTCTACATTTCATCCTCAGAGGTTGTAGATTGAATGGGCTACTTAGGAATGGATGGCAGTGTGATTGTGGAGCTTCTTTTATGTTTTCATTCCTTGGCTCTTGTGAGAAAAGTCCTCTGGTCCAAAGGAAGGTTATCCTCATCGTCCTCAGCATCCTCTTCTTCCTCTCCTTCTTTTGGGATAACTTATGGGACTGATGGGAAGCAAATAACTCACCTAATGACCTTTTGTCTCCTTTTGACTAGAGTCTTGATCTTTCTTCTTGTAGGAGTACAGGGGGAGGCTTGTACCTCTTGTTGAGGTAGAGACACCTCTTGCACTTTAGTTTTAGTCTCTCCTTGCCCTTGTTTAGTTGGGGGCACTTAAGGATTATCCTAGGCTTCTACATTTCCTGACCCTTGTACATTTTCTTCCTTAGGCTATAGCGGTGCATGAGTAGCTCCCTCTTCTACATCAGCTTGTTTGGGAGAAGTCCTCTTCCTCTTCCCTTTAGCTTTTTGAGCCCTATAATATTCAACTTTTCTATCAAGTTGGTCCATTATTTCTAGTCTCACAAGGGATTGAGCTGTAAATGTGGGTACTGTGACCTCAGCTCCTCAACCTTTTCTTGGGCAAGCTTAAGCATGGAAGACTACTACTTGAGGAATTGGATCCAATTTGAAAGGCCTTTTGATCTAATCCTTTATCAATTTTATAATGTGCCTTGCTATGATTAATATCCAAATTTTCTTCCTTGTCGACCTTAGCATTCATGATAGGTCAATCACCAATCTTGTCCCTATTGAATAATGGATCAAGGACATCCTCAGTATCATGTTGTACTATCTTCAAAGGAACCTTTATCTTGAAAGAATTGGTTTCCATGTAAAGATTCATCCTACAATAATCCCTTATTCAGATATCGTAGTCATCCATCGCATTCATCCAATGGTCCTCAATTACATCCTCATGTTGAAACATCTTGCTAGCCAAGTGTTGTACTCTTCTGATGTTATCAAAATAGGTCCAAGGAGAATTATATTCATCCAAAGGATATTGATCCCACTTAGACTCAAAAGATGGAATATTCGATCTTTGATCCACACTAAATGGTCCTATAGTAATGGACCACACCCAAGTTATTTTATGTTGCTTTCTGACTCTATCATATGCAATCAAGAGTTCTTGAGCTATCTCTAGTAGTATAAGTCTATCACTTGGATACCTAGGGAGCTTCTTAGGATTGATAGTTATACCTGCTACCCTCAAATAGGTGAATATTCAATACTAGATGTACTAGGCTCCAACTTCTAATATCTTTGCAGCTGCCTCTTCTGACATCCTCTTAGCATAATCCCCTTCAAAGAACTAGATTATTGTGAATATAAATGCATCATTTACTATCCTACATTCCTTGCTATTCTCTAGAAGCCTTTTCTTTACTAGTTGGGGATACACTATATAGGGCCATGCATTTGCATCTTGCATATTGCCCCTTTTGTAGAGTCCTGGATAATACGTTGCTCTTGTAGCTAAAAAGCATAAAAAATATGATGTTATTATTCTTAGCCACCACCAGCTACTCACCCAAGTTCTCACTAAGAATCAAAGCCCAATCAAGTGGCATCTTTGTTGTTTTGATCGTCTCAATAAAATGTACCATCTAGATGTGCAAGTGTCCCAATGCTGGCAACCCCATGACTATACTCAAGAGTATGATAGAATATCCAATATCTTCTTTCATGTATCCTCTCATCATGTCCAGTTTTCATACTTTACATCTTAGAGGAGTCTTTTCAATGAGGTATGAGGACTGAATGATCTCAAATGCTTCATCTACATGCTCCTTACATTATCTTTCTACTTGGTGATAGGTTAATCTAATGAATTGATCTGCCCTTAGAAGATGGAACACTTTCTCTATGTTCTTGGGTCAAAGATCCAGGACAATCTCTCTAGTTATGCTCTTCATGACCCTTTCTTTAGAAACATAATTCTCTACTAGTGTCATGATCAATTCTAAAGATTGCACTAATACTAGATGTGATGTTGCACGGACAAATCCTAATTGGATCAATGTGGATATCATCGAGGATCTTTTGGTGGGTTTGTTGCACAATGTGAGGAATGCACTCAAATCTACATCACCAAGTTCAGTGTCTCGAATCTCTAAATAGTCATCTTGAAAGCATGACTTGGTTGGAACACCTTGAAACTTGAACACCATGGGTTTTGGAACCATATTTTCAGCAAGGGAGGATGATGAAAAACCCATTGAATCTGCACAAAAAGAATGCATATTAGTTTGAAGTCGAAGATAAATCAATTAAAACTAACCCTAATACTAACATAAACATAACCCAAAAACCTAATTTAATGAAAACACCTTTAAAAATTAAATTTAACCCTAGAATGCAAAAATAATGCACACCTGGCACACCTTGGAGGTGCACTTGGTGTGCACCTTTTCTTTGTTAAGTTATGTAGGGTGTACAGTAGCGGACCTCATGGGGTGCATTGATGTGCACCCTATATTTACTTTAGTGCAAAGGATTTTTTAATTTAAGGGTGTGTAGTAGCGTACCTAATTAGGTGTGCTACTACACACCTTAAATGAGGACTTTTTATTTTACATTAAGTTCTTTAAGTTTTTTAGTAAAACAAAAAGGTACATAGTAGTGCACCCGAGTAGGTGTGCTTCTATGCACCTTTTTGGATGTTTTAATGTTTGACTATCTTGAATGAGTGTAGGTATAGGAAGCGATGTGCACCTAGGTAGGTGGGATGCTATGGAGTTCAGAGTGGATATGTAAAAATAAATTGAAGGGAATAGTGGGGTCCTAGGTTTTATAGACCTGGGGACCCAGCACACCGTTGGTGTTGCACAGCTATGCATCACCAAGGGTGGTGCCTTGTCTATGTGCCTTGGCACACTAGTTCACCTAGGGAGGTGCACTGGTGTACCTCTTTTTTGCAAAAAAAACTTTTTCCCTCTGACAATGAATTCTAGAATTTTTATTTTTGAATCGAGACCCAAATTTGACTAGAAACACTAGATAAAACCCTAAAAAGACTCAGACCCTAGATTAAGGATCTAAAAAGCTTTTAAAAAAAGTAAGGGGTCCCCATTTCTAGGTGAAATGGGGTGTGAATTATGAAACCACAACAAATAACCCCTACAAAATGGAAGAAATGACAAAGGCATTTCTTCATCAGCAAACATTTCTTCGACATGTATCCAACACCGAGTCTTGAATATTCCAAGTGTATTCTAAATCACTTTATAGTAAAAACCTAAGAATATTGAATCTCCAAGTTTAGTTTGTTTTTAGTGTATTCATTCCCTTCAACATCTCAGAATGTAGTCTATCAAAAATTCTCGACAATTTGGAAACAATCTTTCACCCCTTATGGTCCATTTGTCGGAAATCTTCACGAAAGTTGTTTATCAATCCTTTGTCTAACTAGATGATAGAATCAATTTTGAGGGCTCTTAGTAGGGTATCACTTTTCATTTGAAGTCCTGGGTAACCTTTTGAATAATAGCTTCTCATAACTCACAATGTCACCATCTTGATTCTTTGAAGAAGCAATTGTTTTGATACTAGATAGCTTATTTAGAGTGCATATCCCTATAGTTGGATTACCTTTCTCAGACTGTGTAGAATCCTTCATTCTTAACACCATTTTTTCCTTTTTTATTTTCTTTATGTATCCTGACCATGCTTAGACTATGTGTCCAAGACATTGGTTGCATTTCTCATATTCGATCTTTTGTGAACATTCCTTGTATTCCTCTTTTAAGAACTTTTAGAAACTCTCACACCAAACAATGATCTTAGCAATTCCTCGGAGAAGATCCTTCTGTTTAAACCAATGGAGTTTTGACTATCCCTTTTTGTCTTCAATCTTGGTTCAAAAACACCTAAGATAATTGATATTTAAATTTGCAAAGTGTTGAGAACTTATTGATCTACAATTCTGAATTCAAGATTGAAAGTCCCCTATTACTGCAAGTAACATCCATTCCTCAATTGGTATAAGAAAAAAAACCATAAAAGTGTTTTGACAAATAAATACCTCTTCCCAAAAAATTAGAACCAAATGAATGGTTAGTAAGATACGTCAAGATAAATTCTTGAGTGTACCTACCCCCTAGACTGACACAACTTTGAAAACAAACACACAACTGAAAGAAAACACGCAATCAAAAAGAAACACACTTGCCAAAATAAATACACTTGAATAAATGAATTTTTTTTATTGTCTATCTTTTAGGCTTCAAAGAAATGCTTCAAAAATTTCCCATTGACTGGCAACGAAACCAATTCCCCCTGTAAGGAACTCAGCCTAAAAGTGTTTTCTCCCAAATATTTTGCAATTTGATAAGGACTAATCCACAAGCATTGAAACTTAGTATGGTTGCCTAGCTTTTCTTTTGTCTTTTCCTAGAGTAGAACAAGGTTGTATACTCTAAAAGACTTTATCATGGCCCTCTTATCAAACCACCTCTTAATGATAACTTGATGTTTTCCCATATGCTCCAAAGTAGTCATTCATTTTTTGTCCATCTCTAAAAGATTCATCAACCTGATTTGTACTCGGTCAGCATCTTTAGCATACCTACTCATGAACTGCAAAATAGGAATCTTGAGGTTAAGTGGAAATATTGGCTCTTTTTCATAGATATGCAAACATGGAGATATCCCCAAAGCATTCTTAACCCTTACTTGATCTATCCATAGAGTATATTTGAGTTTTGTATGTGAATCTTTAGGATTCTTCTTTAGCAAATGTTTTATTATTGTGATCAATTTATTGTTCATAGATTCAACTACACCATTTCCTTGTGGATAATAATTTGAAGAGAACTTGATAATAACCTAATTTTCCAGTGCCCATTGAATTAAGAATATTGATGCAAAAGTTGATCTATTATCCCACACTAGGGAGAATGGTATCCCAAATCTAGTAACAATGTGTTCTTCCAAGAAATCCTTAACCACCTTAGTTGTGCAATTTTTGTATGCCTCTAATTTTATCTCTTGCATATAGTAATCAGTAGCTGTTAGAATAAAAGTGTGCCCAGTTGATGATGGTGGGTTCACTGGACCAATAAAATCCAGCCCCCACTTTGCGAAGGGGCGTATCTCAAACACGAGTTGTAATGTCATTATAGGATGTATTTCTCTATTAGTACTAGTTTGACAAATATGACAAGTACTTACATACTCAAAAGTATCTTTGAATATTGTGGGCCAGAAATAACCCAATCTTAAAATCATATGAGCAATTGCTTCTGCTGAACCATGCCCTATACCATACTTATTATGAAATTGTTCCAAAAAATCTTTTACTTCCTTGTGTCCCAAACACTTTATGCCGATCCCCTCATAGTTCCTTTTGTATAATTTTCTATCATGTAGCATGTAGGATTCACACTTCATTGTGAGTCCCCTACACTATGAACTATTCATCCAACTGGGATACTGATTTTGTAAAAGATATTAGTAAACAATATCGTAGTACTAGACATCTATTATTACACCCTAATCAATATCAACTTGAGATACTACAATCTCCTTCTGATTTTCCACATTTGTTTTACCATCAAACCAAAATTTCTTTTCATCTTTGATTTGGTTATCTGCTATCATTTGTTATAATCCTTGGCCTCTTACTAATTTCATGGGTTGAATCTCTAAATAAAATTCTTGAAGGAGCACCATCCATTTCCCTCATCTTTCACCAACTTCATTTTACTTCGACAATGTCTTAACCATTGGATTAGGCACAATTGCATATACCTTGCTCCTTAACATATAATGGCGGAACTTCTTTACTACTTTTATTAAAGAAAAATACTATTTGTCAAGGTTAGAATAGTTTAACTCAGCATTCTTTAGAGGGAAACTCATAAAGTCAACGGGCCTTTCCTTTTCCTTTTCCTTTTTATGTAAGAATCCTAGCACATGAGTGTTCTGAAGCGAAAGAGTATATTTTGAAACATAGTCCATAGTCTAGACTTACCAATTTTGGGGCCATAGAAATGGCCACCTTGATATCCTCAAATGATTTCTTAATCTCCAGAACCAATTCTATTTTAGCTCCCTTTTTGAGTAAATCATTAAGGGGACAAACTATCTCTGCAAATCTACTTCTGAATTTTCACACAAAATTTATCTTCCCAAAGAAAGACTTCGGTTCTTTTCGACCATGAGGAGGTGGTAACTTCAAAATGGCTTCAATTCTATCAAGATCAATGGAGATCCATCTTCAAAGATGATATGACCTAGGAGCTTCCCTTTAGTACCCCAAATAAATATTTCTTGGGATTGAGTACCTGTCTTAGATCAATAATGCAAGTGCTTCGATCCTTTGAAAAGGTAGTTAAAGAATCTATTTAGATGACTATACACTTATTTATCAATCCCTTAAAAGCTTCATCCATGGCTTGTTGAAATGTAGCTCCTGCATTGATCAATTACAAAGGCATTCTTTTGTAAGCAAAAGTTCCCCATTTAGTCGTGAAGGTCATCTTTAACCTATCCCCTTCATCTACCATTATTTGATTATATCCTAAATATCTATCCAAGAAAGACATCATCTTTGAACCATTAACAATTTGTAGAACTTCATCTAATGAGGGAAAAGGGTAATTGTCCTTTTGAGATGTGAGGTTCAAATTACAAAAATCTACACAAAGACGAATCTCTCCAATCTTTTTCCATATAGGAACCAAGTTAGCCACCCACTTAGAATGTCAAATGGGGAATATGATCTTGGCACGCACCAAGCAACTTCTTAACTTCCTTCATTATTAGTGGTTCAATGATAGAATTAATAGACCTTTGCCTTTGCTAGAAAGGTTTGGCATCTAGTTTCAATGGAATGTCATGTGTAATAATCTCAGGATCATAAGTTTTAAGTTCTTCATAGCTCCAAGAAATGACATCTTTATAAACTATAAGAAATTAGAGCATATCTCCCCTTTCTTATGTATTGCATGCCTTTCTGATCCTTACCATTCTAGGATCTTCAATAGTACCCAAATTGTACAACTTGTATTCCTTGATCCCTTTCTCTTTGACTATTCTTCTATTAAGTGTTGATTCATCATGATCAAAAATGTGTTCCAACTCAATCATTCCCTTAGGAATAGTGTTGGTTTTTAAGTTCAGGATCCCATCTTCATCTTCAAGTTCATCATCTTCAAGTTTTATGTTTGGAGTGTCATAAATCTCTTGCCCTTTAAAGTGACCATTGCACATGATAAATTTGAGTATATGTTGATCATCCTGAAAGACTTGGAAGTTTGTAATGTTGTCTAGGATAGATGGAGCAGCAACCAATTCAACTAAAAAAAAATTCAATTTCATCCTCTTGATAGGTTGTAATGCACTAGCTGAAATAGCGAGGGCATCTGCTACCATGTTTTTCTTCCTCAAAATAGACTTTATATTCAAAGCCTCAAAATCATCCATTAAATGCCATACTCTTTTCCTATAAGCAAGCAACCTCTTATCATTGTAGGAGTATATCGATTTCACTTGTCTTATAACCAACTGAGAATCTCCCTCGACTATGAGAGTTGTGATTCCATTCTCCAATGTGAAAATAAGTCCTCGGATCAGTGCTCTATACTCTGCAACATTATTAGTACATCTAAACTATAATCAATATGTTGCATAGAAAGACTTACCTTTTGGGTTGACCAACTCAATACCTGCATCAACTCCTAATTTGTATTTAGAATCATCGAAGAAAAGTGTCTAGATCAGATCTTCTTTGGGATTCTTGACCTTATGCTTATTCATCCTTAGCTTTTCCTTCACTTGGTCCTGAAAGGATTATTTCTTGGGGATCCATTGTAGTCCTTCATGGGGTGGACTTGATGATTCTCCATTGTTACTACTTGGTACTAGAGTTGTATGTTTTTCTTGTTTTTCTTAAATTTCCCCTATCAATTCAATAATTTCATCCACTTTGGGTTTAGGATTGATGACTACTAAAGTCCATCCTTGAACTTTCACATACCATCTTCTTCTTTGAACTTTGATCATTCTTGGTGGAGGAGAAAACAAACCTCCACCATTTGAAAAGGTATCACTATATGATGCATTTAGATCTTTAATTTCCTCTTCAACCTTTTCTACCAATTCAGATATGTTTGTAGAACTTTGACTTTCTATGGGTTGATTTTTTGGAATGTTACCACTCTTCATTTCCATCATCTATGTTAATACCTTAGCAACTGCTTCTTGGCAATTTAAACATTCAAATTCAAAGTGACTAACTTTATGCAATCTAAAAAATCCTAGGAGAAGTAGGATACTAGGGTTAGCTTCTTCTCCTAAACATTGTAAATTAGCCACCATGTTGTCTATGAAATTTGTTATGACCACTTCCCTTGGGATTGAAATCCTAGATTTTTCATCTTGATCATCTGATATTTTCGTTGAAGTTGTATCAAGTGCCATCACTTTGTAAGAGCCCAAATCTATTTGTAAGAATGCAACCTCATTAGGTGCATTATATTCTATAATCATTGTTTTCAACTTTGGCTCTACATCTATCTTGATTTGATTGTTCAACCCTTTCCATGGTAACCATAACTGAGTAAAATCCATAGAAAACCATCCTCTTAGGAATTTTGTCCATTCTCTACTTAGTAGTATTCTATATGTTTCTAGAATACCAACCACATGTATATCGATGATGTCTTGAATTCAAGGATCAACGGTCAGTTGTATCCAAACATCTTTCAACACACCAATGACTTTCACCTCTATCTTATCCAATTGTACCATTATTCGGTTGGACGGTTGAGGAATGACTCCTAATTTTTGTGCTATCGATAGCAGCATAACATTACAAGAGGCTCTTGACTAAATTAGGCAATTATGAAGATTCTTCCCATATATCCTAATGCTAAGCAGAAACAAGGGGACCTTAACCTTGTCTTTAAACATAGTTGGCATTACCTCTGAAGCATTGACTTGTTGAGATACTATATTTTGAGGAATAATACTCATGTTATGGGGTACCTTTGTATGATCAAGAGTTTTCACTAGGGCTTCTCGTTGATTAGGTCAATTTTGTAGCATGTCAAACATAGATATGTTGGCCTTTGTTCATTTCAAATCTTTCACCACACTATACTTTTCAGTAGACCAAGCAGGATTTTTCAAGATTGTTGGGACATTTCCTTGATTTTGATTTTGTTGTCCTCCATATGGTGGCCTAACTAGTACTGGATTATTACTTGCTCTAATTTTGGGAGGATTTGGTTGTAATGCTAGAGGAATTCCATTTGTCATAGATTCTTTTCAACTTCGTAGATTGTATGTATTTCGATTGTCATTGCAAAGGAAAACAACTCTTCCAGTTGAATGTCTAGTTCTTGACTAAATGGAAAAGAGAATTCTTTATTGGTTAGTTCTTCCACCTGTATGTTATGTGTAGAATCATAGGATTCTAGTAGTATGGCATTAAATTATACAAGAGGCACATTTTCATAAACTTGTGAATTCTGAGTCATGTCTTGATTTCCATTATAGTATGAAACATCATTGTTAGATGTGTTTTGACCATCGTCATACTAATTTATATTGATGTATTGAAAATTATTATTATTTTTATTTGTAGGAATGCTTCCATTATTTTGATGAGTGTTGCATTGTCTATTATGTCTTTAGAATTCATTTTTATAATCAGGAGGATTAAAATTATTTCCTTCGTTGATGTTTCCTGTATTATTATTTCTAGTGAAATTCCTATTGTAGTTCTAACTGTGTAAGGACAAGTATTGTTTCTTTGGAAGTTATTATTTTTTCCTTGAAACAACTTTAGGTGAGTCAACTCATTGCTCATTTGTGACATGGTCTTCTTCATTTGACCAAACTCGGAGGCAAAACTATCGTCTACCTCAGCGGAAGCTACTACATTTTTCTCAAAGAAAATAAATTTTTAAAGGTTCATACCCTAGATAGGTTAAAGTAGGGTTTTGTGGGGTAGGTACCTACTATAATGGAACTAGATTCATAGGTATGAATTGGCTAGGCATCACAGGTTCTTTGATAGGATATGTTGGCATTGTTGTAATAGCTTGAGCTAGAAGCATCAATCCTCCTCCATTAGGATTGGCTTGCTTAGTGAAGGTAATCACTTCTATGAAGACTTTGTCCAATGTGTCAATATATGCTACAAGAATTCTTCTTAGAAAAATGGTAGTAAGATGATCCATAACATTCAACTAAATTTGGATAGCAGCTTCAACTGGTATAGTGTAGGGCATTTCCAACTTATGGTATGCCATATGAAAGCAATAGTTGAAGCATGAAACCATCTCAGCAGGGTCCCTTTTGATTGATATGAATTGTTGATGTATTACAGATGGGTTGATGAAGGTTTTGAATTGTTCCAAGAATAATTTTTTGAAAGTATCCTAGTCTCCAATACATCCAAGTAGCAAATTTACATAACAATTAAAGAAGATTTCCACCAAAGAGTAGGGGAATATGTGAAGAACCACATTCTTATTAGCAATCTACTTTTGGTTGCAAATTTTCTTGAATATTTTGATGTGATCTTTTGCAGATCATGTCTCTCCATACATGAACCTTGGGCAAAACTTCTCAAGATTTTTAGGAAGATCATTAAGTACACTTGTCAAGTTAATTGGTGAGGCTTACAAGAATGGCTAAGCATGATGATTTTGTGTGCACTTGGTGAAGATCTTAAAGCTCATTGAAATGGGGATGATGGATTAGAATCCTCTAGTTTGCATCAATTCTAGAAAAAGTGCACCTCTAAAGAAGTACACTTTCTCAAAATAAAGGTGCACCTTGGAAGATGGTGCACCTACACACCTAGCACACCTCGGAAGCTTAGAAGCTTAGAAAAAAATTTGAACTTGTAAAAAATGCTGAATTTTGAAATTGCAAGTTTTTTCTTATATTCTAAATGTTTAGGCCCTCCTTTTAGCACCACTTTTGTTGAGCTATCATTTTGCACAATGCTTAATGGCAGGAATCCTTTCAAACTCCTCTCTTGAAAAGTTAATCTAGGATCAACTCCAAGGCTCTGGGTGATCTTGAGACCTATTGGAATCCGCTTAGTTGAAGATAAATGTGAATTTTTATGAGGAGTCCTTTTCTAGTTCTTAAAAAATTCTGATAAAATGTAGAATCTACTTGCTATTTGAAAAGAATGAAAGACACAAAGAAATATATTTTTATATTTTCTATTTTATGATGAATGCAATCTAACAATGTAACCATATGAATTCCTAATTTAACCAAGAGGTTAGTAAAGAAAATATTGAAGAAATGGAAATAAGAAATTTAAGCAAATGACATGAAAAGTAAAATCCTAATGGACATAAGCTACAAAAACAACATGTCTCCGAGTTAAGCCTTTGAAAAGATCGGTAGGTAACCAATGAAAATAGGAGCAGGGCTTCCTTAATTCCACTGATGCAATTGTCAATGGAAATTCAATAACCCTAAGATGTTTCACTTTTCATCAACTTGCAAGGCCATAGAAAGTGCACTCATGGGAGACAAAAAGCTATGCAGGAACAATATGACGATCTCTTCTTGAACTAAGTACATCAATGGAATTTGTAGACCCATAGCAAATATTAGAATTAAAAGATTGCACAAATAGAATAACGCAATAAAAATATGGGCCCAATTACATTCCATGAACATAAATTCACAAAATATAACACACTTAGGCAAGAATCACTACAATCCAAATGTGATAACCAAAAGGATATATTATTGCATTAAAATAACGGTGGCCTTGAATAAATATTACATTCCCAAATTCATAAGAAATCTTCTCAATTTGTGTTGAGAGTGAGAGATATATTTATGTAAACATATGCTTCTAAACTAATCAAACAAATCTATTTATGTACAAACTAGCTATCTAATTGGTGCTAAGTAGGACTCCATCCATATTTATATTATTAATTGGATGCATGAGCCTTTACATGTCTTGAAACAAAGAAAGCATGAGAAAATAAGAAGAAGAAAGCCATAAGTTGATGTATAAGTGTGTATAAGTGCCAAAAATAGAAGCTCTATCTTTGTTAGGCATCTGTAGGAGTTAAATTGTTGTCAGAATGTGTTTTTTATGCATGGAATGCTCTAAATTTGAAACTAGCAATTAACTATTGGTGCACCTCTAACTTGCTAAAAAAAATTGGCAAACCTCTAAAAAGTGCACCTGGTGCACCTACACACCTCAAAGTTGGTTCAAAAATGCAAAATTTCACAAAGTATCAAAACTAAAATTTTGGCTTCTGGATTTTGTTCCCCTTTATACCAGAGCTATGTATGGGTACTTTCCCTTGAATTTCTTGATGATCTTAGTGACTTGAGTTGCATCTAGAAATCTAAGGCCTCATACTTGTCCTTCACTTTTTGCTTGTAGTTTCCCACCTTGATGCGAGTCTATGAAAAATCACTGAGTTTTACATCTAATTATTCTTTCATTTTGAATGCTTGTCTAATGTTGTTGTCATTAGAAGCTTCTTCAAAAGTCTTTCAAAATTTCTTAACTACTACCTCTACAACTATCAATTTATCCCTTGCATCATCCTCAAAAATATCTAAACACACATGATTATAATGTTTCTTTACCTCCAAAATGTACTCTTGGGCTTCATCCTTGAGCTTGTGAATCTCTACATGTAATGTTTCCATTACCTTGTTGCCATCTGCAATCTTCTCTATCTAGTCATCAATTTTATCTAATTCCTCTACTGTATATACCTCCATCAATATTCGATACCTTTTTCCTTTGAATGACTATAGTGCTTGCAAATCTTTACCCCAGGTATGTACCTCATCCATCAAACCAAAATCTTGATTTGAAATGGTGACTAGCCTATCTACATTATCCTGCATATGTTGTAATAGCTTCAGATATCCCTCTATAATCTGTACACCTTTGTCTTCAAAAATTTCTCACCATTGTTGAAAAGCTCTCAAAAATGGATCTAACTGCACTAATTCCTTATCCCTTTTCTCCAATGTTGCATTCAAAGTTTCCTCGAGATGTTCAGGATCTAAGTGACCAACAACTTCACTTATATATCCTTTTAGGATCTCATTCTGTCTCTTAAGTGTTATCAATTCTACCCCATCATGTTCTAAGTTATTAAACACTTCTTTCATTCCTATTCTTGCCATCAACTTTTTTGTGTCCAACATAGGTTTCCCAAGCATGACCTCCCTGATCTGATAATCTCTTGGAGTCAATTCTTCAACATCTACATTTGGAGGATGGATAGCCACATGAGAAAATAAATCCTAGTTTTGATCATTAATAATGAAGAATAATGCTTGTGCATCCTTTGGTGGTGACTCAAGCTTCCTTATAACTTTGATCAATTCCATCCTATCCTCTTCCTTAGTAGTGAATTGTTGCCTCTTGTTTCTTATTACTTCTTTTCTCAGCCATCTTGGAACATGCTCTATCAAAAAATTTCCTTTTGATGATGAAGGAGTTTGCTTGGCTATACTCTCCCTCTTATCTCCCCTTTATGGAGTCCTCTCCTTTTGTAAAAGATCTACACCAAGAGTCTCTATATCCATGGAGTCCACAGTACTCACCTGCATGTCTTGGAAAATTTTCCAAGGTTGCTCACTTATTTGTCCTTCCTCTAACACTTCATCAGTGTATACTTGGTGTGGCTCTATCTCCTATTTTTCTTGGACTTGTCCTTCTTCATTATTTGGAGGGAGAGGAGTAGCCAATCCTTTATCTACACAAAATGTAACTTGAATATGTGATGGCAATGCTACTTCAGGCCCTTATTGCTTAGGTGGCAACTGACTCCAATCTTCCTATTGAGGTTGATTAGTTGGAGTATCTTTGATTTTTTCTCCCACCAATTTAATACCAATTAGCATGAAATAAAAATTGACATCTTAGACATTAGTTCCCTCAACATCCTACTCATCTATCCATTTTTTCATTTCATGCTCAAAATTTGTAGACTGAATAGGCTACTCAAGAATGGATGGCAGTGTGATTGTGGAGCTTCTTCTCTATTTTGATTCTATGGCTCTTGCAAGACAAGTCCTCTAGTTCAAAGGAAGATTATCCTCTTCATCCTCACCATCCTCTTCTTCCTCTCCTTCTTTTGGTATAACTTCTAGGACTGATGGGAATGAAATAACTCTCCTAATGACCTTTTGTCTCCTTTTGACTAGAATCTTGATCTTTCTTCTCATTGGAGCAGAGGAGGATGCTTGTACCTCTTGTTGAGGTGGAGACACCTCTTGCACTTCAATTTTAGTCTCTCCTTTCCGTTGTTGAGTTGGCGGCACTTGAGGATTATCCTAGGCTTCTACATTTCCCAACCCTTGTACATTTTCTACCTTTGACTATGGCAATGCTTGAGTAGCTCCCTCTTCTAAATTAGCTTGTTTGGGAGAAGTCCTTTTCCTCTTCCATTTACCTTTCTAAGCCCTATAATATCCAACTTTTCTATCATGATGGTGTACTATTTATGGCCTCACATGGGACTGAGCTATAAATTTGGGTATGGTGACCTTAGCTCCTCAACCTTTTGTTGGGCAAGCTTGAGCATGGAAGACTATTGCTGAGGAATTGGATCCAATTTGAAAGGCCTTTTGATCTAATCCTTTGTCAATTTGATAATTTGTCTTGCCCTATGATTAATCTTTTATTTTTCTTCCTTGTCAACCTCAGCATTCATGATAGGTTCATCAGCAATCTTGTCCCTATTGAATAATGGATCAAGGACATCCTCAATATCCTATTGTACTATCTTCAAAGGAACCTTTTTCTTCAAAGCTTTGGTTTCTAGATAAAGATTCATCCTACAATAATCCCTTATTCAAATATCGTAGTTGTCCACTGTGTTCTTCCAATGGTTCTCAATTGCATCCTAATGCTAAATGTCTTGCCAGCCAAGTATTGTACTCTTCCAATGTTATCAAAATAGGTCCAAGGAGAATTATACTCATACAAAGGATATTGATCCCACTCAGATAGAAAAGATGGAATATCCTATCTCCAATCCACATTGAATAGTCCTATAGTAATGGGCCACACCCAAGTTATTTAATGTTGCTTTCTAACTCTGTCGTATGCAACCAAGAGTCATCAAGCTATCTCCAGTAGTATAAGTTTGTCACTTGGATACGTAGGGAGCTTCTTAGGATTGATAGTTGTACCCACTATCCTCAAATAGATGAATGTTTGATACTGGATGTAGTAGGATCCATCTTCTAATATCTTTTTAGCTGTCTCTTCTAACATCCTCTTAGCATAATCTCCTTCGATGAACTAGATTATTGTGAATATAAATGCATCATTTACTATCATGTATTCTTTGCTATGCTTAGGAAGCCTTTTCTTCACTAGCTAGGGATACACTATATAGGGCCATGCATTTTCATCTTTTATACTACCCCTTTTATAGAATCTTGGATAATCCATAGCTCTTGCAGCTAACAAGTATACCAAATATGATGTCATATAGAACTTTCAATTATTCTTAACTGCCACTAGCTGTTCATCCAAGTTCTCACTAAGAATCAAATCCCAATCAAGTGGCATCTCCATTATTTTGATTGTCTCAATAAAATGTACCATCCAGAGGTTCAGGTGTCCCGATGCTGGCAACCCCATGACTCTACTCAAAAGTATGATAGAATATCCAATATATTCTTTCATGTATCCTCTCATCATGTCCACTTTGTTTTCTTTACATCCTAGAGGAGACTTCTCAATGAGGTATGAGGAATAAATGATCTCATATGCTTCATCTACATGCTCCCTATGCCATCTTTCTACTTGGTGATAGGTTAATTTGATGAATTGATCTACCCTTAGAAGATGGAACACCTTTTCTATGTTCTTGGGTCAAAGATCCAGGATGATCTCTAGTTATGCTCTTCATGACCCTTTCTTTAGAAACATAATTCTTTGCTAGTGTCATGATAAATTCTAAAGATTGCACTAATACTAGATGTGATGTTGCACTGACAAGTCCTGATTGGATCAATGCAGATATCCTTCGGGATCTTTTGATGGGCTTGTTGCACAATGTGAGGAATGCACTCAAATCTATGTGACCAAGTTCAATGTCCCAAATCTTTGAATAGTCATCTTGAAAGTGTGACTTGGTTGGAACACCGTGAAACTTGAACACCAAGAAGTTTTGGGACTATCTTAATTCGATTAGGGAGGATGATGAAGAAGCCATTGAATCTACACAAAAATAATGTGTATTATCAAAAGTTGAAGAAAATCAATTAAAACTAACCCTAATACTGACATGAACAGAACCCAAAAATCTAATTTAACAAAAACACCTTAAAAAATCCAATTTAACCCTAGAATGCAAAAAAAAATGTGCACTTGGTGCACCTGGTGTGCACCTTTTCTTTGTTAAGTTATGTAGGGTGCACAATAGTGCACCTCATGGGGTGTGTTGATGCGCACCCTATATTTACTTTGGTGCAAAGGATGTTTTTCATTTAAGGGTGCATAGTAGCACACCTAATTAGGTGTGCTACTGTGCACCTTAAATGATTTTTTTTCTTTTACATTAATTTCTTTATGTTTTTAAGTATAAAAAAAAGGTGCACAGCAGTGCACCCGAGTAGGTGCACTTCTACACACCTTTTTAGGTGTTTTAATGTTTGACTATCTTGAATGAGTGCAAGTCTAGGAAGTGATGCGCACCTAGGGAGGTGTGATACTATAGAGTTCAGAGTGGAGATGCAAAAATGAAGTTGAATGGGATAGGGGGTTCCTGCATTTTATAGACCCAGGGACCCAGCACACCCTTGGTGTTGCGCAGCTGTGTTGTTGTGCATCACCAAGGGTGATTCCTTCTCTATGTGACTTGGCACACTATTGCACATGGGGAGGTGCACTGGTACACCTCCTTTTTGCAAAAAAATACTTTTTCCCTTTGACAATGAATTCTGGACTCTGGGTTTTTTAACTGGGACCCAGATCTAACAAGAAAGACTAGATAAAAGCCTAAAAAGACTCTGACCCTAGACTAGGGATCTAGAAAGCTGAAAAATAAAGTAGGGGGTCCCCGTTTCTAGGTGAAATGGGGTGTGCATTGTGAAACTATAATAGGAAGGTTATTTTCCTTTTGTTCAAGTGTGAATTTTTGAAGTGATATCCAGAGTATTTGGTAAATGCAATTAAGTGATCCAAGGGATTTTTGGATGCAAAGTTGGTGATATGGTATCAAGATATGAAAAGGAAAAAGAAGGAGCTATACATTTCTATTATTTATAATGGAATAATATAGAGACCAATTAGAGAGTGAGTTCGGTGGTATTTTCCCTGAAGCTATTTGGAAAGTGGGTCCATCTACCTTCTACAACTCCTAATAGGGTTGGAATCTCCTAACAGGGATTCAAAGTCTCCTAACAAGGACTATTATTATTGAATGTATTTCATTGGCTCCTAATTGTGTACATCTTCTAACAAGGAAATTTTATATTAGTACATCATTTTGTGGGTACCATCCCCACTAGGGTTTTCCCTTTGATCAAGGGTTTCCCTAGTTAACACATATAGTGTTATTGTGTATGAGTATCTTGTTATGGTTGCTAATTATATTCTTTACATGTTTATGGATTAATAAGATTAATAAATGTTTTAATAATTTGATAATTGATTCACCCACTACCCCCCCACACTCCCCCCTCAGTTATCTTGGTGGACTTTACTTTCTAACACCATATTCATACAGTTTTTTTGTAAAATGGAATTAAATATAATGACTTGAGGATTTACCATCTAATTTAATCTTGTATTATTGCAATTGAAAGGTCTCATATATCTTAATTGTCTCTCGTACTATGAAGGGAGCATTCCTTATGGAGTTTCAAGCCACAATTTTTATATAGAGAAGATACCTTGAAATGTATAAGGGAATATTGATCATGCTTGGGGCAACACACAATGCCATTAATGTGCAAGAGAAAAAGTAGGATTTCTAGAATTGTACAAAAAAATTCATTACACTTGGCCACATGCACCAATAGCTATTTTTATGTGGCTTTGAGCACCTCTAATTGATGATTGATATATAATAAAGGATCTCTTGAATCCATTCCTACTTCACTGTGTGAACACAAATATTAAAAAAATTGAACAGTAAAGAAAATAATTGGTAATTACTTGAAAAAGTATGACGACTTGATAAAGTATTGCAACATAGTAATAAATATATTGAATGATTGGCCAAATTAGTTACTATTGATGATTCAATTACATCACCTTAGATGTAGTGTTAATTAATACCAAATTATGAAAGAATTCAACAAAATAACCTAGTTATACACTTATGAAAAGACCTACATATGTAACCAAATATCAAATGAAATACGCAAACATGAAGTTCCCCATAACTTGCAAGTGTAGTTGGATTTCTCCAAGATTAAGTATGTATGCTCAATGATGATTCAAGCTTTAAATTGGATTAAACAATGGAGGATGGAGCTTTCAAACTATGAGAGTGAGGATGAGTTTGGCATTATAATAGTACTTTTGTATCTTTGTGGGCTCTCAAACTAGCATTATAACTTTGCAATGAAAGATGGATGAATTGTGTAGGGAGAAGGGGCCACTTTATAAGAAAAGGTGAGGAGAAATGGATGGTGAACATGCAAGATTGAAATATTGTGACAATTGACTAGGATAAAAGGAAAGTGAAGCTTATGGATTTCACTTTCTCAAATGCATAACCGTGTGACAAGTATCACAAGGATAGTGCATATGAGAGGATTAAGGTTTTGGAAGACTATAGACATTTTGGGGGATATGAAGGGGACAAAGGAAAAATGAGGGAGATGGAGTGTGTAACAGAGATGCAAGAGCATTTAAGAAAGAATTTAATGCATTTGGGTGGGGATGCGAGGGATGTGACATGAGTTGACTTGGATTTGGGTTAGGGTTTCTAAATCCTCACAGTTAAGGTTGTGAAAATGATTAGGGTTGGATTATATTTGGATTAGGGGGTGATTAGGAGGAAACTAGGCTTATTATAAAAATGCAAGTGGGAGATTTAATTAGTTAACTAAGTGATTTTAACAAGGGTGAATGGGTTGAGTTGAGTCTGAACACTAGATTATGATTGGGTAACAGGTTAAGCCAGGGTTGAATGTTGATTAATTGGAATTATTTAATCAAAAGGGGGAAATGGAATTAAATTTAATTAATTTAATTAATAATCAAACTATTAATTATAATTTAATTTATTAATTGGGCTATAGTAATTTAGATTAATTAACTATGGGATGGCATAAATTAATCAAATATTAAATACTTAATTAATAATACCTTAGAAGATGAACAAATAAGATTACTTTATTGTGTAATTAGATTTAGGTGTCTACATTTTTCCCATCTTCAACATAGTGTCGAGATAGTATTATTTTGAAGAAGTTTGAAAATAGATAACGCAAAGAATATTTTTAAAGCAACAAATTTTCCCCATCTTGACAAGAGAGATAAAAGATTGGACTCAATGATGCTCCCTTGAGAAGGTGACAAGAAGAGAAAATGAGGCTCAATGACATCTTGAAAAGAAAGAAAAATGGGGAAATAAAGAGGATACAGAAGGACTAAAAGGAGGTTAAAATTATGAACAAGATGTAAAAATAATAAGGGGGTTAGGAAAGAGCTATCACCCGAGAGGGAGAACATGAAAATGAGCTCAAAAAGGTCCTATGAAAGGATTGGGAGAGTTAGAAAGGGCTTAATTTCTATCATTGTGCTTGTGATTGAGGAGATAGCTATGATTCTTTCATCAAGCGGAGGTTATGAGGTGGGTATGATAGTGTTGTTTGGTGGACCAATACGTAGGCTCGAAACTATTCTCTTTTGATTTTTCATTTTGTACTTATTTCACATTTACTTTTTCAAAAGTGCATTCCTACAGGCTTGGGTTTGGTAG
Organism: Cupressus sempervirens; assembly: GCA_028749045.1. Classification (NCBI taxonomy): domain Eukaryota; kingdom Viridiplantae; phylum Streptophyta; class Pinopsida; order Cupressales; family Cupressaceae; genus Cupressus; species Cupressus sempervirens. The sequence goes on along the minus strand of CM053783.1, from coordinate 401,211,275 downwards.
GAATATCAGCAAGATCAATGAGATCCTGATCTCATGAAATATTCCAAGGATCGAGGGTCAAAATGGGTCAGGACAAGGATCTCTCATGGAATTACGAATATCGAGGGTGAACGAGGACAAATTTTGGGAATGCAATCCTATGTGGAATTTTTATTTTATTTTTTAATGAGATATTTGGGTGGAATGAATTCCTACAAAGTGGAAATACATTCATGTTGGGTCAACAGGTTTAGGGGGAGGGTAAATGTGGGAGAGGCGTACAACAATTTTGTGAGTATCTAAATAGTTTAGAGATGTAGACTAAGTGAGGAATGATGCTATTAGGTTGGGTTATCTAGCAATGATGCTTCATAGGAGGACTTACATAGCGATAATGATAATAACATATGAGTGCTAACACTCAGAGATGATGACCTTCCATCTCCCAACATAGGATATGTCTATGACTTTGGAGGATGTTTATAGGTTTTTTTGGTTTTTATTCCAAGGGACTAAGGTGATTGCAACTACCAGTATGATACCTTAGCAGATAGTGCAAATGTCATTTGGATGTGGAGTTGACCTCAAGATTTGATAGGGACAATTTTCCCTAGACCAATACCTAGATGTTTCACCACAAAGATGAATTTATTTCTACATTTATAGGCTGGTGTCAAGGTATATTGCCCCAAACATAGGAGGTACCAGTGTGACACTTGAGTTGATCTCATTGATTGAACAGATTATTGATACTAGTATATCGACAGTGTGGGGAGATCTTATGCTAGAAAATCTCTATAAAGATCTACTTCAGATTGTTTATCATGGATATGGAGCATATGCTTTTCCTCACTCCTACAAGTATAGGCATGGGAGCACATTGTGGTGCTCTAACTAATTTTCATGTGGGACATACAACTACATGGGTTTGATATGTGTCCAAGACAATGAGATAGAGGGAGACAGTGATCCAAGAGTCACCCAAGAGGGGGGAGTTCCAATGAGATATGAGTGGTGAGGAGGAAAGAGCGCATGAGGAAGAAGGAGTAGATCAAATGGATGTGGATGGAGGGAAGGGTCCATAGGTATCAATAGATAGATGGGTGCATGTTGGGGCATCAAATGGTGAAGGATCATCAACAAGTGGTGGGGACAATGGTAGGAAAATAATTGGCCTCTCTATAGTAGACTCTTGATAATTTTGTGAGTTGGTTATTATAGGATACTCAAGAAAAGAGTTGCATGATATGGATTAACAATTATTAGTTCATGGTCAAAAGGGATGATTTCTATTAGATTGGGATAGTATACAGGGTGAGCAAGATAAACTCCAAGATAAGAGGGGTGAGCTATATATAGAGGATGATAGGCTTCTCATGGAGTTAGTGATGGTGTAGGGGGAGATCATAGGTAGATATTGATGTGATTTCTAGACTATAATGTGATTGGTATTGGAGGGAGACAAAGATGATTGATCTATGGGAGTGGGTTGGTTTCTACAGGCCTCATTACCCTGCAACAATTCCCAAGGATAGAAAGGACCACTACCATGGATCTACTTCATTTGGAGTGTCTAGGATAGGGATGGGGATGGAGGCTATCAACAATAATAACTATAAGGTAGGGGACTATAATGCATAGGACAAAGCCAGTGGCAAGGATGGGGATTAGTGGAGATGATGGAGGCTCAGAGCTCAGGCAAAGGAGGAAGTGGAGTAGAGGGATCTCAGGGAGGAGGGGATGAGTTTGGAGTGGTCTTGAATGGAGATTCTAGGGAATTTATGGTGCTAGGTGGGACTCAGACTGTTTTGGACAGGCCACATGAGAGGGTCCTCAGGGTTTAGATAAGGCCACCATTGCCACCAATTTCACCTTAGGTTACCCCAACAATATATCCAACCATAATTCTAGCTCCATCTACAGACCCAACATATCATCCCATTGTAGGGGGTATATATGGGTAGTGATATGTTGTAATTTGGGGTTTTATGTGCTTGTATATGCATGATGATGCACTATATATATTTTAGGGCACAAACCCCAATTGTATCTTTAAGACACTTTATTTTGATATATTTTTGGACATTGGACTTTCCTATTCTTTCATGGGGTGAGATGTATTCTTTCATTATTTCATGAGATACTATATATTCTTTAGGGCACAAACCCCAATTTTATCTTTGAGACACTTTAATTTGAAGGATTGTTGGACATTGGACTTTCTTATTCTTTCATGGGGTGAGATGTATTGTTTCATTTTTTCATAGGATATTATATATGATGAGAATTTATTGGGTGGGATGTGGTGTATTTTTCTAGATCATGTGCCATGTGTTTTTATGATGCTTATATGCCTATATGATGTGGTATCGATGTATACCACTGGAGGATGTTGTACTTTCTATATGATTATGATATATGTTTCTAACATGTTCCTACAACTTGCAGTGCATTTGATGATTTATGTGTGATTTATTCATTATGTGTGATGTGTGATGCAGGTCTATATGTTGGTGATATGACACTATTTATGATGTAGTTATATGATGATGCAAAATGTGATCTATATGCATATGATGATTTTCTATTTGTATGACATGTGATGCATATGATTTTCTTCTATATGGTTACAAGATGTTATGCAAGATACTATGATGATTTATGGTTATATGAAATGATGCATGTTATGGATATTTTATATATACCTAAAATGGAAACTGATAATAAACCTAACTAAGAAACAATAAATGGATTCTTATGAAGTAAATGTAATAATAATGATAGTTGGATTTAAATGATTACACAAACTATATGTGAGTAATTTAATATTCAAAAAATAAAATGATAATAACTAAGGCAATGGACTACAACTAAATGACACCTAAATGCAACTAAAATGAATCCTAAGATGATTTAAAATGCCACTAATACAATATAAAAAAATGGATGCAAGAAAGCAATTTAAAAAAATGCATTTTAATAAATGAGATGATAAATGAACTAATGCACTCAAATGCAACCTAAGATATAAATGAAATGGATAAATTAATCTAAATGCAATTAAATGCAATCTTTAAATGCATACAAATTCTTCTAACAAATATTATATGGGATGAGTGAAATCCACCTTAATGTACACTAAATTTAATTAAAATTAAAATGAGTGAAATGCAACTTAATGTAAATTGTTATAACATGCACAAATGGATGTAATATTGTGAATGATAAATGCAATAGGATAATTTAACATAACATTGACTGACTATACCCTCATTGTGAGGAAGAAAGCATTTGCACAACCTTAAGCATGAGGATTGAAACATTAGGAATTTATGGGGGATAGATGATGGGATTTTATTTTTAAATTGAACCCTTAGTGGGGTGATTTGTGGGATGAATGGATTTTGAAAACTTTGGATTTTCTACTATTGTAGGATTTTGTAGGATCGTGATTATAAGACCAATTTGATAGGATGTTGGATAAGGTTGTTTAGAATAATTGATTCTATTTTGGATCTTTTGGGATTCTAAAAAATTTCATTTGAATGGAGGAATGGAATTCTTTTAAGTTTGAGCATAGTGTACCTCGGGAAGGAGTACCACCATGTAGTTGAGCACTTAATTTGATATAGAAATGTTAGGAACTTGTCAAGGTTACCATGAACATCAAGGCCTTGTTTTTGACATAGCATAGGACTAAATTGGAATAAACATGCAAGGATTGCCTCAACATTACCCATGAGTCCAGAAGGATTCGAAGTGGAAACAATATTGGGTAACCCACAAACAAGTGATATTTCCCATGTGCAGCATGCAACCATGAGTGATTACATGTTTGGATATCCAAGGGTTACATCTAACTTATAGATAGAAAAATAAACACACAAAAACTAATCAAGACCTCACTCTCAGATTGCCCCATTTGCAATACACTATGATATAAAATATCATGGTGACCTTGATGAGAGAACAACCAAATTTCTAAGAAAAGATAAAAAAGAACCAAAATTAAAATCCCATATCAAAAGAAAGAGTAAATCCATGAAAAATGACCTTTTTCCAAAGATATCGATAGGACTAGACATTGACAAGCCAAGGTTGGGCATGAGGAAGGGTGCATCCTACAACAACCTATTGGTAGAATCTGTAACCATTAGGTAAGTACACCAAGATGGTGTGTAAAAAAGTGGACACCATGGAAAAAAGTGAAAAGTACACATAACGTGATCACGTTATGTGTACTTTTCATAAAATTCAAAATTGGGCTTGGCTCGATACAAGCCAAGAAAACAATATTAAAAAAACATCAAAATAGGCAACACAGTCACATTTTTACTAGTGAAAATAAATTTTACTTTGCACGTGCATTGGGTCATTTTTCATGTCCAAATATGTGAAGAGCAAAGGTGAAAGGGTAAAACCAAACACAAAAATGATCAAGTTTAGCTCCCCCAACCTCTAACTCATCTTATTGTTAATAATTTTTGATGGCACCTCCACAAAAAGGTTAGTTATCTTTCATTTTATTTTTGTTGTCTTTTATGTTGTATTGTTTTAGGTATTTTGTATTGATTTATGTTTTTTATAATCATTTGATAATCAAATGAATCTAGACCTAGTAAAAATGAACAAAACCAAAGGTTTCCTCCTGTCAAAGAAGAAAACATCAACCCTGAACAAACACCTCAAAATGAACTACAAAACTCTCAAGGGATAGCCCCAAACACACAAAACCCTTAAATGATTGCTCCTCAACAACCACCACCATGTCCAGCGCCTCCACTAATCCCATTAGATCATGTAAACTCTAGTCAAGAAGACCTTGTTAAACATCTCATAGAGAATAGTGCCAGAATAACTAATTTGGTTGGTAGGTTGAGGTCTTCTAATCTTGGCCACCACTCTACCCTAGCTAACACATTACAAAAAATGGCCACTAGTACCAATGAGGTGACTAAGAAGGTGACCAAATGGGGTTTGTAGAGGGATAGATGTCATTCATATTATGTAGATGGGTTATCCTATGATCAAGTAAAAGATAAAACCATAAAAAAGGGCGACATGTGTGTTCTTCTCACCAATCTTGATACTAGCCTCAACCTAGAGGAAACCACCCCTCAATCTCCTATTCATTGGTGTGCACATAGGGGGATCAAGTCAACTTTTTGGGATAGGTGGTTTATTGTGTTTTTCGACCACCTTGTAATAATAATGAGATACCCTTGTATTTTAGAAAAAATTATATTATGAGTTTATCCTTGAGGAGAAGCCAAATTACTTTGACTTTCGCCAATTTTAGGGTAGAGGGAAGGGATCTACACAAGATAGACTTGATGCTCACAAAGTTACCCAACCAAAGCAAAGGAAGAGTCTAGAAAAATAAATCTTTGATTCATGTTGTGCTCCCCATAGTCATAAAGGAATCTATGGACTTACAGACTCTCCATGTAGTTACATCATTGATTATGTCATCATTGAGCATGAATCACAACTTGCCCCAGGAGGGGGTACATTAGCTCCATCATCATTAGATGCTCCACTGGAGTCATCCCAACCCATGCCACCTCCTCCTTCATCAGATATTTTTTTTGGCTCAACTCCCAAGCCCATTCAGTATATGTATGTTAGTTGCCATAGTTTGTCTGATGGGCTAGATACTGATTTAATGAGGATGGATTGACATCCCATTCATGTATACATTGCAGGAGATGATCCTAGGCATCTACTATTGAGGACATGGCCCTTATTGATGATATGATGATGACAGTGTTTTTAGAGGGGCGAAATAGGTTTTTTTTTACATGTTATTAATTAATTTCACCTAAAATTGATAAAATTAAATAGATTTTTATTTAAAGAATAATATATATTGATACATGATATTGAGATATTTGACATCTTTTGATTTATGCATATTTTAGGGTACATTGGGTGATAGAAGAACATCTCACAATAGTCATTTGAATAGATGTACATTGGTAACTCAAACACCTGAGGTGAGAAAAAAATATTAATTAGAATAAAATAATAATTATTGATTTAAAAATATTAAATCATAATAACTGTGTGTTTCCCCAACATTTTATGGAGAGTTTAATTATATTAATTAATTGAAAAGAGAGAGATTAATACTCAAGAAAATTCAAACTTCCTCTCTTCCCATACTTTTCTCTCTCCACGTACTAAAACCTTTAGAGAGAAGTATGGGTTAAGGTTTTGGGTTTGGGTTTTCACTCTCTCTCCTCCAATTTTTCCTCTCTCCACGTACTAAAACCTTTAGAGAGAAGTGCGGGTTAAGGTTTTGGGTTTGAGTTTCACTTTTTCTCCCTCCATGTACTAAAGTACTCTCTCTCCCCATACTCCAACTTTTTAACCTAATTCTAACCTGAACCTCCCAATCCAAACTTAATTCAAAAATAACTCTTGGCTGGAAATAAACTTCACAGGTCAACTAGAATGATTTTAAAGGTGATAGTGATAAAAGAAAGCCCAAGTTAGAGCAACATAAATCGTGGTTTCAAAGGTGCCACATTATTTCAAATATATGTTACCTAGCCATTCATGCAATTCTAGATCCGCAGTCAGTTATATATACTAGCAAGTGAGTTGTTTGAAGAGATGATAACACAAAGAATGTGCAGGAGAACTTAAATGATAATGGTGCACTACTTGGAATATATGTTGATTAACTGCCCAGCTAAAGTCAAAAGCTATGGTTTTGCTAAAAATGATCAGGCATGTGAATAGTTTGGATTAATACCATATAGAATATAGACACGCAGTCTCATTCAAATATTGTGTACAGCAGTTGGATATTCAATCAGGCATGTGAGTTTCTTGAAAGAAATGACAAGGGGAGAAGCATGGAAAGACTGAATAAAAATGAGTGCACTATTTGATGTATACATTGCTCAGCCGTCCCATGCTCTCAAGAATATGTACATGTTAGATCACCAAAAGAGGAGCCACAGTAGTTGTTTAGAGTCACACCAAGTATGCAGATTCAAAGGAGAATTGCAAATTTGATAGCTAATGAAAGAAGTAATTGCAACCCGCAACATTGCATGGAACTATGGATATGGCACTTGAGTTTTTTTTGAGTCCATAAAGCCATAGATAAAACACATGAGAAGGCCGCAGGAAGAGAAATTTTGGAGCAAAGGTTGCATCTCAAGTGTTTGACACAATGCAACCATAGTTTGAATGAATACCTCAACCAGCTATGGGTGGAGAATGTAGCTAAGTATTTGATAAAATGATCGGACCCGTATCTCACCTTTAGTTTGAATAGATAACAGTGGGTGCTGCCAAGAATGAATGTAATATGATTGTCAAAATGCTAGGGAAGGATCCCGAAGTTGTTAAGAGATGACAAAGTGCTGATGCTTTTAAAATCCTATAGTAGAAAATGGCATTTGAATGTGACAACATGATGACTCAAAGACATCCAACATTGCATTCCATATTCTTGCACTAAGTGAGGAATATCAATTAGACAGATATGGCATGTCACAGCATAGAGCACCTTGGTATGAAGATAAACATCACATATTTCGCTTGCAGCCATCCAAGATGTGTCTATATGCTATGCATGACACGAGATTTAGAGTCCACAGAGGTAGAGAAGGTTGTAAGTTCCAAAACCACTGAAGAATCATCACTCCATGAATTGGTCTTTTTTTTAATATAGAGAATCAATGAACAAATTCGGGATCATGAAGCTTGTTGTGAGAGGAACATAAAATATGAAGCTTGTGGAAGTTTTTCATCGCTCCATACTAATGAAGGATCTCAAGAAGGGATTTTGAGGGTCTAAGACATAATGGTTGACTTACAAGAGACATCACAAGAGGCAAAGAAAGCTTGGAGCGAAGCGCAATAGGATCTTGAAAATAGGGTAGCAATATTAGTTGTTAATAATAATAATGAATCAAATCTTTATGCTTTCTTTGCATTGGAAAATAGACGTGTAAAAGTATAAGTTGATCAATAATCATTTGGCATAAATCCTGAGTGAACATGCATAGCATAACATGGAAGCATACATGCAGGCTATGACATATAATGTGATGTGAAGGAAATATTGTACATCATCTTTGTCTGGTTTGCTAGCATTGCCAACGAATTCCTAATCCACAGGTCCATATCCTTCCATGTAGGGTAAATAAGGATAGGACGTGCATATGAGAAAACATAGAAGAAAATTATATGTTTGACTAAAATGCCTCTAATACTTATTTTCATGAATCAATGAGGCTGCGGGCATGAAGATTATACCTATCTACTGAACATGGAGATAAAGGTATGGCATGGCAAGATATGATAGATGATTGTTCATGAAAGTAGTAGACATCAAGAAAGTTTTGGCCCAAATACTTAAGTCAAAAAACATGATCTTCCATCATCCTTTAGCTTCTAGAAACTACATAGAGTAGGGAGAACTTGTTAAATGTATATATGCAGATAAAGAATCCTTCTTGTGGCAAGTATTGACCAATGGTATCGAGACACAGAATTCTGAGTAGTTCTTATTGCATCTATATCATGGAGATATTCATAGTAAGAAAATGTGTTGCTAAGAATATTGTATTCAGAGGAAGATATAATCATCACACAATGGCAGCTACAGGCTTGAATAGTATTGATAAAATTTTAAGAATCTCTTGTGAATGCAGCAGGTAGGTGTAAAGCTTAATCTCATATGCACAATTTGATGCTTCGCAAAGAGATATATATATATATATATATATATATATATATATATATATATATATATATATATATATATATATATATATATATATATATATATATGGAAGTGATGAAGGCCCAGGTCAGTGGAATTGATAAGATTGCAAATTGTCAAAAGAATCCAAAATTGTTGAAGAATGTATATCCAATGGTGGAAAATGACATATGTCACTTATTGTAACCAAAGTTAGGTTGTAGTGTTTCAACTTTGTAAAAGGTTGGAATTGGTTGTGAAATACTTTCCCAATGTCCAAATCCTAAGTTTTTGAGTAGTTATGAACCTGAAAAGCTAGTTGTTCTAGATTGGCTATAAATTCCTAAAAATCATTGTAAGAAGGGACTTTTTGAGACTTAGATATAGTGAACACTGATGCTCTGATAACAAAGCAATTTTTGGAAAGTGTGTACAATTGTTGTTTTCGTGTAATCAGTTATTTCTTTCTTTCTTGGTGCAAGAAATAAAAGGAAGTACATTTGGCGTTCTCTCTCTAAGGGTTTGAATTGTTGAGGTGTTGATTCATTTATGAGTATTTCCATAGTATGGTGTGAGTATTCATGAATGGTTGAATTAGCATTGTGTTGGTGAAAGTTCTCAAGCATAGTCCTTGATTGCTCTCATTAATGGTTACATCATTTTTATGAATAGGTTGAAGGCGTGTGGTGCATTCGCTATCAATGGTTTTCCTTTCTATTTTCTAATTTTTATTTATCTTTATTGAAAAAGCACAAATTTTATCTTACAAGAGAGCTGCCCCTCTAAATGCAGAGGAAGGCCAGATATTCAAATGCCTATCCAACTATTGTGAACGGTTTGCCACACACTCCGTTGGGCACATTCTACTATGACAAATCTGTTTAACAACAAATTTTTGGTGACTCTGTTGGGGAGACTAAACAAGAAAGATTGACAATCGCATGTGATGAAGTACAATGCTGCTTTCGCATGAGAACATTTTTCCAGTTTTCCAACCAAACCTTGGCTTCCAAGACACCCAGGAAGATATCATCTAAGACTTGAACACTCTAGTCTAGAGGTGTAGACAAAGTGTACAGGAATATCATCAAGTTAATCAAGTTCTTGAAGAAGAAGAAGAGTTCAGAGAAATCTTTCGAAGAGCCCCTATTGGTCAGAACATCGTAGTTATTGAAAGAATAGTGGTCATTCCAAGAAGAAACAGACAGAATCTTGGTCATATTCAAGGGAAAATAAATAATAACAACTAAGCTGGCTGATAAACTATACACCCGAGTTGATAGACAAAAGGGTTTGGTAGATGAAGATTTTGAAGCCCTTTGGAAGTTAGATTTTAAGCCAGTTACTCCTAAGAGGAAGAAAAAGGTCAAGTATGTTAGTAGGTCTTCTTCACCAACCAAGGCTACTGTTTCTCCTGCAGCCTTTCAAGCTTTGATTCTGCCAGGTACTCTTGTACCTTTAGCTATAAATTTGCAGCCCTTGATTATCATTCTTCTGACTATGGCACATCATGCACTGCAGCCACCAGTCCCATGGGGAGTTGCTATTGGACCTCTAGACTTAGGGAACCAATTACATGACTTGCCCGTTGGTTCTCAAAAAATTCTTCCCAAGTTTTCTGGTGATAGAAAAGTCACTACTAATCAGCTTATAAGTTCTTTCTTTACAGCAAGCAGTGTTCTTGCAATTCAACATGAAGATGTTTCTATCCGTCTTTTTGTTGAAACACTCACTGAAGTTGCAGCTAAATGGTTTGGACAGCTACCAGCTAGATCAATTACGTCATGGGTAACTTTGATTCAAGCTTTCGAGAGGAGATTTAAGACTGCTAAAGATGAACATTTGCTCCTTTCCTAGTTGACTCAAATGAAGAAGGAAATCCATGAGCCCATGCGAGAATTCATTGCTCGTTTTAACCAGACAGTAAATTGAATTCCTATCAACAAAAGACCCACTGAAGAAAATCAAATGACTTTCTTCATCAATGCTCAACCTTCTGACGTAAGCTTTCAAATATGAAGGACAAGACCTGCTAACCTAGCGACTGCGCAAACTTTGGTGATTGAGGTGGAAGATGACTTGCTTAGTTCAAGAAAATGGAGTCATGATCTACAAAAGGGAAAAGGTCAACAAGCTCCTATCTCTACCACTGATCCTTTATATCAAAAATTGGCTAATGATTTGTTACAGCTCAAAAAGCAGTTGCCTTCTAATCCTCCACCTTTCTATCAAGATATTCCAAGGAGGAATTATATGCCATATCAACAAAATAGACAAACTAAGTGGCTACCCCAATCAACACCAAGATTAGCCATCGAACATCCCTCATCATCTGGTAAACAGGTTGCTATGTGTGATTTTCATCTAACAATAGATCATGATGGTGCAAGCTATCCTGAGATGGCCAAATTCATGCAAATGCATTTAACAGCAGAGAAAATAGAGGAATATCTAGCTCCTAAAGATGTAATAGTACCCACTATTGGGACCTCTTCTATTAACTTTCTAGAATATGAATCTGATGATGACAAAGCCAAAGATATTAACAATCATTCTTTCAATACGGCTACACCAAGTTGGAGACAATGATTGGAAGAAAAATGGAGTAAACAAGCAAAAGAAAAAGCTTCTAATGAGACTGCTAAGAGGATTCTATCTCGCAAGCATACTCCGGAAGAACCTTCACAAGCGAAGGAAACAAATAAGTATAAAACATCTCCCATTGTTGAAGATTCTTTTGATTTTATTGATCATTGTAAAAAGACCAAAGTGCAAATTTCTCAGTTAGACTACCTTAAGGCAAACCCTCATCAATTAGAAAGGTTGATCCAATGTGTTCATAAAGGAAAATGTTCACCTGAGATCACTATCAATCATGAATCAAAAGTTTCTCTAGAAGTTGAAGATAATTTGGAAGGGCCCATGACTAAGAAATAATCTTTTATTGTAGCTTCTTTGTCAGAAAAACCTGACCCTTTCTATGTTTCTCTTTATATAGCTGGATGCAAGTTAAGTAATTGTATTATTGATTCTAGTGCATTCGATAATGTTATGCCTTCAAAGGTAGCCCATGCCTTAGGACTTTCTTTGAATAAACCATCTAGAAAAGTGTACTCTATGGAGGCGAAACAAGTCCCACTTGTTGGCCAATTAAAAGATGCTCAAGTAGCACTTGCAACACATCCTAAGAAGAAGTTAAAACTGAATATCCTGGTTGCTAATATTCTTACCAGTTACACGATGCTTTTGAGTAGGAGTTTTTGCAAAGATCTTGGTGGTGAGATCAAGATGGACATGTCTCATGCCCTTATCCCGATTGGAGATAAAAAGGTTAAGCTTAATCCTGAACCTAAAGCTAAATATATGGTCCTGAAATCAAATGATCCAAGAGCTGAATTATTGTATGTTGATACTGGGCATGGAACTTATATGATGACATCCACTGAAGAAGATGTAACTGAGCCTCTCATGCCTGATATAACCAATGAATTATGGTCAATGGAGTTTGATGGAAGTTCTTCTTCTTCTGGTTCAGGTGCTGGGATAGTGTTGATATCACCACAAGGAGAGAAATTTCCAAAAGCTTATAAGTTAGCTTTTGAGACCACCAATAATACCACAGAATATGAAGCTCTCCTACTTGGTCTCGAGTATGCAAGAGAAAAAAGGAATCAAACAACTCAAGGTATTAGGAGATGCAGAATTAGTTGTCAAGCAGGTACATAGACAATATCAAACAAAGAATGCAAAGTTGAAGTCATATAGGAATAGAGTGTGGGATGAGATTGAGCATTTTGATGCTTTTTCTTTATTTGCTATTCCTTGTGAACAAAATTCCATAGCAGATTGTCTTGCAGTCTCTGCCTCTCTCCTTATTCCTCACCCTTAGTTCAACAGAGATGTTTACACAGTAGAGATGATTCATAGACCCAGTGTGCTTGATAATGATCAACACTGGCAAGTTTTTCATAATTATGGGCTCCCTGTTATGGATCATATTCTACAATTGGTATCTGGCTCAAAACTGATGTCAATGCTAGATGGCTTCTTTGATTATAATCAGATCAGTGTCACACTAGAAGATCAACATAAAACAACTTTTACCACTCCATGGGGTACGTTTGCCTACAATCGTATGCTGTTTGGTTTGATAAATGCTGGGGCCACCTTTCAACGGGCCATGGATCATTCATTCAAGGATTTCAAGAATAAGATCATTGTGATGTATCTTGATGATCATATAGTGTTTTCAAAACAGAGAAGAGATCATGTGTATCATCTAGAAGCCATCTTACATCGATGTCGAACTCAAGGCATCTCACTAAATCCTAAAAAATCTATATTTGGGGTGACATAAGGTAAACTACTGGGGCATATTGTCTCCAAACAGGGTATTCGAATAGATCCTAAACGAGTGAAAGCTATCCAACAGTTGTCACTTCCCATGAGTAAACCAGGAGTCAGATCTTTCTTTAGACAGATAAACTTTATAAGGAGGTTCATACCAGACTTCTTTGAGATAATGAAGTCAATTATAGATATGATGAAAGGGAATACAAATTTTAAGTGGACAAAAGAAGGTAAGGCTTCTTTTGAACAAATCAAGACTGAAATTGCAAATGCCCCTACCCTTTCTTATCCAGATTTTTCTAAGGATTTTCATTTGTATTGTTATGCATCTGAGAACACTTTATCTGCTATACTTACCCAACCTGACAAAGACAATACCGAGGCCCCAATAGCATTCATGAGCATCCCTCTTAAGAAACATGAATTGAAATACTCTTTGATCAAGAAGAATGCTTATGCTCTTCAGATCAGTGAAACAATTTAGGTTTTACATCCTAAACTCACACTCCAAGGTGTTTGTTCCTGATTCGAAAGTGAAGACTATTTCGACACAACAGGAAATTGGTGTGAACAAAAGGGCCTCCTAGATAGCTAAAGTACAAGAATATGATCTTGATATCAAACCTGCAAAGCTTCTCAGAGGAAAAGGTTTGTGTAAGGCAATTTTAGAAGGATCTTCTAAAGGTGAAGAAGAGACAGAGGAAGAAATGCCTTTAGTTTTATTCATTAGCAATGTTGATGATTGGTTTTCAAATATTGCCTATTTTTTGACATATGGAGAATGTCCTACTCATTTATCACCTAAAGAGAAGAGGACCTTGAAATTGAAATTTGCAAAGTATGTTCTCTGGGGTGACGCTTTATACAAGAAAGGGATAGACGGTACCTTTCTGAGGTGTGTAGATTCTGAACAAAGAAAGGACTTGCTTCAATTGTTCCATAATGAAGCATGTGGAGGTCATTACTCAGCATCAGTAATGGCTTACGAAATTTTAAGCAATTGTTTTTACTAGCCCGGGATGTTCAAGGATGCAGAAGAATGGGTTAAGAAGTGTGACTCTTGTTAGTATTTCAAAGGAAGAGTTCAATTAGCAGCATTGCCCTTGAAGCCGGTAGTGATTGAAGAACCCTTTCAACAGTGGGTTTTAGCTTTCATCGGTCCTGTCCATCCTTCATCTATTGCCGGACACACTCACATTTTGATGGCAACTGACTATTTTACAAAGTGGGTCAAAGCTATCCCAGTCAAACAAACGACTTCAGAAGTGGTGTGTAGTTTTATCAAGCAAAATATTTTGGTTAGGTTTGGAGTTCCTAACAAAATCGTTACTGACAATGCTACCAACTTCTCCTCCCAGGAGATCTCCTCTTTCTACTATCAATATGGAATCATTCTCTCGCACTCCTCAGATTATTTTGCCCAAGGGAATGGTCAGGCAGAATCAAGTAATAAAAATATTATGACCATTGTGCGGAAATTGATAGATGTCAATCAGAGATCTTGGCATAACCATCTGTATGATGCACTTTGGGCAGATTGAACCACTAAGAAGAGAGAAACAAGATTATCTCCCTCTAAGATACTATATGGAACTGAACCAACTCTTCCTCTTCCTCTAGAATTATCTACCTTGAAGTTACAAGATGCTATTGAGAATCATGAATTCAAAGATGTTATTGAAAAATGAATATTGTATCTGACCAAGTTGGAAGAAGAGAGGGATCTAATTGTGAATAGAATTCAGGAAAATCAAGCCCGTGTTAAGAATTTATTTGATAAGAAAGCTAAGAAGAGGGTGTTTTAAGAAGGTGATCTTGTCTTGCTTTGGGATAAACACCAAGAACCAAAGGGCTTACATGGAAAATTTGACTCCTTATGGAGAGGCCCTTTCCAGATTAAAGAGGTATGTGGAAAGAACTCTTTTATTTTGTCATACTTAAGTGGTACTTAGTTTCCCTTGCCTTACAATGGACAACATTTGAAACACTATCATCAGTAAGGTGTCCAGTTTGCCACCTTGTACATATCTTAGCTAGGAGTTTTTGTTGTGCCTTCTTTTCTTTTCAGTTCAGTTGTGTTCCCATTTTTTTTGTGCTTAGTCCCTTTTTCTTGGATTTATCTCCTTTTGGGGTGACTATATAGCCCTTGTGATAAAGCACTATCATTTCTTAACTCTAGGTTCTTTCAGCATCCTGTATAGTCCTTGTCCCCAGATAGAGCCAGCTATTTCCCCAACATTTTACGGAGAGTTTAATTATATTAATTAATTGAAAAGAGAGAGATTAATACTCAAGAAAATTCAAACTTTCTCTCTTCCCATACTTTTCTCTCTCCACGTACTAAAACATTTAGAGAGAAGTATGGGTTAAGGTTTTGGGTTTGGGTTTTCACTCTCTCTCTCCTCCAATTTTTCTCTCTCCACGTACTAAAACCTTTAGAGAGAAGTATGGGTTAAGGTTTTGGGTTTGAGTTTCACTTTTTCTCCCTCCATGTACTAAAGTACTCTCTCTCCCTGTACTCCAACTTTTTAACCTAATTCTAACCCGAACCTCCCAATCCAAACTCAATTCAAAAATAACTCTTGGCTGGAAATAAACTTCACAGGTCAACTAGAATGATTTTAAAGGTGACAGTGAGAAAAGAAAGTCCAAGTTAGAGCAACATGAACCATGGTTTCAAAGGTGCCATATTATTTCAAATATATGTTACCCAGCCATTCATGCAAGTCTAGATCCACAGTCAGTTATATATACTAGCAAGTGAGTTGTTTGAAGAGATGATAACACAAGAAATGTGCAAGAGAACTTAAATGATAATGGTGCACTACTTGGAATATGTGTTGATTAACTGCCCAGCTAAAGTCAAAAGCTATGGTTTTGCTAAAAATGATTAGGCATGCGAATAGTTTGGATTAATACCATATATAATATAGACACGTAGTCTCATTCAAACATTGTGTACAGCAACTGGATATTCAATCAGGCATGTGAGTTTCTTGAAAGAAATGACAAGGGGAGAAGCGTGGAAAGACTGAATGAAAATGAGTGCGCTATTTGATGTATACATTGCTTAGTCGTCCCATGCTCTCAAGAATATGTACATGTTAGATCACCAAAAGAGGAGCCACAGTAGTTGTTTAGAGTCGCACCAAGTATGCAGATTCAAAGACAAATTGCAAATCTGATAGCTAATGAAAGAAGTAATTGCAACCTGCAACATTGCATGGAACTATGGATATGGCACTTGAGTTGTTTTTGAGTCCATAAAGCCACAGATAAAACACAGAGAAGGCCGCAGGAAGAGAAAGTTTGGAGCAGAGGTTGCATCTCAAGTGTTTGACACAATGCAACCATAGTTTGAATGAATACCTCAACCAGCTACGGGTGGAGAATGCAGCTAAGTATTTGATAAAATGATCGGACCTGTATCTAACCTTCAGTTCGAATAGATAATAGTGGGTGTTGCCAAGAATGAATGTAATATGATTGTCAAAATGCTAGGGAAGGATCCCGAAGTTGTTAAGAGATGACAAAGTGTTGATGCTTTTAACATCCTACAGTAGACAATGGCGTTTGAATGTGACAACATGATGACTCAAAGACATCCAACATTGCATTCCATATTCTTGCACTAAGTGAGGAATACCGATTAGATAGATATGGCATGTCACAGCATAGAGCACCTTGGTATCAAGATAGACGTCACATATTTTGCCTGCAACCATCCAAGATGTGTTTATATGCTATGCATGACACAAGATTTAGAGTCCACACAGGTAGAGAAGGTTGTAAGTTTCGAAACCACTGAAGAATCATCACTCCATGTAATGGTCATTTTTTTTTATATAGAGAATCAATGAACAAATTCGAGATCATGAAGCTTGCTGTGAGAGGAACATAAAATATGAAGCTTGTGGAAGTTTGTCATTGCTTCATACTAATGAAGGATCTCAAGAAGGGATTTTGACAGTCTAAGACATAATGGTTGACTTACGAGAGACATCACAAGAGGTAAAGAAAGCTTGGAGCGAAGCGCAATAGGATCTTGAAAATAGGGTAGCAATATTAGTTGTTAATAATAATAATGAATCAGATCTTTATGTTGTCTTTGCATTGGCAAATGGACTTGTACAAGTATAAGTTGATCAATAATCATTTGGCATAAATCTCAATAAATTTCGAGTGAACATGCATAGCATAACATGGAAGCATACATGCAGGCTATGACATATAATGTGATGCGAAGGAAATATTGTACATCATCTTTGTCTAGTTTGCTAGCCTTGCCAACGAATTCCCAATCCACAGGTCCATGTCCTTCCGTGTAGGGTAAATATGGATAGGACGTGCATATGAGAAAACATAGAATAAAATTATATGTTTGACTAAAATGCCTCTAATACTTATTTTCATGAATCAATGAGGCTACGGGCATGAAGATTATACCTATCTACTAAACATGGAGATAAAGGTATGGCATGGCAAGATATGACAGATGATTGTTCATGAAAGTAGTAGACATCAAGAATGTTTTGGCCCAAATACTTAAGTCAACAAACATGATCTTCCATCATCCTTTAGCTTCTAGAAACTACATAGAGTAGGGAGAACTTGTTAAATGTATATATGCAGATAAAGAATCCTTCTTGTGGCAAGTATTGACCAATGGTATCGAGACACAGAATTCTGAGTAGTTCTTATTGCATCTATATCATGGAGATATTCATAGTAAGAAAATGTGTTGCTAAGAATATTGCATTCAGAGGACTAAATATCATGAAGAAATAATCATCACACAATGGTAGCTACAGGCTTGAATAGTATTGATAAAAATTTAAGAATCTCTTGTGAATGCAGCAGGCAGGTGTAAAGCTTAATCTCGTATGTACAATTTGATGTTTTGCAAAGAGGAATATATATATATATATATATATATATATATATATATATATATATATATATATATATATATATATATATATATATATATATATATATATATATATATATATATATATATATATATATATATATATATATATATATATATATATATATATATATATATATATATATATATATATGGAAGTGATGAAGGCCCAGGTCAGTGGAATCAATAAGATTGCAAATTGTCAGAAGAACCCAAAATTGTTGAAGAATGTATATCCAATGGTGGAAAATGACATGTGTCACTTATTGTAACCAAAGTTAGGTTGTAGTGTTTCAACTTTGTAAAAGGTTGGAATTGGTTGTGAAATACTTTCCCAATGTCCAAATCCTAACTTTTTCAGTAGTTACGAACCCGAAAAATTAGTTGTTCTAGATTGGCTATAAATTCTTGAAAATCATTGTAAGAAGGTACTTTTTGGGACTTAGATATAGGGAACACTGATGCTCTGATAACAAAGAAATTTTTGGAAAGTGTGTACAATTATTGTTTTCGTGTAATCAGTTATTTCTTTCTTTCTTGGTGCAAGAAATAAAAGGAAGTACATTTGGCGTTCTCTCTCTAAGGGTCTAAATTGTTGAGGTGTTGATTCATTTATGAGTATTTCCATAGTATGGTGTGAGTATTCATGAATGGTTGAATTAGCATTGTGTTGGTGAAAGTTCTCAAGTGTAGTCCTTGATTTCTCTCATTAATGGTTACGTCATTTTTATGAAAACGTTGAAGGCGTGTGGTGCATTCGCTATCAATGGTTTTCCTTTCTATTTTCTAAGATTTATTTATCTTTATTGAAAAAGCACAAATTTTATCTTACGAGGGAGCTGCCCCTCTAAACGTAGAGGAAGGTCAGATGTTCAAAGGCCTATCCAACTATTGTGAACAGTTTGCCACACACTCTATTGGGCACATTCTGCTGTAACAAATCTGTTTACCAACACTATGTATATTTAATTGGTGTTTTATAGGGCTTGTCTACAAGTTAGGCACCCAAAATTGATGATGTGATGCTTTCATACACTAACTTTGTCTTGCAAATTTGTGTGGTATCATATCTTGCACTCGTCTTGTTTACAATCTTAATATAACTCATATAGTATCATAATTAATTATCTTATATTACTCATACTTTTGTTAGGATTCCCCATCTACCCTGAGGTCATCAAGAAAGAGGAAGAAATCATCGAGGGCACCTAAACAAAGAAAGGTAAATAAGTTCAATTCTACTATATTTGTTAAAATAGAATATGATTGAAGATGATGAAAATTTCTTGTCTATATTAAAGAATGTTGTAATGCCCCATCTAGAGATCCTTGGAACAAGGGTAAATATAAGCCAAGATATAAAAAAATTAAACAAGTATGGATGCACATGACACTCAACATACAAGGATCACAAAGATCACAATGGAAGACTAACCAATCATCCAAAACCAACCGATCTCCAAAGACCACTATCGAACTGACACACTTAACCAAAAATGAAATACAAAGATGACAACAGAACATAAAATCACTTGTCTTTCAAAGCATGGTAATTCAAGTAGTCCCAAAAGGTACTCAAATCACCTAAAAGTGTTCTTTGAAAAATAGTGGAGATACCCCCAATTTTCTATGTGAGAAAACACAAATGACAGTTTTGCACGAGGAAGTGCACCAAGACACACAAGAAACTACCCTCTTACATGAAGGAATGCCTAGCCCAGCCACCAAACCCATAGAATTGGTGTCAAAGCTCATGCAAGAAAGTA
Source organism: Cupressus sempervirens (assembly GCA_028749045.1). Classification (NCBI taxonomy): domain Eukaryota; kingdom Viridiplantae; phylum Streptophyta; class Pinopsida; order Cupressales; family Cupressaceae; genus Cupressus; species Cupressus sempervirens. The sequence goes on along the minus strand of CM053783.1, from coordinate 401,191,525 downwards.
TAAAGAAACACGTAAAGAAGTGCAAAGAGCCACACAAAGAAATGCAGAAAGCCACGTGAAGAAATGCAGAGAACCTTGCAAAGAGATGCAAGGAACCACATGAAGAAATGCAAAGAGCCACGTGACACTTCACACTCTCACGCAAGAAACCATAACAACAAGCAAGGAAACTAAAGATGAAACAAAGGTAAAACTATTCTCCACAATAGGGAGTACTGGATCCACAAATTGAGGCTTAGACACTCAAGCACACAACAATTGAAAGACAAAAATTGAATCTAACCATCTAAACATAACAGTGAAGGAAAAGAACTGAAAGCAACATTGCAATGAGCTAAAACAACAAAACTAAGTGTGTGGTTCCTCCCAACCATAATAGCATCATGAGACCTCAAAGGTTCTAGCCATCACTCACATGTAACATCCCAAACTGCCAACTAGATAGTTGGAGTTGTCTTGTGAGGATGTTGCTACTAAAGTGTAATAACATCATAAGAACAAGGAAATCTAACATGCTAACCATTAAGAAAAATATTCTCCAACTAAGAAAATCACATCATCTAATCATATGCTAAACATCATAATAAGGGAATGTATCAAATAAACTAACATCATCCAAACATGATATCCAAGCATTCCAATGAAAGCATAAATCACAAGAAAGCATACACCAGAACTTGAAGTACCAAGAGAATATATCCAACAATGGTTGCACTAGGACAATAGACTATCTTTCTGCATTGGTCCCCAGTAGTGCTATAGTTAGCTATGCCTCCCAACCACATGAAACCCATAGGTCCACTCCCATGGAGATAATGATCCAACCACAAACACACATAAAGAAAATTCTCATGGCTAACACTCATGCCAGATAGTAATGATGACTGAACCCAAGAACATGAGATAATGCAAGTACTATAAATCTTGGTCAAACACTTAATGGGTTACTATGTAGGGGCCAACATCATGGAGAGTAACTTGGCATCAAATAGCCCAAGCTTAGATCATGTGGACTCAACTTCCCAATGGAAGGCTTACACATTGTGTCCTCAAACTTAATTGGGTGCTTGCACATTTTATTATCTTAAGTTTTATTACCACCCAATATTTTATTTAGTTATCACTTGATTAAAACTTCTCCATGAAAATGCACTGGGCATGGACACCAGGCTATGGAGATAGAAGCCCCCTCCATATGCTACCCTACCCTACCCATGCTCATCCAATGATGAGTGCTCATAGGCATGGATATTCCCAACCCAACCCCAAATGATCATAACTCATCCACATTACCACCGAGAGAGTGGGCCTCGCAAGTCACCTGACAAATGCATGTGCATGTGCTTGTGTAGTGCACCACCATCACGATGATCATAACACAAGGACTAGATGAGAACACAAGTAAAATATCACTTAATCAAAAACAAGCCAAGAGGACAGATGTGGTACACATCCCAATGTAATAAAAAAGTGTGATAGTGATCTAATTGGCATCCCAACAGATGATCCACGTCCACGACCAACATCATGCCAAGAAAACCCAAGAAAATAGGGTAGCATGCAAATCAAGGTAAAAACTCCTAAATTGGAAAACTTCAAAAATAGAACCCATTTGGTCTTAGGGTATAAAAGCCACAAAAATCCAATAAAAATTAGGTTTGAACACCATATGAAAAAATGGCCAGCATAACAATGCGAAACCCCAAACCCTCATCCCAAAAACAAGGAAAATGTTCATACCCAACCAACCAGGCAGAACTAGTAATTAGAAATGAAGGGAGACACTAGTTGTCAGCCTCCTAACAAATAGCTAAAAAAAATAGAAGTTGAAACTAAGTTGAAACACAAAAACGGGAGAGCCCTACTTGATAGTAAAAGGGGCAAAAATAAAAATTAGCATAGTAAAATAAATAACTCACAAAAGCTATTGGAAATCATGGCAAAATAAGGTCTCCCCAAGCCAGATCCAATGAAACTAACCTCGTGAAGATCCCATGTCCACAGCTCTTACAATCAATAGAAAATCGATCCTCTAGAAGAGGATTTTGGAAAAAGCTCTCAAATTTTCAATTTCCAAATGTGAGAAGTGGGGAATTAATTTCCTCTTTCAATACTTATTCATTTTTTGAGTGAATAATCAATTAAAGAAAATAACCAATAGAACTAGTTAAATCTTGAATTGATCCAAATGAAAATAAGCTATTTCAAGTAACTAGAATTCATCTATGGCAAAGTTGCCAAAAAATAAGAATCAATTAAATAATGCCTGAAAACCCAATAATCACATAATTTCACTAACAACCTTCACAACAATGCGAACCTCTAAATGCACAGATACGTTCACAAGTCTAATCACATAATGCAAATGAGTTTGAATTTATCAAATTACTAGAGAATTTAATTAAATAATAAAATAAGATACGTCGACCATACAAAGATGACATTGGTAAAATATGTATAGGGAAGAGGATAAGGAAGTGCACCTTTTCAAAATTTGAAACCTATCCTAGGTGGGATTCATTAGGGAGGAGGGAATCAAAAGCCTAGAATGTAGGAGGGGTTTGTGGAGTGTTAGGTACAGTAGAAATTAGAGATGCAATAGAGAATGAAGATGGGGACCCACATGACAAGAGCAGAGGTCAGAACAAGCCTTTTCTACCACCCAAGGTGGATCGGTCTGGGGTACTTTTGACAAAATGGTTGTCTCTTTTTGGAGTTAAACCTACTGGTAAGTCTTTCTTTCCTCTAGTTAAAATTATATCTAGCTTGGAAAAGGGTTCTTGGGCAATTTCTATTCCAAATGAGTTGATAGATCAAAGCATTGCTTCAATGGCTTCTACCCTAGTGGGAAATTTTATTGGGCCAAGGCCGAACATAGATATTGTAAGATCTTTCACTCAAAAGAAATGAAACCTTAAAGGATAGGTCAATGTAATGGCGATGGTGAAAGGTTTCCTATCTTTTGATTTCACTTGCATTGAGGGCTTGTCAAACATCCTGTGTGAAGGACCCTCATGCTCCAGAAGTGGTCTTTGAAGCTGGATTTGAATGACTCATTTTTTGTGCAAGCACCTATTTGGGTAAGACTTCCAGAGTTATCTCTAGAGTTCTGGAATGAGGATGTGTTTATGGGGGTGGCAAATTCCTTTGGGGAGCTTTTGTCCATAGACCTGATAATTGCTTCCAGAAGGAGACTAACGTATGTTAGGATCTGTATTGGAGTGAGGGAAGGGGACGATATGTCAGAAGTTGTGTACTTTCACTAAAAACTTGGAACACATATTTAGAAATTGGATTATGAAAGTGTTCCTTTTGCTTGTTTTCACTGCCTAAAATTTGGTCATAAGGCAAATCAATATCCTAAGGTAGCTAAAAAGAAAAGGATTCCAACTTTTTCTAAACCTGGAAAGGAGAAAAAGACCTAGAAAAAAAAAGGATATAAAGGAAGGCCAGAAGACCTAGGAGATTTCAGAGGAGGTCCCGGAGGCTCCTATCATAGGAGGGAACAAACCAGTCCAAAATGAACCAAAGGTTGATAGGAAAGTGGATAAGGTCTTGTCTAGACCAAAGATTATTGAGGTGGAAGACCCAGCTAAAATAGTGGAAAGCCCTGTCAGAGGAGGCAATAAGTTAGACCATAGTGACTCAAATGTAGACAAGATAGTGGATAAGGCTTTGTCTGGATTTAAGTTAAGTGAGGTGGAAGAACTAGTCAAGAATCCTAGATTCCCTGAAGTCAAGGAGGTGGATTCCCCAGCTAAGGTGGCTATTTTGGCTTCATCTCAAGTGGAGAGGAAGGAGAATAGGATAGAGAATGATAGTCTATTAGAGAGTAAGGGGAGCAAGTGTTAAGTAATGAAGGGGAGTTAGAGATAGAAAATTAGGAGCAAGTCTTGGGAGGTCCTTCTTCTTTTAGGAAGGACCATTTTGTTTCATGTAATCTGAAAGAGAGATTTGAGATGGATAATTCCTTATCTCCAGTTAAGATGGAAAGGGTTGATGACTATTTGAAGGAAAATAAAGGTAAGCCTAAAATGAAAAATAGTTGGGAGCCCTCGTCAACTTCTCTAGCATAGACAAGGAGTCATGGAAGACCAGATGTGGGAGGGAGGTCAAGGTCAGTAGGAAGGAGGCCTATTAGTCAAGTCATACAAGATGAGGCCAGAAGGATTTTGACAAATAGGAGCCAAAGAACTATTTTGGAGTGTACTTCTAATTTGAAATGAAGATAATTTCTTGGAATATAAGGGGCCTTAATGGGGTCCATAAGTAGGAAATTCTTAGGAATATGATTAGAGATCAAACACCTGATATTTTGATGATTCAAGAGACAAAAATAAAGAAGGAGATTTTGGGTAAGATGTCCTTTAGTAATGATATGGTTGGTGAGGCTACAGACTTTGAAGGTGTGTTGAGAGGTTTTCTTACTCTTTTTAATAATAAAAAATTTAGATTTACTTCATTATACAATGATGCTAATATTCTCTTTTGTAAAGTGTTTCATTTGCATTCCAATGATTATTGGTTCCTTTTGACTATCTATGATGCAGGAGCATCCAGAGGTATAAGGGCAATCTTGTGTCACCCAAAAAAAATGTACTTAGACTTAGTTTTTGTTTCATGTGTTTTCATTTGTGGATACCCATTTGGGTCAAATAAAGGCTCCAACTCTCACAGTTCAACTATTAGTGTGCTAGAAAATCCTAAAAAAATAGGAGCATGCAATTTGGCCATCATTTTGGTAACCTAGAAGGTGTGAATTGGCCAGATCAATGTAATTGTGATTTAGAGCATTCCAGAAAAAGAATCAGGTCAAAAGGCCCCACGGTTTGAAAGTTATTGTAGTTTTTTAGGTTTTGGAGACCTCCTAAGAATGCTTCAAAGTCAGGTTAGGGGCATTAAATGACCTTGAAAAGGGCTGAAAAATGGGGGATGAGCAAAGATTTTCCATAGGGCTATAGAGCACTTTGAGAGCTTTTCAAAAATGTAAATGGTTCGTCAATCGGAGCTATGGTTCAAAAGTTATGCCTCCCGAAAGTTCGGTTACCATTTCTGGATTCTTCTAGATTTGCACCAACTTCTAACACAGCTTTTGGAACCTTCTATTTGGTTAGTGGATGCCTACTAGCACTTTCTAGAATGCACTCCTAGTCCTTAACCCTCCAGGGTCTATTTAAGGAGATTTTTGGCATTGTAAAAGGCAGTTCGGAGTAGAGTTTGAGAGGAGGTACTGAAAGGAGAAATTATCTCCAGATTTATGCTATTGTAAGCCCTTAGGGCATGTCTTGAAGTTTATTTTCTCTGTACTATTTGTACTAGCTTATTTTCTCAGTTAATACAATTTCCCTTTTCTATTGTGTCCATTTTGGTTCTTTTGTTGTGTCCCCATCAAGTGGTATCAGAGCTGGTTTTCTTGAGTGTGTAGACAAAGCGCCGGCTGTGAGGCAGTTTGCACCAGAACTGTGTGGTTGTGGGATCGAGTTAGAAGATGCCTCTACGAAGAGAGCATGGCGAAAGGGCTAGAGCTATTAATCTTGAGGAGGTTAGAGTCCTCCAAAGGCAAGTGTAGGCATTGCAAGAGGAGCTCCGTAGAGGAGCAAATGTTGTCGCAGGTGATGACAGTGAGGATGACAATGAAGAAGAAGTAATGGAACCAGAAGGGGAATTTGACGGGGAAGTTTTGAATCATGCAGAGGAAAGGCTTTTTAGGGCCATTACTAAGTTTGGAAAAAGACCTACAATTGAAGTGGGTGTATTTTCTGGAAATTTGAAACCAAATGAGTTGATCGATTGGATCAATCAACTGGAAGAATACCTTGAGTATGAGGATATAAGGGACCCAGATAGGGTTAAGTTTTCCAAGGCCAAACTGAAAGGCCATGCCAAAATCTGGTGGCAAGAGGTTCAATTAGAAAGAAATAGAAGAGGAAAGGAGAAGATCACAAGATGGGATTGCATGGTAGACAAATTGAAAAAGCAGTTCATTCCTATGGACTACGAGCTTGATTTGTTTAAGAAGATGCATGGGTTAAAGCAAGCAGGAAGATCAGTCCAAGAATATACAGAGGAATTTTACTGACTCTTGATTAGAGCGAGACATGTAGAAGCAAATAAGGAGAAGGTTGCTCGTTATATCAGTGGGTTGCGACCTAGCATCCAGGAGGAATTAAGTCTGGTAAGAATGACCAGCGTTGAAGAGGCATACCAGTTTGCCCTACGAATTGAAGAGAAGCTAAATAAAAGGTTTGAAGGAAGACAAAGAGGATGCGGCCAAGGAGGAAGGGGAAGTGGTAGGTCATCTGGAGGCCGCAATGAAACCCAAAAGAAAAATGAAGATGAGGGTACTAGCAGGAACCAGAGGAATGAGGGTTTCAACTGCTCCCATGACCAAGACTTTGGAAATCAGAGAGGAAGAGGTAGAGGACATGGACAAGGAAGAGGAGGCTTTCGTGGTACCTATTTCCATTGCAATGAAGAAGGCCATCATGTCTTTGAATGCCCTCAACGACAAGGAAGGATAGATAGGAGAGCTGAGGGCCAAGCTAGGGTTGCTCATGTGGATAAGGATGCACAATCATCACATTCAGAGGATGCAGAAAGAGGAGAGACCTTGGTAAATGAAAGAGTCCTACTAAGTGGTGAGATTGAACTAGGACAACGGAGGAGTTTGTTCCGTACCAGATGCAAGTGTGAAGATAAATGTTGTGACGTGATCATTGATGGTGGCAGCACTGATAACTTGGTATCATAAGAGATGGTCTCTAAGCTGAAGCTCAAGAGGGAGAAACATCCCCAGCCCTATCAAATTGCTTGGGTAAAAGATGATCATAAGGTCCTGGTAAGTGAACAATGTTTAGTAAAATTCAAAATTGGAAGTTACCATGATGAAGTTCTCTGTGATGTTATTTCGATGGATGTTTGCCATCTATTGTTGGGTAGACCATGGCAGTTTGATAGACATGCAGTGCATGATGGGCATGCAAACACATACTCTCTGACAAAGGATGGAGTTCACCACAAATTGAAACCCATGAAAAAGGAAGGTGAAAAGGTATGTAGCAGTGCTAGGATTTGTCTTGCTGATGGAAGGAAGTTTTTAGATGGCATGAAACATCAGCATATGTGCTATGCTTTGATTCCTAGGAAAAATAAAGAAGGTAGTAGTGAAATACCACTTGAAGTTTCAGATTTACTAGGGGAGTTTGGAGATATTATCTCTGATAATGTTCCAGATGGATTGCCACCAATAAGGAAAATCAGTCATCAGATAGATCTGATTCCAGGAGCTAGTTTTCCGAACAAGGCTGCTCACAGGATGACTCCTACTGAAACAGAGGAGCTAAATAGATAGGTTCAGGAGTTGTTGAGGAAGGGCTTGATTCAAGAGAGCCTGAGTCCATGTGCAGTACCTATAGTACTCACACCAAAGAAGGATGGAGAGTAGAGGATGTGTACAAATTCTCGAGCTATAAATAGGATAACCATCAAATACTGATTTCCTTTGCCAAGGATGGATGATCTGATGGACTACTTGAGTGGAGCTCAGTACTTCACAAAGATAGATCTGAAGAGTGGTTATCATCAGATACAAATTCAAGAAGGAGATGAGTGGAAAATAGCCTTCAAGACCAAGGAGGGTCTTTATGAGTGGTTAGTCATGCCCTTTGGATTGACGAATGCCCCAAGCACCTTCATGCGGCTCATGAATGAGGTACTCAAGAAGTTCTTGGGAAATTTTGTTATTGTTTATTTGGATGATATTTTAATTTTCAGCAAGATTTTGGAAGAACATTTACTGCATATTCGTAGTGTCCTTGAAAGGCTAAGGGAAGAGAAATTGTTAATTAATCTGAAGAAGTGTATCTTTGCAAAAAGGGAGTTAGTCTATTTGGGGTTTGTTATATCACTTGAAGGTCTCAAAATGGATCCAGAGAAGGTAAAAGCCATCTTGGAATGGCCTACTACAAGGTTTGCTACTGAGGTAAGATCATTTCATGGTCTGGTTAGTTCTTACAAGAAGTTTATTAAGAATTTCAGTGGCATATGTGCACCCCTAACTGATACAATAAGAGGGGATAGAAAAGAGTTCAAATGGATTGTAGCAGCTACGAGAAGTTTTGAATTTCTGAAGAAGAAGGTAACAAAACAACCTGTGTTGGCACTTCCAGATTTTAGAAAGGTTTTCCAGGTAGATTGTGATGCCAGTGGCAACGCTATTGGGGCTGTATTAAGCCAAGAAGGTAAGCCTATTGCATATTTTAGTGAAAAATTGAATGATGCAAAGAAGAAGTATTATGTTTATGATCAAGAGTTCTATGCAATAGTTCAGGCCTTAAACAAATGGAGGCATTATTTATTTCCAAAGGAATTTTTTTTGTATACTGATCATCAGGCATTACAGTACCTAAATAGCCAAGGTAAATTGAATCAGAGGCATATGAAGTGGGTAGAGTTCTTGTAGAGCTATACATTTGTGTTAAAGCATAGAAGTGGAAAATCTAACAGGGTTGCAGATACACTAAGTAGGAGACAGTTGTTGCTTACAGTAATGCAGGTTGAAGTAGTTGGGTTTGATGAACTCAAGAATTTGTACCCCGAGGATCCTGATTTTGCTGAAGCATGGAAAGCTTGTAAAGAACCTGTTGCTAGAACCAAGTGGTTAGACTATTTGATTCAGGATGGCATGTTGGTCAAGGGTAGTCAATTGTGCATTCCAAGGAGTTCCATGAGGGAAAATCTGATTAAGGAGAAACACAGTGGAGGGATGGCAGGACATTTTGGTCGAGATAAGACCATTGCCATTCTTAGAGAAAATTATTTTTGGCCTCAAATTTCACAAGATGTGAAGAAGTTTGTACAGAGTTGCCAGATTTGTCAAGTTGAAAAAGGGTTTAGTCACAATACTGGCCTATATCAGCCATTTCCTATTCCATCAAGGCCATGGGAGGACATAAGTATGGATTTTGTTCTTGGATTGCCAAGGACACAAAGGGGTAATGACTCAGTATTTGTGGTGGTTGATAGGTTCTCCAAAATGGCATATTTCATTCCATGCCACAAAACTCATGATGTTGTCCATATCGCAGACTTGTTCTTCAGAGAGGTGGTGAGACTACATGGTCTACCAAGGAGTATAGTTTCTGATAGAAATACTAAATTTGTGGAGTATTTCTAGAGGACATTGTGGAAGAAGTTGAGAATAGACCTAAAATTTAGTTCCACGCATCACCCACAGACTGATGGCCAAATAGAAGTGGTAAACAGAAGTCTGGGCAATTTGTTGAGATGTTTAGTTGGGGATAAGCCCAAGGGATGGGATTTGATTTTACCACAAGAAGATTTTGCTTACAATAACTCTATAAATAGGAGTACTGGAAAATCACCATTCCAAATTGTATATGGAAACAGCCCAAGGATTGCACCAGAATTGAGGAAGATAGAGCAAGGGGAGAGGACAAGTGCTGAAGCGGAAGAATTTGCTGAACATATCAAGCGTCTATATGAGGAGGTTCAGGCACACATTACCAAGATGAATCAAGAGTATAAAGCTAGGGCTGATCAAAGGAGAAGACATAAGGAATTCCAAGTAGGGGATCTAATCATGGTGCACTTATGAAAAGAAAGATTTCCATCCAATACTTACAACAAGCTGAAAATGAAGAAATTTGGCCCCTGCAAAATTTTGAAGAAACATGACTCAGGAAATGCATATGAAGTGGAGCTGCCAGATGGTATTCACATTTCTCCCATTTTCAACATTGCAGATTTAACAGAGCATCATGATGATGGTGCAGATGAGGAGCTGGTGTTAGAGCCATGTCCAATTCCTGCTTCTAAGAAGGAGGAGATAGAAGACATTCTAGATCATCGTGTGGGTAGGAGTACCAAAAATAGGCAGTATGAAGAGTATTTGGTCAAATGGAAAGGACGACCAATCGAGGACTCAACTTGGATTTCAGCAGCTGAGGTTTCCCATTTGGAATTTCCTCTACCATTCATAAAGTGACAGGGTCACTTTTCAATCTACCCTGGGTGTTTGATGCAGGAGCATCCAGAGGTATAAGGGCAATCCTGTGTCACCCAAAAAAAATGTACTTAGACTTAGTTTCTGTTTCATGTGTTTTCATTTTTGGATACCCATTTGGGTCAAATAAAGGTTCCAACTCTCACAGTTCAACTATCAGTGTGCTAGAAAATCCTAAAAAAATAGGAGCATGCAATTTGGCCATCATTTTGGTGACCTAGAAGGTGTGAATTGGCCAGATGAATGTAATTGTGAGTTAGAGCATTCCAGAAAAAGAATCGGGTCAAAAGGCCCCACAGTTTGAAAGTTATTGCAGTTTTTTAGGTTTTGGAGACCTCCTAAGAATGCTTCAAAGTCAGGTTAGGGGCATTAAATGACCTCGAAAAGGGCCAAAAAATGGGGGACGAGCAAAGCTCGTCCATAGCGCTATAGAGCACTTTGAGAGCTTTCTGAAAATGTAAAAAATTTGTCAATCGGAGCTATGGTTCAAAATTTATGCCTCCCGAAAGTTCGGTTACCATTTCTGGATTGTTCTAGATTTGCACTGACTTCTAACACAGCTTCTGGAACCTGCCTACTAGCACTTTCTAGAATGTATTCCTAGTCCTTAACCCTCGAGGGTCTATTTAAGGAGATTTCTGGCATTGTAAAAGGCAGTTCGGAGTAGATTTTGAGAGGAGGTACTGAAAGGAGAAATTATCTCCAGATTTATGCTATTGTAAGCCCTTAGGGCATGTCTTGAAGTTTATTTTCTCTGTACTATTTGTACTAGCTTATTTTCTCAGTTAATACAATTTCCCTTTTCTGTTGTGTCCATTTTGGTTCTTGGGTTGTGTCCCCATCAATCTATGCCTCTAATTCTAAAAGGGAAAGGAAGAATTATTGGACTAAGATTTGTGATATGGTTCAGACTATTAATTTCAATAAAGGAATCATTATGGGGGAATTTAATACTCCTCTAATGGATGAGGAGAAATTGGGAGGTTTGGCCCCAGATTGGGAAAGTAAGATGGATCTCTCCAATTTTATTAATAGTTTGGCCTTGTTGAATGTGGATCTTTTGGGTGGAACTTACACTTGGTCCAATAAAAGAATTGGAAGTGATTATATCTAGGTTCGATTGGATAGAGCTCTTATTTCTTCAGATTGGCTGAATTCTTTGTCTTGCAAGTTGTCCCTACTCCCAAGAGTTGGCTCGGATCACTCCCCTATATCCCTCTCAGTTGCCTCTCTTGAACCTAGGAGGAATTTCCCTTTTCAGTTTGAAAAGATGTGGACTTCCCATCCTAATTTATTGGATAGGATATGCTATTGGTGGGGTATGGAAGTGGAAGGAACAACTATGTTTAGAGTTGCTAAGAAGTTGAGTAATGTGAAATAGATAATTAAAGTCTGGAATAAGATGGATTTTGGCCATATTGTTCAAGACAAAGAGGAGTTGTCTATCAAGCTCACTTCTATTCAAGACACTATTCAATAGGATGGGTATAATGATTTGAATAGGAATGTTGAGATGTCTATTTTGACTAACTTGCACAAAATTATAAGCAAAGAAGAGAATTTCTAGAAGCAAAGATCAAGAATCAATTGGCTTAAAGAGGATGATGAGAACACCAAGTTTTTTCATATTTCTACTCTTAAGCATAGAAAAAATAATAGAATGTCAGGTTTAAAAAAGGGGCAGGATCTTTTGACAAGAGAAAATGATATTTCTACTAAGGCTTGTTCTTATTTCTCTTCTGTTCTATCCTGGGATCCCTTGTTATTAGAGGTGGATCAGAATGAAATTGTCTCTTGTCTCCCACGGATTATTCAACCCCATCATAACAAAATGTTGAGAGTGATCCCAAAAGCACAAGAAGTTAAATAAGCTTTTTTTTCTTTTCCTACTAACAAATTCCCTGGACCTAATGGTTTTCCAACTTTCTTTTTCCAAACTTATTGGGAGGTGGTTATGGAAGATGTGGTGAAGGATGTTTAGGATTTTTTTGGAGCAAGAAGCATTCTAAAGGAGATCAATTCTACTTTCTTGGTCCTCATTCCTAAAGTTCATGGGGTTGATTCTTTGGATAAATTTAGACCTATTAGTCTTTGTAACTCTTTCTACAAGATTATCTCACTCAAAGGTGTTAACTTCTAGAATTCTTAAAATTCTCCCTTTGATTATATCTCAACAACAAATGGGTTTTGTCCCTGGAAGATAGATATTGGATTCTATCATGAGGGTTCATGAAGGGATTCATTCCATGGAAGTAGGAAAAAGAGAAGGTATGCTTTTTAAGCTAGATCTTTCTAAAGCCTATGATCGGGTGGACTGGACTTTCCTTAGTTTGGTGCTTCAGGCTTTTGGCTTTGATCAGAAAGTTTACAAACTTATATCTTAGCTTATTTCTACTTCTTCTCTTGCAATCTTGGTAAATTGGGCTCCCTCAAATTTTTTCAAACCTTCGAGAGGGTTAAGAAAGGGGGATCCTCTCTCTCCTATTTCATTCATTACATGGTTGAATGTATTAGAAGGTTGATTGAGAGGAATAAACAAGAAGGGAGACTTAAAGGGATCAAACTGTCTTTGAGGAGTGCTTCTTTTTCTCATTAGTAGTTTGTGGATGATATTATTATGGCAGGGGAGGCATCTATTAAGGAGGAAAAAGTGATGAAGGATATTTTGGATATGTATGTCAAAGGATTAGGACAGCTTATTAATTGGGAGAAAAGCTTTGTTTTCTTCATTAATACTCCAAAGGAAAGACAAAGGGAAATTGGGGGGATTCTTGGGTGTCGAGTGGGAAAGCTCCCTTCTATCTCAGTCTCCCTATGGGTACTAAGCCTCCTAATTCTTTCTAGAATAGGATTCTTGACAGGTTCAGCAAGAAGCTGGTGGGTTGGAAAGGGGCTTCTCTTAGTCAAGTAGGCAAATGTCTTTTGGTTAAATCTACTCTTTAGAATCTCCCAATGTATGCCCTAAGTCTATTCAAGATACCAGTTAAGTTTGCTAACAAAATGGAAAAGATCCAAAGAGATTTTCTTTAGTCTAGCCTTGAGGGTTAGAAGAGATGTCCCCTTGTGGCTTGGGATAATGTATGTCTTCCTAAGTGTTATGGGGGCTTGGGAAATTAAAGCATCTTAATAAGGCTCTTCTAGCTAAATAGATTTGGTGCATCTTTAATAGTACAAGGGAATGGAGAGATATTTTAGTTAATAAGTATGTTAAAAGACCTACTATTCAGTTCTTTCTCAATAATGAAGACATCTCGAATGGGTCAGTCATTTGGAATGCAATGCTTAAGGCAAGGGACCTAGCCAAAGCTAAGATTAAGTGAAAGGTGGGTAATGGTGAGGACATTCTATTCTAGCATAATAATTGGTTGATTCAAGGCCCTCTTATAAATAATCCTATCATTGAAAACTAGTCAAATATTTGTATTAGGCAATTTGGTTTGAAAGCTAGTGATTATAGAACAAACCAAGGTTGGAGAGACCCGCCTTTCATTTCAGTTGACCTCAAGCCAGTTATGATAATGCTAAACTCTATGATTCTTAATAATAAGAGGGATGAATTAATATGGGGAGACAACCCTAATGGTTGTTACTCAATTGCATCAGGATATAACTCTCTTTGGAGTTTGAATGAGAAGCCCCCTTGGGATAAAGCCTAGGTACCTGGTCTTACCCTAAAGATTAATATTTTTTTCTAGCTGGCTCTACAAGACAAAATTCTTACCCATGATAATTTAATCAAAAGAGGACATTATATGCCTAATAGATGTATACTATGTAAAAATCAAATGGAATTGACTAATCATATGTTTATTCATTATCTTATTTCAAGGGAGGTTTGGGATAGCTTAACCAAGAACCTTGGGGTAAGTTGGTGCAAGCCAAGTAATGTACTGAATTTATTTTGTCAATGGAATAGTATGTTTAAAGGCACATATTTGCAAGATTTTAGCATCGTGTCTTTGCCTCATTTCTGTTGAGTAGTCTAGAAGGAAAGAAATAATAGAACCTTTAGAGATAGAGAGGAACCTACTTTTGTTCTGGAGGAAAAGATATATAGAAGCATGAAGGAAAATTACCAAGTTAGAAAGGGGGAGATATTGAAAATGGTGGTAATAAGAAGGAGAAAGATAAGGATAGGAGGACTAAAAGATATGAGGTGAAATGGTTGTTCCCTCCTAAGGGATGGCATAAAGAAAATTTTGATGATGTAGCTAAAGGAAACCCTAGACCTTCAGGTTGTGGAGCTATCATTTGAAATAGCTATAGTGGAGGGATGGCAACTTTTTCCCATCCTTTGGGTTATCATACAAACCATTATGCAGAAGCCAGTACTGCATGCCACACAGTTAAATTAGCTTTAGACATGGGAGTTAATAAATTATGGTTGGAGGAGGACTCAAATAACATCATAAGGTGTATTAAAGGGGTCACCCAACCATCATGGTCCATAGCTAATATTATTGAAGAGACCCACTCCTTTCTTGGCAATTTTGAAAGTGTCCACGTCACCCATGAATACAAGGAGGCAAGTTCCATGGCAGATTGGTTTGCCAATGAAGCAGTTAGGTAAGAAAAGGGGATGATTTGGAATTTGGGAAGAAATATCCTGGAAGAAGTGAAAAGCCTAATTGAGCTGGACAAAATCCAGGGAGGTATAGTGGATATCTAATTGTTATAATGGTTATTAATGAGAGTTGGGGTTTGAGTATTTATAATTATGGAATTTATGGAAAAATGTAGTTAGATGAGGTTATCAGTGTCAAATTGACACATTTCTTAGGTCAATTTTTTCCTCTTTACCATTTTTGGGGAAAAGAAAGACATATCAACGATTATCAGAGAGGCGGCCATCAGGCTTTTTAGAGGTTAGAGAAGGGATATCAAATGTTAGATTTAATGAGAATAGTTAGTGTCAAAAATACAGAAATGATGGGGGAAAGAAGTAGGAAGGAACCTATTGGTGAAGCAAATAAATGGAAGTAGAGGACTAAAGTCTAGGAAAAGTTAGAGAAGGGTGGTATTGCCAACTATATTACTAAACTTCATGGTTTTGACCCTGCAATCACTAATAGTATGGTTGATTCATGGAAGGATAGAAGGGTTAAAGTGGATGGGGTTTCATTTCAGGTCATGAAGGAAGTCATTGCTCTTGTAACTAAAATTTTGGCAGAGGGGTTGAAGTTTTATAGAGATAAGAAGGTGTTAGCGAACGCTGTGAAGGATTTTGCAAAGAATACTGAGGAGAGAAATGAACTAGTAATGTGTCAAACTTACTACAAAATAGATTCAATCAAGAAGTTATGGAGGTGTGTTTTATAGGCTATTATAGAGTATATTTCTTTGGACACTAGATTTGATAGAGTAAGAACACACCATTTTGTTTTACTCAATCACTTTTGCTATGGTGTCAAGATTTTGTTCCCTTTTTATTTATATACTTCAATGTGTAAGGGTATTTCTTAGCACAAGAAGAAACCCTCTGCAAATTCGGCATTGCATGAGGGGTTATTGCTGCAAATTTATGAGCATTTCAAGGCTCAAACCATAAGCAAAACCCCCCTGTAGGGCGTGGATGCATCTATGGATATGAGAAGTTCTAGCTTCTCATCTAATTTAGAGGATGTCCAAAGTATTAGTTCAAAGGGTGAAGAAAATATTTTTCATGGAGAAAAGGCCAAGGATTTAGAGAAGAAATTGCCCTTGTCAATTAAAACCTTGAGCAGGAAGAGCCCTAAAGGACATAAGTCTAAAGCTTCAGGCCAAGCAGATGAAGAGTATAATGAGGAATAGGATGATATGAAAACTGATGAAGAGGTTGAAGAGGAGGCAGAAACTAAGATAGTAGAGCCAATGGCTAAAAAATAGAGGAGGTCTAAAGAGAAGGATGCAGAGGGGATTTTGGATTCTAGGTCGGACCTCTCTGTCATTCCTCTTTCCCCTATTCATCTTCAGGAATAGGAAAATGAGAAGAAAGATGGTGAGGGAGGAGAGGTGGTAATTAAGGATAGGTGCATGGCCTAGAGAAACTTTAATGTAAGAACTTCTAAAATGGGTATAGTCAGAGAGGCTATGAACCCACAAATTTTAGAAGAAAAATAGGGTCAACTCCAGTTGGAGGATCTCATTGATCCAGCAATGGTGGCCATTATAGATAATGCAAGGGAAACTGGCATGAATTTTCTTAATAATGCTAGAAATAGTATGATTGACAATTTTAGGTCAATCAAATGGCTCTACCATGAATTAGAGGAGTTCAGGGAAAAAATAGGCCAGCTAGAAAACAAAAAGAAGATGCCAAATTGTGGTAATTTGAATGAACAAGGGGATCGACTCAATATGGTTGAGAAGAGAATTGAGAATTTGGAAAACTACAATCATAATCTAGCAAATCAGATGATATCCATTCTGACTTCTATCAATTAAATATCTCATTCCTTACTGGAATGCTAAAAGCTAGAGGTCTTTTGGATGAAAATGAGGAAAAGGATAGAGAAAGAGCCAGATTGGAATAGGATGTGACGAATGACATTACCTTCAATAGAATGGATTAGGATGGTCAAAAGAAGTAGGAGCAAATGGTTGAGGAGATTAACAAAGCCTATGAAGTAGCAAAAATGATGCAGGAGCTCGAGAGAAAGATAGAGGAATAACTTTGGTTTTTTTTTTCCTATCTTTTGGATTGTTAGACTGTTGTAGGTTTTTGTTTAGTTGGCTTTTTGTTTGTCTATTGTATTGGCCCTTTTGTTAGCCTTCATTTTCTAGCTAGGATTTAACTACTTATTATTAGCCTTGTCTTTTTGTTTGTCTATTGTACTGGCCCTTTGATTGGCTTTCATTTTTTGGTTGGGCTTTAACTGTTTATTATCAACCTTTTGATATGTTTTAACCCTTGGGTTTTAGGATCCCTGTAAAACCTATTTTTCTTATCAAAAACATGCAAATATGATCAACTACACCACATAGTAGTATAGCATCTATGATACCAAAACAAAGTATAACATCTGACCCTCGAGTCATCTCAAATGTCAAAAAAATTACATGAAAACAAGTATCTCTTGAATCAAAATAAAACAAGCTACAAACTACAAACACAAGAGGCACTACAAATGTACCTAACTTATTTATTGTAAATGCATGTAGAAACAAATGGGCTTCACATAACTAATGAATGCATCAGATTTTGCTTAAGTTCAGGAGAGGGAAGAGGTAACATTCTCATAATTTATTTTAGTTGCATTCTTGTTTGTCCAAAAATATTAGAAATTGGGTTCCTTTTTGAGTGGATATCATATGTTATGACATTTTACATAGGAAATGGTCATAGCTACATCATCATTAGTGGTTCCTCTTGATACTACTAGACCACCATCAATGTTATGTGTTAGTTCTATATACACACTTTAAACATATGAATTTAAATATGATTGCATGCATTTGTAGTTTCAGACTATTGTTTATTTTCTTGAATGTGATTTATTGTGTTTTACCATTTTGTTCAAGTATTTAACATATATTGTATTATACCATATAGGTAAACATCACAACAGTTTCATCAACTGATGTGCCTCCTACTAGCACAAGAGTCCCAACTCCATCTTTGGTATGCATTTTTTCTTTATTCCATGCCTCTTGTATTTTTTAGTATGTCTTAATTATAATTGATTGTGCTCTAATTTTATTAATTTGTGATTCCTCCTCCCCCACAAAAAACCCCATTATGACTAGTGTATTCTCTACCTATCCACTTTTCTAAGAGTCATGCTTGCTCAGTTTGGAACCCATTACCCTCATCATTCATCCCTACCATAGAAGAAGCAGATGAGGTAATCAATAATTCAACAATTAATCTAAATTATAGTCCTCTTTTTAGTTAATTTATATTATTTTTGGATAAGATATCTGACTTATCTTTTGAAATGTACTTGTACAGATGTGGAGCGTGTAGTATTGTGTTAAAAAGAAGCTTCAATTTGATGATCATGCTTCATCATAGATTTTCATAGATGCATTTTATGTAGATACATCCCTGTGGTCATTTAATGACCAATTTTTGTACATATTCAACATCTTTAATGCGCATATCGACTTTCATGTAGGCGATGCCAAATTTTGTAACTCTACTTTGAATCTGGCATATATGTTATATTTTAACATGTACTCTTGATATTTGATCATATTTGGTTCGAAATGAAACTTGATAAATACTTTTTAGTTTTGGATTTGCAATATGTTTGTAATAATAATATATACTAAATGTTTAGATGCATAACAAAGGAGGAGAACTTTAAAAATGGGCAAGATGAGCTTGATAATGTTGAATAGATGAACCAATGTCAAGATATACTAGATGGATTTAGTCTTACAACTAATCTTGATGACACAAATCAAAATCAAAGATAAAATATTATAAGAGTTTTTCCTTTTTATTGATTCAATGGTTATATATTGTTCTTCTCAATGTTGAAGATATATGGTTATAAATGTGGTTGTTGAAGACATAGACCTTGATATCGAGGATAGATTTACTGTCACAAATTATCTTGATAATGTTGAATTGATGAGCTAATACTAGGATATACTAGATGCATTTAGTCTTATAACTAATCTTGATGACACAAGTCAAAATCAAAGATAAAATGTTGCGAAAGTTTTTCCCTTTTCATTGATTTCATAGTTATTTATTGGTATGCTCGGTGTTGAAGACATATGGTTATAAATTTGGTTGTTGAAGACATAGATCTCAATATGTAGGAAGGCTTTACTATCATAAATGAGCTTGATAATGTTGAATTAATGAACCAATTTTAGGATATACCAAATGTATTTATTCTTACAACTAATCTTGATGACACAAATCAAAATCAAAGAAAAAATTTTGTGATATTTTCTGCTTTCTCATTGATTTCATGGTTATTTATTATTATGCTCAATGTTGAAGACATGTGGTTATAAATTTGGTTGTTCAAGACATAGACCTAAATAGTAGGAAGGATTTTCTATCACAAATGAGTATCAATTTGACTATTCCATTAGCTCTAGATGAGCAGGTGAACCCTAGTGACACCCTTGTTTTGACCACAAAGTTTCTAGAACAATCATGACCACCATGCATCGAAGTGTCCCCAAGGTGTGTTAAGAATATTTCAATAGCCATCTTCTAATGGTTATTACTCATAGCTCATGAGGGCTATCAAAAAAAAATTAGATGGTAGAGGACCATGTTGATGAACCCTATCGTAACCTATCTCAATTTTGAGAGATTCTAAATGGATTTGATTTGGGACAAAATTCTTGCATGATGCCAAAATTTGTAGTATTACTTAGTAAATTGGTGCAACATTTCATATCTTTCCAATCATTTATTGTGGCATTTATTAGAGTTTTTTTTAGCTCCAAATGAGTAGGTGAACCCTAGTGACACCCTTGTTTCAGCCACAGAGTCTCTAGAAAAATCATGACCACCATGCACCAAAGTGTCCCCAAGGTGTACTAAGCATGTTTCAAATGCCACCTTTTAAGGGCATAACTCAGAGATTATGAGGGCTATCAAAAAAAATTAGATGGTAGAGGATTATGTTGACAAACCCTATAATAACCTATCTCAATTCTAAGAGATTCTAAATGGATTTGATTTGGCACATCATTCTCGCTTGATGTCAAAACTTGCAGTGTTACTTTGTGAATTGGTGCAACATTGCATGTCTTTCAACTATTCATCATGGTATTGATTTGACTATTCTATTAGCTCTAGATGGGAAAGTGAACCCTAGTGACACCCTTATTTTTTTGACAAGGTCTCTAGAACAATTGCAACCACCATGCACGGAAGTGTCCCCAAGGTACACTAAGCATGTTTCAGCTGCCATCTTCTAAAGGTCATAACTCAAAGATCTTTAGGGCTATTGACAAAATTTTAAATAGTAGAGGACCATGTTGATAAACCCTATAGTAACCTATCTTAGTTCTAAGAGATTCCAAATGGATTTGATTTAGCATGACATTCTCCCTTGATGCCAAAACTTATAGTGTTGCTTAGTGAATTAGTGTAATAGTGTATATCTTTCCAATTGTTCATAATGGCATCAATTTGACTATTCTATTAGCTCTAGGAGGGTGGTTGAACCCTTGTAACACCCTTGTTTCAGCCACAGAGTCTCTAGAACAATTGTGACCACCATGCACTGAAGTGTCCCCAAGGTGTACTAATCATGTTTAGTTACCATCTTTGAAGAGTCATAACTCAAAGTTCATGAGGGCTATCAACAAAGTATTACATGGTAGAGGATCATGTTGATAAACCTTATAGTAACCTATCTCAGTTTTGATATATTCCAAATGGATTTTATTTTGCGCAACGTTCTTGTTTGATGCCAAGACTTGTAGTGTTACTTAGTGAATTAGTGTTATAGTGCATAAATTTTCAATTGTTCATTGTAGCACCAATTTGAAAGTTATGTTAGCTCCATATGGGTAGGTGAACCCTATTGACACCCTTTTTTTGGCTATGGAGTCTCTAGAACAATCATGACCACCATGCACTAAAGTGTCCCCAAGGTGCACTAAGCACATTTCAACTTTCATCTTCTAAGGTTCATAACTCGGACCTCGTGAGGGGTATTGATAAATTGTTAGATGGTAGAGGACCATATTGATTAACCCTACAGTAACCTACCTTAGTTCTAAGAGATTCAAAATGGATGCGATTTGGCACATCATTCTCGCTTGATGCCAAAACTTGCAGTGTTACTTAGTGAATTAGTGCAACATTGAATATCTTTCAAATTTTTCATTGTGGCATCAATATGACTATTTTTTTAGCTTTGGATGGGTTGGTGAGCCTAGTAACACCCTTATTTTGGCCACAGAGTCCACAAAAATTGTGACCACCATGCACTAAAGTTTCCCCAAGGTGCACTCAACACATTTTAGTTGTCATCTTCTAAGGGTTATAACTCAGAGCTTATTGGAGCTATTGAAAAACTATTAGATGGTAAAGGAGTGTGTTCATGAGTCCTATAGTAACCTATCTTAGTTTTGAGAGATTTTAAATGGATGTGATTTGACTCAACATTTTTATTTGATGCCAAAATTGGAAATGTTACTTAGTTAATTGGTGCAACATTACATATCTTTCCAACCATTCATCATGGCATCGATTTGACTATTCTATTTTCTCTATATGGGTAGTTTAACCCTAGTGACACCCTCATTTCCATCATGGAGTCTCTAGAACAATCATGACCACCATGCATACAATTATCCCCAAGGTACACTAAGCATATTCCAGCTACCATCTTCTAAGGGTCATAACTTGGAGCTCTCGAGGGCTATCAACAAACTTTTAGATGGTAGATAATTTTGTTGAAAAACCCTATAGTAACATATCTTAGTTTTGAGAGATTCTAAGTGGATGTGATTTGGTACAACATTCTTGCTAGATGCCAAAACTTGTAGTTTTACTTAGTAAATTGGTCCAACATTGCATATCTTTCCAATAGTTCATCATGGCATAAATTTGACTATTCTGTTAGCTTTGGATGGGTGGGTGAACCCTAGTTACATCTTTGTTTCTTCCACGGAGTCTTTAGAAAAATCATGACCACCATGCACCAAAGTGTCCCAAAGGTGTACTAAGCACATTTTAGCTGCCATCTTTTAAGGGTCATAACTCAGAGTTCATGAGGGATATCCACAAACTATCAGATGGTAGAGGAGCATGTTGATGAACCCAACATTAACCTATCTCAGTTCTAAGAGATTCCAAAAAGATTTTATTTGGCACAAAATTCCCACTTGATGCCAAAACTTGTAATGTTACTTAGTAAAGGTAGACCATACAGTGGTAGACCATAGTTGGATTTGAGATGTCAAGAAAAGAATGGTAGACCATAAAGCACTATTTATAGAAAATTAACACTAATGACAAAACTACATACCTTATCAACATGCAAATTCAAACTACATACTTAAACCCAAATGCTTATACAGACATTTCTTACAATGGAAATAAGCTCATATTCAAGTGACAAAATTTATCTACAATTTTTTTTATATGAATATGCACATGTTATATTTTTACAACTTTTCTCTACAAAATTTGGCATATGAATATGCACATGTTACATTTTTACAACTTTTCTATACAAAATTTGGCATCTAAATATGCACATGTTACATTTATTCTCAATTTTTATATACAAAATCTGGCATCTAAATATGCACATGATAGCAAAGTTATAAAATCTTGCATAATATATATACAAAATTTTCAGAATTATTCTACTGGATAGTGTAGATTCATTCTTCTAGATGGTGCAAAATCAATCAAGACAGCCTTCTTGATCAGCTCTAACCCTTATTGTATCAAGCAGTGCCTCATGTTCAAATTTTCAAACTTTCCACAAATTCATGTTAAGAAGTCTACCATGATATTTTTTCAATTGAATATTTGTTGCAACAACAAGGTTAGAATTTTGTTTGTGAACATTCCCTAGGAAGGCATGAATTTCTATAGGGACAAAAAGATGTTAGCCAATGCAGTTAGCATTTTTGTCAAGGACAAAATGGACAAAGATAATCTTGTCAAGATTGACACCTACTACAACATAGAGTCCATCAAAAAATTTTGGAGGTATGTTCTCAGGATCCTCATTGAGTATATCACTCTCGACCCTAGGTTTGACAGGATAAGTACGCACCATTTTGTTTTGTTAAACCACTTTAGGCATGGTGTTAAAATTTCTCTTCCCTTTTATCTTTACACTTCCATGTCCAAGAGTATTGAGGGTTTCAAGAAAAAACCTATTATCAACCTTGCCCTCCATGAAGGCATTCTTCTCCTAGTTTACAAGTTTTTAAAAACTCAAACTAGAGGAAAATCCCTTGGTGACCCGAGTTGTGCTTCAGAGGACACTGCCAATTCTGATTCTGGGCATGTTTAGGTAGTAAACATTGAGGATGAGGAAAATTCCACCAATGACATCTTAGCCCGCAATCCTCACATTCTGAGTAGAAAGAGCCCTAGATGCCTCCCTCCCCCTCTCCCCAAGCCTGAGCCTCAGGAGGCAAATAGTAAGGAAGACAAGGAGACTGACACAGACTCTGAGGATGAGGATAAGGAGCTAGGGAAGGATAATTTGATTGAAGAGGAGAAGGGGAGAGAAAATGACAAGGAGGAGGTGGCTCTTGAAGCCCCCCTAGGAAACCCCAGGAAAAGAAAAGTCGACCAAGCCCTGCCCCAAGTAGACCTAAAAGCCCAGTGTACTAAGACCCCTAGCCCTATCCTGCCCACATCACCGCCTGAGAAGATGATTGAAATTATGATGGAAAAAAGTGGGGAGGTGATTAGGAAGAACAAGAGGAGGGATTGGAGGAATTTTAACTTGGATACTAAAAGTTTGGGTATTGTTAGAGAGCCAATGAACATCCAGGTGTTGGAAGACCTTGACAGCAAAACCCACTATGATGAGATAATTGACCCTGCTCTATTGGTCATTTCTGACAATGCGCAGGAAACTAGCTTCAACCTCTTGAACAATGTGAAGAATAGATTGATTGATAACTTTCATTCCATCAAATGGTTGTTTTAGGAAATTGAGGCTCTAAAGGATAAGAAAAACTAGGACAGCAGCTAGAACATCTGCAGGGACCAGGTGACCACAAGAAGGAAGAGAGATCAGGAAGGCAGTTAGAATATCTACAGTGGCTAGGACACTAGAGATGAACAAGAGTATAGACTCTTCTTGGTTGAACATAAAGTCCAAAGGTTTGATTCCATCCACCAGATCATGACAAAAAAAATCGTGGATACTCTGCACACCCTGAATGAGAACATTGTCAATCTAGGGGATTCTCTGATGAGAGCCGACCTTGGTGGGTACACGATGCAGAAGACCAGGCTAGACTTTGGCCAAGAAGAAGCTACTCAGAAAGACTCCAAGGACCAAGTGAACCAGGTGGACTAGGTGGAAACCCAAAACAAGAACCAGGAAGGAGTGAACAAACAAAAGGATAACAAAGCTATAGAAACTCTGTAGGATCTGGATAAGGACAACTATTAGTCTATTTCTCTTTTGGTTTTTCTCATATTTTTGTTGGGTGTTCGGTGTTGGCTTTTGCCTCTTGGCCTTGGGCCTTTTGTTGGTTTTGGCTTTTTGTAGCAGTTTCATGTTAGCTAGACTTTTTTAATTTCTATCTTTATGGTGTAAATATTTTGGGTTTCAGGATCCCTGTAAAACCTATTTTACTTATCAAAAACAACAAGGTTAGAGAAATGAAGAATATGTTTGTGTCTCAAAATCCTTAAACAACCAAGCATTAGAATTCTTTATAGGTTACTTGCATTTGACTAAACCTTATAAGTTAATGCCAATATTAATACAAGTAGTGTCATAAAATAACTTTTAGCTTAGTATTATGAAACTAGAAACAATAATAGTACCTTCTAAGCCAAGTCTCTGTGACAACAACAGATCCTATTGGGCACTCGATACCCTCACCATCAATGATTGTAGTTGTCAATTTATTTTTGGCCTCAATAAAAAAACATAAAAAATAATTTATCTCTTCTTCATTATTATCATCTACAATAACTGCATCTACACAACTTGCATTTAATGTACAAGGATATGTTAATACCAAAAATAATGGAGAGTGCAATTTCAAAGAAGTATTAAATTAATAAATTACCTGTCTCAACTAAGTCAGATACATGGTCAAAATCCATTTATACTTCAATCTAGTTCAATTCTAGTGCTCTAGGGATTTCATATGAATCAAGAGGTTGAAAAGGTCTACAAGACCAATTGTCAACCCACTATCTTGATTCACATTCATCCCATACAAAATGCATACACAGAGATAAAAATCATGCAACTTGTCTAGTATTAATCGCTAATGATATTGCATTTGAAGTTCTAAAAGAATGCATTTCACTTGATCCCTTAAGGGTACAACAATCCTACAATTTTTTAATTCCATCTTCACATATCAACCAAAAATATCTAGAAACCAAAGACTCACTTTCTTTACCTAGTCCTGAAGTAGAGTTACACTATTGCACTATTGACTTTGCATCTTTTATCACTATGCCACCTTTGTACTTTGATTCCTCTCTATTAAGTTCACTTTTAACACGTGCTCCTACACCACCATTCTCTCCCTTTCCATGCCCTACCTCGGTGAAATTCAAAAAAAAATGGACACCACTTGTCACATGCATCCAAGTCAACCAGTAGAAAATCCTTGCATTCTTGAATTAAGTCATGCAATTGTCTGACCATATTATGTGTTGATTGTAGCTCACATATCTTTCTCTTAACCTTTTGTAGAATTTTCTAAAACAACCTTGCACAAATTTTGATGAATGAGTTCAACCATCACTAATGTAGAAGTGATACTCTCTTATAACACCTTTATCCTCCTCTATGCTATCATGTGCATGAGTGAATTATATGTGCACAAAAATTGATACTTGTGTAGAGTGAGTATATTTGTTGTACTGCATTTTGGGGCTTTAGTGTATAATTTTCAGCAAAACCAACAACTAAGACAATTGTGCCCAAGAGAAAAGTATCCTTACAAATCTTAAATTGATCATATAACCATCTAGCTCTATGTGTATGACCTGTGTACTCATATACCAGTTTCTCTTGAAACACTTTCATAAAATCAGCTACACATATATCCTATTTCACTAACTTGCACCTCTTTAATTCTTCTCCATCTTTAACACCATACGTAACCGACATGTACTTTCTAAGAGAAACTATTTTTTGACCAATTTCATGTGTGTTATCTACATGTGGGCATGTTTGCAATTTTTTTAAACCACCACATTTATCACAAGAACTTTTTAAACACAAAGCCTTATAATAAATGTTGTCATCTTCTTGTGTGCATAGTATACTTGTAATAACTCTCACGATGACTTTGGAGGTTCTTTTAGGCCACATTCCTATAAAGCATCATTAGTGTGGAAGTACAACATATAGAATGACAAATATCATAATGCATGGAAAAGTCAACATGGACCCTACAACAACATGTAGTGCATGTATGATTAATCTTAATGTAAAATGGTTTTTTCATTGCAAAAAACCTTTGGCTAATTCTAATTTGAGGATGCCTTTGAAGAAAACTTGCATAAGTTTGTGTTTGTGTCATATCTAAAAAGTGTTTTGGATGTGGGTCACAGTTTGTACTCCCAATTTTCCTTTTGACAACATCTTTTTGGTTTGGTGAAACCCTTGTGTCATCATACCATAAATTTTCAATTAATGTTCTTAGTGCATCAACAACAACCTTGTCCTTGCATGGGAGTCTACCCAAGAATGAAAAAATATGATCATTACTATTAGGATCCTCAATTTTATTTTGCCTCTCCAAGGCTTTGTGTAATGTTGTTCTACTTATCTTTAATGTCTTGCTTGTTTTTCTTAGTATGCGAGATTTTTTCATTTCCTTTCCCACTATGGTTAATGTGAGGACACGACGACTAACATTAGCATCTTTAATACATGATGCTCTAGCTTGACATAATCTCTTCATATTCTCCCTTTGTTTTACCTCCATTGACTCTTATCCCTCAATTGATCTTCTCTTGTTCTTTCCCATTGTTGATAACCTACAAAATAACAATAAAATTATAACATTTTGTTATAATCCCAGTTGAAATTAGTATATTAACATGAAAAAAAACTCAAAAAACTATTTAATTCAGTCATTTTCTATAAAGGTGAAGTTACAATGATCATAAAAACATGAACAAGACATCGAAAAACATGAAATTTTAATCATTTCAAAGAAAGAAGATAAAAGAAATGTGTACCTATAGAAGAAAACCCTATGACATAGCAGTGGGACCTTGCAACAATTTGCAATGGATGTTTAAGGTCGTAACAAGTTAATATTTGCATAATTTACAAAACATGGTTGTTTTATGAATACCTAAACAAACATCCTAATTTTCCATAATGTACAAAATGCTTTAGGAGCTAAATCATTACATCTAGTTCTCCATAACCCCATTAGGTTATGCAAAACTAGAAGCAATGAGAGAGATTGAGAGTGAGAGAGTGATATAGAGTGAGAGAGCTTCAGATGGAGAGAGAGAGAGGGGAGGATAGGATGGGGAGGGAGAGGAAGAGAGATGGGATATGATGTAGAGAGAGAGTAGGAGAGAGAGAGAGAGGGTAAGGGTAAGGGGACTAAGGAAACACACACACACACACAGGTAAGGAAGGAGACAATAAAAATGTAGATAGATGATATTAGCATATATATGTATGTATTTATGTATATATATATATATATATATATATATATATATATATATATATATATATATATATATATATATCTAAAGACACATTACATATATATTTATATTTATATATATTTAAAGATAACAAAATATAAATATGTTAGTACATATATACATCTATGTATGTATGTATGTATGTATATGTATGTATGTATATATATTATTGGTATCTCTAACCATTGTCTATTAGTGTCAACCACTTAGTCATTTACAAGGTAGAGTCAAACAATCATCACTATGATTGAGCTACTCTATATAGGTTGAGTCGTGTACATAAGTGAGTATATACTAAGCTCTATAGGAGTCGAGTAAGTTTTTGGTCACAAAGTATTTTCTATACAAGTCAATCTCATCAGTGATTGAGCAAATCATCAATGACCAAGCACATTCCAAGTACACAAATGTTGAGCATCAAGAAATAGCAAAGACCGAGCAATGTAGAGTTTATGTAAAAGTTAGGAACGGAATAGATTTTGAGGCAAAATGGTTATCAGGATGACTTGGAAGGAATATTTAAGTTTTGACGAGGTTGTTACACAACATTTAATACTTACAAAAATTGTTGCAAAATATTTACATAATGTGGATCACAGCACTATGTTGTATGTTCTACAATCAGGATCAAGAGGCAAAACATGGAACAATCTAGAAAATGGCTTACAAATCACTTTAAATAGTGATGATCTTAACCTAGATGGTAAGCATGCAAAGTAAGAGCATAGGCAGAGAGGTTAATGCATGTGAACAAGAAGAATTAAGAAGATCAGAAGTCAATGAAGGGTTCTATTATCATCTAAAAAGCCAAGTGACCTAGTCATTGCAATAGAGTGAAAGGGAAAGACAAGCATATCATATCAGAGGAGAGGATCAGTTAGCAAGGAGGAGACTCAATATTAGCTTGTAGAGTAAACCAAGAGTCAGATACTGAATCAATTTTAACAAACTTGAATCAAGGTAAATCTCTTAACAGAGTGGTCTTAACATATCTTTGTAAATCTCCTAATAGAGTCTTTACTTTGTTATAAGTATTAAATCCTCTAACAAGGTGAGACCTAGAAATCTCTTAAGCTTTTAACAAGGCATACCCCTCATAGGGTAGATCATATTTTATGGTCAAATATTGTAACCCTAACTGGTTAACTTTATTACTGTAGTAGTGAATATTTGTGAGTGTTATCCCCACCCCAATTTTACCTTCACCTTGGAGGGTTTCTAGGTAAAAAAATTGTGTTATGTGTTTTATTTTTATACATGTGATTGATCATATTTATATGTTACAAAAGATTTACATTATAAGTTTTACATGCACAAGTTATTGATAGGTGTGAATGAATTGGTGAAAAGTAGAAAGTGTTAAAGATACTAATTCACCCCCCCCCCCCCCCCCCCACACTCCTTTTAGTATCTTGTTTATCCTATTTATTCCTCCATAAAATCAACAATTGGTTTCAGAGTGCTAGTTCTCTAAAAGAAGCTTAAAGGCTTGGAGATTAGATCTTGGAGATGGAGGCTTTTAAACTAGACAAGACTATTGACAATCAGGTGATAGATATTCAACTTGCACTACAGAAACTTGAGAATGCAAGACAAGATTTGAAGGATTCCCTAAAAGGAGAAAGGAAATTACCATCCAGATAAAACAATTTTCTTATAAAGAAGTTGTGACCGAAGGATTGTTTGAACCAATCAATCCAAATGATAAATCATCTACTAATCTAGTTGACAAGAATAAACTACTAAATGAAGAAGTGAGAAAAAGAGAACATGAAATCCAATTAGTAAGACTATGTGAAGTGACTGAACAAACAAAGAAATTTGAAGAAGACATGACTATGGTTGAAGAAGACAAAAGGGTTTGCTACCAGACTTGAAGAAAGGATATCAAATGTACAAAAGCTCACTAATACTCAACTAGACATGATGAACCAATAATTCTTGTAAATCAAGAACTGAATCACAAGGATGTGGAAATTGTAAATCTGAAATCATAGCATGAAATACTAAAGAATGAACTAAAAAATGAGAAGGAATCTATGGAGAGATTAAACAAAACAAAGGAAGCAATGAAGTACTTCAAAGAACTTATGAATTCATCAAGTTGTTTTAATGGGTCAGGCCATTCATGCACTAAGAAAGGAGAATCATCCAGGAATGGAGAACTAAGGAATGCAAAGTCAAAGGAATTACCAACATGCTACCACTGTGGAAAACTTGGTCATACTACAAATATCTATTGAAGCAAACATGGTATTCAAAATTCTAAACCTAATTTTATTGGTTACTATTTTCACTGCAAGAAACAAGGACATCAAATACAATAGTGTAGGTCAAGACTAAAGAATACAACTACTACACCTAGATTTGAATATTACTTCTATAATTATCATAAATATGGGCATAGAGAATATGAATGTAGATCACAAACAAAACCTACTAGACAAATCAAAGAAAGAATTATGCACCTAATAATACATGTTCCAAATGTCACAAGTTTGGACATCAAACTAAGAATTGTAGGACTCAATTACATTTAGAAAATCAGACAAAGGACAAAGGCAAAGGCAAAGTGGACATTGAGAAAATTAGGAATGAAATGAACTAGAAATGAAAAAAGCAGAGCAGAAGATGGAAATAAGTGGAGCTAATGTAGCTGAGGTCACCCAAT
Organism: Cupressus sempervirens; assembly: GCA_028749045.1. Taxonomy (NCBI): domain Eukaryota; kingdom Viridiplantae; phylum Streptophyta; class Pinopsida; order Cupressales; family Cupressaceae; genus Cupressus; species Cupressus sempervirens. Next base: position 401,161,513 of record CM053783.1, on the reverse strand, counting down.
CCAATGGAGAAGGTGATCATGTCATCTCAAACTAAGCAAGAGAGGTATCTATGGAATTGTATACTTAATTGATATATAATACATCAATTCCTTACAAATAAATGTGCCAAAAGTTCATATCTGCATATGTGAAGATGCATAAGAATAATTTTTTTAGAGGTTGTCGAGTGTCAATAAAAACTATCTATGTTGACCGAGCATTGCAACATGGACCAAACACTTCAGAAGAGGAATGATAGAGATCGAATAATATGGAAGAGATTGAGTTGTAATATAAAGACCTAGTTGAAAGGCATCAACATCGACCAAGATAGCTAGCTTCCACCCACCTGAGTACACAACATTAATGGAGACCCTAAATCAATCAAAAGGAGGTATATAACAAACTTTAAAGACATTATTTCATACCTTACATTTAGGTTTTTAGAGCACAAAGCAATTTAGTGATTTTAGAAACCAGCAAAGATTTCAAGGGCAATTTGATAAAGAAGCTTGAACGAGTAAAGAGTGTGAATGAGTGTCGAGTATCCAGAGAAGAAAGAATTTCAAAACCCTAACTATGATCATGAAAGCTTCATCAAACATTGGAATGAGCCAAGAGGTTAGTAAAATTTTCAACTAGTGAAGAGTGACAACTGTCCTCCACCTAAATTCCATGCTCTTCTAGAGATTGCTATGAAAGGAGACTCTATGGGTGCATTATCTATGACACCACCTAAAGTCATTATGATCCATGATGTCAGAAGCTATTATATGTGAAAAATTGGAGAAGTAGGAGATTATGAAATTAGGGAATCTTATGAGAAGTTGTGTAATGAAGGAATCTTGAAGGATGAATTTCAATTTACTAAGAGGAAAGGGTTAACCCGTTCCCAAGACTTCCTAAGAAATTACAAGATTGAGTGGATTAAATCTATTTTGAGAAGAGTTCATGACATGAAGTATTGGCTACAAAATGGACCAGTGGAGATCCTAAAGAAAATGATATATAGGTTTAAAGGTTATCCAACCCTAGACAAGAAGAAAATAATGTGAAGCCTGAGTCATGATGAAGTTAAGGCTAACACAAGAGTTGAGTGGAATGGATGTGGTATGTCCATTATAAGAATTTCTAAACCACTAATTGAATTTTCAGCAAGATTCATTGCTCACAAATTCTATTATTCAAGTAGATTAAATAGCATGCCTTCTATGGATGTGGATCAAGCTTAGAAGATTGTGATGAAAGATCATGAGTATGATCTTGTTGAGCTACAAAAGTTACAACTTGTAGAAAATATGTCGTCAATAAGAAAAGTGAAGAATTTGATGTGTAAGTTTGGGTCCCTCATTGTTTGTATTTTATTTTATATCTAGAAGTACTTTCCTAGTATTGGTAATGTTGTGTGGGAGAAAGACAAACTAGTGATAAAGAAAATCAATTACTATATTACTCAATTGGTAGAAAACTTTGAAAATGTAATGAATGTTTACTTTGATGAATTTAAGAAAAAGATGAAAGGAAGAATAAAGATTCCTAAAGAATTGGTCAAAAGATACTATAGTGACATATGTTTTGTTGTTGATATGAACAACACTTTTGTACAGGTGGTAAAGCCAAGGAAGGCTTGGTTGCAAAGTTTTGATTATGAGGTAGATAGTGATATAGTGAGTGCAAATATTGAGGCACAACTGAAAGAAGATATAGACATCGAGGCTAAAATTATTGGTAGATATGAGGAAGCCAAAGCAAGAATAACAATGAATATCAAGATAGCTTCCAAAGAGAAGAAAGGAAGAAAATGATTGGAGACCTAGAAGCTAAGCTAAGAACCCTTGGCAAGGGAAAGGAACCATTGCAAATTACATAAGGTCATGGTGAAGATGAAGAACAAGATAGTGGTGATAAGGAAGAAGAAGAAGAAAAAAGTGACAAGGGAAAAGGGAAAAGCCCTAGTTGTTGTCATGCCACCAAGAAAGAAGGCTCAAGGAACACAGAAGAAGACAACAGTGACACCTCCACCACCAAACAAGCCAAGGACTAGGGTAGCTGCTAGTGCCGAGCAGTCTACAAAGTAGAAGGTAGTAGAGACTACTGAGCCTAGTTCCCCCAAAACTAGAAGGAGATTGGTCAAAGGACCACCCATCAAGCGGATAAAGACTATTGATGAGGTATGTGAAACCTTGAGAAGATCTATAAGATTATCTAGTTTTAGATATGTTAGATATGACACACTAGATAATGATGATAAGAATAAAGTTGAGGAGGCTATGGTAGAAATGATTGCAAATCAAAAAAAATATCCTAGTGCAATAGAGAAGAAGATACCCAAAGATATTTATGATAGACTAGAGAGAAGATCGCAGGAGGATGAAGTAGTAGAGAAATGGATAAGAAATGGCACAGTAGTCAGAGTTATGCTTGATCTACTACAAGATCACTGAGACACATTGTCGGAATGGTATGGAAGTAGATTTTTTCCTAAATATAGAATTCTTTTAATATCACAAAATAAAGAGGAAGATGTACAATAGCAAAGTGAGTTGCTATGGAAGAGCATTTTTGGGTTAATAACAAAGGCTGAAGAGATAGACATTATAAACATCAAAGATGATTATAGTAGTGGAGAAATTTTAGGTGTGCCAAGTCCACAAGGAAACATGTCCCATGCACATGCTAACATCCCTAACACTCCAAAGGCCAAGCAGTCAAGGCTCACAAACACAGAGGCAGAAACTGAAGACAAAGAAACAAATGTAAATGATAATATTATTTCAACACCTCGTATTGAGGAAGAAAAAGAATCAAATAAAGATGAATTAAGTGTGACTATTTTTTTCTTGAGCACAGATGCAAAAACACAATCGAGTGGTGACATCCCCTCATCAACTCCAAAAGCAATAACAAGCAACAACACTCCTTCACCTAGAAGGAGGAAAGAAATAAAAGATGTTTCACCCTATATTGATGTTAGTCTAGATGAAATCATTGAGATGCCACAATTGGATTTGGAAAATCTCACCTTGGAGAAAACTATTTTACTACAAGAAATTTTGATGAAGAAGAAGAAACAAGAAGAGCTCAAAAGAGTGCACAAGTAGAAATAGGTACTACATGATGTAAAGCATATTTTTGTTGATGCTTTTGACATTCAAAATTTTGATGAAGGTGCACCAATCATAAACCAACTTGTAAATATAGTTGAACAAGTGAATGTTGGAAATATGGAGTCAAATGAGAAGCTAATGGATTGGTTAACAAGAAGATTTGAAACGAAGGTTATGGACAAAGGTTCCATAACTATTGCCGAGCAGAAAGTGTTGCTACAAGAGACAACATAGGTTATGATTGAATTAATTCAAAAGGCACAACATTTGTAAATAATTTTTTCAAATATGCCAAGATTTACTCACAATATTCAAGTACAAATAAATTCAATTTAGGCTGAGATGAAGAGATCCAATAGTATTATTTCAGAGTCAGTAGGATCAAGCATTGATCACTACAATAATCTATTGAATGCTCAAGGTTCATTGGTCAAGCTTTAGGTAGTTGATAGAAATATGAGATCCAAATTGATATCTATTCAAGCGATGATGATACCCCATTTGGAGGTCATGCAAAGAGAATTGAAAACAACCCAAGATCTTATCATAGAAGATCACAATTTATTAGTGGTTGATAGTTTAATTGATTTGGCTGCAAGACTTCACTTGTAGAATCACATTTTGGAGGCAACAAGAACCACTTGCGATCATGCATTGTCCATGATTACCAGATTTTACAAGAAATTCATCAAGCAATATGGATTACTTCCACCTATTCAACCCCTGCAGTAGTGACATATAGTGTTAAAAAACAATGAGGAAACGGAGTCAACAAGGGGAAATAGAGTTGACAAAAGGGGAAACAGAGTTGACAAAAGGGGTAACAGAGTTGATGTGAACAAGATGTCACATAATGATTTCAATAAAGGTGAAATGCATTTGTTATTCATTTTTGCATTGTTTATTCATTTGCATAAGTCATAAGACTAAGGGGGAGAGCTCATTTATCAGATTGTATTGTATCAATGTAAATATGCCAAAGTGATGTAAATAAATATGCCAAAGTGTTTTTTTGACTAATGTCAAAGGGGGAGATTTTTGATATCTCTAAGCATTGTTGTCTATCAGTGTCAACCACTTAGTCATTTACAAGGAAGAGTCAAACTATCATCACTATGACAAAGCTACTCTATATAGGCTTAGTCATGTACATAAGCGAGTATGTACCAAGCTCTATAGGAGCTAAGTAAGTTTTGTTCATAGAGTATTTTCTATATGAGCCAAGCTCATCAGCAACCAACAAAGTCATCAGTGACTGAGAAAGTCATCAGCAAACGAGAAAATTCTAAGTACACAAATATCGAGCATCAAGAAACAATAAAGACCGAGCACTACAGAGTTTACATAAAAGTCAAGAATGGAATAGAGTTTGAGGAAAAATGGTTATCAGGCTAACTTGGAAGGAATATTTAAGTTTTGAATAAGTTTTTATAGAATATTTAATACTTACATAGGTTGTTACAAAACATTTACATAATGTGGATCATAGATCCCTATGCTGTGTGTTCTATGATTGGGATCAAGAGACAAAACATGGAACCATCTAGAAAATGGCTTACAAATCACTTTAAATAGCGATGATATTTACCTATATCATAAGCATGTGAAGTAAGAGCAAAGGCAGAGAGGTTGATGCATGCGAATAAGAAGAGTTGAGAAGATCAAAAGTCAATGAAAGGTTATGTTATCATTTAATGGACCGAGTGACCTAGTCATTATAGTGAAGTGAAAGGTAAAGACAAGCATATCAAATTAGAGGAGAGGATTAGCTAGCAAGGAGGAGACTCGAAATAAGCTTGCAGAGCAAATCGAAAGTTGGGTACTAAATTAGTTTTAATAGACTTGAATCAGGGTAAATCTCTTAATAGAGTGGTCTTAACAGATCTTTGTAAATTTCCTAACATAGTCCTTACTTTGTTGTAAGTGTTAAATCCTCTAACAAGGTGAGACCTAGTAGTCTCTTAAGATTTTAACAGGGTAGACCCCTCATAGGGTAGATCATATTTTATGGTCAAACATTCTAACCTTAATTGGTTGACTTTAGTATTGCAGTAGTGAATATTTGTGGGTGTCATCCCCACCCCAGTTTTACCTTCACCTTGGAGGGTTTTCAAATAACAAATATTGTGTTATGTGTTTTATTTTTATGCATGTGATTGGTTACGTTTATATGTTACAATATATTTACAGTATAAGTTTTACATGCACAAGTTATTGATAGGTGTGACTGAATTGGTGAAAAGTTAGAAAGTGTCAAAGATTCCGATTCACTCCCCCTCCTCTCAATATCTTGTTTATCCTATTCACTCCTCCATAAATCAACAATATATATGTATGTATATGTGTGTGTATGTATGTATGTATGTATGTATGCATGCATGTATGTATGTATGTATGTATGTATGTATGTATGTATATATGTATGTATGTATGTATGTATATTTATATGTATATATATCTATATATGCATATATGTATCTATATATATGCATATATATATAGATATATATACATACATATACATATATATACATACATATATCTATACATACATATTAACACACATACATATACATATATGTACATATAGATACATCTACATACATACACACACACACACATATATATATATATATATAATGTTAATAGGAAGTTGCAATCGACTTTAGTTTTATACACATATAAAGTGATTGCATTATGTATAATATGACAACTGAGTTTTACTATTCATAACACAATCATGTTATTTAAACATAAAAGTGTGATCATGTTTAGGCTTGGTAATTTATCAGTGGTTGATAGTTTAATTGATTTGGCTGCAAGACTTCACTTGCAAAATCACATTTTGGATCATGCATTGTCCATAATCACTAGAGTTCACAAGGAATTTATCAAACAATATGGATTACTTCCAGCTATTCAACCTCAGCAACAGTGACATATAGTGTTAAAAACAAGGGGCAAATAGAGTCAACAAGGGGAAATAGAGTTGATAAAAGGGGAAACAGAGTTGAAAAATGGGAGAAACAAAGTTGATGTGAATGAGATGTCACATAATGATTTGAATAAAGGTGAATGGATTTGTTATTCATTTTTGCATTGTTTATTCATTTGTATAAATCATAAGACTTAGGGGGGGCTCATTTATTAGATTATATTGTATAGATGTAAATATGCCAAAGTGATGTAAATATGACAAAGTATTTTTTCCACTAATGTCAAAGGGGGAGATTGTTGGTATCTCTAACCATTATTGTCTATTAGTGTCAACCACTTAGTCATTTGCAAGGCAAAGTCAGATAGTCATCACTACAACCAAGTTACTCTATATAGGTTGAGTCATGTACATAAGAGAGTATGTATTGAGGTCTATAGGAACTGAGTAAGTTATTGGTCATAGAGTATTTTTTATATGAGCCAAGCTCATTAGTGATCAAGAAAGTCATCAGAAACCAAGAAAATTCCAAGTACACAAATGTTGAGCATTAGGAAATAGTAAAGATCGAGCAATGCAGAGTTTACATAGAAGTTAGGAATGGAATAGAGTTTGAGGCAAGATAGTTATCAGGCCAAATTGGAAGGAATATTTAAGTTTTGAAGAGATTGTTATAGAACATTTTGTAAGGGAAACTTGGCAATAAAGAATATAACCGTTTCCACATAACCCATAATAGATCTGAAATAAATATGGAATTAAAATCCACATGCAAGAGAATAAACAACATACCCATAAAATGTGACACAAGATATACCCTGGGAAACCCTCATTGAGGGAAAAACCCAGCCTCCAAAAGCATCCATCACCCTGTATTATTCAACAAAAATATCATTGCCATACAACCATGGAAGCCTTCATGGCCATAGCCATAACCGAGCAAACTATGTGAACTAGCATGAATCCACACATCCCATGCCATGCTTCCAACCTTCACAAATGCTCCCTTGGCTAACCTGTCAAGCCTTGTCCTGCTCGACTCTTGCCTTTTGTCTTCTCTTTGTCACTCTTTTTTTTTTCCTCTACAACAACTACCCTTGTGGCTACTTATATAGTAGCAAGTCCCACAAAACCACCAAGTGGTATTACATAAACCATGTGCTAAAACCATGTGCTACCTAACCCACTGACCCCACATTTAATATTGGGCATTTAATTCTTTTCCCCAATATTAAATAATTACATGAAATATTATCACAATGTTACAATACAACTCATCAAAAATATTTCATGGGAATCGTTACATGTTGCACGTCCATCTAGGCACAACATTACATAATAAAAATAAAATAATAAAATAACAATATTATGCAATGTGTGCAACACCCATTATCTCAACAATCTCCCACTTTTTGTATACATTGCATAGGGTCAATCTGTAGCCACATAAATGAACAAGGGAACAATCCCTTCTAGCACATCCACCATCATGGATAAAAAATACACCAAGTGCTCCATCCTGGTACCCGCAACAAAATCAAAGTATCTAGCATCTCGAACATGAATGATCTCACCTCCTATTATGCCACTCCCACTGGACATACATAGAAGCCATCCAAAGAGAAAACCACCCAACTTGTCGCATTAGAAGATCATAAAATCATGTACCAACTGAAATTTCAAGCACAAATAACCTAATCCAAAGGTAATCACATCTATCTGTAGTTGTCAAAATATCCATAGCTGAAATAGCACCCACAGCAAAGTGCCAAACCCATCCAACTATCCATACCTCAAAGGTATAACAAGTGAATCTCATATCACCGACATATCCAATCTATAACCTGCAATCACAAGCCTCAAGAGCAATACCTGCCACATATATACCAAGAAGCTCCCACTACAAAAGATAATGTCAAATCTATAACCAATCCACTCACAACATCTCAAAGAAGTGAATCCATGTAGCATCAAGGACATCCACAATACATAAATTGATATCCTGCAAGAACAACTCTCATAACAAGTCTCCAATGCTCTCCCAAGTTCACCACAACCAATAGAGGAAAGAGAAAGAAATAACCATGTCATCTCTCACATGACATACATGAGAACAAACCAGTGATCACAATCTCTAATCAATCTCAAATCCAATGTAAGCAAAACTGAACATCCAGGAAGATAACCAAGACCAGAGAAACCATGCAAATCATAACCTGTATCATGTCCTTCTACACACACCTCTAGATGTAAACTGTGCAAGTATGATCTCCTCCATAAAACCCCAACAAGAAGCCTCAACAACACCCAAACCATAACATATAACTCATCATGGATGTAAGCCTCTCACAAGAAGATCAAACTCAATAAACCATTCCTAAACCAAGGAATAACCATTCCTAATCCAAGGAATATGCCCAATATAAAACCATCTCCCAAACTCAACCAGCATAACAACATATGCACATGGAGATAACTAATGCTAAACCATCTCTCAAATGAACCCTCCAGAACTAACTCATGTACCATAGCTCAAGATCCATATCCATGAAAGACAAGCATAAATATAATGCACTTGAGAAAAACAATGGGCTATACCTCTCAAGTAGCAAACCTCCGAGTAGACCAAGAGTGGGGAATGAGAATGCTCATCAAGATACCCAAGTCTCCAACCAAGACTCATCTAAGAACAATCTCCTCTCAAGTCCATATCAGGTGACTACCCCTCGGACTTCCTGCTGAAACCATCAACCATCCCAACAAATACTTCTCTAATCCAAGAGAAATCAGTGTCACCACTGTCTCTAAGTATCCATGAGCACCTGTAACCAATAAATCCTTGCCAACTCCAAATGCAACATAGCAATATCATGAAGTATCCAGCTTATGATCAGTGTACTCAATACCAAGAAACTAAACCAAGATCAATGTCAAAGTTCCAACCATGGCCTCAAGAACATAAACATGACAACATGATCTTACCATCTCAACTAAAGAGATAACATGCTCCATATGAACATACCATAACATGTCACAACTCTAAACGCGTATCAAGAGTATATCATGACATAATAATGAAACCATCCTCACACCAAGGATAACATGCCAAATAAAAGCATAAACCACACCTTTGCCAAGAACCCTATGAGTCCTCAAGATGCAACCATCTCCACACACCATGAAGAAAACCATCTCCACATACCATGAAGATAACCAAGAACTCCATAAGTCCTCAAGATCTAACCATCTTCAAACACCATGAAGATAACAAGTGCACCATGCAAATGTCAAAGACGCTTCTGCAGCAACAGGATCTAAGACAAACCTCCAACATCTGCAAACACTCAATAAATATATATCAATGCCAACAACTCCCACTCAACCATGGTACCAAGTCACTAATGGCATCATAAAATCCATCCTCTCCAAACCAAGAAGATATAAACCAAACCAGGAACTAATCCTGCACTGTCACCCCATCACTGTCACAAGCTCCCACTAAATCGTGTATCCAAGCTATCCATGACATAATGATGAAAAACCATCTTTTAACCATGAGAATCAACCAAGGCATCAAACCATCAAAGAACTCAAAGTGCACATCATGAGCTCCTCAAAAGAAATCAAATAACCATGATCCTCAATAAAGAAGATATACCACCATAACTATATCAGAAAATCCAAGCTAATGAACATCAAGGATGTACCTGTATAACCAATCATGTCATGCCAAAATCCATGACACCATGATCACATCCATGAACCGAGCATCTGGCTCTCAATATGTCCAACTTGTCAGCATAAAATAGTCAACCACAATCCTCCACCATGACTGTACCTGGTAACAACATCTCATCCCTTCTACATGAAGATAAAATCATGTGACTTAGGGCATAGACAACCCAAATCCAAGCCACCAATCTGAATATGCATCAATAATGAAAGATCAATGGGCAAAGACAACCCATAACCAAGCTATAAATACAACCTGTAAGTATAGACCGCTTACAACACTGCACAACTTGTAGATCCAACAAGTCATCATGCATATCCAAACCAAACACTGGTAACCATATCATCATGAGACCAATCTGAAATATGAACTGAGTATACAATGACATCAAAACTTAAATCTCCAATGCCATAAACTCACAATGTTACCATAGTCAAAATATACCTATAAACTATTCAGATCAATATATCACCAAATAAATCATGCCAAACCTATACCAAATCTGAACCAATTTGTAGAGCTCTCCATGAGCTTTCCGTTGACTACTCGAAGTCCAAAATTTGACTCCGTATGCCCAAGTTATGCCATAATCTGTGCTCAAACTAAATAACATCTGACTTTAGGGATCTTAAAACCTAACAAAATTTCAAAATCACAGAACCAAACCTACACCATCTTGTAGTGCTCTGAATTAGCTTTCCAACGCCTATAAGAACTCTGAAATCTGATATTCTGAGAGAAAGTTATGACCATTTTACTAAGACAATCTTTTTACCATTTTCAATACGATTTTTCATATTTTTTTTTTTTTTTTTTTTTCAGTGACGAAAATTCCGACGGGATTAAATTTGACGGCCATCATGGGCTGAAACTAAAAAACTCTTTCATTTCTTCTAAACATGGCCAAACTAGGGCATATTATATATCAAAATTTATGGAAATGTCGACCTGAATCCAATGGTGAGGTCTGTTTTTACCCAGGAGGTCATTTCTGCAAGCTACCCCCCAAAACCCTCATTTAAATGAAACATCCAAAAAAATCTTTTTGTCCAACAATTTCACATGCCCAAATCTTTTAACATCCCATCATAACAGCAAACCCAAAGTCCTCAGATCTGCAATAAATCATTCATATATCTTGCCCTTTCTTTTATCCTCTCATGCATTCCCATGGATTCAATCTAGGATTACAAATAATAAAACCATAGCTCTGATACCACTTGTAAGGGAAACTTGGCAATAAAGAATATAACCGTTTCCACATAACTCATAATAGATCTGAAATAAATATGGAATTAAAATCCACATGCAAGAGAATAAACAACATACCCATAAAATGTGACACAAGATATACCTTGGGAAACCCTCATTGAGGGAAAAACCCAGCCTCCAAAAGCATCCATCACCCTGTATTATTCAACAAAAATATCATTGCCATACAACCATGGAAGCCTTCATGGCCATAGCCACAACCGAGCAAACTATGTGAACTAGCATGAATCCACACATCCCATGCCATGCTTCCAACCTTCACAAATGCTCCCTTGGCTAACCTGTCAAGCCTTGTCCCGCTCGACTCTTGCCTTTTGTCTTCTCTTTGTCACTATTTTTTTTTTCCTCTACAACAACTACCCTTGTGGCTACTTATATAGTAGCAAGTCCCACAAAACCACCAAGTGGTATTACATAAACCATGTGCTAAAACCATGTGCTACCTAACCCACTGACCCCACATTTAATATTGGGCATTTAATTCTTTTCCCCAATATTAAATAATTACATGAAATATTATCACAATGTTACAATACAACTCATCAAAAATATTCCATAGGAATCGTTACATGTTGCACGTCCATCTAGGCACAACATTACATAATAAAAATAAAATAATAAAATAACAATATTATGCAATGTGTGCAACACCCATTATCTCAACACATTTAATACTTAAAAAGGTTGTTACAGAACATTTATATAACATGAATCACAGATCCCTATGTTGTGTGTTCTATGATCAAGATCAAGAGACAAAACATGAAACCATCTAGAAAATGGCTTATGAATCACTTTAAATAGCGATGATCTTAATCTAGATCGTAAGAATACAAAGTAAGAGCAAAGGAAGAGAGGTTAATGCATGTGAACAAGAAGGGTTGAGAATATCAAAAGTCAGTGAAGGGTTTTGTTAACATCTAACATATCAAGTGACCTAGTCATTGCAATGAAGTGAAACGGAAAGACAAGCATATCAGATTAGAAGAGAGGATCAGTTAGCAAGGAGGAGACTCAAAATCAGCTTGTAGAGAAAACCAAGAGTCAAGTACTGAATCAATTTTAACAGACTTTAATAAGGGTAAATCTCTTAATAGAGTGGTCTTAACAGATCTTTGTAAATGTCCTAACATAGTCCTTACTTTGTTATAAGTGTTAAATCCTTTAACAAGGTGAGACCTAGTAGTCTCTTAAGATTTTAACAAGGTAGACACCTCACAGGGTAGATCATATTTTATGGTTAAACATTCTAACCTTAATCGATTGACTTTATTACTATAGTAGTGAAGATATGTGGGTGTCATCCCCACCCTAGCTTTACCTTCACCTTGGAGGGTTTCTAGGTAACAAATATTGTGTTATGTGTTTTATTTTTATGCATGTGATTGATCAGATTTATATGTTACAATAAATTTACATTATAAGTTTTACATGCACAAGTTATTGATAGGTGTGAATGAATTGGTGAAAAGTTAGAAAGTGTTAAAGATTTTGATTCCTCCCCCCCCCCCCCCCAGTATCTTGTTTATCATGTTTACTCCTCCATAAATAAATAATATATATGTATGTATATCTATATCTATGTGTGTGTGTGTGTGTGTGTGTGTGTGTGTGTGTGTGTGTGTGTGTGTGTGTGTGTGTGTGTGTGTGTGTGTGTGCGTGTGTGTGTGTGTGTGTATGTTTATGTGTATATATGTATGTATATATATGTATATAAATATATATATGTACACACATATATATACATGTATATATATATGTATATATCTATATATATCTATGTGTGTGTGTGTATATATTTGTATATATATATATATATATATATACATACATACATATATACATACATACATACATATATACATATATAGACATATACATACATACATACATACATATATACATATATAGACACACACACACACACACACATATAATGTTACTGGGAAGTTGCAATTGAATTTAGTTTTATACACATATCAAGTGATCGGGTTATGTATAGTATGACAATTGAGTTTTACTATTCATAACACAATCATGTTCTTTAAACATAAAAGCATGATCATGTTTAGGCTTGGTAATAGGCCTATTAAACTACCCAAAGTCTTGGGTTGATGTTTTCCCTCTATTTTTTTTGCTTTGGAATTTTCTTTTCTAAGATCAATTATCATCTTTGACTTCATCAAGTTTGCAAATGGTGAAGGGGGTATCTCTAAAATTACTACCATAATCTCACATGTATTCTTACCTTTCTAACCATATAATTTTTTTAGGCTTTTGAACAACATTAGCATTTTGAAATTAGTTTTTCTATATCAATGTCTTCACAATCCTCTTAGACATATGTCTACCATTTTTTTAATAACTTTGGATCTACTTAACCAAATGGAAAATAAATTACATACTATTATTCTACACTTGATTCTATACGATTTTTATTTTTAAAAAAGTGTTGATTATTTTGATGCAAGTTATGCCCAATGTACAAAGAGGTACCTAAATTTTAGGGTGGGTCACTTCAAAAAATCATAGAAAAACTGCTTGTTAGAAAATTATGAAAAAATACACAAGTTCTAGATGTCACTCTTCATATCATCTTACCAAAGGGTTTTTCAAAATACTAAATACAACTATATGTTCTATGGAGTGCATGATAACAATTATGTTATGTTTTTTAATAAAAAAATAGGAACAATTTTCGGTGTGCATGAAGTTTGACCCTCTTAATCTTATCCATTTTTTTAAAACCTTAGTAGTTTAGAAAGTATATTTAGAGTACTAAATTTTTGTGTTTTACACATTATCTCATTTTGAGTACATGATCTTCATATGACTCTTCCAAGATCAGGTTTACCTGATTTCAAAAAATTGGTGTCCACTCATACCCCCTTTTTGCACACCATCTTGGTGCACTTACGCCATGATTGAGTAGAAAATTGTACTCTTTAGGATAATTCATTGATAATATGGGATCTTGCATGAAGAATTTCTGAAATGCATAGCTAAGAGAATAGAAGGTCCTAATCAATCACTAATTGAAACAAAAACTGGGACATGTACAATTGGGACCTAATTGATGGTTGACTACAAGGGGATATGTACAACTAATAGACCAAAATATTTACATGGTTCACTATACAAAAATATCAGTATGAGAGAATAGTAGGACAAACATCATATAACCAAAAATATATGATGAGGAGATAGCAAAACCAATTGATATAACATAACTACATAGTTTTGTGATTATAATACAATGTGTTGAATTTATTTCCAAGCTCAGGAATTACAATAGTACTGATTGCATTTCTATCATGTACTAGGAAATCGAAATATCATGGAAACATGGGTAGATGGACGAGTGGATGCTGTGGGGATTGGGGATGTGATTTTGATAGATAATGGGAGGGTATGAATATGCATGGCACACACTATAGGGTTCTCACCAAGATACCTATCCAAGGCACCTAAATTGCCAAGTTTACATCATTGGACATTTATTTCTCTTTACTATTTTTCTTTCTTTAATTTTTATATTTTGATTTTTCTTGTTATCATCGGGTGCCTAAATTGTGAGGTTCTCACCATGATGATGATTTTTTCAAAATATTTTAAGATACTTTTGTATTTTTTATAGGACTAGTAAGGTATACTGAGCATCTTAGGCATGAAACTTCCTAAGATGAATGGCATTTGTGGGATCATTCTGAGGTTTACCTTTTAAAGTTGATAATTGATATGCTCATGATTCAAAGGATGTTGTGATGACATCAGGACCAAGCCATATGGGCTCAAATTTTTCCTTATCTCTATCTACTTGGACCTTCATGTTCTCTTTTAAAGCCATGTCACCCGCTTGGAAGTGGTAGGGATGAATTTTTTTATTGAAGTTCTATTTGAGTTGGTTCTAATAAACCACTAGGTGGTCATAGGAATGTTTCCTTCTCTCATCAAGTAGGTTTAGCTAAGTAAGTTGAGCAACCTAGTAATCTTCTTTAGATATTTCACATTGCAAAGATATGCACAGGGAAGGGAGTTTAACCTTTATTGGTAATATTGTTTCGACACTGTAGACTAGGGAGTATGGGGTTGTTCTTGTGGAAGTGTAACATGAGGTATGATATTCCCATAGGGCGAGGTTTATTCACAAGTGCCAATCATAGCCAAAATTATTAACAACCTTCTTTAGGACTTTGAGAAAGGTTTTATTGGTTGTCTCAACTTGGTCATTACCTAGTGGAAAATATGGGCTAGAAAAGAAATGATGGATGTAGATGGAGGAGTACAATTCTTCAATTTTGAGATTCTTGAAGTTTCCTCCATGGTATATGAAGATGGTGGTAGAGATACCGAAGTGACAAATAATGTGGTAGAGGATAAATTTGGATACTTAAACTCCAATGGTGTTGACAAGAAAGACTACTCCAACACACTTGGTGTGATCACTATGACAAGGTTGAATCCCCATCATGAAAAAGGCCATGGTGATGAAATGGGTTGTAGATCTTGTACTGGAGCACATATTAGGTTTGTATATTGTTGACATGATAGACACTTCTTTACAAATTTACATGTATCATGTTCCTTTATGGGCTAGTAATGCCTACATCTTAAGATCTACCTAGCTAGGATTATCACTTGTGTGAGCACTAAAAAGTTTGAGATGTACCTCCCATAGGGCCATTGTGGCCTCATTTGAATCTAAACACCTAGAAAGGGTATCATAAAAACCTCAACGCTATATTGTGTTGGCTACAATAGTGTAGCAAGAAGCTTTGTGAATATGATTTTGTTGTTGGGTTCATGCTAAGGTCGGGGAATTGTACCATCTTTAAGGTAGGTGTGAATCTCATAGTACCAAGGAGATTAGGGACCAACTAGAAATCATACCATCATTAACTCATCATTCTCATGTGTGGGTGTATGTAATCGCTTAACTAAGAATTTGTATTACAAAGCTTCCTGATGAATTTCTAGGAGTGAGTCAAAAGTTTCCATTGCATCTACCAACTTAATTTGTAGCAGGACACATGTGAATTAGATCCATGGGAAGTTTTATTTCATCTTATCCATCATATCTTTATATGGTAACAACTTATCATCCTTTATTTAATACTCATCAAGGACTTGCTTGATGATCAGTTGGGAGTCACCAAAAACATGTAACTTTATAATGCTCCATTATATTGTTGTTCTTAATCCTACAATGAATGCCTCATATTCTAAGATATTGTTGGTAAAATAGAAATGTAACTTGAATGACTTAGGGATGTATTCATTTTGAGGTGTGACCAATAGTATCCCAACTCCAGATCCATGAGACATATATGACCCATCAAAGTATAGTTTCCATGGAGGTTGTTCTTCGATCACTTAAAGATGCTTATCAAGGAGTTCCATGATTAGTAGATATTCATCCACTAGAGGTGCATCAACCAACTAATCTATAATGGAATTTACTTTGACTACTTTTCTATCTGCATACTAGATGTGAAATTCACTAAGCAACATGACCCATTTAACTAGTCAACCTGTGAGAGTCGTTCTTGAAAGTATGTATTTTAATGGATCAATTTATGATATTAGCTTCATTGTGTAGCTAAGCATATAATGGAAAATTTTATGAGTGGCAAAAACCACTGCCAAACATTATTTCTCCATTGGAGTGTAATTGAGCTCATAGACAAACAGGTTATGCATGATAGAGTGGATGGCTCTTTCCTTTTTTCCATCATTAGGCTGAGTTAGAAGTGCCTCGAATATTGTTGAAGTAGCTGATATGTAAACAATAAATGGCCTCCTTGGGGATGCATTAAACTAAAATAGGTAGGTTGGCCAAGTACTATTTTATCTTTTCAAAACTTCATTGACATATAAGATCCCATGTGAAATATTGATCCCTTTTTAACATGTTCAAGAACTGTTAGCACTTGTCTAAAAGCTATGAAATAAATCTCCTAGCTGATTACAATTTTTCCTATAGGCTACCTAACTGCCTAAATTTTATGGGAGGAGGCATGTTCATGATAGCCTTGACCTTTTGGGGTCGATCGTTATGTCTCTATGTAATTCTATGAAACCTAGGAGTTTACCTAATGTGATGCAAAAGACACTTTTTTGAGTTCAGCTTCAGATGGTACTTCTAGAGATGGTAAAAGATTTATTCTAATACACAGAGGTGGTCCATCCTATGAACTAATTTGGCTAATATGTCATCTACATAATCTTCAAGTATTTTTTGAATTAGGTCATAGAAGATGACCATCATACCTCTCTGATATGTTGGCCATGTGTTCTTTAAACCAAAAGGAATCATGTTATAGAAAAAGGTGCCCCAAGGGGTTGTGTATGTTGTCTTATGTTGCTCTTCTTCTTTGATGCAAATCTAATTATATCTTGAGAATCTATCCATGAGAGACAACATCTCATGTTCGATAGTGAGGTCTATTATCATGTCAATGTTCGACAGTGGGAAGTCATCCTTGGGACAAGCCTTGTTCAGGTCTCTAAAAACCTATGCAGGTTCTATGATGCAGGAGCATCTTGCATTGGAAAATTATTGGAAAAAAAAAAAAAAAAAATTCTGGAGGAGAGAGAAAAGTGATGAAAATTAGAGGAGAAATAATAAAAAAGAGAAAAGAGAAAAGAAAGGAAAAGAGGATTTTTATTTTCGAGGTGCATAGGTGGCATAAATAGAAAAAAAAAAAAAAAATAGTTGTCATTACATTAATCGAGGTGTGTAGGTGGCATCTTAGAAGCTTGTGGAAAGTTTCTTAAATCTTGCATTTAATATTTGTTGTGATCCATAAAGGAAATGTAATTTTCTAATTGGGCCACATGGTGGTGCTTAGTTGTAATTCTAGAAGGTTATGGAAGTTTTAGAAGGTTGTGGATATTGTGTAGGAGGGATTCTAGAAGGTTGTGGATAAGTCATGCATGGGGTGGTAAGTGCCTATTTAAGCAAGGCATATGAGCATTTCTAAATCAAGCTCAAGGGGAAGCTTGAGGAGTACAAGCTCAAGGGGAAGCTTGAGGAGTAGAAGCTCAAGGGGGAAGCTTGAGGAGTAGAAGCTCAAGGAGAAGCTCGAGGAGTGGAAGCTCAAGGAGAAGCTTGATATCATCTTGTGGGTGTTGTAAGGATCTTCAAGTATAATAAAATTTCTTGTGAAGCAATTTTTTTCTCTTGGTCTCCATATTGTTGCTTTCTTGATTGTGAGTGGGTAAGGGTGGTGTGGCCCTCTATCAAGTGGTATCAGAGTTGTACCTCCATCATTCTAATATCACCAAATGGCTTTGAGGCTAATACTAGATTCAAGATTCAATTAGAGTAGTCAATGGACCTGATGATTTTTTCTTGGAGAATTTTCTCTAGCTCTACTTTGACCAATAATACAACTTTGGGATGCATTTTTCTCAATTTTTGTCTATCTAGTTTTTCTTTAGGATCCACTACAAGGTGATGTACTACCAATTTTGGGTCCAACCCTAGCATATCTTGGTATGACCAGATGAATTTTTTCATGGTTTTCTTGCAAACTTCGACAAGACAATCCTCGTCAATTCTTGATAGTAATGTTCCAATATTTGTGATCTTTGAGTGCTCAATCATGTCTATGTTGAATAGCTTGGTCTCTTCGATCAAGATAGATGAGACTTATGGCCTCTAATCCTATTGTGTAAGGAATAAATCTTCGTCTTTAGGTTCCTTATAGAGGTTTTCACCCTTAGCTTAGATATGTCCTTTATTTTCTCTATTTTAATTGGGTTCGATGACACTCCAAAGGAGTTTTGACTAGGGAACCCTTTTTTCTAAATTTTTTTTTTGTTTTCTTTTTCATTTTAGTGGTTGAATATTTCTTTCTCCCAGAAGTAGCCCATCAGTTCCAACTTGTAGACATATGAAGATGATGGTTCTGCTAGTTTGTGTGGTAGTTCATCTCCCATGAATCTTAGGAGTGCATCCTCATTTAAGAACTTGTCAATGTGTAGTACGCTTGGTTGCCCCCAATCGACAAGTTGAGAATGTACAAGTGGGAGGTAAATAAGGTTGATGGCTAGTTCATGGGCACATAGGCTCTTAGGAAAATGTCATCATAGTGTATTTCACCATAGACTCTCTTTTCTATCTCTTTCAAGATGTCTTTGACCTCCATGAGTTCATTCTAGATGTTTAGGAAGGTGTATCACCTAAGATGTAGTGTTAATGAATACATAACTATGAAAACATTCAACAAAAGAACTAAGTTAAACAATTATGGAAATACCTAATTATGCAACCAAATATCAAAAGAAACATGCAAACATCAAGTTCCCAATAGCTTGCAAGTGTAGTTGGATTTGTCTAAGATTGGACAAGTACGTTCAATGATGCTTCATGATTCAAAGTGGATTCGACAATGGAGGATGGAGGTTTCAAACTAAGAGATATTAGGATAAACCACAGACAGAAATAAAAACTACATGCAAATATAACCAATAACAAAAAATAATAGAACACACAAAAATGAACACAAGGCACCAAGATTTAACGTGGTTCACCCAATCCCTGAGCTACATCCACCAAACAGCAATCCGATCTTATTACAATCCAGTGATTACAACCTGATTACAATCTGTAATCCCTTACAACTCAATACCGCCGCAAGAACCAATTTCGTATCACCACCCATAAAAAATACCGAACCCTAAGCCCTTTTTATACAAGTATTAAACCGCTTTAGGGTTATAACATGTCGGCCATATGTCAGCCATAATATGTTGGCTACCATGTCGGCTACTTCCCAAAAAAAAAAAAATCCGAGGTGATGCCCCGAACCCCACTATTTATGAAGTATGTACAGTACTTTCCTGATCAGTCACCACATTCTAACAATCTCCCACTTGGGGACTGATCAGGCTCCACACTAAACAACAATCTCCCACTTGGAGACTGATCCTGTACTAATACAACTACCGCATGGGGCTCCCATTGGATCAAACCACCCTGGACTCTGCTGTTTGTTTATTCACATTTAGTCTAAAAGACCAACTGAAGCGGAAGAGGAGTTCAGCTTCTCCCTTGTTACAACCTTTGTCAACATATCTGCTGGATTTTCATTGGTATGTATCTTCTCCAGCTTTAACTGTCCATCCTCCAAAACTGACCGAATGAAATGGTACCGCAACTGTATGTGTTTGGTCTTAGAATGCAGAGCTGAATTCTTAGCAAGATGAATGGCACTCTGACTATCTGTGAACAAATAATTATCCTTCTGAGGATGTCCCAATTCTTCCAAGAAGAACTGAATCCATATCATCTCTTTGGTTGCCTCTGTAGCAGCAACATACTCTGCCTCTGTAGTGGAGAGAGCATTAATCTTCTGTAGCCTAGAAACCCAGCTCACGGCTGCCCCACCAACAGTAAAGACATAACCTGTAGTACTCCGCCTGGTATCAATATCCCCAGCCAAATCTGAGTCAACATAGCCCTGTAAATCAGTAGTAGAGCCCCCAAAGTGTAAACACTTATTGGATGTTCCTCTCAAATATCTGAGAATCCACTTGACAGCATTCCAATGCTCAAATCCTGGATGACTCATATACCTGCTAACGACTCCCACTGCATGTGCAATATCTGGCCTAGTGCATACCATAGCATACATCAAACTTCCTACAGCTGAAGCATAGGGTACCTTGGACATCTTATCCTCCTCTTCCTGTGTCTTGGGACACATCTCCTTAGTCAATTTCAAATGACCAGGTAAAGGTGTGCTGACAACTTTAGCATTCTCCATAGAGAAACGTTGCAACACCTTCTCAACATAATCAGCTTGAGATAGTGTCAATGTTCTGTTCTTCCTATCTCTGCAAATCTTCATACCAAGGATTTGTTTTGCTGCCCCCAAATCCTTCATAGCAAATGCATGTGCTAATTGGCGTTTCAGCCCCTTAATATGATCCATGTTAGACCCAGCTATAAGCATATCATCAACATATAAACATAAAATAATGTAGCTATCACTATCCAACCTCTGAAAATAAACACAGTAATCTGAATGACACCTATTATATCCATGCTCATGCATAAAACTGTCAAATTTCAGATACCATTGCCGAGGTGCTTGCTTCAAGCCATATAAACTTTTCTTCAATTTGCACACTAAGTTCTCCTTACCTTTGACCTCAAAACCCTGTGGCTGAGCCATATATATTTCTTCATCCAAATCACCATGAAGAAAGGTTGTTTTAACATCCATCTGCTCTAAATGCAAATCTTCAGTAGCCACAAGACTTAAAACAGTACGAATAGAAGTCATTTTAACAACAGGAGAAAATATCTCATCAAAATCAATTCCCTTTTTCTGTGTAAATCCTTTTACAACTAACCTGGCCTTAAATCTTTTCTTACCTCCTTCCTCTTCTTTCAACCTGTAAACCCATTTATTCTGTAAAGCCTTTTTACCTGCAGGCAAATTGCACAAATCCCATGTCTTATTTTTCAGCAAAGAGTCCATTTCATCTTTCATTGCAGACTCCCACTGAATCTTAGTATCCACATGCACAACTTCATCATAACTTTCAGGTTCACCAGCATCAGTAAGTAAAATAGAATACAAAGAGGGAGAAAACCTTTGTGGAGGTCTAATTGGCCTTGTTGACCGTCTAACATTCACTGGTGTGTGTGGTATTTGTTGTTGCAGTTGTTGCACATCATGAGGAATGGCTGGAACATCAGCTTTTGGAGTATCATCCAGCACTACATAATCATCTTCTTTCTTCTCATGTTGCTGCAACAGATCTTTATACAACAATTTTTTACTGAATATGACATCCCGGCTTCTTATAATTTTAAGATTTTCAAAATCCCAAAGCCTATAGCCAAATTCATTAATGCCATATCCAAAAAAGACACATTTCTTTGATTTAGCTTCTAGCTTGGTTCTATTTTCAGAGTCTATATGAGCAAAAGCTTCACAACCGAAGGTCTTGAGAAAAGAATAACTCACCTTCTTACCAGTCCATGCTTCCTCTGGAATACCACAGCCCAAAGGAGTAGAGGGTCCTCTATTAATCAAATATATTGTAGTATTGATAGTCTCCGCCCACATGTGTAAGGGCAACCCAGCATGCAACCTCATGCTCCTTGCGCGCTCCATTATAGTCATGTTCATGCGTTCAGCCACTCCATTTTCCTGTGGAGTCCTTGGAACAGTTTTTTGTCTACAAATACCATTAGTGGAGCAATAATCTTCAAATTCATGACTGCAATACTCACCACCATTATCAAATCTGAGACATTTTAATTTCTTACCAGTCTCATTTTCAACCAAGCATTTCCATTTTTTAAAATTTTGAAATACATCAGATTTCTGTCTAAGGAAATAAACCCATACTTTTCTAGTTGCATCATCAATAAATGTAACATAATAATGAGAGCCACCAAGGGAAGATACCTGAGCCGGTCCCCATACATCTGTATGCACAAGCTCTAATTTCTCCTTTTTGTTTTCCTTCCCAGTCTTTACAAAACTCACTCTCTTTTGTTTTCCATACACACAACTTTCACAGAAATCCATATTCACACATTTTAGACCTGGTAAAACTTTCCTTGAATGAAGTACTTTCATACCTTTTTCACTCATGTGCCCAAGTCTATTGTGCCACAACGCTGTATCAGAATCTACAACAGCTATTTGTTCTCCTTGCTCAACTGTAGTAATTGTTCCTGAATATTCATTTTTCTCTTAAACAATCAAAGTAGAACGAACAATATGACCTGTACAAAGATATAAGGTGCCTACTTTCACACCTTTTGCTACTACAAGGGAACCTTTTGAAACCTTCCAATTTTTATCATTAAAAGTAACTACACAACCCTCATCACCGAGTTGCCCTGCTGAAATTAAATTCCTACTCAGCTTTGGAACATGTCTTACCTCATGTAGTAGCCAATGATTCCCATTCTGCAACTTAATCTTAATTTTTCCCTTTCCAACAATCTGACAGGGTTCATTATCCCCCAAATAAACAAGCCCAAAATCCCCTTGGACATAATCAATGAAATAACCTCTATGAGGTGTAGCATGAAAAGAAGCACTAGAATCTAAAACCCATGAATCATCAACACTTTCTAAAGACAGAAGCAAAGCATCCTCTTCGGATTTGTTACTTACCACATTTGCCTCTTTGTCTCCATCTGATTTATCTCCTTCATTTTTCTTTCGAGTCCAGCAATCTTTCTTTTTGTGCCCTGGTTTCCCACAGTACCAGCAATCATTTGGTCCTCTCGATTGAGACCTCCTCCCCTTTGACTTTCCTCTTGATTTCCCACGATTTCCAGAGTTACTTCCTCTTTCAGTCGTTCTGCCCCTGCTTTGTGCATTTAAAGCACTTCATGATGTAGATCCACCTGAGGATTTTCTACGAGTTTCCTCACTTAAAATAACACCGATCACATCATCATATTTTAGGGTACTAGATCCAGGAACAGAATTACTCACTGCCATTACCAAGCCATTCCAGCTTTCAGGCAAAGAACACAAAATCAAGAGAGCCCTAATTTCTTCATCAAAATTGATACCCACAGAAGATAATTGACTAGTAATAGTATTAAACTCATTTAAATGATCTGCAACAGATCCACCTTCTGCCATTTTCATATTAAATAAACGCTTCATGAGAAATACCTTATTTGAAGCGGAGGGTTTTTCATACAATGTCGCTAGGGTTTTCATCAAATCTTCTGTCGTCTTTTCTTTTGTAATATTAAATGCCACCGATGGTGCCAAGCATAACCGAATGCTTCCGAGTGCCTTTCTGTCCAAAAGATCCCATTCAGCCTCTGACATAGTTCCCTGATTCTTGGCTTTTCCTTCCAACGGCTTCCATAAATCCTTCTGATATAAATAGTCTTCCATTTGCATCTTCCATAACTGGAAGTTCTGCCCATTAAACCTGTCAACCCTCAACTTACCCTCATCTGCCATTGCTCCCACTCAACTGTGAGACTCCCACTTAACCGTGAGACTTTCCTGTAGAGGATAATTGAAAGACAACCTTGCTCTGATACCACTTATTAGGATAAACCACGGACAGAAATAAAAACTACATGCAAATATAACCAATAACAGAAAATAATAGAACACACAGAAATGAACACAAGGCACCAAGATTTAACGTGGTTCACCCAATCCCTGGGCTACGTCCACCAAACAGCAAGTCCAATCTTATTACAATCCAGTGATTACAACCTGATTACAATCCGTAATCCCTTACAGCTCAATACCGCCGCAAGAACCAATTTCGTATCACCACCCATAAAAAATACCGAACCCTAAGCCCTTTTTATACAAGTATTAAATCGCTTTAGGGTTATAACATGTCGGCCATATGTCGGCCATAATATGTCGGCTACTTCCCAAAAAAAAAAAATTCGAGGCGATGCCCCGAACCCCACTATTTATGAAGTATGTACAGTACTTTCCTGATCAGTCACCACATTCTAACAAGAGAGTGAGGATAAGAATTGGTATTATAATAGTACTTTGGTATCTTTTTGGAATCTCAAACTAGCATTATAACTTTGCAATGGAAGATGGAGTAATTGTAAAGGGAAAAGGGCTCAATTTATAGGAAAAGGGGAGGAGAAATGGATGGCCAAGATGTGAGATTAAAAGATTTTGAGGAGTGGTTAGTATGCAAGGAAAGAGAAGCACATGGATTGAGCTTTCTCAAATGCATAACCTTGTGACAAGTGTCTCAAGGAGAGTGCATGTGAGGTGATTAGGATTTTGGAGGGAATATGACCATTTTGGGGATGCAATAGGGAAAAAGGAGTAATGAAGGGAGATGGAGTGCGTAAGAGAGATGTAAGAGCATTTAAGGAAGATATTAATGAATTTGGGTGGGGAGGTGAGGGATGTGACATGAGTTGACTTGGGTTTAGATTAGGATTTCGTAATCCTCATGCTTAAGGTTGTGTAAATGATTAGGGTTGGATTATGTTTGGATTAGGGAGTGACTAGGAGGGAAGTAGGCATGTTAGAGAAATGCAAGTGAATGACTTACTTAATTATTTTTAATTAGTTAATCAAATGGATTTAGCATGGGTGAATGGATTAGGTTGAGTCTGAACTACAGGGTTAGGATTGGGTTAAGGGTTAAGCTAAGGTTGAGGTTGATTAATTGAAAATATTTAATCAAAAAGGTAAAATTAAATTTAAATTAAATAGATACTGTGCAATTATTCAATTTAATAGAAGAACAGGGATTTAATTAATAATTAAACTCTTGGTTGCCATTTGATTTATTAATTGGATTATATTCAACTAATTAGATTAATTAATTAGAAGATGACATAAATTGATCAAATATTAAATACTTAATTAATAATGTCTTAAAATATGACTAAATAAGATTACTTAATTATTTAATTTTTGACTGATTATCCAAGAATTTTAAAACTCAATTATTAGTTCATGTCGTAGGTAGGAAACTATTGCATTCATGAAAAAAAACTTTTCAATTAATTGACCAATCACAACATTTAATTTTTCAAAAGCTTTTTATTCTATACAATTTTAATATCTTGCAATTTTTTTAGTTGAACTAAATTGTTTTATCTCTAATTCTATTGGTGGAATTGTGCTACACTCATAGCTTGGCTTTTAGCTTTTGTCCATTTTGTAAATTTTATATCTTGCTATTTATTATTATGAACTTTGATACAATTTTCTTTTTATTGTGAACTTTGACATTTTTTTTTTATAATTGACAAGGTAATCATTCAAATCAATTAAATATCAAAGTATCAATCAATCAACCTTCACAATTAATTAATAACCTTTTTAAAACTCAATGCATCCTCCCATAAGAATGAAAATATATTGGTTGATTTTTAAATAATTATATTGGTTGATTTTTAAATAATCATAATTGTACAAATACATACAATTATATGTTTTCTCTTATTTATTTTGAAAATGTGTGGATGATAAAACTACCCTTTTTTTCTAGAACTTAGCCCTTCGACTCTAAATAAGACAAATGATAAAATAGGATTAAAAATTCACCGCAAGATTTAGGAAAATCTTTTAAATATCCCTCTAGAGTCTTCCAATTAGCACTATTTTGGAGTCTTCCAATTATTAACAATGCATGCATACGCTTTCTTGCTCATTAATTATCTATCTTATCAACAAACATTTTTTAGGCCCACTCTAAACAAGATGAAAAATCTTTTATGTATTCATCTAGGGCCTTCCAATTAACACTATGTTGGAGTCTTCCAATTATTAACAATATATGCATATGTTTTTTCTCTTCTCATTAATTCTCTATTTTATTTACATATTCCTCTAGAGTCTTCCAATTAGCACTATTGCTGGAGTCTTCTAATTATTAACAATATATGCATACATTTTTTCTTTGCTCGTTAATTTTTTAATTCTATAAACAAGCATTTTTGAGGCAATATTATTTCAGATTTGTAAGCTTATTTCTACTCATTAATTCTCTATTTTATCAACAACTATTTTAGAGGTAGTGTGATTTTAGAGGCGGTATAAATTTCCAAGAGCAACTTCAAATGTGTCATTGTAAACTTGCAACCATAGTTTTAATTGGTTTGTCTTTATTAGTATTTTATGGTAGATGTTGCTTATTTATTTAAGCAAATTAATAGGTGTTTCTTAAAATAGACCTAATTGAAATTGAGTAGATTGTAAATTATAGGTGATGACACGAATCTTCAACAAATATGAAACATAACTAGATTTGGGACTAATTTTTTAAATTAATAGGAGAAGATTACATCAATGTGAGTCTTTGTTGACACTATGCTTATAGGTTATATGATTATCATTTAGTTCTTGTTTCTTACAAGATATTAATAAATATTGCATCATTTGGAGCTTCAACTACTATTGTTAGATTGTCTTCTTTATAATTATTAGTCTAAGTTATTTTGTTCTTTATTCCAATTTGGCGCTAGCAAGTGATTATTTGTCTCTTCCTTTAGAGTTGTGATTTGTTTTAATATGTTATGTGATAATTTCAATGTATGAAGATTACCAATGAATTAAGAACAAAATTTATTTTTAAATCTTTGATTTCTTATAATTTCTCCTCGGAATTCTACACCATAATATTGCTATGGACATATAGACTCATAATTAATATAATGTTGACAACTTGCTCATTTCAATTTGACATTTAACATGTGTTTTAATAATTCTTAGCACCTTGACTACAACCTAGACAAAATCAACTAGTCCATCTCATATTGAAATGCCCTCCACATAAATTTACCAAAACATCTTGTTGATAGACAAAATAGCTAGTCCATCTCATATAAAAATGTCTTCCACATTGTCATAGGCTAGTACTATTGCATTCACTTTTGCACTTTTAGTGAATTAGTTTATAATCTATCCACCAATCATAATCAATGATTTTTTGATTAATAAAGTATTAATAAAGTTTGTATTAATTTATTTATATAATTTATTATTATAACCATTTCTTCAATGGTGATTGGTTCATTTAATTTGGTCTTATAGGACCCCTTTTTGCGGAGGCCTCTCCATGTTCATTTATTTTCGACTATAATTTAGGCTAGTTAATATGTTTTATTAGTATTTTATATTTTAATAAATCTACTTTAACTACTTTTATGTATTACTATATAAATACCTTAATTTTTTGTTTTGAATATGATAATAATTTTTATAAAATATCAATTTATAAATTTTACTTTTTCAATGTTCTTTTTCACATTATCAAAACATTTATGAATTAAATCAAACTTGTTCCATAGTAGATTTACAAATTTTATAGAATTTTTTTTTTAACTAACTAAATTTCACTTAAGTACTTATCAATCAAATTCTAAATTTTATATAAAACACATATTCAAATAATAGTACAATAATTTTATTCATTGTACTAAGCTCTTATATTTCTATTAAAATTACATAAAATGTTGTAAACTAATATCTCAACAATGACTATCTTACAACTTGATCACTTAACATAAATAAATGCTATATGTTTAACTATATTTTTAATCATAATATACTATATTAACATTTACATTTAATCTACTTATTTTTAACTATAGTGTTATTTTTTATTTACATTTTATCTACTTATTTTTTGCTATAATATTAGCTTTAATTTACATCTTACCTACTTATTTTCCTCTATAATGTTAGTTATAATATAAATTGATTTAAAGGCACTTGTTAGTCCTTGCCTTATCTATAAGACATGGAACTAATGTTCCCAGTTGCGATCCACTATTAGTTTTAAAAATCAAAGTGACTCTATTGCTAAGGTTTTCAAATGGTTTATTTTTTAATTAATTTTAAAATATGTATTTCTTATTTTTTATTGGCTGGTCGCTATTTACCTAGGGGTAAAACTAATTTATCCATACCAAAAATTACAAAAATTAAATTCTAGAAACTTCTCGACATCTCTGAAATTTTATTCGAAGCACCATACAATATCATCTCCCCTGCAATGGCGAAAGACAATTGTTGACTTGTAGTCTCAAATTGCATCATGGTAGCATCCAAGTGCCTCATATGCAATGGCATGGTTGAGAAACAAAATGGAGGCCTCTAACAAAACTTCTATAGTCACATTTAATAAACTAAGAGATCGACACCCTAACGCTTTCCTTGTTAGACTGGCATTCTTTGGCTCCTGCATAATAAGGTAATCCATGTTGATACATAATTGGCTAGCAAACATGGATCTCCTCCCATCCAATTGTCAGGAATATTTACTTCCTCTGCCTTTTTCTGATTGCAACCACTGGACTACCACTATTGGAGAAGACATTAAGCAAATATAATATACACAAAAAATAAAGCATTAGAGAACATAGGAATCGAATATGAAAATTCACCATCTCTAGTGTATGTAGTTGTATGCATGTCAAGCTTTCTATACATTTATGCTCCTCTATAATGGCGGGTGGACCAATGTATGTATGCCTCCTCTATAATGGAGTGGAACAGAAAATATCAATTGCAATACACACAATCTGTCTATAACACTTCATTGACTCACTTTCAAGCAACTGTTGGGGGCACCAGAAGAAGGATTCTGAGTCAAATCTCACCACTGTCAACTCAATATCGTATGATAGGGATGTTGAAAATGTCTGAAAAACATAAGAAATTTGTCAAATGCATAACCGATTGCTCAACCAATAGAATAACCTGCTAGAAATAATGGTGGCTACTAAAGCATAAACTACTTGTCGCTCCTTCCCCACAAGTCCTAAATACTAAAGGTTGAAGAAGCTACAAAGAATCACAAAAACATAATGACACTTCTGAATAAAGTAGCTATGAAGAAGAAAGAAGCAAACTTGATCTCCAATTGTTGGTGCCAGGTAAAATCACTTGGATGGGAGTTTGTTCACAAGATGATGATTGAGGTGGAGAGAATGATGATTGCGGTGGAGAAAATGATGATGGAAATATTACACCTAGAGTTGATCTTGGATGCATGAATTTTGACAAGGGTGAAAAGGCCCTGCATAAAAAAGCCCCCTTCCCCACCATTGAAGAGAAAATTCTAACCGAGGCTTGATATTCTCCAGTGTACGCCTTTATTTATTATGAGAAAATAAAGCTTCACAAACTCTTTAGAAACTTTCATGCAAAGGCCACTAACACCTGTAAAGGAAAAGGACAGGTGTAAAGGCAAATCCTTTGCCACCTAAGGGTTCATTTGGCTATGGGAATAGAAATATGAGAATTGGAATTGTTATTCTGGAATAGAAAATGGCGATACATATTCTTGTCCTTGTTTGGTTCAATTGAAAACTGATGGGGAATTCACATACCCAAAAATTTATGTTTTCTCAAATAAATAAAATTGGAATAAGAATATGTATTCTAATTCCACCTATTTAGGTGGACTTGTAAATGCCCATTTTTTAGCTAAAATTGGATTACGTATTCCTATTCGCAATTTCGATTTGGTGCACCCAAATGGAGAATTCAAAATTTTAAGAATTTAAATATGCCTATTCCACTCATATTCCCGCTACCAAACAGGCCCTAGTGCATGTGCCCAAATGGAGGCTTCAAACAAGGTCTTTTGTAATATCCCCTCTAATAATAATCATTTAATAAAAATAACTAATTGATTGATAAATCTATATAATAGAAAAATAAATAATATTAGAATTAAACTAAACTAATAATTAAATATTATCAATTAACATTAAAAATTATTTGTTGATTAGATAAGCTATATTAAATCTACACTTGTTAATTACTTATATTCCATTTGATTAAATAACAAAAAACTAATAACTAACAAACATATATAAAACACAAACATATAAAATAATAAATAATAAACTAGAAAATGACACTTATAACAAACTAATATTTGGATTAATGGAAAACACCACTCAAAAGTCACATACCTTGAAAACAACATAGGGAAGGTATTTAAATAACATTATGGCACGCAAAAAAGCATCCATTGGAAAGAAAAAAAACAAAAATACAAGCAACCCTATATAAATAGGAATGGAAATGGAAAGAAATGCATAAGTATGTGAAATAAATTTAATAAAGAAACACATAAATAAAAGGAGGTCCACCAAATAAGGAGGGAAGAGAAATAATAGCCAATATTTTAGGAGTAAAAGATGGAAGGTATGTAATAAAAAGGTAAGTGTATTTAATTAATTAGAATGGTTTTCTTTATTTTTTATTTGTTAAATAAGTTTTTAATATACCTTTTTTTTTTTTTTATCTATGTATGAACTCAAATATGAAAGTTTACAAAATATATTTATTTTATCTTAATAATAATTTTTAAATGATTTTTAATTCAAGGAGTGATAATTAAATATTTGATACTATAAGAATAATTAATTAGTTATAAAATATCAATATAATTTCTTATGAGATAAATAATTATCAAAATAAATATTACAATGTATTAAAGGTAAAAATTAGGATTCCTAATAATTAATAATGATCATGTTGTATTAATAAACTAAGATCATAGAAATAAATATATTTTTATTGGATTATTAATATCAAGGATTAGTGGTTGATTATGATATAAATGTAGAAGATTGGATAGACAAATCTCGTAGACCTTAAGAGTAACCCTTTAAGAAGATGGCTAACTAATTGAGGGT
This sequence comes from Cupressus sempervirens, assembly GCA_028749045.1. Taxonomy (NCBI): domain Eukaryota; kingdom Viridiplantae; phylum Streptophyta; class Pinopsida; order Cupressales; family Cupressaceae; genus Cupressus; species Cupressus sempervirens. Next base: position 401,130,325 of record CM053783.1, on the reverse strand, counting down.
TGTCCTACGAAACATAAAGGGTCCTCCTAGAGGATTGTGAAGCTTGACTTGAAAGGTAGGCTCAAGGAGGAAGGCTGGCTAATCAAGGATTACTCCTTGGGATATAGGGGATCCTCCCAGAGGGTTAGGAAGCTTGATTAAAGGAATCCTTAAGAATGTGTACAAGTAGTGACATTCCTAGTTAGAATTATGAGATATTAATCACCTAGAAATGGACATAATAGTCTATGTTGCTAATGATTTCTATAGGTAAAATTGTCCCAAGGAGTGGGGACATTATAGTGGTATCAGAGCATGATCTTGCCATTTTGCTAAAGTTAATATAGTTATAAACATATCAAATTATTGAATACAGTTGATAAAGAAGTTTGGAAAAATGATTAAACAAATTATCAATATATAAGTGAATTATTGTCAAGATGGGAGAGGCACAGTAAATCCACTCAAGATAGGTAGATTCCAAGATGGGTAAGGACATGAGTTCTAATGCCTTGAGGAAAGATTCCAAGATAGGTGAGGACATGGTTTTGAATGCCCTAAGGAAAGAGTCCAAGATGGGTAAGAACATGATGCCAAAATCCTTAAGGAAAAAAAGTCCAAGAAAGGTACGAGCATGTAGTCCTAATACCTTGCGGGAGCCTACTCGTAGATGAGTATCTAGCACCCTATGACAATAAAAAAATTTGTAATTGCTTGAGGACAAGCAATTTTGGGAGAGTAGGACTTTAATATCCCCTCTAATAACTATCATTTAATAAAAATAACTAATTGATTGATAAATCTATATAATAGAAAAAATAATAATATTAGTGTTAAACTAAACTAATAATTAAATTATCAATTAAAATTAAAAATTATCAATTGATTAGATAAGAAATATTAATTCTACACTTATTAATTACTTAAATTCCATTTGATTATATAACAAAAAACTAATAACTAACAAACATATATAAAACACAAACATATAAAATAATAAATAAACTAGAAAATGACACTTATAACAAACTAATATTTGGATTAATGGGAAACACCACTCAAAAGTCACCTACCTTGAAAACAACATAGGGATGGTATTTAAATTACATTATGGCATGCAAAAAAGCATCCAATGGAAAGAAAAGTATAAATAGGAATGGAAAGAATTGTAGAAGTATGTGAAATAAATTTAATAAAGAAATGCATAAATAAAAGGAGGTCACCAGATAAGGAGGGAAGAGAAATAATAGCCAATATTTTAGGAGTAAAAGATGGAAGGTATGTAATAAAAAGGTAAGTGTATTTAATTAATTAGAATGGTTTTCTTTATTTTTTATTTGTTAAATAAGTTTTTAATATACCTTTTTCTTAATGTGTGTGTGTGTGTGTGTAAACTCATATATGAAAGTTTACAAAATATATTTATTTTATCTTAATAATATTTTTTAAATGATTTTTAATTCAAGGAGTGATAATTAAATATTTGATACTATAAGAATAATTAATTAGTTATAAAACATCAATATGATTTCTTATGAGATAAATAATTAACAAAATAAATATTACAATGTATTAAAGGTAAAATTAAGATTCTGATAATTAATAATGATCATGTTGTATTAATAAACTAAGATCATAGAAATAAATATATTTTTATTGTATTATTAATATCAAGGATTTATGGTTGATTATGATATAAATGTAGAAGATTGGATAGACAAATCTCGTAGACCTTAAGAGTAACCCTTTAAGAAGATGGCTCACTAATCGAGAGTCATCCTATGGAACACAAAGGGTCCTCCTAGAGGATTATGAAGCTTGACTTGAAAGGTAGTCACAAGGAGGAAGATTGACTAATCAAGGATCATTCCTTGGGACATAGGGGATCCTCCCAAAGGGTTAGGAAGCTTGACTAAAGGAATCCTTAAGGATGTGTACAAGTAGTGGCATTCCTAGTTAGAATTATGAGATATTAATCACCTAGAAATGGACTTAATAGTTTATGTTGCTAATAATTTTTATAGGTAAAATTGTCCCAAGGAGTGGGGACATTAGATCTTTACATCTCATTATTTTTGAGATAATATAATTATTGCAATAATTGAAAATGTTATAAATGAGGAAATATAGACAAAGAATTTAAAAAGAGATTTTATATTCAAAAGGATTAAAATTTAGTTTAAAACTAAATTATTTTAATATAATTACTTTTTTAACTCTTAAAATGTGCACAGTCATATATGTAAATATCTATCTACATTTATAAATTGATTTGATGGCTTACTAGATAAACAAATTGTTAATTTATAATAAATTTTAATTTTTATATTATAAACTATTATTTTTATAGAAAAAATCATAATATATATAATTTTAATCTTTATCTCAAATGAACTTAAATTAAAAAATAAACATAGAAATTTGATTTAATTAAATATATAAAAGTTTTATTTTAGTTATCATTATTATTTATCTATTTGAAAATCATCTTTAATCAAATCAAATTTAATTAGCCAATAGGCTTTCACCTGGGCGATAGCCGACCAAGAATTCCTCATGCTGCTGCTTGTCAACTGTTGTCAAAATTTTTTCACCACTGTCTACATGTCCATGTTAGAGACCTGGTTGCAACTCTGTCGAGTGATTGAGCACCCCAGATCGATAGACAGTTGTTTTCCAAACAGATGGAGAGGCCACGATTCTATCCTTATTGTGCATTCTTCAGTTGCATCTCCCCCAATTCCACCCCTACCCCTTGAAACCACAAAAAAAAATGGGAAAAAACACCATCAATTACACCATAAGAACAAGCTACACAATTATCTGAACTATCTGTTGTTAGAGAAAAAGGTTAATTTCATTTCATTTATTAAATTACCTTTTCTCACTTCTTAAAATTTCACTTTACGCACCTTTTGCATTCTCATTTACTAATTAATTAGTAATTATTAAATAGCATTTACCTTTTAGGTTACCCTTTTCAGATTTCAATCTCCTTCTATAAGGATAGATCGTTTGTAATTATCTTACATCTTTTTCATTTTTGAGAATACAATTTGCATATTTTCAGAGTAAAACCCTTGCCTCCTCTTGTCTTTTCCTTCTTTGTGAAAGATTTTTACATACAGGTATTCTTCAGGCTTTGTGGATTTGTATTGCTCAAATCCTTCATGGTATTAGAGCCAGATCTATTGTAGCTTGTTCAGTATTTGGAAAAAAATGAGAATGAGGGTTTGACATATCAGATATGGTATTTTTTAGGTTTTTTTGTGAAAATAGGGGGGTCTCTAATTTTTAGAGAACTTTGAGGCCAAATTGATCTCATAGTTAGATTCAAAAGGTGTCAAAACCCCCATTTTCATATAAAGTTCATCCATTTTGGACAATGTTGTTCTGGGAGGCAAAAACAATTCCCAGCAAGGTCATACAACCTCCTGCATGCGTCTCGAGGTAGTATTTTCAAAAAAAATAAAAAATTTGAAAAAAAAGGGTTGCATGCCATTTTCTAGCCCACAACCCCCTTTTTCGGCATTGAGTAGTGTTTTTTGGCACTACAGAGGTGCCTTCCGACAATGTCGAAGTTCTGTCGGCCCACAAAAAAATTTCCAGTAACCGACTATAGATTCTGGCCACCACCTGCAGATTCCTAGCCCGCTGCCACTGGCTTCTGATGCACCACCGCCGCTGCACCTCCTACCACCATCTGCCTGCCCTCCGCTGCTCCAGCAGGCCACCACCTTGCAACTGTCATCATGAGAGGTGATTTTTTAAAAGGATTTTATTTTTATTTTTTTTCAAAAAAAAAAATCTTTTTAAAGTTCTTCCAGGGGCCCTATTCTTTTTTTTGCAATATCTTGAGCATATGAGGGTCTTTTTTTTATCTAAAAGAAGTGTTGGAAAGTTGGTTCCAAGATAAAGATTATGGATCAGGTATTTTTGGGAATCTTTTTCTAGTATGGTACCTGTTATTGTGCTTGAAGTCTATTGATGACTTCTATCTTTAGGGGGCATAACTTCTTTATTATAGCTCTATTTTCCAATTCGAAAAAAGTGTCAGAAAACTCTTCTTGAGCACTTTCTCGATTCTCTATCATTTCACTAGTATTTTTTTGCCAAGTATTTGTGATTCATTTTTGAATCCTTTTTTCTCTTCTCTCATTTACGCATTCCTTCTAATAGCTAGTGTTTGATTTTTTGCATTGTGGGGGGTTTTGTCATATTGCTTCTGTTATTTACTTTTGTAAACCAGAAATACATTCAAAAATTATTCACCTTCTAAAATAATGGCCAAGACCTCTTCTTGTCTAGAACTCCTAACCCATCATAATTATCACACTTGGAAGACCTGGATGACTCGACTTCTCTAGTCAAAAGGGTTGTGGTCTTGTCTAGATGCAATGTAGCCAGTTTTTTAGAGGCCTTATGAGGTCATGAAACATAAGAAAAAGATGGATGAGGCAATAGGATTGATTGCTTTATAGGTATCAGAAAGTCTATTGTTTCATCTGGATGGATGTAATACTCCTCTAGCTATGTAGACCAAGCTTCATGGCTTGTTTGGTATTGGGAATGAGTTCAGAGCACTTCATATTGAGGCTAAGCTTACCTCTCTTGTACTAGATTCCTTTTCTTCCATTGAGGATTTCTAGATGAAGTTCAATCAATAGAGATCCTTGTTGCAGGGTTGTGGAAAGGTTAAGACTAATGCTAAGTACATTTATCTTATTCTTACTAAACTTCATGGAAACTTTTAGATTTTTGCTTCTACCTTCTATTCCACCAAAGATGCTTTGGGTAATAGATTTACCATCCCATCCTTTGAGGTTTTTTGTGATTGTTTGACTCGAGAGTAATCTAAGCTCTCAGTTGGATTCTCTCACAGGCTCACAGACTCATGCATTGGTAGCTCGACCTTCTTCAAGGACGAAGGAGAAGACATAGAAATCTCATTCTACAAAGTCTTGGATTGATTCTAGCACTCACAGTTCATCAAGGCCACCTCTTCCTAAGAGGGGTAAATCAAAGCCATAAAGATCGAAGTGTGCTTATTGTAATAAGCCTAATCATTATAAGTCGCATTGCTATGAGAAGTAATTAGATGGCTATGCCAAATAGGTTCTAGATTTGAAAACTCTCCTTTAGAAGGGCAACATTTATATTCCTTCTACTTCTCATAGATCTTCATCATCATCATCATTTCAATCTGATGGTAAAGATGTAGGAAAGGGTCATGCACTATGTGTAACTACTATTCCTCATTCTTCTAGATGGTTACTGGATTCAAGTGCTTCACACTATATGACATCTTCTCAGGATTTGTTCTCTTCTTTTGAAGCTTCTCCTACTCCACATATTTTGATGAGGAACAACATTGTTATGATTGTATGTGGGAAAGGTTCTATTGATATTGATGATGGTAAATTTCATGATGTACTTCATGTTCCATCTTTGTCCTCTAACCTTCTCCCCATTTATCAGATTACACATAGTGTGATAGGGAAGAAATTTGCACAGGATTTAGTACACATCAGAGATAGTGAGACAGGCAATATTATTTCTATAGAGACTATTGATCATGCTTGCCGCCTATATTCCTTCTCACATTTTGGTCCACCATCTCCACTATTAAAGACTCGCTCTCTTTTTTCACAAGAGTCTACTGAGTTGAAGTTAGGTTGCTTGAACTTATGTGTTGTTCCTGAGACCAGTGTTGTGACTTCTACACCTCCACCTCATGTTCAAATTTCATCTCTTACACAGGATTATTCTTTAGCATTTCCTACTATTGTAGCTCCAGTCATCAAGCCACCTACTGCAGTTGTTGAGGATATATCAAAGGACATGCATCTCCTATCAGATGATAGATTCAACACACTTATTATTCCACCTCCATTGGAGATTCTGTTCTAGGATTCTCATGCTTTCTCCTTTGAGCATCAGCTAGAACTTCCACCTACACCTTACATACATGGGTTTTATCATCCTTGTTCACTACCTCTGTTTCCTTCAGATTGGAGCCACATTGGTATGTTCATCGACACAGGACTTCTGCCATTCTAGGGGGGCTATGGAGTCTCAAGCATCTATCATGGAGGCTTTTATTGCACTTATGGTCTTGAGAGATTCTCTTGAGATGTTTCATTTGTGCATTCTTTTCTATCTCTTTTTGGAGTAGAGTTTTTCCCACTAGGTTTTCTCTATTTCATAAAGATTTGATTGTGATTGTGTACCTCATCAGGCCTTGTTGTTGGGACCCAAGTTTGCTTTCTGCATTGCATTATAATTTCCTTTCTCTTTTTGCATTGTTTGTAGCTGCATTGTTGCTCATATTAAGGGGGGGGTGTTAGAGAAAAAGGTTAATTTCATTTCATTTATTAAATTACCTTTTCTCCCTTCTTAAGATTTCACTTTATGCACCTTTTGCATTCTTATTTAATAATTAATTAGTAATTATTAAATAGCATTTACCTTTTAGGTTACCCTTTTCAGGTTCAATCTCCTTCTATAAGGATAGATCATTTGTAATTATCTTACATCTTTTTCATTTCTAAGAATACAATTTGCATATTTTCAAAGAAAAACCCTTGCCTCCTCTTCTCTTTTTATTCTTTGTGATAGGTTTTTACATACATGTATTCTTCAGGCTTTGTTGTTTTGTATTGCTCAAATCCTTCATATGCAAGGCAATTTAAACTATTTTGAGAACCGTAGAAATTCAAATTATCCTACAGGAGGATAAGGTGCACCAATTGAAGTAGAACCCATGATTTGAATAGATGTGATGTAAGATGTGAATAGTTGCAAAGAGAATTAAGGCAAACAACCATTCTGCATTAAAGCCAAATGAATATTTCACTATTCTAGCTCCTTGCAGAGGGACATTTTCTTATTGTTGGGAAGGACCTAGATGTTGTTTTTCCAATTCTTTGAGTGATTCCGATCATGTTTCTTGAAAGTAGGTGATTTAATGGTGCCCCAATCGCAACAACTACCAGGAGAACACTTATAGTTGATGATCTTGAAAATGTCTTGTTAGCTAATTCTCAGACAAAATATCGAGTCTTTGTATTTGGCACTGGTGCATTTGAATGTCATTTCTATAAATCCCTTTTCCCTCTTCAGTCCTACCAATCCTACAAAACTTTAGAGATTGAAAGAGCTTGTAAGAATCAAAACCTTTCCCCAAAAGGGATCTAAATAATAATAATAAATATTGACATGGTTCAACATGCCAAAAGTAATTTACAGCAATTCATTATTTTTTTAAGTAGGAATACGAGCTCAGTATGCGAGTTTGATTTATTTACTCTTAATATTATCAAGAAGTGGCCGATGAGTTTTTATTAAACTGACATGCAACAAACAAATGGGATTAAATTCAATTTCCTTATGGGGGAAGATTAAATTTTATTAAGATTTATGAGTTATAGTTTGATATTTTGTTTACACACAACTACCTAACTCTACCTAGTCAAGGGTTCGAATCGCCCCCAATTCCACCCGTCCCTTCAAACTATGCACCTGCTCTAGCTCCTTCCTCTTCTCCATCTCTGTCATTATTCCTTTTATCTCCCCATAATAACTCTCCTTCTTTTCTCTAAACAATTGACTTCACATATGAATCAAAAAACAAAATCAAAATTAGGTTTATGTTGAAAAATATAGTATATATGACTACATTTTATTGTGTATTTGTGCAGGTGTTGAAGTTGGGAAGCAAATCAGAGTTAGTTTCTATTGAATACTGTGGGTTTTATAAAAATGTAGTTGACAGAAAATTTGAATGGTTTTATCCTCACCTTTTTAGTGGCGATACAAAGGTATTTGTATTATAAAAAGGTTAAACAAATGTATCAGCAACCTTCTACATTGTGTTTCTATCAAGTATAACGGTGTCTATGTCATTGAGATGATGGTTAAATGGGATATTTGAAACTGTCTTCCATTCATTTCTATTATTATGAGTTGAAGGTGAAGAAAATCAACTAGGGTTCATTTTTAAAAACACAAGTAATGATGCAGGAGCATCTTAGGCTTGCTTGCAATCCTACATGTTTGGAGGGATTTTGGTTAAGTGTTGAGGAGCATCAAGCTTGGATTTTGGTGAAGTTATGCTTTCATGATTAGGGATGTGTTGGAGACACATTGGAGAACCTTTCCTCATGGTTGCATAGAGATTGGATGGATTGAGTTGAAGTTTGAGCCATTTATACCTTTTTGTTGGAACTATGTTTTCTAGTTTCTGGGTGCCTATTGCAAGCCGTGTAACTAATTTTTTGAAATGAGTTAGAGGATACAAAGTTTAGGGATTGAATAGGACCTAGATTACTATCTCTATTTAAGATTTCTAGTCCTAATTCATTATAAGTTGGGAGATATGGCAATTCTCCTGAAGTATCAATTTCTGGAAGTTTTGCACGATGAGTTTCTGTGCATGACTTCCAAGATGAATTTGAAGTTATCCTTAATGAATCAGCCTTAGAGATCTTAAGGGGTTGTAGAGGACCTAAAGTGCTACCTTTTGTTTGAAGCATGAGTTCTAATTCAATCAGAGCTATAAGATATCATGATTTTTCTCGAATATCAATTTTTAGACATTTAATTTATGTTGGAGGCCGACTTGTGGCTCTTCAAGTATTTAATGTTAGGTTTATTTAGTTTTTAGCATTCTGGGCCAACTTGTGGCTTAGATTGATATAACTAGGGGTCTTGTGGAGTCTTTTAGTCATTTAGTTGGGATGGAAGGAAGCATAGATGCGAATTTGAAGAGCTAGAGCTATGGCTTACAAACTAGAGGATCTCTTGGTGGACCTAAGGGTACAAGTGTGGATTTTTCTTGGTGTTCTTATCCAGTTGTGTATCTGGACTAGATGAGATTGGTTTTGTAAGTTGGATCTTGTTGGATCTTGCAAAACTGATTTTGTAATTGTTATTTGTATTTGGCCCTAACCCGAAAGGCCTTACAGCTGGGCATATTGTATGTAATCAGTTATATTTTATGAACAAATTATTGTAATTTGGTATCAAATCTTGCATTGCTGCTTCTTGCTATTATGTTTCCGTTGTGTGGTTATATTGTTGGGGACTAGGACATCTCCTTTGGGGATTCTCCTGCCTTGCACTACGTCATGTGGTATCAGAGCAAAGGTTGTTCCTGAGTGTAGACCTAGTGCTGAAGTTGAGGTAGTTTACACTAGGATTTGCAAAGAAGGTTGATCTTATGGCTGCTTGATCTTCTAGATTGGTGGATTTGTTGCTTAGGGTTTGCTAAAATTGTGGAAGATGCCTCTAAGAAGATTGGACCCTATTGCAATTGATGATTTTAGTGATGTTGTAGAAGAACGAATCTCAAAGAAGGTTAAAGCAGATTTTAGATCTGAGATGGAGGAGGTTAAAGTCAGTTTCATATCTCAAATATCATTGATGAAGAGTGACATGATTACTGAAATTGTAAGTGCTTTAGGTGGTGTACTAAGGCATGTGGGTACTAAAGGTAGTTATTAGGAAGTTTTCAAAGACTTTGAAGTTATTGGATCGAATAGTGATGACAGAACTGATCATGTGGAGAGATCTATTGGAATTAGGGTTGGTTAGTTTGCTCGACCTGGACCTCTGTTGAAGCTAAAGCATAAGATGGAGGTTTCTAATTTCTTGGGTACTTTGAATCTTGAAGACCAGATTGATTGGATTGGTGAATTGGAAGACTACTTTGAGCTTGAGGATATTGAGGATCCACTCAGAGTAAGGTTGGCACAAACTAAGCTGAAGGGACATACCGCTCTTTGGTGGAAATAACTACAAAGAGAAAGAGAAGAGGAAGATGAAATGAAGATCACTAGATGGAGATTGATGGTGACTATGTTGAAAGCTAAGTTCATTCCTACTAATTATGAACTTGAGTTGTTTAAGAAGTTGCATAATCTAAAACAAAAGGATATGACTGTGAAGGATTATACCAAGGAGCTCTACAAGTTGACTATTTGGTCTGGGCATAGAGAATTGTCAAAAGAGAAGGTAGCTCGGTATATTAATGGTTTGAGATTCAATATTTAGGATGAGGTTGGTATGCTGAATATTTCTTCAATTGAGGATGCTTATCAGTATACTTTGAGAGTAGAGGAGAAGCTAAAGAGGAAGAATCAAAGTAGTTCCCAAGGGAAGAAGAGGCTAAATAGTTCAGCACAAGCTAAACCGAAAGCAGAAGGTGAACCAAAACCTGTTGAACAGAAATGAAGGACAGGTGGAGGTGGGTTTAGAGGTAATTATTTCAAGTGTGGTCAAGAAGGGCATAGATCTTTTGAATGTCTGATTGGGAGGACAACTGCCATTGTGAATGAGATTGCAATTTAGGACAATCAACTTGAGCAACGAGAGAGTTTCTCGGCTCAATGAGTGTTGTTGGTGAAAGGACATTGGATTCTTGTCAGAGGACTAGTTTTTTCAGGACTTGTTGCAAGTCTGGTGGCAAAATCTGCAAGGTGATTGTGAATGGTGGTAGTACTGATAACCTTGTTGCTGAAGATATGGTTCAAAAACTTGGTTTGAAGAGAGTGAGACATCTTTATCGTTATAGGATTGGTTGGCCGCAAGGTGAGCATGCTTTGGAAGTGAGGGAGCAATGCCTTGTTGATTTACAGATTGGGCAATATAAGGATCAAGTGTTGTGTGATATTATGGATATGAACAATTGTCATCTGTTACTTAGTATGATTGCAGGGTTGTGCATAATTGTGTTAGGAATGTGTTTACTATTGAGAAAGGTGGTAGGAAGTTTTCCCTAATTCCTTTGCAGAATGAAGAGCTCAGTAGGAGGAACCTGAGTATTGGTAGCCAAGTTGAGTTGGCAGATTCTGAGAGGGTTGGAGATCAACATGGAAAGTAGACCCATGGAACACCTATGGTGGATGTGAAGAAGAAGAATAAAAACAAGGGAAAGAGTTTGCAAGTTAAAGACTTGGATGACATGTATGTGACGAACTAGTTTGGGACTTATGTGCTAAATCCCAGAAGATGTTCTTCTAGTTACTAGAACATCTTTTCAAACCTGGGGTGTTTGATGTAGGAGCATCCTAGGCTTGCTTGCAATCCTACATGTTTGGAGGGATTTTGGTTAAGTGTTGAGGAGCATCAAGCTTAGATTTTGGTGAAGTTATGCTTTCATGGTTAGGGATGTGTTGGAGACACATTGGAGAACCTTTTCTCATGATTGCATAGAGATTGGACGGATTGAGTTGAAGTTTGAGTCATTTTTACCTTGCTGCTAGAACTGTGTTTTTTGGTTTCTAGGTGCCTGTTGTGAGATGTGTAACTAATTTTACGAAATGAGTTAGAGGATGTGAAGTTCAGGGATTGAAGAGGACCTAGAGTTCTATCTTTGGTTAATGTTGCTAGTCCTAATTCATTATAAGTTGGGAGATATGGCAATTCTCTTGGGGTATTGATTTCTGGCAATTTTGTGCGATAAGTTTATGTGTGTGACTTTCAAGATGAATATGAAGTTATCCTTAATGAACTGGCCTTAGCGAGCTTAAGGGGTTGTAGAGGACGTAAAGTGCTACCTTCAATTCATAGCATGAGTTCTAATTCAATCAGAGCTATGAGATATTGCGATTTTTCTTGGATATCAATTTTTAGACATTTAATTTATGTTGGAGGCCAACTTGTGGCTCTTCAAGTATTTAATGTTAGATTTATTTAGTTTTTAGCATTCTAGGCTGATTTGTGGCTTAGATTGGTATAAGTAGGGGTCTTGTGGAGTCTTTTAGTCATTCAGTTGGGATGGAAGGAAGGATAGATGCAAATTTGAAGAGCTAGAGCTGCGACTTAGGAACTAGAGGATCTCTTGGTGGACTTGAGGGTACAAGTGTGCATCCTTCTTGGTATTCTTATCTAGTTGTGTACTTGGACTAGCTGAGATTGGTTTTGTAAGTTGGATCTTGTTGGACCTTATAGAACTGATTTTGTAATTATTATTTGTATTTGGCCTTGACCCGAAAGGCCTTACAACCAGGCATATTGCATGTAATTAGTTATATTTTATGAACAAATTATTGTAATTTGGTATCAGATCTTATATTGTTGCTTCTTGCTATTGTGTTTCCACTGTGTGGTTATATTGTTGGGGGCTGAGGCATCTCCTTTGGGGATTCTCCTGCCTTGCACTACATCAACTAATGTGGACTCTGCTGAAGCACCATTCAATAACTCAATAATCACCTAATGGGTTAGATGAAGATCAAGATGGATAGCCCATGCAATACTGGCATTTATTAAGGGAGCCATAAATAAGAAGGATACTACTACTTGTTTCTCCAATGAAACATTCAAAGCCATATGCAACACAATGATTGCAATATAATGCATAAATGGATGAAAGGGCTTTAGAAACATTCAAGCAATTTATGCAATTGGTAGCTATTGAGCCAAACTCCACAACCTTTTCCAGCATCCTTGATGCCTTTGCCAAAATGGAATTAGATCAGGGTAAATGCATCCATCAAAGAGAAAAATTGATGGATTAATTTTATCAGATTTAGTTGCAATTGCCCTAGTAAACATTTATGCAAAGTGTGGAAGCATAGACAAGGTGTGTCAATTGCTTGATAAAATGCCTCAAATAAATGTTACGTCATGGGTTGCAATGATCGCAGGATACTCACAAAATTGAATTATTGAAAGGTTTTAGAAACAATTGTAGGCAGGTGCAATGCCACATTTCAGAATCTTTGCCGAATTCTTGCTGGATGTGTCATTATGAGTGCTTTGGAACAAGTTACAACCATCCATCAAACCATAATGATCATACAACAATCTAAATTCTCTTTTGATTGTAGTTCCTTATACAAATTGCTTCTTTAAGTTTTGCTAAGCCCTTCTTCAACTTATCCTCACTTATAGTTGTTATAATGGAAAAATGCATATCTTCTAAAATGGCGATGGTTAATCGGAAAGTATGTTTCTAATATTTTTTGCTGGTGCAATCCATCATTCTCCTTTACAAGTTGCTTGCCTATGAATGTCTTATCATCTTTTGGATTTGATATTTGATCATTCTTTCAATATATATCACTGATTTCCAAAAATTATTATCACATTTAATCATTTTGAGACTTCAATATCTGAGACGACCTTCATGCACTACTATATCATCTACATGGCTAATGTTCTGTCAAATGATCATCACTGACTCCACATATGATTCTCAACGCTAGATGGATGTCTTCCATTACAAATTTATAAGCCTCCACAATGCAAATTTATTTTGAACATTTTGTTTTAAGTTAATAGTTCTTTATGTCGTGATCTATGATGATATAGCTCTTTCTTTATTTATGAAAGACAAATTACAGTTATTAAACTTTTTAAAATAAAGAAATTTAAGTTACAAACTATAATCTATAAATTACAGCGGTTAAACTTTTTAGAATTAAGAAATTTAAGTTACAAACTATAATTTATAATATCATATTGATATTGATATTTGAAAAATATAAAATAGAATTAAACAAAGAGAATTATCCAAAAAAAAACTAAAAATAGGAAACAAGAAGACAACCTAAACAATGCAAATGGAACAAAGCAACCACAACAAATGGACCCCAAATCTATCAACTTACAAACTATGAAGATCAAGATCAAATTTTTAGAAAAATCTATGATATTTTCAATTTTTTGAAAATTGGCCAACTATACAATTTAGATGGAGGATACCTGTATCTGACTTCTTTGTACTACTAGGCAAGGTACATTCCCTCCACCATCCGCATGGAATGTACTGGAAGAACCTCGAAATGAATCTGCATCATACGCGTTACGAAATTTCTCCACACTTGCTATGAGGGCATTAGCAACCTCCCACATAATAAAGCTCAAAGAGCTCTTGTTAAAACTTTATTTCATACATTCCTATCAGTATATCTGTCACGGGGCTAGGTTTTTACCTCGTGCGGCACTGGCGATCTCCCCCAAATGGGACGATCCCAGACTACCCCTGTTTCCAAACTCCCCTAGCTCAACTCCTGCACACACCTTGGTCAGCACAATACAAAATAACTTGCACAGCGGAATATAACTCAACACACAATGAACACAGTATCTTGGGGTAACAAGTAGCTTTATTGATTATCACAATGGCCCTTGGCCTGTTCTACATCAATTTCAACTATGGTGTTGATCACTACCCGAGTGCCTTCCCTAGCACCCAATACAAGTTCCCACCCCTAGTTGTGCATCCACTCTTAGAACACTGGCACACTCCACATGCACCTCACCCAACCCTGGTTGTTGCTCCTCACGTAGATTCCACACCCCCAACACCCTGTGTCATTGGAACTTGCCGAGGCAACCCTGGCTCTCTCTTGAACCCTGGCTGGCTTACACGGATAAGACCCAGGCCTCCCCCAGATGGGGAGCCCAAGTCACACTGCACCTTAGCACTTCACTATCTCTACTCTACTTCACATCACCACACTACAATCTTAGAACACTCTGCTCACTGATAGCTATTGTGTGCCTCCTTGCATTTCTGCACCATGACACTTTGCCTTGGAGAATAAAAGCAATCACATGTAGACGTTTGTTTCAGAACGGTCGAGGTACTCTTCTTCCCCCTATAATAGCTATTAGTGCCCAGCCCACTCCGCATGAGAAACTGTCTGTACAGTCAGCAACTCCCTTAAAGACCTCTGTCTCAACCCAAAAGCAGCCCTTCCCCTTATGCGAAGCACCCACCCCTTACAATATCTATTACACTTTTTGGGGTTGCAATGGTTTATAGTTAACACTTTTTGGGGTTGCAATGGTTTATAGTTAAAAAAGAAATGCGACCATACAGCCAGCTTATTTACCACAATAATGACAATCGGCATCTTTGAAAAATGATAAAGATGTACAAAATTACTTTTTCCTTCTCTCGAGCTTGCAAATGGCAGCCGCTGAAAAAGTTAGGTTTTCAGCCGGAACCGAAAAGGATAGGACACGATAAAATTAGGTTTTCAGCCGGAACTGAAAAGGATAGGATACCATACGATTTTATCGGGTTCCTCGGTGGGATCCATTTTTGCCTTTCTTTTTAAAAAGTAGATTCAATTAGCCTGGAGGTGTATCGCGTCTCCCTCTTATCCTTATCCGATACGATGGATTTGTCTTCCACTGGGTACTTTCTCTGTCTTTTATCGTCATCTATTATTCTGGATTTTCTTCCACTGTGTATTGCCTCCACCTCTATCTCTATTCTTTCCTCACTTGGCTCACATGCCCTAAAGTGGGTTGTTTGCCTATGTTATTTGGTGTTGGAGGAGATAGATAGACCAAGTCCTCCTTGATGAGCATGGATACCCTACTTTCCTTCTGTAGTATACCAACTACAGGAGCATAGATGTCCCGCTGACTGACTGCAGTGGTTTTTTAAGTCCAACACTTTTTGCTTGTTTTAAGGGGCGTTCTAATGTTCACATGTATAGCCCTCCCACCTGTAATTATACAGAAGTTCCCTTCATAAGTCTGTTAAAGATGAGTATATTGGATATCCTATCTTCCTCCGTGGACCCTTTTTCCTCCACACTGATTACATCTAGCTATGCCCAACAATTTTCTTCGTTTGAAACTAGTGCAGTCAAAGCAAGCAGAAGATTTAACGGCCTCAAGTATCTCGAATGGCAGGAGTTCAAGTGTTGCTAGGCCATTGATCCAAGTAAGGTCATTGAAAGTGCAACACAATCGATAAAATGAAACCTTCGACGGGGCCTATTTGGTGATGAACCTCCTCACCTTTGAAGCCACTTGCTTTTGGATCAATGCCTTTCGCAGGTACGGATCCATCCTTGTAAAGAACGTTGGCCCTGATTTAATTCCATTGGAAAATTTGATCTTCAAGTCACAGTATTCCCAAGATGAAAGAGCATATTATATATAGATAGTTTCATCAACTAATGTCATTATTTTTTCCGTAGTGAATGTTTTACCTGATCGATTTTGGACATGTAAATAAAGAATAATTTGTTGGACCACATAGGCCAAGCTTTCCATTACGCATTAACATTTCTAATAGCAGATCGATTATGCAATACTGAATCCCTTTATTGCTGATATCCGCTTTTCCATATTCTAGACGTTTCTGAAATCATAAGAGATCTTGGATGAGGTAAGTGAAATTGTAATGAAAATAACTATTCTGGTTGTCAACTTGGTGAAGTTATCCAGATCCAGCAACAGTAGGAGATCACTAGAGCATCTAAATATCTTTAATAATCCCTTTGCTAGTCTACTGCTATAGCGCACTTTCTAATTAGCGAGTCTGCAAATATCTTATTAGGCGCAATTCCAATCTTCGTCCCTTAGAACTGTAAGAGTGTTTTGATTTTGTACACAAAATTTTCGGTCAAAGTCAGAAGAAGGGTTCTTTCCAAAGAGGATTTCAATACCACTCTTCATGTTAAACTCTAATCTAATTGGTCCAAATTTTTTACACCAAAACCTAAAAGAAGGGTTATCTTCAGATGGCACTGATATCGCTTTTAATTCGGAAACCTCTGTCTATGTGGTTCACAAATTTATTCGTTATAAGAATGTCTAAAATAGGGGCAGGAGAAGTATTTACTACTAGTAAATAATAATATTAGCTGCTGGGATCATTGCATTTATACTATGCTCTTATATCTTTTGAATAATGTGGAGGTAAGAACAGTACAGGCAAGTGACAGCATTTTGGTTCTTCAAAGTTCAAAGGAAAAGGTACGCAATTTTTCATTCAAGGATTTTGTCCACTGCACAAATGAATTTGCCAACCTTGCAAGGGCATAGTAACTTTGGACCAGTCTATTTTGACCGTGGGAAAGGCATTTAGCCATCAAGCCTGCAATTTGCAGAATGAAGAAACCTTGAAAAATTTCATCGCAGAATTCAAATGTTGAAGAAAACTGAACTCTGCAATCTTTAGAATCATTTGCGTAAATTCATGCCTTAATTATAAACATCTATTTTATCACTTTGCATTTAATTTTTTAAATTAGAGCATGGAAAAGCATTGTCATTTATATCTTGAGAGGTTCAATGAAGAATTCTATGGATGATGATCAAGTGGCTGTTTGCACATTACTATAGAGTATTCCAGAGGCATGGATTATTTGCATTATGATTGTTCTGTGCAAGTTGTGCACTGTTATTTAAACCAGAACCGTGCTTCTCAATTCCATCACAAAAGCCCTTGTATCTAAACTTGATACGTCTTTTAACTGATATCCCAGATTCCACGGATTCACCATGTACAAGCGTGGCGTCTAATAACCGAAGTTCTAATTTAGTTCTCTATTTCAGAAACTTATGAATTCCAAGGTTTTTAAGTTACTATATTCGGAAGTCTCAGGTATGTCAACCATTGCAAGGAACGCATTTTATGTGAACCAACAAATGAGAGTTATACAAGATTTTGTTTTTTGCCACAATGGTCTGGTGACAGGGCCAATCCATCTCTTTACTGTGATGGCAAAACATTGGTAAATTTTCATAGAGTTCAGTCACTTTTGTTTTCTCTTGAGACGACGCTAGAATTTAAAGAGAGTTTAGAGGAGACATGCGATGTTCAAAGACAAAATTGATTGTATAGATAGATGGGATAATCCGTAAAACCATTTGTTTAAAGGAATATACAATGTTAAGAGTTTAAAAAGATTATAGTAGGCTTATACCATAGTTAAAGATAAAATTGATTGTAGAGTATAGATATGGTAATACCATTTGTACAAAGGATTATTTTAACTGTTCTGGCATTTTGATAGGAAAAATGGTTTCAGTTACATCTACGAAGTGGTCAACCTGCAATAGGCATCAAACTTGCAAAATGGTAAGGTTCACTTTTTTAAAATCTTCAATAAAACATTGAAAAGTGATATGCAATATCAATTCCATTGTAACTACTGAAATCTTGCTAACGCTAAAGGTTTGTATGAAAGATGGAGTATTTTTTAAAGTTTGTCTCAATTTCTATGTGTTATTCTAATTCGCATGCTTACAGTCACTGCAACAATGGTATGGTTTTCTCCATGCTGCTTTCGTGTGGCTAAGTCCATATGTATTATGTCTACCTTATCCAAATGGCAAAGTCAATTTGACTTCTTAAAAAAATTGAGTTGAACCAGTTGATAGCAATTACTAATTATGCATGCACAAGTGAGGTTTAAGGGAATCTATAACTGCTGGATATGCTTTTCATTAAGAATCGTTTTAGTTTTTACAGGGGGATATGCTTTTCATTAAGAATCGTTTTGGTTTTTACAGGGAGAAACTTTCAGATTCACAAGTTGTAAAGTAAAATAGATTTCAGTGGAAATTTTATTTTTTATGAGATATATCTTTGAAGTTTCTATTTTTTTCAAGCATTGAGAGGAAGTCCCACACAAGTAACTCGTTGAACTTGCAAAGAAAGATTATCGAAACTAGGTGTTGATGATATTTCCCAATTTTTTTTTTCCAAATTTATGTCTGAGAACAATTGCAATCACATATACTTTTCATTGACCAAAAAAAGGAAATATGTATCTTTTGCATCTCAAAAATTGCTTTGTACAACTGAAATTATGATTTTTCAAGCAATATAGAATCAAAGTTTGTAGGTATCTGTCAGTCTAATGAATAATGAATAATTCTCTCTCAAAGTTTTCCGGCAACTATTTCTTAATACTTATCCTACTACGACATCTGATACTAATCAATTTCAGTTTAATCAGGCATAACATCTTCATATGAGAGGAAATTCATTTCATCGATACAAGGATGAAGCAAGAGTAGATACATAGCCTCCACTACGACAAAAGTTGTCAGGCCAGCCAATTATCTGTAATTTATCGTCGAACCAAAGGAAAAACAAATCTGAAGACCTGCATTTTGCTTAGTAGAAAACTCTACACACAAAGAATGATATAGCAAGAAAGAAGGAAATCCATCATATATATATATATATATATATATATATATATATATAAGCAATGGCTGTCCCAAGAAGATGATGCTAAAATCACCATCCATAATTTTGGAAAAAACCAAATAAATCAGCTGGAAAGGTCTCATTCCATAAATAAATAAAAAATGAATCACCTGCATACCAGATTACAATGAACTAGAACAGAATAGTAAAAAATGCTCACTGTTAGATCAAAAGACTTCGCTTGTTCTAGATTCTAAAACTCACATTAAAGTATACACTATATGAAAACCCTTTTGAGCCATGTATAAGTCTGTTCGTGTCAACGAGTCCACAAAAGGTCCAAGCATAGAATGTAATGAACACAATCATAACCAAAACAAGTATGGCAACGATACAGCTTAGGGAAGCATATGGATCCTAAAACATAACAATAACAGTCATGACACAATGCCTGTAAATAAAAAACCACCATATATGCTAATGAGAACATCATGAAATTTGTGTAAGTGATAGCATCCTAATGAAACCAGTAAGAACTTCTTACCACATGTAATCACATACCCGAAACCCCCAGCAATGACAAATAAGCATGCTAATGGTAGATGCAAGACTAATCAACAAAGAGGGAAGGACCAAAAGATCGATCACATAGAAGAAGTGGGGTCACTATCAAATTCTGAATAAGATAGGCCTTTATCAAGGGCGAAATTAGCCATTCTGTCAGCCATACTATTATTCACCCTATAGCAATGTTGATTTTCATAATAGTAGAAAGATTGGAGACAAAGTTAAATAATCTCGAAAACATACTGCAATGACTGGGCACAAGATTCACCAGAGGTTACAGAAGTTATTAAAGAGTCACCCGCAATCTTGAGCTTATTAAAATTTAATGTGTGAGCCATCTCTAAACCATAATTCAGAGCCATGAATTCCGCCAAGTTATTATTACCAGTACCAATGCAGGCACAAGCAAGCTTAACAATAGAACCGTAGGTTGATCTAATAACAATTCCAATTCCACATTTCCTTGGATTCCCCCAAGAAGCTTCATCAAAGCTCAATTAAAACATATTCTCAGAAAGATTTTTTTGTAACACAATTATGTTTGTTTACAGATTGAACAGAAGAGACTGATCCAGGATCACGAAAACGAAACTTGTGCATTAATGGTCAAGATTTCAAAATTTTGTTGTCCCAACAAGGAAAGATCTTTTAGTGTCCATAGTGTTATAGAGATAACTAAGAGCAACTTCTGAAATATTTTTCTCATCAGAGGAATCACTAATATTGTTCCTAAAGATCCTGTTATGTCTTTCCAACCAAATATTCCAAAGGAGAGAAGGATTAATATCCCACAAACACGCAAATGTGGATGATCGAAATAGCAACGACAAACTCTGAAATTGGAGAGGTAACAAAGAGCAGAAGCGAGATTGCCATCCAAGTTTGTGAAATAACCAGTATCAACATTGCTGTGCAAATGGGCAAAGCAAGAATAAATGATCAAATGATTCAAGAAAATAGCCACAGAAAACACAAGGGAAGACAGCAGTAATTTCCACTTTATCCAACCGCTTTCCAGTTAGAACAGCCATCTTAAGGCCACAGAAGATGAACTCCAAGAATTATTCTAAAATGGAGATAAGATAAATTTATTAATGTTCAACAGGAGACCACAAAGGTCTAAGGGACTGAAAGCATTAATACAGGCCAATCAGAAGCAGAAGTCCTAGGCACTAAAGAATTATACCCATCATTGACAGAATAATCTCCAGATTTTGATTTTGTCCAAATTCAATCCATCTTCCTTATAGGAAAACATCACCAACCTACTATTACACTCAAAAACGAGTTTGTCTTTAATTTGCTGAGTACAATCCACAAAATCGACACTTTTCTACATAATAGGGAGGGTGATATTAAAATAGTCAAGAATCCAGTAATCCCTGACATTATAACCCCAGAGAACCTTCAAAGACCTAGAACTTTTGTTTATAATAATCTAGTAGAAAATTTTCTTAATGAAGTTATTCCATCATTAAATCTTATTTTTAAAGGTTTTCTCTGCAGGGATTTTTGCCGCGAGAGGAGTAATATTGCAATGTCTCAAGCAATGGACCTTTTTGGCAACCACCTTGATGGTGTTTCCATCGTGAACATTGTAAAGCTTTCTTTGTGCCTTCTACTGCCTAATACCACAAGCACTTGATTGTTGCACCAAGACTTGAATTTCTTTGCTATTTGTTTTAGCTGTTTCAGTATCAACATCTGCCTTGTTGGAAAATCTTATTTAATATCTCTTTCGTCGATAAGATTGTTTTGGTCCTTTATCTTTATCTTATCCTCCTTCTATTCCTTCTTTCTTACCTTAATACATTTCCATCCTTAATTGTATCTTTTTCCTACATCCTTTTAATTATTATTCTTACCCTAGTCTTATTCTGCGACCATAAATATAGTTGCCTTGCATCGTAATTTTCAATGAGAATCCAATATAGATACGTGATATTGGAAGTATTTTGTGGAATTTTATATCTACCCTTGAAACTGTTATCAATCAATTGATATGATGCTGCAGCAGCAATATGTTGAATTTATATTATGTTGTTGACTTAATTGGTATTTTACATAAAGATGTCCTTTGATAAAGGTAAGGGTACATAAGGATAAGGATAAGATAAGATAGGAAAAGGATAGATAAAATAAGAGAAGATAATAACAGGGATAAGGAACATAAATAATTTTATCAATATGAGAAAAATTAAATAACATTTTTTTAATTTTGACCACCAATTACTTCAATATTGCTAATACTTAAGACTTTTTTCTAGATGCTCAAAATCCTCTTTTGGTAATGCTTTAGTAAAAATATCTGTTAATTGATTTTTAGATCAACAAAATCTAAGATAAATTTCTCCATTATTGACTAATTTTTGGATGATGTGATACTTTGTATCAGTATGCTTGCTCCTTTTGTGAAAAACATGATTCTTTGATAATGAAATCACTGACTTGTGGCCACAGAAGATTGCTGTTGGTTTCTTTTGATTGTGCAACAATGCTGCCATTGTTGCACGTACAAATGCTAGTTTAAGTGATGAAGTTGTTACTATAGCTTGTTTATTGAATTGCCATGAAAGATTTTCAGATTTATGGTTGGTGAATACTTCTTATCAATTGATATGTAGGAATTTAAGTTATTCAATCTGATAAAGACATTTTTATTTGGCAATATAGGTATGATAAAGATGTACTAAAAGAACATTTAGAATGTAAAATTGCAATTAAACATCCACTGCAACAGGAGCAAAACTCAGGAAATAAAGATCAAGGATCAAATGTTGATTAAACTCGGAGAATTAGTCTAAAATGGAAGTAAGATAAATTTATTAATGTCCAACAGGAGACCACAAGGTCTAAGGGACTGAAAGCATACAAAAAGGACAACATCCACTAGCAGAAACACCAAACGGTGTCCAAAAAGAAACAGATTGGAAAAGGAAACAGAAACAGCCCACCCAGAAAGACTAAGGAGAAATTACCTTTGATTTTGCAGATCGAAATATTTCCCAAAGGAAAATTGTCAGTATATACAAAAAAGTCCAGGTATTAGTAGTGTTAAGCTATTAATAGTTGAAGTTAAGGAGGAGTCACGGAAAATGTTATTTTATCTCTTCCACATTGATAAAATTGTCTCTCTTTTTTGTCCTTATCTCATATTATCTTTTATCTGCTCTTATCTTTTGTAATCCTCTCCGTACCTTGTCTTATTCCAATCTCTATCTATCTTTATCTTTGTCTTATCCTATTCTTATTCTGCAACTATAAATAAAGTTACCTCTCAAATTTAATTGAGAGTATTCTGCTGAGTTCCATATCTATCTATATATTGAAATTAATAAAATATGTAATTTGATATGCTGTAGCATTTTGTCCTATTTTAAATTTTTTATATAAATTAATATTCAGTTTCCGCTCGCTGCAAATTAATTATGTTGTGTGTTTTTGTTCTTGTGTCTTACAACTAAAGAATCAAAGATGCTTCACTGCATAAACATTATCTACTTCAATTGTTTTACAATTTCTCGGGTGGGATCATAGCCCAAGGATTGAATAGAAATGTATTGCATTATTAACAGGAAATTGTGGCCTGGGCTCCAAAATTACTCATTCCCTCTGTCCAGAAATAGATAAAGCAATGTACTGCCCAAAATTCTGAAGCGTTGAATTTTATGAATTCCAACAGCTTTAGCAATCTTCCCACCATCATGAATACTATAGATATTGGTTACACTCGATTGGACTATTACATATTGATTTGTGAGAGATGTGTTATGCCCATTTCTATATTGGTAACTGTAACAATAAAGGTCAAATATATGCCCTATTCACCAAAAATGGGAAATGTTATATTTTTAGGTCAAGAATGAAGATTTCGTCTTTTCTTAAATCGTTGTGATGAGCCAATGTCTGGAATTGGAATTTCCATGTAATCCAGCTGTTCACAGCCAAGGGGTCTATTTTTAAAAGGTAAACAAGGATTTTGAAAGGGCCATAATCTTTGTATAGAAAGAAGATTTTGTCCATTCAAGTCATATTATTCCGAAGTCGAAAGAGCATAGTATGCATAGATAATTTCATCGACTGTTGTCATTGTTCTTTTCATAGTGAATGTTTTATCTGATCGATTCTCGACATGTAATGAATAATTTGTTGGACCAGCTAGGCCAAGCTTTCTAAAATCAATGAAATAGCATTTCGAAGTATCAGATCTAGCATGCAATACCAAATCCCACAACTCTTGATAGCTATTTTATTACGCTTTTTATGTTTCTGAATTATAAGAGATTTTGGAGAGGGGGGTAAAATTGCACTGAAAGAGACTTTTCTGGTAGTCAACTTGGTGAGGTTATCCAGATCCAGCAAAAGGAGAGTGCACAGCACTCAAGCATCTAAATCATTTTAATAATACTTTTATTAGTATGGTACAATGCACACTTCCTATTTACAAAGTCTGCAAATTTTATATGAGGCACAATTCCAATGTCTGTTGGAAATTTGAGTGCGGTTTGCAACGTGAAGTTTTACACAAAATTCCAGGTCAAAGTCAGGTGAAGGGTTATTTTTAAATAGGATTATATTCCATTATTCAGGGTAAAATCTAGTGTAAGCCGTAGTTTGCAAACTCTGTGATTACTCTCCGAGTACTCCCTATTTCTTTTGCTTTGCCAGTTTTTACAAGTTTGACTCTTGTGCATTTATAGGCACAAGGAAAACATTGATAAAATTGTAACGTCAATAAAACTTTGGTTTCACATATGTTTTAATTAGAAAATCATACACTTTCTCTATTGAGGTGTCAATTTTTTAATTTAAAATCATCAATAATTTATAAATAGGAGATAATTTACACAGCAAGTCAAATTTTGATATTGCTATTAGGATTTAATTGTGTAGTTTTCGTGTCAAACTCATTGACCCATATATCATGAGTAGTGATTTGCGCAGGAATCCATTTCTCATGAGAATAAATGTGACTCTTAGAACTTATTGGAAGTCCCTCATGAGTAGCACTGGGATGGGTGACCTCCCGGGAAGTCCTGGTGTTTCACCTCTGTGAGCATCACTTAGATCCAGTGAGTGCTAAGTGTTCCATTTATTCTCATAAGAGATGGATTCCTATGTGAATCACTACTCATGATATATGGGTCAATGAGTTCAACACAAAAACTACATAGTTAAATCTTGATAGCAATATCACAAATTAATGATTTAATTTTGGAAAAATAATGTTCTTTAAGAAATTTTATTTTTTCTTCTTGCCAAGTTCAAATTCTAATAGAAGGGTTCAAATGGCATGTATATTCCCACTTTGGAAAACCTTTATTTATGTCGTTCATAATTTTACTCATATGCATGTCTAATATTGTGCCAAAAAAGTATGACTATTAAAAATAATAATATTAGTTGTTGGGATCATTTAACTTATATTATGCTCTTATATATCTAGAATAATGTGGAGGTAGGAATAGACTAGACACCAGCTTTGTTTCTTCAAACTTTATTGTTCAAAGACAAAGGTATGCAAGTTTTTCATTAGGGTTATTGGCAATTGCAACAAATGAATTTGACATGCAAAACTTGCAAGGGAGAGTAATTTTGGACTCTAATTTGAGCATTGGAAGAATGTCTGCCCTCAAGCCTGCAATATCAGAATGATTTAATTTAAAAAGATGTCCTCGCGAGCTCCCAATGATTGGAGAGAATTGAAGATTGTAACTTATTAGAATCAAGACATAAATTCATACTTGAATTTCAAACATTTGGTTTTTCACTTCTCATTGAATTAGAGCTTAGAAAAAGCATTCAAACCTTGATAGATTCAATGATCAATTCCATAGATGATGATCAAGTGGGTGTCTGTGAATTGCTATGTTGCATGGGTACATGTAACCATAGCCTTGGGACACGTAGTGGGTATTGGTGTATGTACCCAAGTACTGGGCACTCAATGGATTCTTGATGGAGAGCATCATAGCTAAGGACCTTGATTAAGATCATTGTTTTTTGTTTACATATTAGTAGTGTGTTGTTTATCAAGCCTAATCCAATATGTAATTAGTTTGAAACTCTTATCAAAAAACAATTGTACCGTTGTTTTTTGAATTGCTAGTAAACTCTTACCATTGTTCAAGTTAGGAGTTCATCGTTTACAATATGTCATTGTTATATGGGTTATGATTTTCTTGTTCATTTTTAAAGTTTGTCGTCTCTATTGCGCATCTAAAAATTTAGCATACATAACTATTACAAACATATTCCAAATCTAAAACAAAGAATAATACATTACATTTGCAAACTTCATCACTATTCTCAGTTTGAAAACTCATCGTCATGACTTGTATTTTTAGATTTCTTGTAAAATATTAAATTATATTTTTAAAAATTGCCACACCAAGTATCCCCGTCGCCTGTTTTGAAGAATAGTTGTACCTATACCCCAAGCTTCCAAGTACCTACATCCCATATTTTGAAAAACAATTGTACTTGTACCCTAAGTTCTTTGGCAACCTTGTGCCCTTGTAACCTTGTAGTACAAAGCAGTCCAATAGCATGGATAATTTGCATTATGAGTGTTTTATGTCATGATTTGAACCTAGGGCCATGCTTATCAATTCCATGGCAAAAACCCTAGTAATTGAACTTCATAATCTCTCTAAACTGATATTTTGGACTTTGTGCATTCACTAAAACCAACAGTAATTTCTAATAGCCAAAGTTCTCTATTGTAGAAGTTTATGAATTCCAAGATTTGTTTGTAGTCTTTGGGCATTTTCTCCATACTTTGTCAATATCTTGTAGGAACCAATCTTCCTCATCATGAGCTTACCGTGACTATTGTTAGGAAGTCTTTCCTTGTTTAGGTGAATCATAACTAAATCTCCTACAACAAATTGAACATCTATCCCATTAACATTTGCTCTGTCTTTGGCTTTTTGTGAGTTTTCTTGCAAATGATCTCTCACCTACTCATGAACTTCTCTCATAGCCTTTCTTATATCTTCTGCATGTGGGCTCCTTTTATCCAACCCTTGCATGTCCCTCTAGTAAAAAATTCCTCTAGGATGTTGCCCATATACTATCTCAAATGGACACATAACAGTGCTTCTATTGGTTGAGTCATTGAGAACCATAAGCAACCACTTTTCTTCACTTCCAATCTTTAGGATCCACAAAATATTCTGCAATAACATAATATGGCCATGGAAATCTCACTTCCCAGCTGTAGGCTTTTTGCAGGGCCACCTCCAAGCTAGGAGAACTAGGTACCAAATAGGTATAAACAACCACAAAACAACACCTACAAAAATATGCATATGTTTCCTTCTATACATAAACACACGTAACAATCACAATTTCAATGTTTCGTCACATAACTTGCTCATCTCAAGGATTACACAATAGGCAACAAAATTTACCAAATGGCATACCTTCACTAGGAAACATTATCACAATTCTGTCACATAGAAAACCCATAAACCCTTATGTCCCCCAATAATGCCTTGCTAACCAAAAATTCTCCTTATGCCCCCCATTTGCAAGTGGCATAAGGAGTCCATACATCCTTGTTGCATCTCTCTCCTCCTTGAGGAGAGACTCTACACTCTAATGAAGCACATCCCTTCACCCCCAAGACTATCTCTACCTCCCAAGGAAGAGAAGAGCATTGATACTCTCATTAACAACACAAAACACAGGGAAAAATCTCTATAACAAAAGATAGCTCACATAAATATTTCAAAATGACATCTTCTCATAACAACAAGATACAAACAATTTATTACAATATAATTTCCCAACAAGAACATAGAAAGAAAAGGGTGAAAGGGGTACCAACCTTGGTCCAATAAATGTCAAAAAAATTGATGATTAGTCTCCTTCCAAAAGCTCAAAATAAACTCCAACTCCTTGATTGTCTCCAAAGTTGGAGAGTTGGTGAACAACCTTTAACTTTTGGAGATCCCTCTAAAATGCTCTATATACTTCCCACCACTCTCTTGGGAGAAGGCAAGAGATCTCATTGGTTGCTCTTCCCAACCTCTTATAAGCTTGCTAAAAATGGTTCTTACAAAGGTGTATTTAAAAAAATGTTACTTGATCACATAAGGCATGGTTATCTAACCAAGATCAACTTTTCAAAAGTTGATTTTTGTCCATCTTGGAAAACCAACTTTTGAGGTGACCCTACACTCACATGGAAGTGGTCACATGTCTAACAACATTCCTTACCTGTAGGTATATCATATGGGTCTTCAAAAATGACCTAAACTCAACCCTAGGTGCTCATTTGACCCATCAAAAACTCACCTAAAGTTTACATACAGGTTCCAAGTGATTTGACCCAACCTAAGGCTCTCTAACCAAGTGGCACACATGGAGATGCTACAAGATTCTAATATGAATCACACTTACACAATTCCCCACATTAGGACATGTATTTTCCAACTCACAACACGTGTCAAGTGACACTACACAAAAGTACACATCACAAATTACACATGACATGCCCATATAGGGAAATTACATAATTATATATTTATATTTTTTTATTGAACAAACATTCAAGAAATCACCTTTACAAATTACAAAATGATACAATGAGGTATTGTCTCTTCAATAGACATAGCCTTGGCTTCATGGATTCACATAAGTTTGGTCTTAGTCTCTGAATTTTATTCCATGGGCTTTCTTACACATCTCAATTCAAATATCAGTAGCCCAAGAAATTGCTTGTGTGTGTGTGCGCACACACATAAATAACATCACTAATTCAAATCACTATTCAACCAAACCAAATCAAATCAATTCAATGTTTTCCAATATATAGCATATGTGGCTCACATTAAAACCATTACCATATCACATTAACTTAATTAAAAATGTCCAGAATCATCTCATATAGAAAATATTCATCACATCATTATGCATTTTTAATTCAACCAACTCTAATGAAATCATGGGTATTATCATCATTAGATAATCATTAAAAGTAAGGTAAATAACCATAATCGTCGAATAAGTAAGTAATTCAAGATGCATGGATCATAATAATATCATCATAAGTGAATAAGACAATCATAATGTAAAAGCATCACATCCTAAACTATCAATCCCTATCAATATAGTCTAAATTCATAAAACATAGATATAATATATCAGATATTGAGTCTACAATGAAAATTTATCAGATGTTATGATGACTCGGGGTGGGGCCTTGCACCACATAATATCCTTCCAATTAACCATCATGAAATCACTTAAATATTCAATCATCATTAGGAGGCAAGACATAATAGAATCAGGTGCATAATGCATAAAAAATGCTTAAGTTGATTAGTCAGATGTACACATAACGACGTCCACATAAGTTTCATAACCAATTATCAAATGAAAGTACTACATATTATGTTGCTGACTCATTCTAAATAATAAACACTAACATAGTAATTTAACATCTTACAATAATCTTACCATGTGAACACTTCTAGTATAATACCAATTTCATCTATAATTCCTAATGATTCTCCCTAAGGTTAAATAAATGAATAATTCTACCATAATGACCATCGGAATCAATCATCCCTAACAAAAACATGATATAGCATAAAGTCATCAATAAGGGTTATGCACTTATACATGGACCTATCAAGCCCTCAATCATAAAGGTCTAAACATATCAATCTTTATTATCAAATAGGAGATATAATCATGAAATAAATGAGTACCTATATCCATTCAAAAAGGTTCTCACCGCCTTTAATCGATGAAAGGAATGACATATCCTAGAAATCTTCTTAATGTAATACATCAATTTCCCATATGGAGAATAGTATATGATTATCAAAATATTCTCAAGAAAATCCATCAAAATATCACATCTTGCATACTTAACCTATCTAATCCTCTAACATGGGATACATACATAAAGCTAGGATTTTATTAGGTGCATGAGAGGAGGAGTCTTACACTAAGAATACTTTTTAAGATCTTAGAGGTAAGCTATGGGAGATTGTCCTTCTTAATGATAACTAAGATATATTGATATGCATTAGTCCATGCTCTTACAAAGATATATTAAATCTAGATTGATGTTTTTGGTGGCTACTACTCAGGGGGAGTAGTTTTTCTTGTGGTTTATCAATTTGCATTGAGGGAGAGATGTTTGTTCAATTTTTTGTCCTCTATGGTTAAGTGCATATATGTAATTTTTCCTTAATGTCAAAGTGGGAGAGATATTCATGTGAAAAGCATAGGAAAGGGGGGTGGGGGATAAACAAGATATATGAGAGACAATTATTAGAGAGACTCTAAAAGATAATATTGGTGATACTGTTGATTATATTTCTTTGTGCGTTGATTTATTTTCACATGATATATTTCCATCAATGACAAAGGGGATAAATTTTTGGAATATCATGCATATATATGTTGACATTAATGTTTTGCCATTAGTATCAACATATTTCTACTATTTGAGACAATGTTCTTGTGTTGTTCAGTGAGATGTTTGGTTCAGTGTGGTCACTATATTGAAGTTTATATGTTGAAAACATATGATTGGATTCAAGGATGTATGTAGTTGGTCCATGCCAAATTATACAGGTTTGCATGTTTATTTTAACGAGTTATTGGTTTATGTGCTGAGGCTTGTATTTTGGATGTTCAATGGAGACAATGTTTTATTTTTTGGTTTGGTGAGTGTTGCCTCACTTTTTGTTCTCTAACTGATTGGCAAAAGTGAGTTCTTGTGTACTAGTGAAAAGAGTGTAGTTTCAATCTCGTTTGAGTCTAGGTCTAAGTCCCTTTAGGTTAGGCGGATCTCTATCAGACTTTTTTTTTTTTCCTTTCCTCATTCATAGTCGGGTGTGTTTTCATTTGGCCAAGTGATCTTACAGGTAGGTCAGTGCCTAGCTCGATAGAGATTCATTCTTCTCATTCAGAGATCAACAATATTTTACATCTATTTTTGGCGTCTCATGGTTTCAGAAAAACTCATGCTAGCAGAAGTTTGGAAATCATCTTCTCCTCGGTGGGTTTCCTGCCCACGAGGATGATTTCTTGTGAAAGGCACTAAATAAGGCACACAAATCAAAACATGCAAGTAACAAGGCATCATGCAATCAATCAATTTTTTTCATTTATGATTATGACTCCCAAATATGGTTAAGATTCATTCTGGCCTTCATAATCATCCTCGGTAGAAAACTCAAATCTAACTTCTCTTCGGTGAGTTTTCAACCCATGAAGTTATTTTTTTGAAAAGGCAGTTTGGAATGAAAGAGAATGTTAATTGGTCCTGGAGAAGGTCTTTGCACCTCATTTAGACATTTTTGACTTCAAGAGGGGCGATTGTCCAAAATCTGACTAAAAAAAAGAAACGTTAGTGGAGAAATGGAAACTGTGTTCTCCTCAGTGAGTTTTCAATCCATGATGATAGTTTCCTGAATTTCAAAGAAAAATCAAATTAATGACCAGGTTGGATCCGCATGTTGTATTTAGAACATCTTTGAATGATACTAAAGCGAATCAAACCATTATGGAAAAGAAATGATAGTTAGGATCTCAATTGGTGGACAATCTCCCACGGAGTACCCTAATGGTAACTTTCTAAAACTTAAAGGAAAATAGGAAAGTAAGTAATGAAGATAGATAAAGTTATTGTTGAGTTCAATGGAACAGTGAAAATACTTCTAGTTGTCCATTGAACTCTCGTATTTACTATCCAACGAATATCTCCTTAAATTCATTCGTGTGGTGTGAAGTCTGAAGATCAACGGATGAATCAAGGCTCCCATATATAAAACCATAAACAATTGAATGAGCTACTGTTTTTTCTTTGAACTATTATTTTGTTAATGTGCATAGATTTTTGAAAAGCCAGTGATTGTTTCATTAGCCATTCCTTTCATCAACCCAATTTAGATCTTGTTATCGAAATCATGGCAACCAAGTTCATAGTTTTCCATGGATTAACTAGAATCAAATCCCAATTGCAGAATTTATTAGACACTTCTCTTCACTTCTATGAGATAGAGGATTTTCAAAAGAGAGTAAAGTTTGAGCAGATTCACCCCATTACCGAGAAACTCTGAGGATGTGGGTTAGTTGAAGCTACTGGTTTTTCGATTGCAGTTCAGGCCTCAAAGCTAATCTATGAGTGCATACATCATTACAACCTGGAGAAAAGGCAAATTCTACTACCTGATGACATAGTGTTAATTTTGATTGATAGGCAAATTGTGGTGAATTTCCTCTACGTGCCAGAATGGGAAGAATTATTAGACTTGACCTTTAGGGGAGTCGTTTCTAAGTTCTCTGCAAAGAAGATGATGTAGAGGAAAGAAATCATGTAGATATGGTTCCAGAAACTAGAGTGCTAAGAGTAAAGTTCCTAAAACCTTGTTTGGGACCAACCTCAAACTGGAGATTATTGATATTTTGGTTCTCCTACATAGGTTGAAAGGTGAGGTAGAAGCCTTAAATTTTGTTAGCAATATTTCTTTTTAGTGCATGTCATTTGCTCTGACACTCAATACATTGATTGGGCTCAAGAGGTAAGCAAATTTTTGTCCAATGCTCTCTGTGCAACCAAATTTTATAGTACGTTCTATATGTCTAATTTCCTCATTTATATGTTGACCTCGTTGCAACTATGGCTAGGCTTCCCAAAAATAGAGAATTTTCCTGATGATGTGAAATCTTATGAGTTTTATCCATGCTTACAATTACAAAATAATTATGCAACGTATGTGAAAGTAAATGATGCATTTACTATGAGGATTTGTAGGGAGCTACAGGGATGTCTAGAAAGGAGATTCAGTACTGAACTCATGGCCACCATTAGCCAATTTGGGAGTTATTTCATTTAATTACCATCTTTCTTTTATTTGCATCTTGCAGCTTTTGATGGATTCCCCTTGAAGCTACCAAGGGTATCCTAGTGACATGCTCGTACTGATCAAGATTGTGTGGCAAGCCATTCAAGTGAACATATTGAGTGGGAGCTTGAAGAAGAAAGGATATGAATTCCCCATGAAGGTGGGGGCTTTCAGCTGCACTCGCTCCGATTCCAAGAACATGTTGAAGGTATTTGAGATAAAGTATAAGCTAGATATGTACGAAGTCTTGAGGCCCATGTTCGACCCAAATAGGTATGCCAGGGGTGTTTTGTTGATAGGAAGTGTGATAAAACATATCACCACCATTGAAGATTACTGGGTTGACTACAAGGATGAATTTGAGAGTCAGGATTAGCCTTCGCCAGATTAACAGTTGATCAGGTGAAGGTGTAAAAAGTTAACATTGATGTAGAAGGGGTAGAAGATGATGGCCAAAATATGTATAGCTACACTAACATGACCAAGCTCAAAACCACTCCAATAAGCTCGGAGCCTTATGAAGACATCAAGGAAGACCTGGATATAATGATAGCTCAAATCTACAAGAGGATCAAAAAATAGGTCGAATGGACCTCAACTCGAAGAAGTTAGAGCAAAGGCACATCTATTCAGGCTTCCCCAAAAGTAGCAACGACTTCCTCTTCTCAAAGTGGTGCATCATGTGCAACCTTGTCTATTACTCAAGGGCCAATACAACCATTAGGTGGAGGTAATCAACCTCCCGATAAGAGCATTCCTCTTGCCAAAACTTGTCAGGACGATTCTCTACTAATAATTAGAATTGTAGCAGAAGCTGAGAAAAAGAAGGTAAGGAATTGAAAGACAGTGAGTAGCTCTCTCACCCCATAGCAGTCTGATCCCATCTATGAGTTTTGCACTACTCCTACCAAGCAACCCCCAAGTACAAGTAGTGGACCTTGGAGATGGTGAAAGCAGTGAAAGCGAGTCTACTGAGTCCGATGAAGCCACAAAGAAGACCAAAAAAATAGAGAAGGGTCCCAAAGCTTCAAAACTCTTTTTCCAGGTCTCAAAGAACCCTTTCTCTTCAACTACAAAGGCATTGAACCCGATCAAAAGAAATATGTTTAGTATAGACACACTTGGGACTGCATTTAAGGTGATTGGCATAGAATCATGGTTAGAAGATACCTTGGATAGGAAGAGGAAGAGGAAAGAAGATGGAGTTCCCAAAAAAAAGAAACTTTATCTCTAGCTATTCATTCTAGATCAGCATTGAGTAAAGTCAAGAAGCAGAAGACCCTGTCAATTCTTGGACAAGATTCTGACATAGGGCATCTAACTATTGAGATTTCTAAGCCCACTAAAGAAGGGTGGATTGAAGACATGTCTGCAAATGATTTTGCCTTGCATTTTGTGGATCTTAGAGAAGTTAGACATGACATCAAGGTGGGCTTGTGGAAGTCAAAAAATGATGTGATAAAGGGACAACTCAAAAGCCTTAAGCTAGCTAAATTCAGAATGAAAGCGGAGATTCATGAACTTAATTGCTTCATCAAGTATTTAGTCACCCCGTTGGCAAGCATCTCAGGAATGTCAACCACCAGTGATCCTACAACCACTGACATTTAGGCTATCATCTCCTAGTTCTAGGACTTGCAATCATAGAGCAAATCGACAATGTAGTACTGAGGCTCAAAATAGAGAAGGATAATATCTCAACTAATCAAACTACCCTGACAGCAAAGAAAGTCAAGAGTGAAGACTGTGTTTCCTTACTGAAGATGATTATCACATGAAGGCTAAGGAAGTTGTGGAGGCAAAGATTCTGCCTAGGGGAGATGATCCTTTATTTGAATGGCTATAGAGCATGCAATTCAAATTTGAAATTATCCTAGTTGCAAAGGAAGGATTGAAGGAAACTGAAGGTAAAGTAAAAAAGGATCAAGATAGAGACCATGAATTATTAAGAGGTCTACATAATAGATTCCCAAGCTAGTGGACAAGGAAAAGGGATAATTGGAGTTTTTTGTCATGCAAAAGAAATTCTCCAATTATCTAGATGGCTTAACAGAGAAATATTTTGACCACCAAAGTAGAGTGTCAGAGCTCCAGAAACTTGGCACGTGTATACACATGGCTATGGAAGAAATATAGGAGTGGTTGAACATCGTCAAGGATCTAGCCAGAGAGCATTCCAAGTGGCTCTTAAGATACACAAATGTTCATGTTGATAGACATGAGGAGTTGATTCCAATTATTGTTGCCGCCAAAGCCTATAGGGAAAAATTAGAAAAAGGAAAGAAGGCAAAGTGATTATTATCTCACCCTTTCACATTTCAATGCAATGATTGTAACTGACAATTGGCTCCTTGCCATTTGTCAATTTTGAGGAGATGAACCAATTTAACTCCCATTTTGTAACGGTCATCTCGGGATCCTATATGTATCTAATTGAAAGATTAATAGAAGGTTGTCTAATTTTTGGTGTGAAATACTTGATGTTGCAGAGACAAATTGATGGTATTTTGTATCGATCATTTTTTGTTCCATTTGTTTCTGTTTTATTTTTATGTTTCTCTTTTGGTATAAATTGAATCAAGGAATGAATAGATTTTTATTCCCCTATTTTGAAACAATGACCCGAAGATAATAATATTGTTATTGGAAGTTCAAGAGAGATTCTTTTATGTGTTTTTCTTTCAAGTTAGTCTTTTCCATTCCTAGAACTACAATCTTGCTGGTATTAGTTTAGTTGTAGATAGCATTCATTGCAGAATTATTTAACTTTGCGGGTTTATAAGATGTGTGAATCCACAAATTTGACTAATCCTAAAATTCAAATCCTTGCCTAAGTTAGTTCCTATTTAGGTTAATTTGGTTCACCTTTCCTATTCTCGGGTTAAGAACATACCCCATTTTAGAGTTAGGAATAAACATAATTCATTGCAAATTACAAATACAAAAGGGAGTTGTACCTAAGAATTCAGAGGGAGCTTAGTCACTTAGTAAAAACTTTCCAACTATTGTAATAAGTTGTTGTTCACAAATATTGGGCATCCAAAGAGTAAAAGGAAAGTACAATCTGTTACCAACAATGAGTTTTGGCATTGCACTATTTTAGTATATGGACCTATATGGCCTACTTATGACATGGATGTGTATCCTTAGCTTGATTGGTTCATGATTTGGAGGATAGTAAGACATTTTTTCTTTATTGATAGAGGTTCCTTTTATTGTTCTTGATGAGTAATTGAAAGTTGGTGATTTATCCAAAGTTAGAGATTTTGTGGACATTGATGTGGCATTTCATGGTAATTTTTTAGTTTGTAGATCATGTTCTATTTTTGTTACTAGATCAGATTGATTGGTGTGATTGAATTTGGTGATTTTTCTATTGGAGAGTTATTGTTCTTTATGTTCTTAGTCGACTTGATTGTGTAATGTGTTACAAAGGATCAAGGTGTGATTAATGGTGGTGTAACATGTTCGAGATTAAATTTTTGGATGATTGATATGTCTTAGTTGACGTACATTGAATCACATTGAATATTGTACCATATATGATTATATTTTTGTAATTGAGGTGGTGGGAGTTTAGCCAACCTTTCTTATTCTTTAAGGGTTGATGAATTGTATAAATGTAACTATATCCTTTTTTGGAATATATATAGTCGTGTATGTGGGTATGTGTGAATGTGTATGAGAAGAGGAATCTATAATTGAGATAGAGATTTGATGTAATGTATATATACTTCAGTGGAACTAATCCTACCATACTAAAGATGCTATTATCTAGTTCATGATATGTTGATTGTTATCCAATGTCGATTATAGTCCATGTAATTGTTGTAAGAAAATGAGTCATCCTCTAGGTTGTATCCTTTATTGTATTTGAGCAATGATCTCTAGGTAGTGTTCCTAAATACATATGCATTCCATTGTAATATTCATAATAGGGTATAGTACTTTTACCAAAGTACATCATGTGGGTTTCATCCCCATTGTGATTTTTACCCTAACAGGTTTTTTTAGCAAAAACTTATTGGTTCTATGTGTCATTGATGTGTTTTGAATCTATTCTTTAATTTTCAATATTTAAATTTGTGGATTAAGGTTAAAGATTGTTAATTTTTTAAAGAAATGGACACAACTGGTTCACCCCCCCCCACTTCCCCCAACCCACACACACTACCCTCTCACTTGTGTGCATTGCCTTATTTCTATCAAGTAGTATTGAACCTTGATTGCTACATGAATTGTTAACTATTAATGTGTATTATCTAATTTGTAGATACCCCTATTAACTAGCCTATCTTCACCTTGTAATTATTGTACTCAAATTTTAAAGTGTCTTTACAGCTATACTTTATCTTCTATAACCTTAGCTCCATTAATGTGTGTCTTTGATGGATACTCTTCCCTCTCTTATCATCGTTATCCTTGATGTCCCTTATCAAGTGATGATTGATAGGGCTTTTAGGTTCTTTACTCAAAAACATGATGGACTCCTAGTTTCAACTCCTTGTCCTAATGACACCGAAAGGCTTCAAATGAACCAAAGGTTCCAGATGCTTTAGGATGTTTTTTCCAAATTCTTTTGAAGTGATTCAATATATTTTAGACCCTACCCCTTGGTTTTAATATCAAACTCTAACTTTCACATATTAGGCCTAGTAGCCCCTAGTTGGACCTCTTAAAGTTGTTTTTGGTCATTTTCTCATAATTTGTCCAAAAAACTTGACAAAAATAAATAAATTTAGACACCTTTTTAGATTACTACAACATGTTGAAAAATTAGATATTATTGTTTTGGACCGCAACCCTGTTGTTCCACTATAGGTCTTATTTAATTAAGCCCCAAAACACCCACTTTTACAAATGAGCTACTTCAAATACTTATCCCCAGTATATGAAAGTTTGTATAGTATATGAAAGTTTGTATATTATCCCAAATCAAATATTATACAATAAATTTCAACCCAAAACATCAATTTTTGTGAAGAGCCTAAAACCCTCACTAAAATATTGTACAAAAAGGGTTTTGAAATACAACATCTTAACAATGCTTCCAAACTCAAATGAAGGTTCCTATGCCTTTTACTTGATCACATGAGACCTCTCTAATCATTAAAACATGGTCTTGTTCAATAATATCCTCTACGGCTATAGGCTTGCCACCAAAATCATAACCTTTCCTTCACCAAACTTATGGGATATCCCTGAAACTTTCAATATTATTGCTTAAATTATGTTATAACATTATAATACAAGTTATAATGAGTCAATTTCCTAAGAATCGGATGACCATTCTAGAAATGGACCAAGTTATTAAGATCTCAATCAAAACTAAGTTTTAAAAAAAAACTCAAAACCCCAAGGCCCTATCAGTAAAAACTATGAAATTAGGCTTAAATTGATCAAATGAACATATAAATGCTTACAAAACCTGTGTGTTAAAATGACCAAATCAATAAACCATGTGAATCAATCAAAACTATGAACAAGAACTATGAAATCAGGCTTAAATTGATCAAATGAACATATAAATACTTACAAAACCTATGTCTTAAAATTATCAAATCAATCAACCATGTGAATCAATCAAAATAATCAATTATTTTCAAGAAAAGTATGATTCTATTGTTTATTTCTTGGTGTTAGAATCTGAAAAGATTAATAACCCAAAAAACTAGTGCAAAGAGTAAATATCTAAACTGTGAATACAAATGATACAAAATCAAAATAGCAACACAGAGTTAGTCTCCAAGAGAGTAATGCAAATGCTAGAAGCAAAATAGCATTAAGAGGATGCAAAAATAAGAGATACAAATACAAGCCAGGTAGCATGCTTATATAGGCTAGGAAGAGGGAGGAGGTGGCAACACCAACTAATGAGGAGCAACCATCTATCGGACTAAAGATAACAAAGTATCTTCCCAAGATAGCTAATGGATGCTCACATGTAGGAAGGTGACACCTCACAACCATTCACCTAATAAGACATGCTTTATTAACCTAAGCGAGATTATTAAAAGTGTAGGAAAAACCTAGCAAAATAGGAAAAATAAAAAACTACACTAACACCCCCCCCCATAAGCGAAGCTTAGGTGGATGCTAACCTAGCAAAGCTATGAAAGCAGGAAAATGGGTCCCGGCAACAAGGCTTGATCAGGTACCCAATACAAGAAAAAGAACTAGATGAAGGAAACTAAGCCTCCAATGTAGGAAATGTCCCAAAGAGAGGAACAAAAAAGAGCATGAAGCATCTCCAAAGCATGAAGCTGCAAACACTGTCAGAAGAAACTGCTGGAACCCCCACTGAAATAGTGCATGACCAGGTAGAGAAGACAAAGTCTGAAGAGCTGGTCAATCAAAGAGGTGACCTCCAAAGGTAGGAATGAATGAGTGTCTATATAGTAGATGAACCATCTCACTGAAATGCATAGGTTCCTAGCCACTGCATCCGCCTAGTACATAGGTACAAAAACTAAATATGTAGATCACTCAACTAAACCAAGGAAGCAATAGAGCCAACAGGTAAACCCCCCCATAATGTTGAACAGGGAGAGGGGTGACAGGAACACTGAAATGCAATGCCAAAAACATCTGCAAGAAGAAGAATCGGGAACACCAACAGTGCAATAGAAGTACAAGCACAGGATAAAGGGCGATGTCACCAACACACTGCATGGGCTAATGTCGTGGAAGAAAAATTCACTTGACAAAGGTGGATGAGCACAAAATGGCAAAACATCATGACCCCCCATGGCACTTTATAACTGAGTGTGAGTACAAACAAACACAAGGTGTACAAGATCCCAGATATGCAAAAGCAAGCACTTTATCTCAGTGTGTTTACAGAAAAAGGAATGCAACAGAATAGAAGCATACAATGCTCAGAAGTTAGAAAGAAGAGTGAGCCAAAAGAACAGAAGAAGAGATTCCAGGACCTGTATAATCCAAGTAATCCGCCAAAGTGCGAAAGTGCAAAACTCGAAGGAGAAAGAACCTGGATTAGAATTTGGATAAAAGACCTCTACAACTGAATAACTCATAGAACCATCTTTCCAACGATATCTGGTGAGCCCAGAAAAGAGTTCGAATGAGCGAGATATGGCTCTCAAAAGGTAAAATAGAACATCTAACTTTGACTGACAAAATAGGCAACCAGACTGTAGCGAAAATCAAAAAAACTTTTACCATCATCTCTGTCTCAGAACCAGCTTTTCGACGCATTTTTCGGATCGAAAAAATACATCTGTATGCTCAAGTTATGGAAGAAAAATTGACAGGGCCTCCTCATGAAGAGCATATGCTAAAAGTGAAACTTGGGCACAATAATCAAGGAAAAAAATAGCACCACTACGATCTACTCAAAAAATCATACACTTTCAAAAAAAGAATCGCCTCGATACGAGGTCGTATGAGAAAGTTATGATCCTTCGAAGTTTCCAAAACGAGAATTGTGCACAGTCACGGCTGAGAATCTGCAATTGCTGAAGAATTCATGCATGAAAATCAAAAAACAACTCCACTAATGGATAGAGCACAAAAAAATAGCCAAGTTCATAACAAGAATCATCAAAATCGAAGTCCGTATGAGCAAGAATGAGACATTTGAAAACTGCGTTCAAATCTGCGACTACCAATGGAGAGGGGTATGGCTATAGCTTTGCATGCTCAATTTTGCAAAATATACAGCTTGCATGCAAAATCTAAAAAATACTCAGATGGTTTTTCGAGGCTGCGAACAAAACCCAGAAAGCGTTTTTCTTGCTGATGTACAGAAGATGTTGATGTAGTGTAAATTAGATGCCTTTAACAGTAAAAAATGGATCCAAAAATTAAAAAATGACCCCAGCAACCAGAATATGACATGCAAATGTTGGATCAGCTTCCTAAGTCCATCAATGGCATGCTGGAACCTGCAAACTGATTGAAAACTCCAAATATGCAAGTTGGTTGTCAGATTTGAGATTGAAACCCTAGAGAAAAACTATTTTTGTCAAAACTTTTCTGATTCTCAAGATCATCCAAAGATGCAAGAGAAGAGCATACTTCATTTTTCAAAAAAACTACAATAAAGTTTATTAGCCCCCCTCGAATCTCTCAAATAAGGAAACTAAAATCTACTCTTGCACATAGAAAAGCTTTGATACCATGTTAGAATCTGAAAAGATTAATAACCCAGAAAACTAGTGCAAAGAGTAAATATCTAAACTATGAATACAAATGATACAAAATCAAAATAGCAACACAGAGTTAGTCTCCAAGAGAGTAATGCAAATGCTAGAAGCAAAATAGCATTAAGAGGATGCAAAAATAAGAGATACAAATACAAGCCAAGTAGCATGCTTATATAGGCTAGGAAGAGGGAGGAGGTGGCAACACCAACCAATGAGGAGCAACCATCTATCGCACTAAAGATAGCGAAGTATCTTCCCAAGATAGCTAATGGATGCTCACATGTAGGAAGATGACACCTCACAACCATTCACCTAATAAGACATGCTTTATTAACCTAAGCGAGCTTATTAAAAGTGTAGGAAAAACCTAGCAAAATAGGAAAAATAAAAAACTACACTAACACTTGGCTCCTACCATACAATCATTTCCCTTTTTTTATCCTAAGTAATTCCAATGCCTTAATAAAGCTTATATAAGTGTCTTTCAATGTTCACAACTTATTCAAATTGGTTGGATTTTATTAGAATCCAAACAAAACAAAAATCCACCTATTTCTAAGTGATCATTACAATTCAAATTTTGGATTTGTAACTTACATTTTATTGAACTTTCCTAACTTCTAACCCCTAAAACCTTATTATTTGGATCCATTTAGCATTATTAAATTATTATTGACTCTCTAAAACCTATTTAAACTCATTAGGGTGCCATTGACCCCTTTTTACAAAGATTTGGTCCCAGGGTCCTTTTCAAGACCTTTAAGACAATTTACCATTACATCATTATTTTGCCTTCATCTGCCATGATTGGTTTTAACAAGTCCCAATTAAATTTATTTTCCCATACTCTCCTCCATATGCCTTCAATGCCTTCATGGTCCCAGTTTCTTTCTTGGGTACTTTTGCACTATACTCCCCACCAATGAAGAAATTTTTGCCCCAAGAGTCACCTATCTTGCTCCAACTTGCTTGTTTCTTCATGGATGATACTGAACTCTATTTATTCATAGGAAGCATGCAATCTTGAAGTATAAATTTGTGTTTTTATCACTTGCATCAAATTTGTCACAAGAATTAGGAAAAAAATCAACATCATGTAGCACTTTCTCAAGATTGTACCCTTCCATTTTCTCACTACTTCTTTGTCCATTGTTATCTTCATTCTTCCACCATAACCTATAAACATTATCACCAACCTCTTGCTAATAATAGGGAAACTAATTATTCCCACTTGCACATATTTTGCCCCAAATCTGTGATCTTTTAGGATTGTAACCAACCTCATGTTTTAATTTCCTCTGACCTATGTCATTTAATTTACACACCTACAATCTCTCACCAAAACACATCACAATGTTCTCCCACTCTTCAAAAGTTTGAGATTTCATTTTATACTTCACATTCCACTTGTGTACTAGGTATGTATTAGTAAAACCATCATGAATAGCTCTCTGTATGTGTTACCAAGGCCTACCCAAAATAAAATTCCCACAAGACATATGCGTCATATCACACAAAACATTCTCTTGATATGCACCAATGCAGATATCAATAATAACTTGTTCCTTTACCAGCATATTTTGATCCTTGCTAACCTATGTAGCATGATATGGTTTAGGATGAGAAATTTTTTTTAACTGTAACTTATTTACTGCTTCATATGACACCAATTTATCATGTGCACCTAAATCAACGATTAACTTACATATCTTTCTTTGAATTTTGCAACCAGATCTAAAACTAAAAACATTAGAATTGTGTACCTAATATGATGGTCTTTTCCTAACCATGAGCACTTCTCCTAATTAAATTTCCAAATACACTTATTTTTTCTCTTCTTCCTGAACCAAATTCACTATCTTCTTAGTCTTTGATCCCTTGTATTGTTACTTACATCTAGGACACTTGAAAGAAGGATGTCTTGTCTCATTGCAATGATAGCATCTATCTGAAAAAATACCTCTACCTTGACCAAATCTACCTCCTCGATATGTGTATTCTCCTCTTGTCTCTAATGTAGATCCTTTATCTTTTTCTTCTCATGCTTATGTACCTTGAATTTTTCTTCCACCTCTACCTCTAAGTGATTCTCCACTCTTTCATTATTCCTCTCTTGCTTCTTCTTCGACTTCTCTTCAACCCTTATAACCAATTGAAAATGTTCACCCAATGTGTGTAGTAAATTCAAACCTATCTCATCTTGTAGACTAAATCTAAGGCCATTGATTTACCTTACCACTTTCTCATCTTCATCCTCTACTCTATTGATGTAGGAGCATCCTGGGTTTTTCAATGTAAATCTTGCATCACCCAAAAATATTTCCATTTATATCTTTTCAATAAATGTTATTTCAATGTAGAATTGCTATTTGTAGAGGCTTTCTATTTTTAGTAAGTTGGTCTAATGAGCTCAAAATATTCTAATTTCATGGGTGGAGGTTCATCTTAGATGTATCAAATTTACAAATGAGTTCCATAGCCATATCATATGTATTGGTGAAGTTATTGCATATTTTAGGTATGCATTTTTTATATATATAAAAACTTTAGGCTCACTTTTGAAGGCCTAAATGGCTCTAAAATGAGGTCAAGCCTTGACCTATGGACGCTTATGCAATTAGACATAGAACATGAGTTGTTATTTTTGACAATGGGTTATAATAGTCAATTGATTCAACGATTTGTAATTTATGGTCTCCAGAAGTTGGGCCATCTGAATATGTAATTTGTAAATTGTCTTGAGATTATTATATGTAATCAAGTGTAATAAAATAATATAATTTGAGGTTGATCAACCTCAAAAGTTAGGGATAAGTATCTAGAACCTTTCTAAGTTGTGGAAAATGTCTATATAAGGAAGGGTCATAGGTTGTTAGGGGTGTTTTTGGGTGGTGGTTTGTAGCTTTGTCTTGGTGAATATTATAAGGAAGGCATCAATTTGGGTTTTCATATTATATGTCTAAATTCTGTAATTCTATACATTGTGGAGATAATAAGGAGCCCATATTTTGTCCTCACAATTTATTATTATTTATGCTATGTGTTTTGGGTATTAAGGGGAGCATCCTTCACCAAGTGGTATCAAAGCAAGAGTTCCTGAGCATGTAGATAGATCTTTGAATGTGAGGTAGTTTGTACTTGGACCTTGGGTTAGGTGAAGTTTTCTTAAGATTAAATGAGTATGGAGAAGGGAAAGAAGAAGATGACTTTTGTGAATGGATGGATTCTTAGGATTCCTATACTTGAGAAAATTAGAGCAAGACAACAAGAAGCAATACGAGTTGCATTACTAGATTTACAAAAGCAAGTGAATGGAATAGAAGCATAATTCTACAAAGAAGAGTGATTCATTAGAAAAAAGATGCTAAAAATTGTTTAGATGTAGAAAATAAAGGTGTAGTGGAGTATCACACATGTGTTACAAAAGAAGATGAAGAGCGTGAAGATGAAAATATTTTCAAACTTGAAGTTGAAAAAGATGAAAAAGAAGAAGAAGAGCATGAAGATGACAAGATTTGTGAACCTGAAGTTGGCGAAGATGATTTGAAGACTGCAGTAGCAGAGGAAGAGTACAATGCCTTAGTTGGAGGTCAAGCAATTACATTCCATGTTGAAGACATAAAAGAAGCAAACAAAGATGAATGTGTGGAAGAGGTAAATTCTTATGAATTGTGGGATGCTAAATTTGAAAGATAATGACGATGATTTATATGAGGATTTTTTTGGTGATGTGTTGTATGCAAAAGAAGATTTGTGTGGTGTTGTAGAATTTACTATATGTGCACTAGATCCTACAATTTTGGAGGAGAATGAGAGTTACACTTGAACAAAGTTAATTGCAAAGGAGTATTGTCAAAAGTAGATACTTCTTCCACCTAGGTGTTGGAAGATATATATATTAGCAGTGGATAGTTGTTCCAACTAGTTGTTGGAAGAGAAGGAAGAAATATCAACAATGACTACATTTTGTGAATCCATATTTACAAAACAAATCCTACCTAGGGTGTCAGGTGCAGAAGCATCTTGCATCACAAAATAATAGGGGACATGATAAAAATAAAAATAAAAATAAAAAAGATAAAAATTGGAGTAGAGAGACAGTGACGAAAAATGGAAGGAAAAAAATAAAAAATGGAAAAAGGAATTTTTCATTTACCAAGGTACATAAGTGGAATAAAAGAAAAAAATATAAATAGTTATCATTTCATTTATTGAGATGCGTAGGAGGCATTTTACAAGTTTATGGAAAGTTCCTTAAACCATACATTTAATATTTGTTGTAGCCCACAAAGGCAATATAATTTTTGAATTGGACCACATGGTGGTGTTTAGTTGTAATTGGGCGGCAATTTAATGTTTGTTGTAAGGTAGTTGTGTTTGTAATATCTTGGGTGGTAAGTGCCTATA
The DNA here is from genome assembly GCA_028749045.1 of Cupressus sempervirens. Classification (NCBI taxonomy): domain Eukaryota; kingdom Viridiplantae; phylum Streptophyta; class Pinopsida; order Cupressales; family Cupressaceae; genus Cupressus; species Cupressus sempervirens. Next base: position 401,085,410 of record CM053783.1, on the reverse strand, counting down.
CAAGCAAGGCATATGAGCATTTGTAATCAAGCTCTTCAAGTGTAACCTTTTGCGATGAAATGTCTTTAATTGTAAGTTCTTCTTTGTGGAAGCTCTCTTGGTGAAATCTCTTAGTGTTGAAGTTCTTGGTGTGCAAGCTAGTTTGAATCTCTTAGTTTTTAAGCTATCAAATTGGAAGCTCTCTCATATCATAATAAGTTGGAGTTCTCCCATATTGGGGAATTTTTTAGTAATTTCAAGTATAAACATATGATTTGTAAAGCATTTTGTCTTCTCTTTGTATCCATATTGTTATGGTTTTTGTATTGAGTTGGTAAGGGTGTTGTGGGGAGTTATTTTGATCCAAGAAGATAGACTTGTTGCTTATTTCAATGAGAAGTTGAATGATGCTAAAAGGAAATATTTTGTGTATGATCATTATGTTATATTTTAGGCATTGATGAGGTGGAGACACATTCTTCTTCCTAAGGAGCTTGTTCTATAGATTGATCATCAAGCTTTGCAATATTTGAGTAGTCATGAAATATTGAACCAGAGACATTTTAAGTGGGTTGAGTTTTTCTAGAGTTACACATTTATTCTGAAACATGGGAGTGGAAAGTCTAATAGGGTTGAAAATGCTCCTAGAAAGAGACAACTTTGGCTAATAGAGATGCAGATTAAAGTGTTTGGGTTTAGGGCACTCACGAATTTATATCTAGAGGATCCTAATTTTGGTAAAGCTTGGAAAGCTTGCACATAATCTATTACACTTGACAATACAAAGTGGTTATTTTTCATAATCCAGGATGGTGTGCTATTAAAAAGAAGTCAGTTGTGCATTGTAAGAAGCTCTATGAGAGAGAATCTCATCAAGGAGAAGCATTGTTGAGGATTGGTTGGATATTTTGGTAGAGATAAGACTATTTCTTTGCTTAATGAGAATTATTATTGGCCACAAAGATATAAAGAAATTTTTATAGAGTTGCAGAGTATGTCAAATGGCCATACTCATTTTCTTTTAAGGAAAACTTCACCCAACCCAAGGTCCTAGTGCAAACTCCTTCATGTTCGATGATTTGTCTACACACTCAAGAACTCCTACTCTAATACCAATGACAAAGAACACTCCGGTATTACTGACAAAGGGAACTCTAATACCATGGATACTCAAATTATGGAATTTATTTTTGTATGTCATAACATCCATGTCTAGTTGCTTCAAGTTTTTCCTCATCCTTTTGGTTTGAAATGTAAAGTCATGTGGTAGAAATTGCTCCTTCACCATGGATCTCATTCTTTATTAACTTGTGATATTGTTAACAACTCTTTCCAACCTTTTATTTTGTATACTTGTTCGCCAAGTAAGTTTTGTCCTTATCAATCTTAATTAAACCAACTTTCTCTTCTTCTCTTCATCCACATCTTCCAACTAAAAGTGGTTTTCAAGTGCTTCAATCCAACCAAGCACTTCCTCATTGTCCATTCTACCATGGTAGATAGATAGATCTATGTTTACACTTCCTCCTACACCTTGTACTTCTTTTACCAATATGAAAAATCTCCTCTCTTCCACATCATCATCATGTTGTATATTTTTTCCAGGCTGCTCTTGGCTCTCTTCTTCATGTACCTCTTCTTCATTATTTTGATTGTCTTCTACCCTTGGTGCTTCACTTTCTTTCTCCAATATTTCTATCCTAGAAAGTAATTTAAATCTCTCCATCCTATCATGTCTATCCTCTCTTTCCCATGATGCCTCCAACTCCCTCCTTTCTTTTCTTTCTCTTTCCAAAGTTTCTTCCAACTCTTCTATCCTTCTTACCATTTAACTTTTGGGCACCATCTCCTTAACTTATCTTACTTAAGGACCTACTAATAGGATCTAATAATAATATAATGAGAAGTGATATGTATTTTAGGTTTTTTACTCAAAAATATGATGGACTTCTAGATTTGACTCCTTGTCCTAATGGTGCCAAAAGGCTTCAAATGAACCAAATCTTGAAACATACTCAACCAAATGTTCCAAATGCTTTAGGATGTTTTTCTAACTTATTTTGAAGTGATTCAATATTTTTATAACCTTACCCCTTGGTTTTAATAGAAAACTTAAATTTTCACCTATTAGGCCTAATAGCCCACAATTAGCCCTCCAAAAGTTGTTTTTGGTCATTTTCTCAAAAAAATTCAAAACAACTTTAAATTTTTTATTTTTTAAAACACCCTTTCCATAGTACTACAACATACAAAAAAACAAATACTATTTATTTGGACCATACCCCTATTGTTCCACTATAGGCTTTTTTTGAAGCCTTAAAACACCCACTTCTACAAAGGAACTACTCCAAATACTTATACCCAATCTATAATTTTTTTTTATAATATTGTATAGTATCCCAAATTAAAGTATTCCATAATAAATTTTAACCCATAATATCAATCTGTGTGAAGGCCCTAAACTCCTCACCAAAATGCCACAAAAATAAGGATTTTTCAATACAACATCTTACCAATTCTTAAAAACCAAATTAAGGTTCCTAAACCAATTTATTGATCACATGAAACCTCTCCAGTCATTAAAACATGGTCTTGTTCAAGCGGATCGTCTACAACTATAGGCTATCTACCATAATCATGCCCTTTCCTTCACCAAACTTATGGGATATCCCTACAACCTTCAGGGTTCTTGCATATATTATGTTATAAAATTATAATACATTTTATAATGAGTCCATTTACTAATAATTGGATGTCCATTCAATAAATGGACCAAGTTAGTATGATTTCAATCAAAACTATGTTAAAAAAACTTAAAACCCCAAGTTCCTGTCAGCACAAACTGTGAGATCGGTCTTAAACTGATCAAATGAACATACAAATAATTACAAAACCTATATATTTAAATTATTAAATAATTAAACCATATGAATCAATCAAAACAATCGAGCATCTGCAAGAAAAAAGTGATTTTATTGTTTATTTCTTGTTTCCAACCGTACAATCATGAGCCTTTTTTATCCTTTATCATTCCAAAAACATGATAAGGCCTATATAAGTATCTTTAAACATCAAAAACTGATTTAAATTGGCTGGAGGTTATTAGAATCAAAACAAAAACAAAATTAAACCTATTTCTAAGTGACTGTTACAATTCAAATTTTTGAAATTGTAACTTACATTTTATTGAGCTTTCCTAACTTCTAACCCCTCAAACCTTATTATTTGGATTAATTTAGGATTATTACATCATTATTGACTCTTTAAAACCTATTTAAACTCCTTATGGTTCTATTGATCCCTTTTTACAAAGATTTGGTCCTAGGGCCCTTATTAAGACCCCTGGGACAATTTACCATTACATCATTATTTTTTCCTTCATATGCGATGATTGGTTTTAAAATTTTAAAATTTAATTGGTTTTATCCATACTCTCTTCCATATTCCTTCATGGTCTCAATTGCTTGCTTGGGTGCTCCTACACCATCAAGGTTGCCTTCTTTGAATTTTCCATCACTGTCATTTTTTTCTCTTCTCCATAAAAGAACTTTTGAATAATAACAATATTTTTTTCCTTATAGGCTTGCTCTATTTCATATATTGTCCTTCTCTTTCAAATATTTCTTTTGTATGCTTGAGCTTTTTCATAAATGGTAATTGTAGGTTTCTCTTTTCAACTGATAAACAAACTTATCTTCAAACTATTATGTCGTTTTTATTTTTTGCATACATTTTCATTAATTTAATAGTGCAACTAGGACTAGGGTCTTCTCTTGATCATGATCATGGTGAAAAACTCAAGATATCACTTATAAATGTGTAATATCTATGTACCTATAGACTATATATTTTCTCATTCTTTGCAACCTCTTATTCCTTTGTTGATTGTCATTGCAAACTAATAAACCATGTGTTCTATATCGTATGACCCTTATGGTAAGGTCCAATACTGTCATTTTTTCTTTTTAGACCAACAAAATTTCAAATGGCAATGATTTGACTTAGAGCCACACGATATTATCTTCCTTAATTCATGTTGTTCCTTTTTGTATGGGTGTTTAAAATAATGTGTAGAATCTCTTGTTCCTTGGAAAATGCTTCCTTGACTAGCTTCCTAGATTCAAATTTTGAAGGAAATGCTTTTCATTTGTTACTTTTGGCAAGGGTTGTGCTCTACACAATTTTATGTTCCTTGGCATCATCATCTTGTGTGATTATGCATTCATTTGGCAGTGTCACTTTAAATTTCATTTTATGTTCACTTACCTTTAATCATAAAAGTACCTCTTTGTTTAGAGGAGAATAGATGAAGCTAATGAATTGAATAATATAAACTATGGGTGATGAATTCATTAACTAACCATTTCCACACTAGCATTAATACAAGAGAAAGAGGGGAATCTAAACATAATACTCAATATAACTCAAGTTAGATTAGAAATACCCAAAGCGATAAAGGGATGTTACATCTAAACTCAAATTATATCAAGGACGTATGCAAGAAAGTCCTATTTTATGCAATATAATATTTAATTAAATATGTGTAAATGTAAATGTGTAGTTGAGCTAATTAATTTAATGAGAAGTGTAAGATAGATCTAAGTGCTAAATGTATGCAATCAACCCAATTAAGATAGGACAATAGGTATAGAATAAAAACTAAAATAATGATAAGCTACTCACCTTGAAATTTGTAGAGGAAAGTGTCTTTTTTCTCTTAAAGTCATGGATCTACACTTGTGAGGGAACTTCTACCTGTGGATTCACAATAACAATAGAAAACCCAAAAAATGAGGGCCTTGTGAAGACATCAACTTGGTGATAATGTATTTGAACACTTTATGAAGAAGTCATTATGTTCCCAGGCCAAAATAAACTTCTTCGAAAATATTTTTGTCAATAATTTGCATATTTGTGGTCACAATTCGCCTATCTTTCTCCTACACATAGTAAAACTAAATTTTGTTTTGGTTGGATGAGGGATTTCCTTAATAAAGCCCTAGATTGAGGAAGCAATCTTAAAATTTAAATATGTAAAGGAAAGAGAGCCATATGTAATTATTCACCTTTTTTGTAGAAACCCTTGTCAATAAAGATTTGCAATTCTTATATGTTATAGATGTTGAATTTGTAATGGTGTAGGAAATCTCCACAAATACAATGGATCTACCAAAACCACATCATGTAGACATAAATTTAAATGTGCATCCACGAAGAATATGATGAATGCCTCAATGTAGATCTCATCCTTTCATGGTCAACAAAATGCTAGATCTTGAAGAGAAAAAGGTCACAAAGGATTCTTGAATATTTGAATGCCTTGAATGCTTGAATGTTCAAAATTTCTTATATGAATTGATAAAATGTAGGTGATCATGGATACCTAGTTAATATGAAAATGAAGTTCTTAGGATCCCTTTTACACTAGTTTCAAGCATTAAAATAAAGCAAGCCAACAGGGTCGCACAATTTTACAATTTACATCCCCAAGACAAAACTGGCACTAGGATTAATAAACCCCCAAGGAACGGGTTCACCTAGGTTGGCCTATTATGGAATAGGTAAACCTAAGACTACCTATTCCAAAAGAGGTCAACCTAGGTTGACCTATTCCAAGGTTGGCCAACAAGTATCCATCCCTAAGGTCTCAAAAACTACGTTGGTGAATGTGAGAGATATGGGATTGAATATGAGAAAGAGATGATTGAGAATGAATCCATTCATGCTCCATAAGGTCACCAAAGGATGGAAGTTAAAATTTATTAAATTATGAGTGCTTCTATTTTAAGAGAGTACATTCAACCCCCAATTTAGTGGGAGACAAAGAAATCGTCAAGACCCCAATAGACTTGACTCTTCATCATTTCTAGAACCACATTAAGAGATATGTCACTAACAAGATAAAAGTCTAGCCAACTTGACCAATAAGTTTTGTTTTCCTTATTGTGAACTACATGAAAAATAAAGGTCCACAACAATAAAACATGGCATTGAATGGTCTAGCAAGTGTGTGTGGCATGCTAGTCAACCCATCAAACATGAATTGAATGTTCTAGAAAGTTTGTGTGGTATGTTAGTTGATTCATTGAAACAATTCATCCTCAAGGGAACTCTATTGTTTAATCTCTAACTATTGTTGTCTATTAGTGTCAAACACTTAGTCATATGCTAGGTAGAGTCAGATGGTCATGACTATGACCGAGCTACTCTATATAGGATGACTAATGAGATAAACTTGTATATAATGAGATCTATAAGAGCCAAGTAAGTCTTTGCTCTTTGATTTTTTCAATGTAAGACGAGTCTAATGTTTATCGAGTCATTTGAGCATATTGTTGCCAAGTTACATAGAGGTATCGAGCATAGTGGAGACTGAGTGTCAGCAACATATACAGTAAATGTCTAGTGTTAGAGATAGAAAGCACTAAGCAATGCAAAATTAACATTCAAGTCAGGAATGACACAAACTTTGAGGTAAATGATTTTAGGTTGACATAAACAAGATATTTAATACTTGTAAACTTTTTTATAGAGATCATTACACATTTTATGACATGGATCATATATCCCTATGTTCTGTGATGAACAAATTAGATGGAGAGGCAAAACAAGGAAGCATCTAGAAAACTCTTTATGAAATCTTTAAATAGAACTTATCTAGACCTATTTTGTTATGGGAGAAAGGAAATATAGATGAGAAGGAGTGAACATGATGCAAGGAAGGATAGGGAAAACTAGGGCCAATGGCACACCCATCTCTTTGAACCACCCTACAAGAGTTAATCCAACAAAAGAAAACACAAAGAACAACAACCAAAGGTGGAAGAAGAGTAAAATACTTTCATTGATTCTTAAAATATTCAACAGACATTCCTGGCTATAAGGCCTTCTATGTTATGGACAAATAAAAAATACATTCATACATAAAGATCAACAACAAATTCGCACTTTCCAATTCTGCTCTGCAATCCTCTTCTAAAACTCTCTAAAAATTGCCTAGCTCCTAGCCTAAACACACTATTTATACTAGCCAAAATGGCTTACAAATAATTCTAGAACATGGAGAATCCACAAGTCAGCTCTTAGCAAATATTAAATGAAAATAAACCTAACATTAAATATACAAGTTGGTCTGCATCAGCAATTAGCTGTCCAAAAATTGACATTTGAGAAAAATCATGATATCTCCTAGCTTCGATTGAGTTAGAACTCGTTCTTTGAATTGTGGGTATATATCTAGGTCATCTAAAACCTCTTAAGTTTTCAAAGTCTGATTCATCAAGGAAAAGTGTGCATCCACCTTGAAAGTCAAGCATAGGAAACTATCATGTAGAACTATCATAAATATATGTTCCAGGAGAATCATCATAACTCCCAACCTATAAGGAGTTAGAGCTTGCACCTTGGATCATAGATAGTACTCTAGGCCCTATTAAATCCTTGAACTACATAGCACTTCATCAATAATGGAGAATTAGTTACATGGTCTACAACAGACATCCAAAAACTAGAAAATGCAATTTCAACAGAACCTAGTTTCAACAACAAAATAAAAATTGAAAACATGTAGGATAGAAGTGTAACCCAGGATGCTTCTACATTAGAACAAGATATTCATACAATTTAAGTGTGAGTGTGTGAACATTAATGCAGAAGAGGCAAAAGAGATCTTTTATTCCAGAACAAAGAAAGTGACCTAGTCAAAGTAGTTAAGGGAAGAAAAGCTATATCAAACCAGATTGGAAAGAGGAGATCCAAGAACAACTTATCAAAGTAGACTAAGGATTAGGTAGTGAATCAGTGTTAACATAGGATAAATCTCTTAACATAGTGGTCTTTATATATCTTTGTAAATATCCTAACAAAGTCCTTACTTCATTGTAAACGTGAAATCCTCTAACAGTCTCAAAATCTTTTAATAGGGCAGACCTCTCATAGGGTAGATCATTGGATATGGTCAAATATTTTGACCCTAACAGGTTATCTTTATTACTATAGTAGTGACAATTTGTGGGTTCCATCCCCACCCTAGTTTTACCTTCACCTTGAAGCGTCTCTGGGTAACCAAAATCTTTGTGTTATATGATTATTTTTTGTACATGTGATTGATAGATTAGATCTATATGTTATTACAATTTGATTTTATAACTTATGCATGCATAAGAAATTATACATGAGATGGAAAATGTGGAGAATGCATTATTATTGGGAAAAAGTTAAAGTATTACAAAGCCAAATTTACCACCTCCCCGCTCTGAGTATCTTGGTTTCCAATTTAAACTTCCAACAATTGGTATCAGAGTTGAGTTCTCTTAAAGGAGTTTAATAGCTTGGAGTTACATCTTGGATATGGAGGCTTTTAAATTAGACAAGGTTATTGACAAATAGGTGATTGAAAACTAGCTCATATTGTAGCAACTTGAGACAGCCAGACAAGAACTGACAAAATCCCTAAAAAGGAGAAAGAAATTGGCCATTCAGGATAAACAACTTCAATATGAAGAAGTTGAAAGTAAAGGACTACTTGAAATAGTAAATTCAAATGACACAACATCTACATAACTACTAGGTAAGAACCTAATCTTGTAGGAAGAAGTTCAAGGACTAAAAATGGAACATGAGATTCAATCAATAAGGCTATGTGAAGTAACTAAGAAAAAGAAAAAAGTCAAGGAAGAAAAGGTTGTTGCTAAGGAAGACAAAAGACTAATGGCAATTAGACTTGAAGAAATTATATATGATGTACAAAAGCTTACCAACACTAACTTGACATCATGAATCAACTGATGCTTGCAAATCAGAGTTGAATAGGAAAGATGTTGAAATAGAAAATATGATAACACAGAAGGACTTACTGAAGAACAAACCAAAAACTGAAAAGAACTTGTGGAGACAGTCAACAAGACAAATGAAGTAATGAAATACTTTGAAGAACTTATGAGGTCATCTGGAAACACTATTGGTTTAGGACATTCATCTACCAAGCAAGGAGAATCAGCCAAGAGTGGAGAACTAAGAAATGCAAAATATAAAGGCAAGCCAACATGGTGTCATTATGGAAAATTAGGTCATACCGTGAACATCTATAGGAGCATAAATGGTATGCAAAATCCTAAACCTAAGTTTTTTGGTTATTTTTTATATTGTAAGAAGCAAGGACATCAAATACATGAGTGTAGGTCAAGAATGAAGAATGCATCTACTACACCTAGATTTGAAGGTTATTGTTACAATTATCAAAAGTATGCAATAGAGAATATGAATGCATATCACAAACAAAACCTATTAGGCTAATCAAAGGTTGACCCATGTACCTAACAATTCATGTTCCAAATGTCACAAGTTTGGACATTCAAGCAAATATTGTAGGACTCAAGTACCAACAACAAATCACAACAACCATGGTAAAGGAAAAGTGGACATTAATCAAACAAGGAAGGAGATGAATCAAGCATGGAAGAAAAAGGTAGAAGATGGAAGCAGTGGAGATAATGGAGTTGAGATTACCCAATATAATGGAGAAGGTGATCATATCATCTCAAACTAAGAAAGAAAGGCATGCATGGAAATATATATATTCAAAGATACATCTTACATTAGTTCCTAACATAAAATATGCTAAATTTAATAGTTGCATAAGTAAAGATGCATAGTAGCATATTTATTAAAGGATTAGTGCAAAAGAATCATGTACATAGTCATTTTCAAATATTAGTAAAATTATCTATATTGACCTAGCATTGCAGTATGGAAAGAGTACTTCAGAAGTGAAACTAGTGCATAGGACAAGTTAGATGGAAGACACCAAGTTGTATAGTAAAGACCTAGTTCGAAGGCACACTGTCGACTAAGATAGCTAGATTCCACCTACCTAAGTACACAACATTAATGGAGACCCTAAATTGAGAAAAATAAAATAGATATCAAAATTTGAAGACATTGTTTTATACCTTGCATACATGATTCGAGAGCACAAAGTGATTTGAGCAAAAAAGAGATCCTAAGGCGATTTAAGAGAAAATCTGAGACAAGAAGCTTGAGCAAGTGAACATTGAAGTGGTGTCAAGTTATCCAGAGAGAAGAATCTTATAAACCCTAATAGAGAAAAATGGAAGCTTCATCATCTGTAGGAAAGAGTCAAGGAGTAGAGGTTAGTAGTGTTCAATTGGTGAGGAGTGATGCTTATCCTCCACTTAAATTTTGTGTTATTCCTGAGATCACAATAAGAGGTGACTCATTGGTTGTGTTATCCTCGATACCACCCAAGGTAATCATGATACAAAATGTGCAAATTTGTTACATGTGTAAGATTGGAGAGGTAGGTGATTATAAGATTCGAGAAGCTTATGAGAAATTATGTTACGAAGGAGTTTTAAAGGAGGAATTCAAAATTATTGATAGGAAAGAGTTAACTTGTTCCCTAGAGTTTCCATGTAATTTTAAGATCGAATGGATCAAGGTTGTATTGAGTAGGATCCACGACATGAAGTTTTGGCTACACAATGGACTAGACTAGTTGAAATAAACAAGAAGATGATTCATAAGGTTACTGGTTATCCTACATTGGAAAAGAAGAAGATCATGCAAAGTTTGAGTCAAGAAGAAGTGAAAGCCAATACAGGAGTAGAGTGGAATGGACGAGGGTTTTCCATCACAAACATTCTTAATCCATTGATTAAATTTGTAGTGAGAGTGATTACTCACAAATTCTATCAGTCTAGCAGTTTGAGCAGTGTGCCATGTATGGCAATGGATTAAGCATGGAAGATAGTAATAAAAGATCATGAATATGATATTGTCGAGTTGTAGAGACTGCAATTAACAAAAAATTTGATATCCATTAGGAAGGCAAAGAACTCAATATGTAAGTTTAGATGACTTGTTATATCTATTTTATTTTATATTCAGAAGTATTTTCCTAGTACTGGGAATATTTTTTGGGAACAAGGAAAACCATTGATAAGGAAAATCAATGAATTCATAACTCAATTAGGAGAGAATTTTGAAAATGTCATGGATACATATTTTGATAAATTCAAACAAAGAATAAAGATGAGGATGAGAATACTAGAAGAGTTGGTAATAAGACATTACAATGATGTATGTTTCTTAGTAGACATAGATGACCCATATGTATAAGAAGTAAAGCCAAGGAAGAAATGGCTAACAACATTTGATTATGAGATTGATAGTGATATAGTGAATGAAAATATTGTTGCATTATTGGAAGAATAAATTGACACTGAAGTAAAATATTTTGGGAAGTATGAAGAAGCTAAGGCAAGATTCACTATAGGATATAAAGATATCTTCTAAGGAAGAGAATGATTGAAGACCTAGAGGGAAAGCTAGGCACCCAAGGCAAGAGCAATGAACCTCTGCAAATTATGCAAGGTCTCAGAGAAGATGAAGAAAAAGATAGTGATGATGAGGAAGAGTGAGAAGAAGGAGTCAAGGGTAAAGCCCCAATTGTTGTCTCAACACCTAGCAAGAAGTCTAAAGGTAATGCAAATAAGCCAGTGGTGACACTCATCTCTCCTCCACCACCTACCAAACCAAGGACAAGGGTGGAAGCTAGTGTTGCACAATTTGTGAAGCAAAGAGTAATGGAGACTACTAAGTCTAGTGTATCAAAATGTAAGAGAAGAAGATTAGTTATAAAGGACCACCCACAAGGAGAACATAAGTTATTGATGAGATATGTTTTGACCTAAGAAAATCTTCAGGCTTATCCAGTTTTAGATTTTTGAAGTATGACACATTGGATTTAATACTGATAGAACAAAAGTTGAGGAGGCCATGATAGATATGATGGAAAATTAGAAGTTAGCTCCAAAAGAAGTAGAGAAGAAAATACCTATAGATTTGTACAATAGACTTGATAGAAGATGACAAAAGGTAGTGGTAGAAGAGAAAAACATTAGACCTCACACATTTCATGCTTGATCTGTCACAAGAATAGAAGGATACATTTTTGGTGAGATACATGAATAGATCCATTCCTAAATTTAGAATCTTTATGAAATTGAAAAATAAGATTGGAGTTGTAATCCAGTAAAATGAGTTACTTTGGAAAAGTATTTTTGGTCTCATGAAAAAAGAAGCAACAAAGGATATTGAGAGTGTAACTATTCAAGATGATGAGAGTGATGAATTGAGTTTAGGTGTGTCAAGTCTACAAGGAAGCATGTCACCAATTTGTGTTGACATCACTAACACTCCATATAAGTCCTTGGATAAAGACAAGGAGGTACAAGAGAGAAAAGAGACTAATAAAGTCACTAGTGTAGACATTTCTACCAAAGGTCAAGAAGGACTAAATGTGTCAGCACTCATATTGAGGAGAATATAGAGGAAAATTAGATTGTGTTGAGTGCTGCTATTATTGTCTCTAGAACTAATGTACAAGCAAGATTGAATCATGATACCTCCTCACCATCTCCCAAAGAAGTATCAAGTAGTAAAACTTCCACTTTTTGCATGAGGAAAGTAATAAAAGATAACTCACCACATATTGAAGTTAGTCTGGATGAAGTTATTGAGATGCCACACTTGGATTTGGAATCTAATTCTTGAGAAAATTAGTTTTTTTGCAAGAGATTTTGGCTAAGAAGAAGAAGCAGGAAGATATAAGAAGAGAACATTAACAAAAGAAGGTATTGCATGATGTTAAATACATTTTTGTTGAGGCATTTGATATACAAAATTTTGATGGGTAAGCACCAATCATTTTCCAGCTTGTAAATATTGTTGAACAAATAAATATTGGAGATATAGAATCCAATGAAAATTTGATGGATTAGTTAGCAAAGAAATTTGAGAATAAGTGTATGCATGAAAAACCTAATCTATCAAGAGCACATGTAAACAATAAGACGTTAGTAGCATGTGCATATCATAATATCAAAATCAAGAAAATTATTAACTAATATTGTGTTTTAAAACTAATCCAATTGATAAACAAGAGTCCTCACAAAACCTCAAAATAGCTCAACAAGGGCGCCCATAAGAGGCCTTGTTGGTGTGCTTAAGTGTCGTGCTCTCCCAAACACAACTATAAATGAATCCCTTCAAACTGATACGAATGAATGCAAATATGCAAATGTTGAATCTACACTAAAATGTATGTGAAATGCCTTCAAGCAAGGGCTATGAGTAAGCCATACTCAAAGGATCCATGGATGTGAATATGAAATGGAATGAAGCAATGAAGAAAGCTAGTAATAATAATCTAGTATGAGATGCAATCATAATTGCAATAAATCTAACATCTACCAAAAGGGGTTAGTAACATGTAAATCTCTAAAACAACTAGAAAGCTCTAACTCTAAACTAGCATGATAATAATGCAAATGAGGGAGATGTCAAATGCTTGAGACAAGTGCTCTATTTATAGGCTTGATGGGGGCTTTGAGGAGGTGGAATCTATGTGGCATCCACACATAGGTGCCACAAGGGAGACACATGGGCTAAAGGAAAATCCATGCAAAAGTCAAAAAGAACCTTTATGGTTGAGAGGCTCAAGGTGTGCTCACACGTGTGAGAAACTTTGAGGAAAGGAGTGGGGGACAAAGGTGTAAGAGTACCTTGTCGAAGAGTTTAATGAGAGGAGGCTTCTTGAGCCTTGTGTTGCTCACACATGTGTGAGCAACCATTTAGTTGCTAAAGAGGCAATTAAAGATAGGTTTAGGATAATAAAGTGGGATTAATTAATGGATAGGCTCAGAATGATGAGAGTGATGGGTGATGTAGACTAGGTTTTAGGATGGGATTAGGATTAAATTAAATAAAATTTAACTTAATCACAGGATTAAAGAATTTGATAAAGTGGAGGAAATTGAATAAATTAGAATTTATTTAAAAGAGGAGTTATGGAGCACTATGCATTGAATGAATTTAATACATTTAGAGGGGATGCATTTAAATTAAATTTAAATACATTAGGGAAATGAACGTATTTAATTAAATAAGTAGAAGAATATGAAAAATATAATTAATTAATAAATAATCAATTATAGTGTCAAGGGAAATATTAAATCAATTAAAATACTGTTTAGGACAATTTTAAGTGTCTACATTTTGCCCCTCTTTGATGTGATTTCAAAATGACATTATATCAAAGAAAAGAACATATGGGTTACCCCAGAGAGGATAGGAGTCCTAGGATTTGTGTCATGATGGAGGGTGCCCCCTCGAGGAAATGGGGTGAAAGAGGAATAGATTTTACCCCTTTTCTCAAAAATAGACACAGGAAGGAAAAGGGAAGGAAAAAGACTTAAAAGAAGGCCTTGCATGACTTGTTGGTAAGATCAGAATGAAGTGGGGTGAATTGGATAATGATTAATATAAATGCAGTTGAACTACATTATTGCATGGGATTTAGTTGTGTTCATATGGGAGAGCACACCCTAGTGTGATATTGCAAGAGGAGTTATGCATCAAATGTTATACAAGTGTAGATGATAAGATTCCTTTGCATGGACTAGACTCTCAACAAAATAGAGACTTTAGGAACATAGATGTAGGCTTCATAGTCATGATGGAAAATATGACATATATGCACTAGAGAGGTCTGGGCACACCCAAATTCTTGTTAGGGATCTTGGTGGAAAGTGTGCTAACCCATTGCCCCTAGTGAACAATGCATAACCATAACTCAAAAACTGACAGAGATGTGCTAAAGGATCATGAAAGTAGATCATATTACAAAATGACACATGTAATCAGGTTAAACCATTCATATGATACCAAGATATTGAAGATCGAGGCACACTTGGGAAGGCTATCACTAACACACAAAGATAAAATCAACAACAACAACAACAAAAAAAAAACTTATGACCAAATAGTCATTTAGTCCACTGTTCTTTCCATGAACTTGATTCTGATAGTAAAATTTGTTATGCCTATGTAGGAAGGATGCATCCTATAAGGCAAAAATTGATTGTTTGATTGAATTGTATTGAAATATTTGTGATTGTTCGTTGGAAATTGTGTGAAAGGAACAAGGTTCTCAAATCATTTAGTCTTAGTGTGAATTTGTGTGAGATTTTTTAATATCACTATTTTTATAAGTGTCAGTTTGATGGGTTGAAGCTTAGTGCCATGAGATTAGATGATGAACTAGAAGAATTTGGAGAAGTTGTGATTAGATGATGGAAGAACTTGATTGAATGAGCTAAATGATGTTGATGAGAAGAAAAAGGAGACTTTGATAAGATATAGATTGATTTGTAGGAAATGATTGGAAGAAGTGAATTTGATTAGATTAGATGATAAATGGATTGATTGCATTGAATTTGGAAGAAGTAAAAATTAATGGAAGGTGGAATAGATGCGAACAAATGACAAGGGAAAACCAAGGAATGGTAAATGGGTGAAATGAAAGGTGAAATAATATGGGGGACCAAAGGATATGGTATCGGGAAATGGGGAGCCAAGGACCATGTTTCAAAGGAGTTCAAATGCCCCATACCAATGATAGAAAAATGGAAGGAAATATGGTGGGAAAGGATGTGTGAACATGGAAAGATGGTGTGAAGGCTATTGTATGGAGAAAGGGAAGGCATGTGTATTTCCAAAGCATTAATAAACATTTTGTTGTTGTGCATCTAGTATTGATCATGATCATAGGCATGAATGTGGAATGAATAAGGGATATGGGAGGGAGGGTATGAAATAGGGATAATGATATGAAGAGTATGGATGAAATGTGGGCTATGAAATAGATGGAATGGATGGAATAACCAAGATCAAGGACATGAAAGAAGGATGAAAGTATGTAGGAGTATGGATATAGGATGGAACAAATGAACATGATAAGGACTATGGGATGCAAGATATGGCTAGGATATCAAGGTCAAAGATGTGAAAGTGGATGGAAATATGTAGGATAATGGATGGATATGAAAAGTGAGCATGAAGGGATGAAACAAATAGGATAGTCAAGATCAAAGATGGAAAAGGATGGTGAATGGTAGAGAAGAATATGGAAGATATATAAGGCAATGTAGTATGGATGAGGCTTGCCCCTAGTGTAGAGTGCAAGTGGAAGGATAAGTGAATTGCTAGATATATGGATTCAAGAGATGGTGGATACATGATAGGGAAATGGAGGGAGGGCTCAAGAATCCATTTACATGGATGGTATCCCTTGATATTTCTTCTTATGTATTTTTCTTTTTTATTTTCAAGGAATTTTTAATTATTTTATCATAGATGTTGGTAGGATGGTGAAATGAAGGATGAAATAGGTTGGGAAAAGGAGGTCAAAGACTTATCAAAACATTTGGATTAAGGGGGTGGAGTGGTTGGGAGGAAGACATGGTTCATGGATGCTAGGTTGGATGACTTGTGAATGAGTGGATGATGAAGGTGAAAAGATCATCATTGACACACACCTTGAAGAGTGATGGAAAGGTGGAAATTTTGGAGGATATGTAGAAGAACCAAAAATGGATAAAGGAGATAATGGATTTAGGATGGTGGATTTTGGGACATAAGGACCCAAAATGGATTTGGAAAATGGAAGTTTTGAGGATTTATGGATGAAGGAAGCCTTTGGATTAGCGAAATTGGATGCCATATTGAAGTTTTCTTTGAGATTCATTACTTCATTAAGTATCTTTGGAATCCACATATTTTTTGCATTTTTTATGTTGAGCCTTTGTGGCCTTTGGATTTTGTTTTGGATCATATTTTTCTTATCTTGAACATGTATTTTAGAGGGGACATGTTTATGCTTGGATTTTTGTAAATTTTTAGTTTGATTCACGTAATCTTTGTCATCCCATTTTCTTCCATTGGCCATGGTACAATAGCATGAGGAAAAATGGGATGGAGAGCTTATGGGTGGTGAACGTTGGAAGGAATTCAAGGATGTGTGCCTTCTTTGATCTTTATTAGGAGCATGAGGGAATGAAGTGGAATAATTGGATAAGATAGATGGATGTATAAGGACCCAAAATGGATGGAAATGAGGAAGGAATGGGAATATGGATATAAGGGCCCAAAATAGACTTGGAATATGGATGATGGGAACATTTATGTTTGAATGGAGGAATTTTGGATTTGGAAGGAGTGGAAGGTGTACCAACATCTTGAGATATTATTTCTTCAAATGGATACTTATCATTTTCAATACAAGATGCGAGTCCATGCAAGGGGTTCATGAATGGATTGGATAGGTGTAATAGGGTTATGTGGAGGACTAGGATTATTAGGGGAATCATGAGGGATAATAGGATTTTGAAATGGATTTGGATCATGAAATGAAAATGAAGGGGTAATTTGATCTTGACTTAAAAGAGGATCATGTAGTGAGAGGAAAGGAATTATTGGATCATCTAGTAGGATAGGATCATATAATGGAGTGGATGGAATGGAACCATGAGATGGAGTGATTTGAACTTGACATGGAGGAGAGCTAGTGGATTCTATAGAAGAAACATCTTCATGAGGTGGAGAATCTATGGATGCTAACTCTTGAGATGGAATGGAATCATTAATGTGCGCAATACATGGAATGTCTTAATCTTGATTAGGAAGGGGTTCATGAGATGGAATAAGAGGGATAAATGGATCTGGAGAGATAAGGGAATAATGGGATGGAGAAATGCTCAAATCTAGAGGAGAAGAGGAATCCATAATGGTATGCTTTGGAGGAAGGTCTAGAGATGGAATTGGGTGTACGACTTTGGGTGGTTGTATCACTTTTTTTTAAAAAATACTTAGACAAGGTTTCTAGTGAGATAAACCTATTACAAGGTGGCAATGATGTTGATTTTGGAGGATTAGGATTATGTGGAGGTGGAGGTATGGGTAGGGGATTGGGATGATGGTTTTGGACATTAAGCTCATAGTATGGGAAATTTTATGGAGGATTTGGGTTGGATGGGACATGAGGACTATGGTCTTCGAAACATAGGGGAAGAGGACATATGTCATGAAAGTTAGATTTTTTCTTTTGATTTCTTAGGCTCAAGATAGAATTCTTGAGTTCCTTAATTTCTTTGGCAATGACATTTCTATTTGAGGAATTGTGTGGGACATGAATGGAATCATATGTGGTTAAAGGATAATGAGGTGGATTTTCCTTGTCAAAGGTAGAAGAATAAGGAATGTGAGATGGATTAGGATTAGACATACAATTTTGAGAATTGATTTGATATGGGGTTTGTGCTGGAGGTGTGACTACATATGTGAGCAACCATTTAGTTGCTAAAGAGGTGATTTAAGAGAGGTTTAGGATAATAAAGTGCGAGTAATTAATGGATAGGCTTAGAAGGATGAGAGTGATGGGTGTAGACTAGGTTTTAGGATGGGATTAGGATTAAATTAAATAAAATTTAACTTAATTGTAGGATTAAAGAATTAAATAAAGTGGAGGGAATTAAATAAATTAGAATTTATTTAAAAGGGGATTTATGGAGCACTATTCATTGAATGAATTTAATACATTTAGAGGGGATGCATTTAAATTGAATTTAAATACATTAGGGAAATGAACCTATTTAATTAAATTAAGTAGAAGAATATAAAAATATATAATTAATTAATAAATAATCAATTATAGTGTCAAGGGAAATATTAAATCTATTAATATAGTGTTTAGGACAATTTTAAGTGTCTACAATAAGGTTGTGGACAAAGTCTCAACAACCATTGTCGAGAAAAAAGTTCAATTACAGGAATATGTACAAAACACAATAGAACTAATTCATAAAGTAAAACATTTGTACAATATTTTGTGTGATGTGCCAAGATTCACCAGTGTTCTTCAGGAATACATAAATCAGATTCAAGCTTATATGAAGCAAACAAGCAACATTGTTGTACAGTCAACTAAGTTCAAATCGTTATAACAATTTATTCAATGCTCAAGACAAATTGGTTGAGATTTAGGTAGCTGAAAACAGCATGAGATCAAAGTTGATCTCCATCCAATCCATGATAATAACTCACTTGGAGGTTATGCATAGTGAAATCAAATCAGCATAGGATATTAGCAATGAAGATCATAATCTTTCGATGGCTCAGATTTTGACTGATTTGGCAGCTAAGCTATAGTTGCAAAATCGCATTTTGGAATTACCAATAACCACTTGAGATTATGTACTTGCTTTGATCAATCAAGTTCACAAAACCTTTATTGAAAAATATGGTTTGATTGCACCCATTCAACCCCAACAACAGACATAAGTGACAAAAACAAGGTGGAAAGTAGAGAAGTCAAAGGGAAAATAGAGAAGTCAAGAGGAAAAGAAGAGAAGTCAAGGAAACTAGAGTTCAGAATGCAATTAGAATGTAGAAAGAAAATAGGGTATGAAACTTAAACAATCAGACTACTTAAGTCATGTGTATATATTGTTCATTATTTGTTTATCTAGATTAAGTTAAGGTTTGGTAGTTCTATATGAACTATGTCATAGGCTTGGGGGGGGACTCATATTAGCATTGCATTGAGGTAATCATGACAAAGTGTTTTTTCCACTAATGTCCAAGGAGGAGATTGTTGATATCTCTAACTATTGTTGTTTATTAATGTCAAACACTTAGTCATATACTAGTCAGAGTCAGATGATTATCACTACAACTAAGCTACTCTATATAGGTTGATTCATGAGATAGACTTGTGTATAAACATGTATATATTGAGCTCTATAGGATCTGAGTAAGTCTTTGGTTGCTAGATATTTTCAATGTAAGTTGAGTCTAATGTTTACCTAGTGATTCAAGCATGTTGTTGCCAAGTTACACATAGGTGTTTAGCATAGTAGAGACAGAACATTAGCAACATACATAGTGAATGTCGAGTGTCAAAGACAATAAGTGATGAGAAATGTAGAACTAGCATTCAGTCAAGAATGATACAAACTTTGAGGTAAACCATTTCAGGCCAACCTAGACAAGATATTTAATAGTTGTAGAGTTTCTTACAAAGCTTATTATGTATTTATGATGTGGATCACATATCCCTATGTTCTATGATGAACAAATTAGATGGAGAGGAAAAACAAGGAAGCATCTAGAAAACTATTTATGAAATCTTTAAATAGAGATGATCTAGACCAATTTAAATATGGGAGAAAGGAAATATAGATGAGAAGGAGTGAACAAGTTATTCATGTGATTCAAGTGTTAATGTGTGAATATTGGAGATGAGGCAAAAGATTTATGTTATTCCAGAATATAGCAAGTGACCTTGTCAAAGCAATTAAGGGAAAAAAATCTATATCTAATTATATTGGAAAGAGGAGATCCAAGAACAACTTATCAAAGAAGACACAAGATCAAGAACTAAATCACTTGTAACAGATTGATTGAAGGTAAATCTCTTAAGAGAGTGGTCTTAATAGATCTTTGTAAATCTACTAATAGAGTCCTTACTTTTTTGTAAGTGTGAAATCCTCTAACAGGGTGAGATCTAACAGTCTCACACTAATACATTTGGCATCTATTTGCGATGGTTATGTGTCACAATTACGACCGAAATGTCTCACCACTATGACAGTAATAGACGTCATTGTTTTTTAGTCACAAATTATGACATCTATCCTATACTGTCACAATTACAACACCTATCCATCGCTATACAACCATTTTATTGTGACATCAACCCTGTCACAATTCTTGTGGTAGATGTCGCAATTGCGATGGAAACCCAAGCAATTGTGATGGCAGTTGTCGTCACAACTACAACAACCCTGTCACAATTCTTGTGGTAGATGTCGCAATTGCGATGAACACCCTGGCAATTGCAATGGCAGATGGCGTCGCCGCTATAGCAACCCCGTTGTAATGCTTGTGGTTGACGTCGCAATTGCAATGGAAACAAAGTAAAACAAAAATAAAAAATTCCTCAGTTATATTTAGTTGTCAATGCCTGCCCATACTGACCACCCCTGTCAATCAATTGTCAATACAATTATTTTTCCATATAGGCAAGGATTGCTAGGCTAGATTGAATTGAGAAAGAAGGCACTAAAAACACATTACAAGAAGAGTTGGAGTGCAAGATTGATAACATAAGACAAAAAGTGGAGTTGTTGTAGCATGAGCTATTACAATTAGATCCTTCTCATTCCTCACACACTTTTCACTCATCTCATCACAGTTTTATCCCTTGGGATAGAATCCTCCATCATCATCCTTTGAATTACCACATGTTCATTCCTTTGCATTTTTCAGAAGTCTTTGGATCTCGATAAATACTTTGCATCATAGATTATATGTTATCTCATATTTAAAAGGTCTTAGAACTCATCTTGCACTTTGCAATTCCTATCACATCATCTTGCATACCACCCTTAGGTGCATAATCATTTCATGCCACCCACCACACATCAAAAAAAAAAAATGAAGAAGAAAGACATGGATCTAAATCATATTATTGGTGTGGAAGCACAAAACTCAGTCCATAGACTGTCCTAGTGATATTTGAGCCACCTCCCTAATAGATGAATGAATTGAGACCTCTTGCATCAATCTTAGAGGATTTCATGAACCAACTGAGAAAAAAAATCCTTATCAATGTCATTATTTCCACTTGGCCCATGGGGATTACCACAACCAAAAGGCAAGGTGACAACCCTCCCAAGTAGAAATCCTTTCATGCTAATATTCCAAGCACAACAACAACCCCCAACCCTTCCATGAACAAATCATTTTTTGCCCATTACCGATTATTTTTCCATGCCTCTCCTGGAAAGTAACCAACACATGCTACCATAGCAAAAACCACAAATGGGGGAAGTCCCTTATATGAATTACTTTGTGCCATTTAACACCCAAGTACCATCTTATGTAGGAGCACATTCATTCTATGTTGGGTAGAATGTGGCTTCCTAAACCATTTCACTGACATATCAACCCCCACAACCATAATAAATGTAATCACAACATCAACATATACAAGCACAATCAAAAGGTCACCCACTTATAAAATAATCAAACAACTATCCTACATAGAAAAATCCACAATACTAGAAGCAATTCACCCTACAAGTGCAACATTATGTCCACCCACCACTTCAATAACTTCTAACCCTTATCTAGGTAACAAGGAAATCAACATTTCACTCACTACAATACTCACATCCATACTCACCTACTGCATCAAATACATACCATGCATTGAGGGCACCAATATTGGGGGCACCAACTACAACACTTGTAAACCTAGAGTGGCAAGAGATGAAGAGAATCCTCAAAGCACTAAAGGATAGAATAGATTCTAAAGCCTTCAAGTTTGAAAGTGTATACCCATATCCATTTAACAAGGCTCTAAAAATGACATGCTTCCCCAAATACTTTTAAATCCAAAAAATTGACAATTTCAAGGGAAAGGGGGATCTAGTCACACATGAAAGTATTTAACATGCATTTCTAGGAGGTGGTCTACAATGGCATTTTTCTTATATGCCTCTTCCCAAAAAGCCTTGGGGGCCTTACCCTTAAGTGATTCTATTAGATACCCTATGGGATTGTAAATACATTCACATAACTTTTAAAAGTCTGTGTTGCACAATATGCTCACCATGTTGAAGCATACCTAACAATAATGGATTTAGCCTACACAAAATAGAAAAGAGGTGAAAGAACCATTGACTTCTTACATAGATGTAAAACCCTCACAACATGAATATCTCACACCTTACCAAAATGACACCTCATCAAGATGTTCATCAGCAACACACACCCTAAGCTCATACATCATATGTACATTAGCTACTTGTAAATGTAAAAAGACATCAAAGAGAAAGGCATGGGCCTAGATCAAGGACTTATTGACAATGGAGTCATAAATATATATAAGGAAACCACATAAGAGTGGAGTCACTCAAATGATAAAACATGATACTGGAAAAAAGAGATTAATTGATGGATCCATAGATAAATGACATGTCAATGTGGTTATCGTAATGCCTAACACATCAAACCCACCTTATCAACAAACATTCTAGTAGAAAAAACCTATAAAAAAAAAACCATGATTTATCAACAACCATATCAAGAACCTCAACAAAAACAATATCAAAAGAGGTGCATATATCATTCCACCAAGAACCAACAAATCAAATGAATTCCATAATATTTGTACTTGGGTAAAGGCCATGTATCCATAATAAGCCAAATAGAGTCTATACTCCCTTAAAGGAACCATTTGATGTCATTTTTTAAAAATTCATCAAAGACAACCTCATTATCTATCCGTAGACCCAAACATTAGACATTAGTCAACCTAAGGCCACATGGTACAATGAAAATGACTTTTGTGGTTTTCACTGTGTTAAAGGACATCACACCATCAAGTGTATAAAAGTTAGGAAATATGTGAAAAACCTCATAGATTGCAAATAAATAATAGTGGGGGATTAGAAATTTGGTCAACAAATTATAATAAATTAAATCAAATATAAGATTCCTAAATGGGTCAATACCTGCCCATACTGAGCCAACAATAGCAGATCAGAAACGCAGATCCCATGTTAGTTTTCCTTTTTCAATTTCTTCAATTTTTGATGTTTTACATTTCTAGAGAGATTTTAAATGTATGTTAATTAGATATTCAGTCATAAAGTTTTTGAAAGAGAAATGCCATTCTAAATACTAGATTTGCCATATTTGGGTTTACATGTATCTAACCAGACTCCTACTAAATATCGTTGATAAGGTTTGTTGGAGTTGATGAAAGATAACTCCGAAGATGCCCAAGATCACTTGCATGCAAAAACTTATCAAAGAGAAGCCAAGAAGAGGAAGAGCATGGAGCAAGGGAAAAACCCTAAATGGACATGAGAGACCACATGATATTGAAACACAATGAAAAAAGTGATGATGTGATACAATGAGGGAGCCCAAATATAAAGAGCTCAAGGAATCTTCTAGAACGAGCTAGAAGATGCTAGGAGATAAGTGTGACTACTAAGCATACATCCACATAAGGTGGAAAGTCCTCAAACAATGTGAGAGGATAAGTATGACTTAGGAGAGAACAAACTCCCGTATTGTCAACAACTTATAACTAACTCCTAGACTACAACTAATAAATGAATGCATTTACCTAAGTAAGCTTAAGTAAATAGAATAAATAATTAATAAATTAATTATTTACTCTAAAAAGGTCAACCTCTTTATGGACTCTTTTGATTTTTCATTTCTTCCTAATCAACTAGCAATTTGGGTACTTATTATCTTCAATCCATCTTCATACCAGATTTATCTTCAACCTCCTTCAGAAATATAGAACTATGCATCATGAGTGATCAAACCTTTAATTAGATTTTGGTACTCTTGTGTAACCTCTCTAATCACTTTCAAATGGGCTATTCTAGATGTTGGTATTAGAAATAGCATGGATAAACTAATCCAATGCCCAAATATTACCAATTAACACTGCTCAAATAAGAATGATATTCAATTAAGTCTTACATAGATTTGAAATTACTTGTGAAGAAACTCTGAAGCCCCCCTTCTAAAGAAATTACTTGCTGCCCATCTTTGACTCGCTATGGTAAAATGCTCTGTGCAATACATCCTACAGTGCAACAAAAACCCGTGGGTGAAATTAAAATTCTTAGTTAGGCACAAGAAAATGAGTTACAATGATTACCCAATGTCTACAATCATCAATCCCTTCACCTTAGCTAACATGTCAATTCTTACCCCAAACTCTTTCTCGCCAATGTCTATTTATGCACAGATGCGTACGCCACGATGGTATATGCTTCCTCAAGAGGCAAGAAATATTCCACATGGAAAAACAACCAACCAAGTTCTATGAAGGGAACTCTGAAAAATAAATAATCTAAGTGTTCCTTTCAAAAGCTCACCATCCCTTCCAAAAGCCACCCCCTCTAGATTTTGACCTCCCTGTACCCAGCTGGAGAACCACTCTACGGGTGGACAACCCTGTTTACATTTATAAAATTGTTAAGATTGAAACAACATATAATCATTTTTCTGTATGGGTTGAATATGATGATATCAACATATTCTAATACTAAAGTTGTTTGTCAACAGCTATATAGCTAACCTAAAAACCTATGTGAATACTAAATAACTTGAATTCATGCATTGTTGCAACTTACATCATATAAAGACAAAGGATCTATTATATGGTAGGACTCAACCTATGCATCATGGAAAAAATTATGCTACTTCATAAACAAGATGATGTGAAGCATTTGCATGGCATAACATGTCCAATGGCTTGTGCTGGTTATTTACCACTAGTTTATGTGTTCAAGGCCTTTCATACCAATGGTACAAAAGGTTTAACTCTATAATTCTAACTTCTCATATATCAATCACCATTGGACTTGGCATTAATGTAATGCATATGAAAATTTCCATGCTTAAAATTATATGAAATATATCCAAAATAAAAATAGAAATAGTAATAAGCTAAAAAGATAATGAAAACATTGATATTTATGTATATATCCACATTTGATTTTTTATGTAGATAAATGCTGACATCATGCAAGGTCAGCTTGGATGATGGGCAAGCCTCTCTTTGACATGAACTACACTATAAATGCACATATATTCATGGATGTGTATTTCCCTCTAGTTAGGGGGTCAAAGACCCCAAAGAGAAGCATCAAGCATCCCATAAAATTACAGTATTGTGATGCTAAGAGTAAGCCAAAGCTAGTCAAAGAATGATAATAACCATCAGGTGTTAACTATAAGAATAGGGAGCTCTTCTAGGAGGTTTGCAATAGTCACATTCTTATCCTCATAATTCTTAAGGAAAAGAATCTTAGTAAATGAATTCAATGTAGAGTTTCTATTGGACTTGAGTAGTCCCATTACATTCAACATTATATATAAATTATAATCCCATAGTATCTCTTTTTCCCAAGTACCTTAAGTGTAGCAAAAGTGATCCTTTAAGACAACTTTATTTCTAAGCTACAATTATATTTAATCGAGGCAAAGCTTTAACAATTCAATTTTTTATTGGTTTTTCCATATCCTATAATATTGTCAAAACAAAAAAAGACAACATAATCAAAGATGTTAAAAATTATGAAAAAATTATTAGATCATAAATCCACATAGCTTGGAAGTTCTATAGATTTTTAAGTATACAGATGATTTTATGGGTATAGCTTTGAAACATACCCATCATGTGGCCATGACAAGATTAGAATACTTGCACACCCAATGGACCATCACAGTTCCTATAGCCATGCTTTGAGCTACGAGAAGCATCCACCACTCTCCACTGCCCCAAAGAGATGAGATATTTTGCTAAAAAATTGCATTTTGAGATGCCACTATTTCAAAAATATCAATACCATGAATTGCGGGAACCTGCCAATGAAACAAGTTAAAAATTGGACGGATCCGAATAAGTACAGATAGAAATTAAATGGTCTACATAGTTTATGCTTTTAGATCTATTGTTATGTTCTTTAAGGTTCATCAATCTGTGTGATGATATTAACTGCCTTGCTAAATAACTAATTGCCATGACTCCTAAAATATTGTGTAAAGCAACAATGTGCAAAACCAAATACAGTGGAGTGATAGCATCGTTTTATTTCATAATCAGCTCATTATTGCAAAATGATGTCTTACTAAAGAATGCATAGAATGAACCACCTTTTGTGCTTCAAGCATGATAAAAAGCTTCACTATTCTGTAGCCATTTTAACATTTCTAACTCCTTAACAATCCCTATAGAATAGTTGAGAATTTAACAACTGCCTTCTTTTATATAGTGCATGAGAAAAATATTAGATGATGACACATGGGGCAATTTTCTTGCTATCCATCTGTATCCTCTACTGCTAAATGAATTCATAGTCTGAAATAGAGTTTAACAACAATGTCACTAACCCAATTGAAGTTGGGTAGCTATCATTAGGTTTCTAAATATGATAGTGCTATTCACATATCTCGAAATTCCTTTTCAGCCTAATGATATTGGATGGAGAGCTCATAGCTGACATCAAATCTAGTGGCACTCAAATAAGGCTTCTCACATATTACAAAAACTGTTGGAGAATATTAAATTAATGTAGGCTAATTTTTAGTTTACAGTTTAGATTAATAAAAAATTGAATAAATTGTTAGTTGCTGGGAAGTTAATTTCATGTAAGGGAGTTTTGGTAGTCATATGGAAAATAATGGCTTTATATAGCCAATGCACATCATTGTAAAATCAATCCATTTGAATCAATGGTTTGACCACATTCTATCTATACCGACTCCACCATTTTTAAGATGGTATCAGAGCTTTTATGGTATAAGATCCATGAAGAAGAAATGAAGACTCCTCGCAAAGAAGTGTGGTATGTTATACATTCTTTCTTTTCAAATGGAATTTTGCTATATCAATTATACAGTCATAGTAAAACTACCACCTATTTTTCATTTCTCAACAAAAATTTAAACTTCAAAATGTCTCAGAAAAAGGATGAAGAATAAATTATAAATGCACAAATGGTTTAGAAAAGTAATAAGAAGTTTGTGAGTAGACTTAAGTGAAGTTCAATGTGAATTGGCATTTTTTGACTTCGAGAAAGATTTGGAGGACTAGTTTAAAATAAAATAGAACTTTAATTATCCTTTATCTTGCATTTAAAGAGCAATAATTACTCTTATGTGCCAGTGAATGTGAGCCCAGGAAGATTTGATTGATACATTTTGGTTTGGTTGGCATCATTATTGATTTTTTCTCTAAAGGAAATAATATGATAGATACATTTATATATGAATGTGGAGGATATTCCTGAAGCACAGACTAGCACTAAATAGGCATGAAGATTGTGCTCAGAAAGGAGGAAACAACAACATGAAAATGCGCTAGATTTTTCTTCATCATATCATGTAACTTTCAACCTTTCATTTGCATAATTTATTTCCATCTATTTCAAAGAAATAAATATCTTGAAGATAGTATGAGATATAAGTGGTTTGAAATAAAGAATTAGAAAATCAAGTGGTTTTATATTGAAAAGCTAAGAATTTATGGTAGGGTTGCAATCTTCTTTAGAAACAAAAGTGTGAATGACTTTTTAAAAATTATGTTAAAGATATACCTAAAGTAACTAGATGAAAATATTGTTATAAAGGTAATGGTATATGATCATTTGTGAAGTCATGGAAGGGAGTTATCACAAATTTAAATAATACTATACCAGCTAATAGAGGTTTATTCACTTTTGAGGTCTCTTATCAGATCTTTTGTCAAAATCTAGAATTTCAATATAACAGATGATGAAGTTAACTAAAACCATGATATCAAATAATTACATGAAAGGCTGTGATTTTTTTTTGAGTTGCAACCTCTCATATTCATGTCTCTTCAGCACTATTAAAGGTATATCATCCACTCCTTCAAAGGCATCGATCAAGATCATTTTATATACATCATAGACTAAGCACTCCAAGAGCCTTATAGCTACCAAAAAGGTAGAATTATTCAACCATTGGCAAGAGACAAAGATCACATGTGCATCTAGCATCAACAAGAAATTTTAAGAACTTGTACACATGCATCAATCGTAAGTTGATTGTATGATAATGCAAGGTAGACATGAAAAGGTTTTCTCAAGTGTCATCACAAGTATATGTAATCTCATTGCCTTTCTATCATTGCATGAGATCCAATGAAACATAGGGACTCATTGTTTCCCTAGTTAATTATGATAATCGTATCATTGGTGATAACACAGTCCAAAGACAGTGTTGAGATCCAAGGATGCAATAAAAAAGCTACAAGTTTAGAACTTCATGACAGTTCAAAGCATGAAGCCTTAGATGCATAGGACAACAGCCTAAACATAGGACAAAATAGAGAAATGTTTAGTATCTTATTGAGCTTCACTTTGTTTCAAGAATAGTTTAATATTCTCTACTAAACAGGGCCAACCATGTGAAGGTGGAAGCTCATTTGGCCCCACCCCCCTCCCCCTAACATCACTCTACATTTCTCGTTAACATCTAACATTCATTCATTCTTTCAACCATTAATAAAATGTAACATTCAATCAATATCATATGATAACATTCAATCAATATCACATGATAACATTCATTAACACATTAGATTCGTTAACATGCAACATTCATCAATATTCTGCATAAACACATAATTCATGAACATTCATTAGCACATAATTAAATTCATTGAGACATAAAATTCAGTCATTATCAATTAAGATATGTAGATGAAAATCATTTTTTTTTCTTTGTATTTCTTTTTTCTATGTAAGCTCTAAGAGGAGCATCAGTGTCATCATCAATTCCCCCCTCATCAGTTGTTCTGTTCTCTGTTCTTGATGATCTCAAATTCCTATGCTGTTGCAAAGGGGGGTCCTCTGCAATAAAAAATAAAAGAGTTAAATTAAAAATAATTTATTATAATTGTTACAAGTATTTAATTATTTTAAATAACATAACTGTGGCGCTCTTTACCTAATCTGACCACATCATTTTGTCTGGAGTCAACGTCAACACGCTCATGAACATCGACCCCTCGATCCTCCACAGCTGCTATACAAAATGTTACGTTAATCCAAACACTAATTGAAATTACATATAAAAAATTTAATAGCAAATGTATACCTCCACCACTGGGATGCACATCATGCAAACGTTTAGCATCCACAGATTGTGTAGAAGGATTTTCAGGTTGCATTCCAACATCCTACACATTGTTATCATTGATTGCTTAAAATATATATACTCACTTTATATTGGAACTTAACATCAAATAGACTAATTGGTAAAGTATTCAATTTGAAATAAATTTCATTTAGCTTATTTACCTATGGCTCAGATGCATCATTATTAGAACCTTCCACACTAATTTCAGCTCATAGCTGTTCAACCACGGCTCTATAGCCTTGTTGGAAGCCAATTCTCTTATCCTCTTTTGTGAGGCATCTCTTGAACTCCGAGCCCTACATTTTTGCGTGTTATGGTGAATTTTACTTGCATTGTTTCATCAACCAATGGAGCGTAGTTAAATTATCAAAATGAAATGGTAAATAGTTAGCAGGGTTTCCAACCCTTGTTACATGTTATTTTGGTCATGTTGGAGTTGTTCTAAACTGTCTTTGGTGTTTGGGAGTCCTAGAGGATCCAATTGCACTCTTGGTTGGGTGTGTAGAATAAAGGTCAAGTGCTGCAATCTGCCCTATGACTAGTAACAACAAGTTTTCCTTAGACCTAATTTGTTTTGGGTTGTGTTGATTTTTGTTTTGGTTTCCATTTATGTTAGAGGGTTGGAGTTGTCCAAAACACTTGGTGTCAAGGTTGGGTGTATGAGGCCTTGAATGGTACAAGGGAGAAGTAACTAGTATGCAGCCTTATGTGATGAGTTGGGTCCATGAATTAAAGGAGCAGTTGTAACAGTAGATTAGTTCCTTGTTTGAAGGTGTATCAAGCCTTGAATTTTCTTGTGGAGAACAGAGGATTGGGGTGATAACTTGAATTGCTTAGTTGTTCCAAGGTGCTAGGAGTTTGTTGGTGCTTCCAAAGCGTGTTACTCTGCATCATATATTGGTGTGGAGGAACATTGAGATCCAAGTTGAGGATCAGGAGCATAGACAAGCTAGTCTATCCTAGCATTTCCCATCACATTATATAAAAAATTTGATACAATTTTTCATTTACTAATACTTACAACTCATGCTTGAAGTTTCAAAAAACCACCAGAGCCGAGCTTGTGTGTCACGTGCTTTTCTAGTCTTGCCTTTGATGTCTCAGGCAATCTATGAAAAGTTTGAAATATGTTAGATAGTATAAATATAGAGGTTAATTAGTACATAATTACATTCTCAACAATAGCACATACCTTTTTGTACTCTCTACTGGTGTAATATTATTTTTCTTGTCAGCTTTATACTTTCCATCCAAAATCAAAGCCTGGCACTCAGCCTCAAGAACATAGGGCGGATGCTCGTACCTAGGGTTATGCCATAATTTTTTTTTGTACTAGTCCCTAATATACTTCAAACATAAACCAGCTTTTTCAAGGAGCTTTTTTCTCTTGAATGCACAAGGTCCAAAGAGTTGGGTCATGCTCTTTATAAGATCATCCTTCAACGGTTTGTCTTGGTTATTCCACCTTTTAAGTAAAAAAAAAACATGTTAGACTCATAAGTGAAGTGAAGCTACCTTTAATATAGTTCAAGAAATGGATGAAAAGGAAAACTATTCTAGCAATGATATGAAATCAAAATAGTAGTTTGGGGTTTTAGTTAGGATATGATGTTCCACTAGGCACGCAGGGTGGGCTCGAATATTCAAAAACACTCATCACCAAGTTTTCTCCAAAAAACATCATTCCCTACAAAACAATCATGGGATCATTAGTCGATGAAGAGTGATCAAAAACTAAATTACTATTATACACTATAGAATAATAATAACTTTAAAGTACCTAGAACTTTGGCTACTTTTAATGGAATGCCTTCATTTTTGCTGACGATCAATATGACATCCTTCACCATTCCCGTACTAGGAACATAGGAACATCTAGGAAATGATGTTGCAACTCCTATTGCAAAATTTTTTGTAGGTTTCATAAGTCTTTGTCATGAAGTATAAAAGAACAAATGATAATTGATGGTAAAAAGTTGTAAAAAAAA
Source organism: Cupressus sempervirens (assembly GCA_028749045.1). Taxonomy (NCBI): domain Eukaryota; kingdom Viridiplantae; phylum Streptophyta; class Pinopsida; order Cupressales; family Cupressaceae; genus Cupressus; species Cupressus sempervirens. The sequence continues at coordinate 401,053,815 of CM053783.1, read as the reverse complement.
AATTGTTTGTTGTTGTCATAAGAGAGAAAAAGAGGGATTTGTGTACCAGTAGATGGTGCAACAGTCGATGCCTGTAAGCTGTGTGTTGACGACTCAGCAGTCGAAAAGAGATTTGTGGTTGTCCTGGATGGAGGCGGTGTCATCATAGGATACAATTGATTTGAAGCTAAAGAATAAAATTGTTAGAGCATGCATAAATATAGAACGCGTGGACTAGCATGGACAAGATTGTTAGAGCATTCAAAAAAAGGATTTTTCGAGCATGTATTGTCAATGATTATGGTCATTCCTATATATGTTCAGTGGAAAACACAAGTGGGGAATGGAACATGCAATCTACCTGAACCACCTGCAGCACCCTCATCATGGGAATGGGGCTCGAAATAATGCAAAAAACTCTGTAAAGACAACGGATCCATATTTTAATTAATTCCATAAAAGAGCATAACATACAAACCATTATTGAACTCTTGTTATAATTAAAAATTTCATTAATACTTACTTTTAAGGTTTCAGAGGTGTGCAACAATTCAAATCCCCTATCTTTTATTTCCTGAGTAGTAGGCTTTATGGTTGCCAAACATATAATTTCTCTGCCAATTTTCTTTAGCACCTTTTTAATCGAACCGATCGGGTCACCAGTCTCTGCTAAATCAACATAGAAAGGGTCCTCCTCAGGGGGGGGTTTCTGATCAAGGACTACAGGTTCCTTTCCCTCCCTCCAACCACTGGCCCTCTGTGACAACAATAGTATTAGTATTATCAAAATTACTCCAAAACAATGAAGAAAACAACATTAAAAAATAAACATTTTGCTTCTATCTAGTTTGCATAATTACAATGAGTTTTACCTGCTCATGTGTAGATGAGCCAGGAACATCACCAGCATCCCCTTCGGGCAGTTGCTCCATATTGTGCCCCTGTGTCAAAGATCAAGTATAAAAATGTTAGCCAAAAATTTATTGACTAAATGGTCTGTTGGAGTCATTGATTAGAAGTTGGTTTAATAGTATGTACCACCCCCATGATAGTAGCCTCGTTTGTATCTATGTGGTTCAAATTGTAATCAATAAGAAGCTCTTCCCTTGCACGTATTGATTTTATCACACAGATGAATACACGATTTCCCTCGCAGGCCTCAAATATGCAATTAGGTTGCTTTATAGTTGACCTAGGTCATGTACTATTTATAAAACTTGCAATATTCCTTATTACTTTTGGCCATCCATCAATGTATATAGCCACACTTTTACTTTGATTATTGTCTTCCTGTTGTATATAATTTTTTGTGAGGGCATATCTACGCATACTTTTTTTATATTGAACAATATGCATCCAACTTTTGTAATCGTAACATGGTCCAACATACTCCATCAATTCAGAAACTTTTTTGTCAAACACCTTTATGTTTTCCATAGAAAATAGGCCCAAACCATGTAATGATGATGGTGCTATGCGATATATCCTCTCGTTAACGCAAAAATCAGTGTTTATTGGAGGAAGTTCCTTGGGTACCCAATGTTTCTATAGATGTTGGTACCTCAAGGGAACCTCAATTTCACCTTCTGTCTCATCATCATAAGAACATGATCTCCCTTGAGCAAGGAAAAATTTCATGCATTTATTGAATTTCTTTCTAGTCCTTTGGCCTCTAGTTAATCTCCCTGTTTTAGATAAACTGCATGTCTCACTTTCCTCTTCTATTCCTATATTTCCCTCACTCGAGGATGACACTTCTGACAAATACCTATTCGTTGGTACCTACAAATGGGAGAGATCTTAGAAGACATCAATCTTACTATTGATAAGTGTATTAAATAGACTATCTATAAGGAGTATTGACTTATACATGTCGATCCATGAGACTATGCGGGATGCTCCTGAAAGGGGTTCAGTTTCCTACAAATGTAATTCAATTATCGTGAGCATAATCACATAATAATCATAATCACATCCATCATAATCATCACATAAAAATTAAAAATATTAAAATGTACACAATATAACACTTAAATCAGGCTCACATTATAAGCCTACTAGGGAAGTAGGCCTAGTGAAGGGCTAAAACTGGGTTTTTGTATCAGCTAATGAGTTGAGGGCTTAGTCACCTTGGGGACATGCTATTTGAAGTTTTTTGATGTGTGTGGAGGTGGAGGAAACACCTAGTTAAGGTGAAGTCAAGTTTGGAACCTATTGAGGCATTGCGAGCATTTGATAGTTTGTTGATTAGATTACTTGGATGAATCCATTGGATGGATTGAGGGACATTCATGGGATTATTCCAAAGATGTAGAACCTAAGGTGGCAGAAGGATTTGGTGTGCACTCTAATAGGTTATGGAGTTTGCTTGGATCAAGGAGAGGGATCTTATGAAGATGCTTGGTTGGTGTTGTGAGAACACTATGGAAGTCCCTCTTGTTATGAATGATTGCAAGTCCACCTAGAGTCTTTGCATCACCTATAGAGGCAGAATTATTAACCAACAAATTGGGTAAGCACTTATATTATGTTTTCCCTATGAATTTTATTCTAGGTACAACTCCCTTTTATAGATATTTATTGAATTCCCTTTTCTAAACTAAACACTTACAAATGCTTTTGACCTGAAAGAAAATAAGGCTCAATACATTCATGCATCAATATGTGTTTTAAATAGTTTTATTTAATTAATTTAGATTAATAGTTAATTTAGATTAGCAGTATTCTATTTGTAGTTGAAACTTGTAGCTTTTAAATAGATAATGAATAAACTATGTAACCATAAAAGACAAAAATATTTCTATCAAGAAATGATATTAAATAGATTAAGGATTGATGGCATACCTCTAAATTTCATCATCATCATCCTCGTCATCATCATCATCATCATCATCATCATCATCCTCCTCATCATCATCACCATCCTCTTCATCATCATCATCATCATCATCATCATCATCCTCATCATCATAGTCATCATCATCATCATCATCATCCTTGCCATTTTCATCATCGTTGTCGTCATTGTCATCATTGTCATCATCATCAACATCATCATCATCAATATCAACATCATCTTCATCATCATCATCAGTAGCAGCATCATCGTCATCATATTCTTCTTCTTCTTCAAGAAAATTTGTGTCAGGAACACCATCCAATAATTGTCGATCATGATCACCATCTACATCATCTTCTACTTCTTCGATATCTTCTTCTTCCATCGCATTATACTTTATTGGCCTTCCTCTCGGTTCATTTCTAACAACAAATGACCAACCCAATTTATGTGGAACCTCTGAGTAAAATACTTGCTCACATTGGCTTGGAAGAACATAGGGCTCATCCCCAATTGGCTCAAATGACCTTGTATTAACCATTGTAAATCCATTATCATGTTCAATAATAGTTCTATCAGGATCATTTGGATTAAGTTGTAGCCTGTACCATTTGACAATGAAGAGTACTAATTTGAAGGAGCTAAAGTCACACTCAAGTATATCATCCAAAATGCCATAGTATTGATTTTTAGACTCTCGAGGATGTAAGTCATTTCTAGATGAAATATTAGTCACTTGAAAGATTACAGTTATTCCTGAATCACAAGTTTTCTTCGAGTCATCCAACACTGTGACGTGAAATTTCTAACCATTATAGAACATATCCTTGTGGTGTTTAACCTACAATAATATGTGAAACATGTCAAAATTATTGTCTCGTGAGTTGATAAACATACGGGTGATTAATAAATTTGTACATACCTAGAAATCTCTTGAACCACGTGCTAAATCTATTTTCCTTTGCATAACATTGGAATCTCCATTACGATGAGCTTCTTTAACCAATGAAGATACACCTTCCCATGTTAATGTGTGACCAAAATGTTGACATCGTTCAATCCATACCGTCATCTAATCAAGATTGTTTGCAATATACAAATGTAGTGCATCCCACTCTCGAGCACCTGTACAAAAAAAAAATAGACAACTTACAACCGATTTATTTTGAAGATTAAGAAATAATTTATTACAATAACATCTTATAATTTATTACCTCTCACTTTCCTCAATTTACCTTTCCCCATCAAGTACTCCCCTTCTAATTTTTTATAAGGCTCGAGATCCCAAATGCTATCTACATGGATATTTGATGCAAACTTAGAAAGATATTCAGTAATGTACACCATAGTCTGGTATACCATGTATCCCTCTACCATAGAACCCATAAGATGTGCTCTTTTTTGAACCAAAGCCTTCAAATATTTCAAGTGCCTCTCAACCATCCACATTGACCTTGTGTGTACAGGTCCACACAATTCAATCTCCTCAACTACATGTATAAGGTAGTGCTCCTGTGCATTGAAAAAAGTTGGAGGTAGACACTTTTGCATTTCACACAATAAATGAGGAATTCTTCTCTTCCAATAGTTTATATCTTCTTTATGGATTTATTTAGATGACAACCACCTACATTAAGAGATTCAAGTCACAAAAAATATATAGATACGAGACTTTACAAAATAATATACAATAGATTACATAGCAAGAAAAACAAATTGTGAATATAATAAATATTTACAAAAAATTGAATAGGTATTACTTGTTACCTCATTTATTTTCCAAGATCGTATATCACTTGTTTGATGTTATTGTTGAAGTGCTCTGGGAGAGATAGAGGAAGCACGTACTACAGTAATTATAAACCAATCATTTCATTGTTTTCTAACATAACATAATGAACAGTACACGTAGTTTATGAATATATTGTAAATATAGAAGAACATAACTTACCTTGATGAAAGTATTCCAATCATGTGTTTTGACCCCTGGCCCAAATTCACTTTTTTTTGATATGAGATTGTTTATGTTTGCAACAAATCCTATGGGAAATCAAATTTTTCATATGACTTCCTTTATGGAATCACTTTGCTGCTCCATTAATAACCAAGGAAGGGCACTTATATTAATCTGATCTCTGTTGCTATTTGAGTGAATGAAATTCTTCAATGCATGATTGGATTCATGAATGTCATTACAAATTTTGACAATTTTTTCTTTGTCATGCCTTCCATCCAATATTTTTCACAATGTCTCTGTTATATTCTTTCCAATATGCATAGTATCAAACAAATGCACAAATTGTAAGTTCTCGAAGTAGGGCAACCTACTAAATTATCTAGGATAGCTTTTTAGTCCCTTTGGAAGGTTGTCAGTACTGCCTTGACAACCTTCATGATCATCAATTACACAATTAGTAAACAAAAATCACAATAGAAATATATAAATTATAAACATAAACCATTAGGTGGAATGACATTACCTCGACGATTAATTCTATTATATTCCAACTTCCATAGGCGAGGTGTCATTCTTCATGGCTTTGATGTAGTCTCTTCTTTCCCATTGAAAAGATGTTTTTCTGTACTTCGATACTTATGATTCCTGTGGAGGAAGTGTCTACACTCATCAAACACCAACTTTCCTAAACTTTTTGAATGACAAGATTTCATCTTTGGACCACAAATCGGACATGCAAATTTTCCCTTTGTTTGAAGACCTACAAGATAATGATATAATTGGATTATTAAATATGTTGATTTTTATAATTAGAATTATCATGTGCAACTTGAATTCACTATAACATAGCACAAAAATGTGTTAGCCCTGGGGCATCATGTATTGTCCATGCAAGTATTGCATGGAATTGAAATTGTCTTTGTCCTATTGGTCTAGACATGTCATACATAGTGACACCATTCCATAACTCCACCAACTCGTCGATAAGAAGCTCAATATATACATTCATATCTTTTACTTGATATTTACCTACTTGAATGAATAGTAACATTACATAATTATTGTGACCATTTTACTGTAAGATTTGTAAGTACATGTAAATTAATAACTATCAAATGATAAGATACTTGGAATAATCATTGCCAACATAATGCATTCTCTCTTTATTGAAATCCACGGAGGAATGTTATTGTTGATAACAAAAATAGGCCACACCGAGTAAACAGATCTCATCTCTCCAAATGGATTGATACCGTCCGCTGCCAATGAAAGCCTGAGATTACGAGGTTCTTCTTTGAAGTGTTGCCACTTTTCCTCTATGTGCATAGATGTCAAACCATCTGTAGGGATTCAAATAATGTCATCTCGACTTCTATTGTGTGCATGATAATCCATAAATTGAGCCAAGCTACTACACCTGAATAATTGTCGCATCCGTGGAATAATGGGGATGTAACGAAGAACCTTTTAAGGCACCTTTTTTGTTAGTCGATTTGTTCAATATCTACTCGTATGACATACATGGCATTGTGTTGCAAATTCATGTTCTTTATAATATATAATATGATCATTAGGACAAGCATGTATTGCTTCATACTCCATTCCAATATCTTTCATAACAACAGATAATTCTCGATATGAGCGAGGTAGAATATTTGATGGTGGTAACAGAAACTCACCTATCAATCTACAGCAAAAAATATAAGTTGTTAATATAAACAATATTAGTGGTACATTATTCACCCTTTGTTAATTATAAATACATATATGACATACCTTAACATATGTGACATTGTTATGTTGGATAAACCATTCATAAACTTCAAGTTCAACAACAACAATACAACAGAGAGAAGAGTTGTTTGGGAGTCTTTGTATAGGGGCTCATATGCCTTCTCAAGTAGAGGTACATCGAGGCTATCACCATCATCATGATCAAATACACTTGGACTAAATGTGTCATGGATCAATGTATTTATACCATCATCTTCAATTTTGTTTTTTGGTGCATGATCATCATCTTCCATGGAATCATTATCTTCACCTTGGATATTCGCACCTCCATGTTCCTCCACTTCAAAAACCATATTCTTTGGATTGTTGTGGTTCATATCATGTACTTCCTTGGGGAGATCAACCTATATAAATTGATTAACATAAATAAACCATGATAATCAACTCATCATCAAGTGATTTCATATGTATATAAATTGTTAAAATGATATAATGAACAACTTACCAGTGGATGATAGTCATGCCCCCCTTCAATGTGACCATTCTCCCTACAATGTCTCTTAACTATTTTGATTAGCAGTCTTCTACGGTTTAAGCCCTTACAAATTTTGCAAGGACAATAACATTTTCCATCACCTTTTCTTTTCAAGTCAGACCACAATCTAGCAATTGTATCCCTATTTTGTTCTTCACTTATATTATCTGACATGATCATTCTTTGCAGGAAGCAAAAATTGGGCTATGAAAACTTTGGTCTACAACTTTCACAAACTAAGAAAAATTGTCGAAACTACACAAATCTTCTTAGACCTAGCTAAATACTTTAATATTTTAAAAATACTTTCTTTGACTTTATTCCTAAGACATTTAACCCAATCACCTTTTATAACATTCAGTCAATTTCTCTAGGCAAATTTGTGGATAAGATTATTTGTAAAACTTTGACCAACCGCCTGAAGGTCTAATTTCAAGAGACCTTACAACATTAAGCCACTAAAAGTAATTTCAAAACATATAAGGTAAAAGTCTAGTTAAAATATACATTAGATTAAAAAATATACAATTTTCATACCTGAGTGTGCGGCTATAACTCATGCAACGACCTTCTTGCTTAGCTGTAGAAGCTCTCCAGCAATCAAATTATACAAGCTACAAGGCCTAACAGCAATTTCAAAACATATAAGCTATGAGGCAAGACATATTACATGACATGGAAAAAGGAACAAAATTTACAAGCTTTACCAAGACATATTAAACGACATCATAGTGCTAGAGAGATCACAATTATATGAGTCAAACATAGTCATGAAAAAGCGCATAAATTAGTTATTATATGCAATTAAAAGATATATAGTTAGATAGGGACATCCATAGGGCATATTGAAGAAATGAAATGGTCATCCATAGGGCATATTGAAGAAATGAAATGGTCATCCATAGGGCATATTGAAGAGATGAAATAGTTAGATAGGGACAGCTGGAATTTGCCTTGCCCTCTGAAGAAATGATAGAAAATTTAAATCAAATTTCCACAAACTCGGATCAAAATTCTCAGCAAGCATCTGTAGTTAATATTTTTGATGTACCAATGCCAGAACAAAGTTCTTAGCAAGCTCAGGGAGTTAACATCACCGATGCTCAATTGGATAATGATTCACAACAGACATTAACAACTACTACTTGAGATGTAATTGTTGAAGATAAAAATAAGGCTGATGTAGGAAGCACATCTAGTGAAGTGGTTTGTCATTGATGTATTCTAGTTGATGACAAGCAAAGTTGCAATTTATCCCAAAGATGGATTTGATCAACGAGATTTGGGTATAGCTAGTTAAGTTATGTGGGCTTAGATTAGTATTCATGGATGGATTAGTATTCATGGATGTGTTCAAGTGCTACATCTATGTTCGCTCAAATTAGTATGAATATTCAAATGAGTTGTAGTTGATTTAGTGAAGATTGGTTGCAAGCCAACTACCAGGAAACAACTTACTAGTATTTCAGTTGTATCTATTAAGCGACATGGAATGATGTTAAGCGAGCCTAGATCGTGGTTGAAGACATGCTCATGATGCTATGCTTGTGATAGCAGATGTTGGAGATCATTCTATGGTATTCGTTGAAATGTAAAGTGTGATATGTTCACTGGCAACTGATTTTTTAATTGAGATTTATTTTGGAAGTTGTAGAGTGTATTGTAATGTGTGAAACCCTATTGTAATATCATATTGAGGTCCTATATTACTCAATGTATATTAGAAAGTCCCAAGGTCGACTCAATTAGGTTTTATGAAAAGGTATAAGGGAAAGGTTGTTTCCTTGGTTGTAATAGTATTATGTGTAATTGTGTTGTGATTGTGTAAATTGATGATAAGAATGTGAATTTGATCAGAGAAGATAAGTAGATGATGTTGAGATTATGTTTAACTTCAAAAGAATTGTATTGGAAATAAAGTTGTATTGATCAATTCACTATTGGGGTATCTTATTGTAGAGATATGTTTTGTAAAACAGTTATGAAGCAGCTTGGATAGTGAATTCAATTGTCTTCCTCTTAGTGCCTAATAGGGTTGAAACAAATCCTAACAAGTTTGAAATCTTCTAACAAGGATTCAAAGGCTCTTATTAGGGACTCATTTATATTGATTGTATGTAACTAGCTCCTAACAGGGTCATATCCTCTTACAAAGAACTTTTATATTAGAACATCATCTTGTGGGTGCCATCCCCGCCAGGGTTTTCCCTCTGATCAAGGGTTTCCCTAGTTAATAAATCTATGTCATTGTTATGTGTTTCTCATCTTAAAATTGCTTCAATTGTTGGTATTGGAATTGGACTTAATAAGATTTGATAAGAAATCCTAGCTAGTAGAAAAGTCTTCCATAATGCTAGATTTTGTGTCCAAATGGGGTTTTTAGTTTCGTATTATCCCATACAAATTTCTTAGTCCATGAATGTAGTTGTGGATAGTATTTCACAATGTTTAATAATAGACATTGGAAATTACTTTCTAGCATTTAACAAAATGTCGAGAGTTTGAACACTAAAGGTAGAGGTTAAAATTTAAATGAAATGATACAAGTAGGACTCTAAAATTTGTATGGCTATGATGACAATGAAGAGAAGGTAAAATTATGTTCTTATAGAACTTATGCACCAAATCAGAGGATTTTGAAACTTTCTCAATGTTATTATCAATCTAATCAAGGAATGTTTCCCTAAAATGTGTCTCATACTTTTAGTGGAAAAAGCATTGCTCATCTGCAATGTTACCTTTCCTTCAATTTTTACTATATTACAAGTATTCTACTGCTTTTATTTTACATGTGATTGGGAAGAAAGATCTCTAGAATTATTCACTATTACATGCAAACAAGCAGAACCATCGTGCAGTAAAAACTTTCTACATGTTTTCTAATCTCTACCAACAAATGGTTGACAAAAATATACAACATTTTATCCCTTCACTTTGTGTTGAAAGGCAAATAAAATTTTTATAAACATTGAATCATATGAGGAAGTCACACATAAATATTGATTAAGTCATTTCAAGTTGCCTGCCAATGTTGTATGGCCCAGTAAGATACTTTCTAAAACAGCTGGAAAATTTAGAACATACAAATTGCTTGCATGTCCCTAGACAATGCAGCTTATTTTTCTAAATCAAAACCATTACATCTTCATAGAAAGTGGAAAATTTATTTATCTTGGGTAAGAGAAGCAAAAGGTATGCATCTATTGGGTCAGAAAGGATGCTAAACCCAATCTAATTTCTTCTTTCGCCTGCTTGTCAAGTGGATCTTCTCCAATATAGAGGTCAAACAAAGACTGACATAATAGCTTGCTCTAAATGCTGCCAATCTCTTTATCATCAACTATATGGGAGTAATCAAAGAAAATTAGGTTCTACAATTCCAAATATTGTGTATAATCTATACAAAATGTACATGAAAAGAATTACATATAAAAATTGAAGAGATCAAATGCAATCCATCCAGAATTGATATGTCTGAGAATATTCCATGTAGTATTTGTCTTCAAAAATTTTATATTTTTGTATTCATAATTTACTAAGATCAAACATATTATTTCCAAGATATTAGAGGAAAAGGTCAATTCAGAATTCTCTTAAAGAAAATGCAAAACAGTATGAGCAATTGCAATCCAAAAAAATAAACATAACGTGCCATGAATAATCTAATGAAAATAACTTTTTCTTGGATAGATTTAGAAGCTTAATGAATTGAGAACTAAAAATCATTCAAGGACTCAAACGAATCATATTTTGAAAACAAGGGTAAATCTAAAAGCGATGTTGCTTATAATTGCAGAACCTTCCTGTCGCATTTTAAGACATAACCTTGTAGATAGAAGCTTAAATGTAAAATAAGTACATAAAAAGATGATCAACTTTATCTTCATTTCCTATCCTGTAAGTTGATTCCACAGCATGCATCACTATGTTCTTGCTCAATGTTAATCTTCTTGCTGAGAAAGATAACCACAATAATGCATTGAAGAAGTACATATATCACTTACTCTTTGTCTGTAGGATATGACCAGGGAGCCTAGATATATCTATTTTTGTGCCATGGGGTAGCTTGTAATCATCTTTAAATTGAGAAGCGAATTTTCACTCAAATTATGTATTATATTAGGATATAAAAATCAATCGAATCTACAACACAGGAAACTGAATCATGAAAGATCAAAGAACACAAGCTCTAAAACCTAGTAGATCGAGCTCAAACATCAATAGGGGTTAAGAAAGCTGAAATAATACATGAATTCTCATAAGACTTGTCTACGATTCTTATGAAATAAGAAATAAAATGAGATATATCTGGTTTGGATGCTTCATCTAGATTAAACAAGCAATGAATGTGTGAATATTTGAAGAAAGCATATTACAATCTCTACATGTCAAAAACTTGCTTTTGTTTTGGACCCATTCACCTGCACCCTCAAATCAACACTCATATAGACATTAATCCATAGAAAAAATTGATACATTTCCCTTTTGGTGTGGGGTGACTAGACCATTTATACATAAGCTGAGAAAGTTTACTTTTACCTATAGTAATGATGGGTTATTTTTCAGGAAGGAATAGGCAGCGTGGCATAAAAATTTTCTCACATAATCTATGCACCAATAAGTTGTGTGGCATGAAATTCTTCATACATTTCTGTACTCGAATAAGCTACGTCGCTTTAAACTCTTCTCACATTGATGCCCTGCGTGGCACAAAAAATTGCTAGCATCTAAGCCAAAGATCTTTCTTAAAAAACAAAAATTCCATCTAATTCTCAAAAACCCTTAAAACTGCCAATGTCTAGAGATGTGGAGCATGGATTTCATTGATCATGAAATAATAATTATTATTATTGGAGAAAAAAGGATTCTAAGAGTAATGGGTTTTTTTGTTTTGCACCTTGCCATCATCCTCCTCCGAATGTTGCATTGGCCCTTTCATCGCAGAGATCCCTATGTCGATTTCAAATGAGCAACATTTTTTGGTTTTTTTTTTCTCTTATATCCCATTAGCATCGCAATTGCGATGTTTTTGGGTTATAATTTTTTAAAAAAGGTCAAAAACACATAACATTTGCTGCCATCGTAAATTTCTGTCGCAATTCCAATCCAGATGTATTGGTGTTAGCATCACAATTGCGACATCGTCGGGCTAAAATTGAAAAAAAAAGCCAAAAAACACATTACATTTGCTTGTCATCAAAAATTGACCCCTAATGTATTAGTGTCAAAAGCTTTTAATAGGGAAGACCCCTCATAGCATAGATCATTCGATATGGTCAAACATTGTAACCCTAACAAGTTAACTTTACTACTACAATAGGGAATATTTATGGGTGTCATCCCCACCCCAATTTTCCTTCACCTTGGAGTGTTTTTGGGTAACCAAAATCTTTTTTTTATATGATTACTTTTCATGCATGTGATTGATAGATTAGATCTATATGTTATTACGCTTTGATTTTATAAGTTATACATGCATAAGCGATTGGATATGAGATGGAAAATGTGGTGAATGCATTAGTATTGGGATAAATTTAAAGTATTATAGATCTTGATTTCCTCCCCACTACCCCCCCCCCCCCCCCCCCCCCCCAACCTCCCTCTCAATATCTTGGTTTCAAATTTATAATTCCAAGGATTGGTATCAGAGTTGAGTTCTCTTGAAGGAGTTTAACAACTTGGAGTTTAGATCTTAGAGATGAAGGCTTTTAAATTAGATAAAGTTATTAAAAAACATGTTATTGACATCCAACTCATACTGTAGCAACTTGAGATAGCTAGACAAGAACTGAAGAAATCCCTAAAAAGGAGAAAGGAATTGGCCATTCAGGATAAACAACTTCATTATGAAGAAGTTGAAACTGAAGGACTATTTGAATAGTAAATTTAAATGAAACAACATATGTAGAACTACTAGATAAGAATGTAATCCTTACGGAAAAAGTCAGAGGACTAAAAATGGAACATGAGATTTAATCAGTAAAGTTATGTGAAGTAACTGAGCAAAAGAAGAAAGATGAGGAAGACAAAAGACTATGGCAACTAGACTTGAAGAAATGATATCTAATGTACAAAATCTTACCAACACTCAACCTAACATGATGAATCAACTGATGCTTGCAAATTAGGAGTTGAAAATAAAAGATACAGAAATAGAAAATATGATATCATAGGACTTACTGAAGAATGAACTGAAAACTAAGAAAGAACTTGTGGAAAGATTCAACAAGCTAAATGAAGCAATGAAATACTTTGAAGAACTTATGAGGTCATCTGGTAGCACTATTGGTTCAGGATATTCATCTAACAAGCATGGATAATCATCCAAGAGTGGAGAATTAAGAAATGCAAAATCTAAAGGAAAACCAATAGGCTATCATTTTGGAAAATTAGGTCATACTGCTAACATTTGCAGGAGCAAAAATGGAATGAAAAATCCTAAACCTAAGTTTGGTTTTTTTTTTTAGTGCAAGAAGCAAGGACATGAAATACATGAGTGTAGGTCAAGTACCAACAACAAATCACAATAACACCAAGGGTAAAGGCAAAGTGGACATTGATCAAATAAGGAAGCAGATAAATAAAACATGTAAGAGAAAGGCAGAAGATGGAAGAAGTGGAACTAATGGAGTTGAGATCACCCAATCTAATGAAGAAGGTGATCATACCATCTCAAACTAAGAAAGAAAGTTATCTAAGTAATTGTATATTCAAAGATACATCTTACATCAATTCCTAACATAAAATGTTCTAAAGTTCCTATTTGCATAAGTAAAGATGCATAAGAAAATATTTATTAAAGGACTAGTACAAAAGAATTGTGTACACAGTCAGTGTCAAACATCAGTAAATTTGTCTATATTGACTGAGCATTGCAATATGGATTGAGTACTTCAAAAGATAAACTAGTGCCTAGGTTGAGTTAGATGGAAGAGACTGAGTTGTATAGTAAAGACCTAGCTCAAAGGCCCAATGTGGATTGAGATAGTTGGCTTCCACCTACCTGAGTACACAACATCAACGGAGACCCTAAATCAAGAAAAAGAATGTATATATCAAAATTTGAAGACATTATTGCATACCTTGAATACATAATTTGAAAGCACATAGAGATTTGAGTGAAAAATAGATCTTAAGGCAATTTCAGAGAAAATTTGAGACAAGAAGCTTGATTGAGTGAACATTAAAGTGGTGTCAAGTTATCCAAAGAGAAGAAGCTTACGAACCCTAACAGAGAAAAATGGAAGCTTCATCATCCACGTGAAAGAGTCAAGGAGTAGAGTTTAGTAATGTGCAATTGGTGAGGAGTGGCACATGTTCACCACCTAAATTTTGCGTTATTCCTGAGATCGTGATGAGAGGTGACTCAACAGGTGTGGTATCCTCAATATCACCCAAGGTACTCATGATACATGATGTGAGGAGTTACTACATGTGTAAGATTGGAGAAGTAGATGATTATGAGATTCAAGAAGCTTATGAGAAATTATGTGATGAAGGAGGAATTAAAAATTGTTGAGAGGAAATAGTTAACTTGTGCCATAGAGTTTCCACATAATTTTAAGATAGAATGGATCAAGGTTGTTTTGAAAAGGATCTATGACATGAATTTTTGGCTACACAATGGACTAGTTGAAATAACCAAGAAGATGATTCATAAGTTTATTGGTTATCCTAAACTGGAAAAAAGAAGATCATGTAAAGTATGAGTTGAGAAGAAGTTGAAGCGAATACAAGAGCCGAGTGGAATGGACAAGGGTTGTCCATCACAAAAATTCCTAATCCATTGATTAAATTTGTAGAGAGAGTGATTACTGACAAACTCTATCAATCTAGCAGATTGAATAGTGTGCCATGTATGGAAGTGGATTAAACATGAAAGATAATCATGAAAGATCATGAATATGATCTTTTCAATTTTGGGAATATTGTTTGGGAACAAGGAAAACCAGTGATAAGGAAAATCAATGAATTCATAACTCAACTAGGAGAGAATTTTGAAAATGTCATGGATACATATTTTGATGAATTCAAACAAAGAATGATGATGAGGATGAGAATACCTAAAGAGTTGGTAATAAAACATTACAATGATGTATTTTTCTTAGTAGACACAGATAAAACATATGTATAGAAAGTAAAACCAAGGCATGGCTAACAACATTTGATTATGAGGTTTATAGTGATATAGTTAATGCAAATATTGTTGTATTATTGAAAGAAAAATTTGACACTGAAGAAAAATATTTTGGGAAGTATAAAGACGATAAGGAAAGAATCACTACACATATCAAGATAGCTTCTAATGAAAAGAAAAGGAAGAGAATGATTGAATACCTAGAGGAAAAGCTAGGCACTCAAGGCAAGAGAAGTGAACCTCTTTAGATTACACAAGGTCTGGGAGAAGTGAAGAAAAAGATAGTGGTGATGAGGAAGAGGAAGAAGAAGAATGAGTCAAAGGTAAAGCCCCAATTGTTGTCACACAAGCTAGCAAGAAGGCTAAAGGAACTACAAAGAAGCTAGTGGTGACACTCCTCTCTCCTCCTCCACCTACCAAGCCAAGGACAAGGTAGTGGCTAGTGCTGAGAAATTTGCAAAGCAAAGAGAAGTGGAGACTACAAATTCTAGTGGATCAAGACCAAAGAGAAGAAGATTGATTAAAGGACCACCCATAAGGAGAAAAAAATCTATTGATGAGGTATGTGTCGACTTAAGAAAATATTCATGCTTATCAAGTTTTAGATTTGTGAAATATGACACATTGGATAATACTGAGAGAACAAAAGTTGAGGAGGCAATGGTAGATATGATGGAAAATTAGAAGTTAGCTCCAAATTAAGTAAAGAAGAAAATACCTATAGATTTGCACAATAGACTTGATAGAAGGTGGCAATAGGTATCAAAAAAAGAGAAAAACATTATAACTGACACATTAGCCAAGGTCATGTTTGATCTATCACAATAATAGAAGGATACATTTTTGGAGAGATATAGGAATAAATTCATTCCTAAAGTCATAATCTTTATGATATTGCAAAATAAGACTAAAGTTGCAATCCAACAAAATGAGTTACTTTGGAAAATTATTTTTGATCTCATAACAAATGAAGTAGCAAAGGATATTGATATTGTAACTATTCAAGATGAGTGGAGTGATGAATTGAGTTCAGGTATGTTGAGTCAACAAGGAAACATGTTGCCAATTTGTGTCGACACCCTTGACACTCCAGAGAAGTCCTCGGATGAAGATAAGGAGGTGCAATAGACAAAAGAGACTGATAAAGACACTAGTGTAGACATTTCTACCAAAGTTCAAGAAGGACTAAACATGTCAGGACCTCATATTAAGGATAATAAAGAGGAAAATAATATTTTTTTGAGTGCTACTATTGTTGTCTTTAGTACTAATGTACAAGCAAGATCGAATCGTGATACCCCCTCACCATCTCCCAAAGTAGTGTCAAGCAGCAACACTTCCACTCCTCACACAAGGAAAGCAATAAAAGACAACTCACCAGATCTTGAAGTTAGTCTCGATGAAGTTATTGAGATGCCACAATATGATTTGAAAAATCTCACTCTTGAGAAAACAATTTTGTTGCAACATATTTTGGCTAAGAAGAAGAAGTAGGAAGAGTTAAGAAGGGAACAGCAACAAAAGCAAGTATTGCATGACATTGAAGACATTTTTTGTTGAGGCATTTGATATACAAAATTTTGATGGGTAAGCCCCAATCATTTCCTAGCTTGTAAATATTGTTGAACGAATAAATGTTGGAGATATAGAATCCAATGAAAATTTGACGGATTGGTTAACAAAGAAATTTGAGAATAAGGTTGTGGACAAAGTCTCAACAACCATTGTCGAGAAGAATGTTCAATTATAGGAATATGTACAGAACACAACAAAACTCATTTTGGAAGTACAACATTTGTACAATATTTTTTGTGATGTGTGAAGATTCACAGTGATCTTCAGGCAGACATCAATTAGATTTGGGCTGATATGAAGAAAACAAGCAGCATTATTTCGTAGTCAGCATAATCTAGTTCAAATCAATATAACAAGTTATTGAATGCTCAAGGAAAATTGGTCTAGCTTCAAACAACTGACAATAGCATGAGATCAAAGTTGATCTCAACTTAGTCCATGATAATTCTTTACTTGAAGGTTATGCATAGAGAAATCAAATCAACACATAATCTTATCAATGAAGATCATATCTTTCAATGGCTCAAAGTTTGACTAATTTGGTAGCTAGGTTACAGTTGCAAAATCACATTTTGGAATCAACAAGAACCACTTGGGATCATCCACTTTCTATGATCAACCAAGTTCAAAAAACCTTTATTGAAAAAATGGTTTGATTCCACCCATTCAATGCCAGCAGCAGGCATAAGTGACAAAAACAAGGGAGAAAGAAGAGAAGTCAAAGGGAAAGAAGAGAAGTCAAGGGAATCAAAGTTTAGAAGGCAATCAAAATGCAAAAGAAAACATGGTATGAAACTAAAATAATCATACTTAATTCATGTATATATATCTATATATATATATATATATATATATATATATATCTATATATATATATATATATATATATATATATATATATAGTTCATTATTATTTTATTTTGCATAAGTCAAGTTTTTGTGGTTCTGTATGAACTAAGTCATAGGCTTAGGAGGAGTACTCATATTAGCATTATAATGATGTAATCATGACAAAGTGTTCTTTCCACTAATGTCAAAGGTGGAGATTGTTGATATCTCTAACTATTGTTGTCTATTAGTGTCAAACACTTAGTCATATACTAGGAAAAGTCAAAGGGTAATCGTTGTGACGAAGCTACTCTATATAGGTCTAGTTATGAGATATAATTGTATACAATCATGTATATATTGTGCTCTATAGGAGTTGATTAAGTCTTTGGTCACCACATATTTTCAATGTAAGTCGAGTCTAATGTGTACTGAGTGATTCAAGCACAGTGTTCTGAGTTACACAGTGGTGTTGAGCATAGTAGAGATCAAGCATTAGCAGCATATATTGTGAATGTTGAGTGTTAGAGACGGTAAGTGTCAAGCAATGTAGAATTAACATTCAAGTCAACAATGATAAAAACTTTGAGGTAAACCATTTTAGGTTGACATAGACAAGATATTTAATACTTGTAGAGTTTTTTACAAAGATCATTAAATATTTTATGATGTGGCTCATAGATCCCTATGTTCAGTGATGAATGAATCGGATGGAGAGGCAAAACAAGGAAGTATCTAGAAAATTCTTTATGAAATATTTAAATAGAGTTGATCTAGACCTATTTCATTATTGGAGAAATGAAATATGATGAGAAGGAGAGAATAAGCTATTCATGTGATTCAAGTGTGAATGTGCAAACATTGCAGAAGAGGCAAAAGATTATGTTATTCCATAATAGAGAAAACAACCTAGTTAAATAAATGAAGGGCAAAAAAGCTATATCAGATTAGAGATCAGATCTTATTGGAAAGAGGAGATCCAAGAATAGCTTATTAGAGAAGATTGGGGATTAGGTATTGAATCAATTTAAATAGATTGATTTAGGGTAAATCTCTTAGTAGAGTGTTCTTAATAGATCTTTGTAATATCCTAATAGAGTCCTTACTTTGTTATAATTGTGATATCCTCTAATAGGGTGAGATCTAACAATCTCAAAAGATTTTAATAGGGCAGACCCCTAACAGGGTAGATCATTGGATATGGTCAAACATTGTAACCCTAACAAGTTAACTTTATTACTATAGTAGTAAAGATTTGTGGGTGTCATCCCCACCCCAATTTTACCTTCACCTTGAAGTATTTTTGGGTAACCAAAATCTTTGTGTTATGTGATTACTTTCCATGCATGTGATTGATAGATTAGATCTATATATTATTACAGTTTGATTTTATAAGTTATCCATGCATAAGAAATTGGCTATGAGATGGAAAATGTGGTGAATGCATTAGTATTGGGAAAAAGTTAAAGTATTACAAATCTTGATTCACCCCCAAAAAGAATCGATGCTTCCATGTTGCAAGCATCCAAATAGACTACACAAAGGCACATGCATGAACAATAGCACATATACAACATAACATATAACAACATTTAGAAGAGGAGAGATAAAAATAGAAGAATATGTATAACATCTTTGATTGCTTTATCATCTTGTGTCAACAGACAAACAAGGATCATCTAAAGAAATCTAGTAAAAACATATATAAAAACACAATAGCGGGGAACACAACATGAATACATGAACACTACCATGCTAGAGAGTCTACTTCAAGCATATCACATTTCCTGGCACCCCCATCGTGATCTATAACATTAGGGAAAGGTGGGTGACTCACAAGAGGAACAACATCCAACAAAATAGTAACCACAACCATATCCAAGGAAAGACTCTAGTGGGAGTCATTGTGTTTGTCAGTAGTAGTGAATGTTAGCTATTTAGAAAGCATGTTAGAAAAATAATAATCCATATCAATATTTCCATATTCATCATCACTAACATGTGCATTAAAATTATCATTAATAATATCTTCCATATTAAGATTAATATAATCTAAAATACAAACAAGATCATCATGTATATCCATGTGCATATTGTTACTATGTTTAGCTTCCTCTAAAGGCTCAAACATGGGTTGATCAAAGGAAGATAAAGGTTGAGATAAAGAAGTAGTTTGAGAATAAAGAGTGCATTCTTTGTCCTTACCTTGATGGTTCTTGTGATGCTTATGTTGAATTTTCAGATGCCAGAGATCCACCCCTCACTATGTTATTTTGGTTGAGTTTGGTGCCTACCCTTTTAGATTGGCAGCCATTTTTGACCTAATCTATTTCATCCACCACCTATGTGTCATTTTTTACTCTTCTAAAGGCCGATACAGATACCCTCACTTGGCATACTTATCTTTAGTTCCTATTACAAACTCTGATCTAGCCTGTAGGGCCCGTTATTGGTACACTCAAGCTACTATCCTACTAAGATCTATCGGGATTGACATCAACCATCTCCCTTCCTACCAATTTACATTGGATGCTCTAGCTCACCTCCTCCCCTATCAGTAGGAATTAAACAAATATGCCAAACTTGACATCTACAGATAATATATTATCCGGACCTAGGTTGATCCTCCAAGGGGTTTACGCCCGAGGATGGCATTCTATGCCAAACACTTCTTGGATATTTGAGACAAGATCATTTGGCACCTAGACTACTTACATAGATAGTGGATCCATTCCCTATGTATCTCCCTTAGCTCCTTTAGGGTGGGCTCTCACCGACTCTAGATTTAGATCAACCACCATATCAATAGAGAGGATTGGATTTGTACACTTTGTACCATGATGGAGACAAAATCTGAGACCCATTTCCTTTTTAGATGCCTCATATGCTACAAGATCATAGGGAGATTCTGTTGTTTCTTTAGAGAGTGTAGATCCCTCTTGGACTTCTTTAGGTACAAAGATTAGTGTTTCCTTGTGCTCTATCATTGTGAATCTATATAGCTTCATGACTACACTTTGCAACTATCTTTCCTTGAGGGTCAGACCCAAGTACAACTTACCATGACCTTCTTCTCACCCTTATCTCATGCCTAGGGTACAAAGCAACCGTATAGTTTCCCTGACACCGGCCACTCTAGATCAATGAAACCTTATAGTGTTCCTCTTTGCCAAGGACACTCCTCTCACAACACTCAGTGATAGAACAGAGACCCTAGTTGCCCCCATCCATCCCAATCATTATTGTCCTTCTTCCGTTTGAGGAAGGATCCCTAAACCCTAATCATGTTTGGGGACTCTTGCTCTCTTCTTCATCTTCTATTTTAGGTTTGTGCTTGGTCTTTTGTCAGCATCGTTTGGTGTTTTTTTTTATTCTATCTTCTTGGTTGTAAGCTCCTAGTCCCATAGACCTATATTTTGGTCTCTTGTTGGACATTAATATTCTCTTATCTTATCTTATCTCTTATGACCATGTTGGTTGCAAATAGTTTTACGAGATAAAATTGAAGGATTAGGATCAACAGTCATAGGTTTCAAGGAGGGAACAACTATGGGTTGAGGAATGATTAGAGGAGGATAAACCTTGGCAAGTATAAGCTCAAGAATATTTTCTACCTTATATTTTTTATAAGACCATTAAAGATGATCAAGATGTTTAGGTGGTGTTTGAGGGAGAGATGGCCAATAGACATCTATCTTAGTAGAAGTTCAAGGACGTGAGTGTTTATAAAGAAAATGATTAATAAAGACAACTTATCACTTATGGAGAAATTCAATGCACTTGTGAATAGGAGAGGTTGCAGATTGCATGGAAGATAGTCACATGATACCAAGATTAACTTGAAACTAATTAGAATTAGGAATGAAAAAAAAGTAGTATAAACAACCTTATTAGAAAGGGTCATAAAAAGATTGATAGAACCTTGAGGACAATAAACAAAACCATTACAAGTTTTGATCCAAACACTAGATGTATTGTAGGTATCCTTATGCAATCCTTTTTTTTAAATATGCTCTTCAATGATAGCATTCAAGGAGGACGTGGGGTCAATAAAAACACCATGAGAAGGGATGTGAGAAACTATAGAAATGAAGTAAAGAGGGATAGTAGGTGCTTTAAACATATCATAATGATCAAAGGTGATAGGAAGTGAAGTTTTAGGTTTGAGCCGCAAAGGTAAAAATGAATATTGAGGTTATGACTCAACATGATTAACCACATGATTAGCTTATTCTACCTTGTCATCATAACTAATGCTAGTAACATGAGAAGAAGGTTACTTAGTGACATGTTTTCAATGTGAAGGAAAGGAATTGATGTAGATTTGAAAATTATTATTAGGAGGTGCTATAGATTTATTTTTACAATTAATATCAAAATTTATAGATATAGCATTTGAATTAAAAAGATCTCAACTAGCATTTTTCAAAGCATGACACTTTTGAGTATCATGACCAACTTGATGATGATATTGACAAAAAACATTTTGATTAAATAACTTAGGCATTGGTTTTCTAGTGTTAATAGGATGGATAGGAGGAAGACTCAGAATGTTAGCATGTGTCAACTTCATCATCACTATAGGAAAAGGTTCAGATAAAGGAATGTACTTATGATTAGGTTGATACCCAAAGGAAAAAGTAGTAATACTTTTAGATGTAGTAACCACTTGATCATCAATTTTGTTGGTTGATTTGTGAATTTTGATGTAGTTGTTAGACTTAGAGAGAGTTTTTTTTATGAACAATGGTGTTATTGTTATCAACGGTAACATAAGCTATTCGAATAGAGCTCTCAATATAGCTCACTTGAAACTGATAATGGTGAAGAACTGCACACAGATGTGAAAAGGAAACATATTTAGTAAGAAGAATATTGTCTCTAATGTGTTTTTGCAAGTTAGAAATGAAATGTGTTGAATATCATGATGCGGTACAGGATATGATATTTGAGCATACAAGTGTTTGAATCTACCAATAAAGTCACTAGCTTTGTCTTTAATATTTTTCTTACAATGCATTAAATAAGTCAAACAAATTTGAGGACCAATGTTGTTCTAAAATTGTTGAATGAAAGTGTTACCAAGTGTTTGAAAGGATTCAATTGAATAAGGGGGTAAAGATAAATACCATTACAAATGTTTCTTCCTAAAAGTACACATAAAAAACTTAGTCATGAGAAAAATCACTACATATAGTTTGGAAAGTTCTAACATGAATCATAGGATCAGCCTTATCATTATAAGTCTCAAGACCAAGTATCTCAACACGTTGTAGCATAAAAAAACCAAGCTTATCTAAGAAATGAGGATTAGCAATGTCACATCCAAGGATATTATACTTAGATTGAAAATATTGAGCCACTTGTTGCAAAGCAGTGACAGTTTGACCCAACCTACTAATGGTAGGATTAGAAGACATGGTAGTAGGAATAGGCATATTAGATGTACTAGAAAAGTTGTAAGAATCATTGGGAAAATATGTTGGTGGAGGATTGGAAGGAACATGAAGAGGGTTTAAATATGTGAAAGAAATGGCACTGTATGAAGATAATTAAGAAGGTATGGAAATAGGAGGAACACTTAAGGGAAGTAAAGAGTTAGGAAGACCAATACTTAAAGGATCACATACTTGTGTGGAAGTTGTCATGAGAGGTGGTGTGTAAGTGGGAATGCTAGGAAAAGTAGTGGAAATAGGAATAGAAGGCTCAATTGTGGAAGGAGGAGTTTATCCTAACTCTTGAGCACAATTTGTCAAAGACTTAGCATGAGTGTTAATAAGCTGAGATATGACATGCAGGATAGAAGGAACACAATCTATCAATGCATTTCCCTCCACAAATTCTCTAAAATCATGGGTGACTTTATGAGAGGGCTCCCCATCACTATATTAATTAGTCAACGTAGATATGGAATAATATTTTTATTAAGCTGATAGGCTTCACTCCTTGAGAATCAGTGACCAAAATGTTTAGATTTTTCGGCAGTCATACACTACAAAAACCATGCCGCAAAAATGGAAACGGTGCTAAAAAATTGTGTAGGATCTCTGACGATAGTGGACATGAAGTGACAAGAAAAGAGAACAGTGTTGGAAACTAATAGGATGGTGGGAACATGTTCTTGTTAGCTTTTTATGAAAGAAAGTGATTGGGATCCCCTAGCAGAAAAGGGATCTAGAGATTTGAAACAGAACTTTAGTGTTTCTCCTTAAACTCGGCAGGCATGATTTTGTTATAGCCAGATTTCCACAAAGGCAACTTATGAGATGGTGTCAATAAAGTGCGCAATGTAATTTCATAAGCAATCCAGGAATTAACATAGAGGGACTTTGAAGTGCACTCCTGCAATCAATAATAGTGTAGCCTACTTTGTGTAATCTTAATAATAGTGTAGCCTACTTTACGTAATCTTGAACATTTTTCATTTTTAGAAAAGTTATAATAATTAATGGAAGAGTGTATTAGATAATGGAATTTCTTGCCATAAAATGATTACCTTTCCACAACAAAATGAATCAAGGAGTGTGTGCTCAAGTTCAGTCCACAGATCCATTACCAAATGAAACAATATTATATCTTGGAGTGTATGCTTTTTACTATTGGCATGACAAACTTACAAATGGACTTCATTGAAAATTTTATGGGAGGACCAGTTTTTGTTAAATTAGAAATCTACTCTGGATTTTAGTTGTTGGGTATATTAGTTTGATATTTGTTCATTATTTGAAAGTTTTTGGATTTACCTTTGTCAATAATGTTTTATATTTTATTAAGATCATAAAATATGATTCTAAATGTTTCATGCAGTCAAATTAAATAATATTGATTGTAAGAATTTAATATTAGCAACCTTTAATAAAATAGTTAGATTCAATAAATAGTTTTATTAATGCAAAAACAAATCAATAAAAAAATAATTCAATAATATTTTTTTAAATATAAGAAAACATTAACTATAAGATTGATGATCATTTTCATTTTTATAAAAGAAATTGCATGAGACATTAGTATGTTCGATTCATTTGACCACACAAGTGTTAAAATTGTTTTTTTTTTAAATTGAGGATGGTCACATCATGGGACAGAAGATGTGTGGGAATTTAAATTTTTTAATATATATGTTTAATCTATTCTATACTACGCACACAAACATTATGACTCACCCTTAGCCATAGGTTTGAGAAACTGTTACAATTAATGACGCCTAACTTAAGAAATCTGATTGTGGAATGATACTCATTGATGCCTAGAAGATGCATATGATTGGCCTTGCTTAACCAACACGCTCAAAGCTAGATTGACTGCCCCAAGTGTAAGATGTGGGCCCATTCTTACCATTAGCTTCCATTTCTATTAGCAACACTAGCTTTTGTTCTCTTCAAATTGTGGCCATTGTTATTTTTGAATTTCACCTTTTCCCTGACCTCAAATGGATGGAGAGTTCACATAAAACATCGATCCTTCACATTCTAACCCAATAATTTTTTTTTACAAGCACAACAATGGGAGCTTCTAAATAGAATGCAAGCATCCGGCGAATATCAATTGGAAATACTCTCATAGGCATTTTTGAAAAGAATGTGGAAGCAAACACGAGCAACTTAACTAAATGTGGCTTCGTGGAATACTTGGATTGCAAGATATTAAACAATAATTCATCTCAAATTTTTTTAATCTTCAAACATATAATTCATCTCCAATTCTTTTAATAATATTGATGAAGAAAAATAATTCTCATCTTAAATATATCTATTAAAATTATTGTTATAAATATTATAAATTATTAAACAATCAAAATTAAATACATAAAAAATACTATATAGAAAAGAATATTAATTTTAATTTCTTAAAAGATATATTAAATATTTTTATATAAATAAATCAATTTAATTAAGGAATTAAAAAATTACTAATATATTTATAGTTGAAATTAAATTAAATTAATCTTTCACTTCAAATATACAAATATAAATTATCCCCAAAATTCTTTGAAAAAGAAAATTATAAACTTGATAGGTTGATTGTAAGTTTTTTTTTGGAAAGTTGAGAAGTTCGTGAACAATTGGCTTAGTTGTTAGACCATACATCATATCATGCATGATTTCATTAGATATTCTTTTGTAATTAGTTTCCAATAATGCTAATAAAGTTGAGATTTTGAGTTTTGATAACGAAATTCTATTAAGAATTTTGTTTCTTGTTGAATTTCAGTGAATTTTGGAAAATTCAATTCTACACTTTTTTTTAATTAATTAGTATAATGGTATAAACCTAATATATAATTTAATTAATATTATATCTTTTTACAATATATGTAATGAGAGAAAATATAATACACCACTACAGAAAGTTAATGCTCTGAAAACATGATCTCAAAATCTTTAGTCTTAAGCTTTACACAGAAACCAACTTAAACCCATTTTCACTAAAGATAATGAAGGAAAACAAGATAAGTGTCCTTTCCATAAAGCATATTCTTTCATTTATTAAAATAAAATTAAAATTTTGAGTGGGTTGTTTAATATGGAAAAGAGTGGATATATATATATATATATATATATATATATATATATATATATATATATATATATATATATATATATATATATATATATATATATATATATATATATATATATATATATATATATATATATATATATATATAGTTTTTTTCAATATCATTATTTTATGTCTTTATAGATTAGTAATAAAGAAATAATAATTAAAAATTTAAAGTTAGAACATAAGATCTAATACAATAGTTTCTATAGAAAGTAGTTTCTATAAGAATTAGTATGCTTTAATATCAATATGAAAAGATAATGAAGGAAAACAAGCTAAGTGTCCTTTCCATAAAGCATATTTTTTCATTTATTAAAATAAAATTAAAATTTTGAGCAGGTTGTTTAATATGGAAAAGAGTGGAATATATTTATTTATTTATTTATTTAATTTTTTTCAATATTTATTTTATGTCTATATAGATTAGTAATAAAGAAATAATAATTAAAAATTTAAAGTTAGAACATAAGATCTAATACAATAGTTTCTATAGAAAATAATGTCTATAGGAATTAGTATGCTTTAATATCAATATGAAAAGATAATTATTTCATCATTTAGTTATTTAAGATAAGAAAAAGAATGAACATTTTTTTCAACTAGATAAAATTTATATATCTGAAAGAATATTTTTAAAATAATCAAGATCAGAATTGTGATTTTTTTTATCAAATCTTGAAAATTTTAGAAAAATAAAATAAATCATATTTAATGTTGTAAGGACTAATTTAAATATAATCTCATTCAAAAATATTTATTTATTTAAATTGACATTAAATACAATCCACAAATAAGGTCTAAGGTTTATAGTTATATCTAGAGGGAAACCAATGGAGAGACCCAATCCATATATAGTTATAATTTATCTCTCTATCAATAAATGAATTCCTTGCAAAAATCAATGACGGTTGCTTCCCTTCTCTTTTTATTACTTGTTTTGACTAGGATGACTGTTCATTCTTTATTGTTGATTGGGCACGTCGTATTGGTCTTAGATTGATTGATGAGTTCTTACAAGATCGTAAAATTGTTGTTTTCCAATATAATTGTTATTCTGCTGAAATTATTAAAGTGTTGGTAACTGATTTTATTTTCTAATCTCCTCTACAGGTATTCCTCCTTAGTCAGATTCACATATGAACTTCTTTTTATGTATATATATATTTTTGACTCTTATAAGTTGACTAATGAAGTCATTCATAAATTGTTTCTTATTATCTCTTCTCCTTTTTTCTTATGAATATTTATGTTTTGTTACCTCCCTTCTCCCATATCTACTTGTTATTAGTACTTGTCGGCTAAGTACTATTGTGATACTTTTTAGATTTTATTCTTTGTGATTAAATTTTTTCATTTCTATGATTTAAAAATTAATTGATTTTAATTTTTTTTATCGAACTAATATGTTGCATAGCATAAATGCATGATTGTTAATATTACAATTTTAAGAAATTATTTTTCTAAGATTTGATTAGTTGAATTCATTTAGCTCTTATATTGGTCGGGTGGATTGTAAAACTAATAATTTTTTAAGAATTAGTTTTTATTAACGTAATATGATTCATTAATTTTTTATAATTCTAATGTAAATGATTTGGTTTAATTTTTTATATGCTAATATTATATTTTTTTATAATATAATATTTGTCATTCAAATAAAAATACTAAAAAGATATATTTCATATATTATATAATAGTTTAAGAAATACTATTATATATTGTTATTATAAGAATATTTTAATTTTCATATTTTAATATATTTTTAATATAATATTATCAGATGATATATATACGATAGAGCATATATATTAATAATTATAATTATAATTAATATCATTGTAGAAAACTATAACTATCTGATATTTTTATTAATTAATAATTTAATAATATTTACTCTATAGTTTTATCATTAATAATTTAATAATTATTATTTATGTTTATTATAATTGTAATCATATTAGATTAACTAATATATTATCTCTTCATTAAAATATAATTATGTTATCATTTTTATTTATTATGTCTTATCAATAGATAAGTAATATTTAATTGTAGTATATATCACTTACATAATTATTATTTATTACTTATTCTCATATTAAATTATGTTCAGAAGAGAGCAAAATCACTTGTCCTCAAGCAATGAAAACTTTTGAGGTGACACCAATATCCGATACAATGATCCTAGAAACATAACTGCAATATGAGTTTAGAATGGTCATAGATAAATTTTATCAAATTTAAAATTTCCTTATCATAATATTCAATTTAACAATGCAAAAGAATGATTCAAAGGCAGAACTTATCTTAATTTATTGTACTTGGCACTCACTGAAAATGTCATTGAATCCCTAATATTCACTAAGAATTTCCTAAGCATTTTCTAAGAATGCCTTGAGTCTCTGACACTCACTGGGAATATCCTTAGCACTCACCAAGACCACCTTTAGTCTCTAACACTCACTAATATTGACCTTAACACTCACTAAGAATGCCTTGAATCTCTGACACTCACTAAGAATGTCCTTGGCACTCACTAAGAACACTTTGAATCTCTGACACTCACTAAGAATGCCTTGAATCTTGACATTCACTAAGAATTTCTTGGCACTCACCAAGAACACCTTAAAACTTGACATCTACTAAGAACTTCTTGACACTCACTAAGGATGTCTTGAATTGTAGCACTCACTAAGAATGCCTTGATCTCTTGATGGATATTTCTTTATTATCCTCTTCTTTCATCTTATTTATTTTTCCTCTTTTGCACTGATGATTATGTATCCATGGTTCTTTACATTTGAAACATAAACCTTTCTTTGTTAACTCAACTCTTGATAGGCACTGTTGTTCAATATTCCGCTTTTCACTCCAAACATAACATTTATTTTCTATGTCGTCCTGCTTTGAGTTTTTGTGCTTATGTTTTGGCATGCTTGAAAATTTCTTAAGTCTTCCTTTTGAAGGATTTGATTATACCTTAGAATCTTCGGCTGTCCAACATGGGCAAACCTGTCTTCCAGGAGTTTCAAGGCACCGACACCTAGGCCTTGTACCTTCATCAATTATGAAGACAATGTGAAGGCTTACAAACTTATGGATCCAAAGACACATGAAATTTTTGTGGAGAAGGATGTTCACTTTGAGGAAAGTTCTCCTAGCTTATCCTCTACTCTCTTCGCACATCATACATAGTGGAAACTGATAGTGACACTAGCGATAGTGCTTCAACAGGTTCAGACACGTGGGGTTCTGTTGACAGTTGCAGTGAGAGGTCACATTAGTCCTGTCCACATGCTTATATTGCCACAGTGAAAGGTCCAACACATCATGGTACATCTCATCTTCTAGCTCCAACTTCAGTTGACTTGGGAGACAAACTTGAGGACTTACATCTTCTCATTGATGAAGGTGATCCTTCTACAGTTGTTGTGAGGGCTCACTCTGACCCTCATGTCCATTCTCTACATGATCAATCTTTACAGGTTGGCGTGATTGTGGATCCTTATGAACAACAATTAGTGGAGGGCTCTTTGTCAGTTGAGGAGATAGATGGTTCAGTGGAACAAGTTCAACATACATCCTTGACCGATCTACATTCCTTCTTTTCAGAATAGTTGGAAGGGGTGAACATCAACATCAGTACAGGGATACTTGAGCAGGTTTCAGGGCTAGCATACATCTTCAAGAGTGTACCTTTGCCTTTGTTTCTTCCTAAGGGGAGGAACAATATTCTACATTCATGGACCAGCTTCTTCATCGAAGCATCTTTCACTTGTTGGCATTCTTCTTTTGGTGGGGGAGCCTATTATGTCTCTCTTCCTTCTCTTATTCTCTTATGTATATACTGGATGTATGTCGTAATGGGGGGGTCTTGATTACTCCATCCATTGATGCATCCTTATTTATCTCTCTTTTTGGGGGAGGGTTTTTGTCATGAGGTTTTCCCTCTTTCCCCACTTTATGAGAGATTACATCTTCATTATGTACATGGGTACCTAACATGGTCTAGTAGCCGAGACCCATTATGCATCTTCATCCTAATTTCATAAGCTTAAGGACATTCCCCTAAGTTTCACTTAAGGGGGGGTGTTGGTGTAAATAAGTATTTACTTATTACACTTACTTAAGTTTACTTAGGTTAATGCATTATTTATTTAATTTGCATTATTTTATTTATTAGTCACCTAGGAGTATGCGTACTCTTGTGAGTTGTCATGTTGACAACACAAGAGTCCACACCTCTTTTATTCACATGGTGTCTACAACCTTCTAATCTTATCCACTCATCTAGAATGTTGGATAAGGTGTGTGCTTAGTTGTCAATGCTTATCTTATCTCCTAGTTGTTTCTAGAGACATTCTAGGTGCTTCTTGAGAGGCCTTTATATACAGGCACTCCTAGTGTGTTTGAATATCACATTCTAAATAGAGCAATGTATTACGACATACTCCGATTAATTGATCATATCCATTTTTGGTCTACAGTTGTGCTTGTGTTTGAGTTCTTAGTTCCTGGGTGAATTTTGCCCTTAGGCAAATTCTTACAAATTCGAGGAAGAAGGTTCATTAATGTTGGTTGATACAAAAGACATTGATTAAGTTTAAAAATCTAATCCAAAGTTTATTTATCATTATTCTTGTATAAGACTTTGACCAATGATTATGTGATGTTTTGATTAAGTAAAAACAGGTTTTGAAAGGACCTAAAACCTTTTACAAAAGACAAGAAATAACAATGAAGATATTAAAACAATTGTGGAAAACCACCCAAAAAACTAGAGGGACACACCAGAGTTTCCAACAAGAAGGCAAACAACCCAAGAAGCCACAGATCATCAAGACTTACATTTTGGTCTAGTCTTTTGTGAATGTAAAGACATATCAAATGAAGGTTTGGAGGATTTTCTTTTTTTTCCTTTAACTAATGTCCAACCATCCTCCACCTTCCCAAAAACCTTCAACCAATCCCCACTAACCCCCCAAATCCCCCACAGTAGGAGAAGCACCAACAATAGTGTTCTCGACAGAGTCAACAACAGAAAAAGGGATACCATCAACATTCTGACTCAAAGCCGCCACAAGGACAGCAATCGAATCAACAGAAATAACAACAGGCAATGGGTCAAAAACAACATTCTAATCCAAATCTATCATAGGGATAGCATTCAAGTCATCAGATACAGCAACAAAATCCTCAGCCAAAGCAAGATCAGTATGAGAAGAGCTATCTGATCCATCCATATCCGTTGCTATGTTATGTGATGTTGATGTTTGATATCGGTATGATAATATAATAATATTTATTGTTGCTATAATCTCAAAGTGGTATGTATTTCAGGTGTAGCAAATTGCATCAGACTAATCATATATTATACTACCCTTGTCGATGTCTCTAGTCATTATTTATCATCATTCACTGTGCTATAATATCATTTCATTTCTTTGATATATGATACTTGATTGTAACCTATTTAGAATTATTGTTTCTCCATTATAATTATTAATAATATTTACTCTATAGTTTTATTATTTATTTAATTATAATTATGTTTATCATAATTATAATCATATTAAATTAACTAATATATTATCTCTTCATTAAAATATAATCATATTACCATTTTTGTTTATTATGTTTTATCAATAGATAAGTTGCAATTTTTTTAAAAACTTATCAAATTTTAGTATATATCATTTACACAATTATTATTATTTATTACTTAATTCTCATATTGAATTATGTTCGAATGAGGGGATATTACAAGATCATAAAAGAAGAGATCACAAAAGGAAATTTGAATGAGATCTAACCATGCAAATATCAATATAACAAGGATCATAAAAAGAAAAATTTAACCACACAATATTGCTATATCTAACACCCAAAATTAAAAAGAAGAGATGTTCTGGGTTCACCAAAAGAAGGTAAACATTTAATTGAAATGGGAGATCAAAGGATATAACTCCAAATTGAAACGGAAGGGACATGTCAGGTTCACCAAAACTTTTAAGGGGAAATGGATGGAGCTAATGAATTTAATAATGTAAACTATGTGCATGAATTCATTAACCAACCATTTCCACACAAACATTCAATATAAGAGAAAGGGAGCCTCCAAACATAACTCTTAATATAACTCAAGTTAGATTAGAAAAAACCAAAGGGATAAAGGGACACTAATACTAAACTCAAATTATATCAAGGAAGTATGCAATAAAATCCTCTTTCATGAAATGTAGGCTTTGACTAAACATGTGTAAATGGAAATGTGCAATTGAGCTAATTTATTTAATGAGAAGTGTAAGATAGATCTAAGTATTAAATGTATGCTATCAACACAATCAAGATAAGATATGAAAATAGGTCAAGACTAAAAATTGAAAGGAATAATAAGATACTCACCTTGAAATGTGTAGAGGGATGTGCCTTTTTCTTTGAAAATTATGGATCTGAACTTGTGAGGGAACTTTCAACTATGTATTCACAATAACAATGGAAAACTCGTAAAATGTTGTTTTTCTTGGGACCTTAGGAAGACATTGACCTAGTGGTAATGTGTCTAGATTCTTTACAATGAAGTCATTGTGTTCCCGGTACATAGTAGAAAAGTTTATCCAACTTCTTAAATGTTTGGGCAAATGATTTTCATAGCTATGGTTGCAATAGGCTATCCTACTCCTACACACAGTAAAACTTATTTTTTTTGTTGGTTGGATGAGGGCTTTCTTAAGGAATAATCTTTGAAATTGAAATATGAATATGTAAAGGAAAGCAAGACAAATCTAAGTATCCACCTTTCTTATAGAAACTCTTGTCAAAAAGGATTGGCAAGCTTGTATGTTATAACTGTTGAATTTGCAATATAGGATGTAGCAAATGTCCACAAATGCAATGGATCTACCGAAACTGCATCATGGAGCCATGGATTTAAATGTGCATCAATAAAGAAGATGATGAATGCCTCAATTTACATATCCTCCCTTGATGGCCAAAAAAATGCTAGATCTTGTAAAGAAATGCTCACAAAGGATCCTTGAATCTTTAAATGCCTTGAATGCTTGATGAAAAATTGTTTACATGAATGCTTAAAATCACCTAGATGTCTTGATAGCTTGTAGGTGATGATAGATGTCTAGTGACTATGAAAATGAGGTTATGAAGCTTCCTTTTATAATAGTTTTTTGACGCAAAAACAAAGCAAGCCGACAAGATCACCCAATTTTATAATTTACATCTTGAAAAAAATTGGTCTTTGGATTTTGAATCCCCGAGGAATAGATCAACTTGGCTCGATCTATTCAAGGGTTGGCCCATAGGGAGCTAGCTCTAAGGTCTTTAAAATTGCATTGGTTAACATGAAAGATACAGGGTAGAATAGGGGGGGAAAATGATTGAGCATGAATCCCATCTATGGTTCATAAGGTCACTAAAGGACAGGAGCTAAGAGGTTATAATTATTGGGTGCTTCCATTTTAAGATGTCACACTCCTCAAAAATGTTTAAGTCATTTTTTATTGAACTTCTTAGGATCAAGTTCCCAATATATACAACCTTCAAATTTGTATTAATAAAAACATGATGTTTCTTTGAAAACAACACATTACACTCAAAATCAATAGTTTTCCTTGTAAGAAACATTAAGCTCTTCACAAAAAACTTATCCTCACTTACAAGGATTAATGAAGGCAATTTTGCTCGTGTTGTTTTTCTTTACACCGTATTTGTATTATTTGTCTATCTTCCCATGATTTTCCCTCAAAGTTCTTTCATTATATCAATTCCTTGAAAAAGAAGAGAATGTTGCTTGTGGTTTTGAGAATCTCGGTGTCTTTTCTTTTGTCCTTTTGTAGTATTGTTATCACTAAACTTTGTATTGGATCTTGGTGCCTTGAACTATGGATTTTCATTCATCTTTTTTTGTGCCTAACTCATCGTGATGCATCTTCATATGGTACCCTACAAGTGTTCTTTTTAAGACTTGCTCATTTTTCATGCTCTTTGTAATACTTTCTCATTGTTGACAAGAAATCCTTGAATTGAAATTGTTTGATGTATGATACATGAAATGATATAAACAATAAATACATTGTTACATGTAATCAATGTCTGAGCTAATTCATGGGTTGGATGTTTTAGCTTGTCTTCGACTACACATCTTAGTAGGTTCTAATGTGACAAACAAGAAATCTTCTCAACCTTATAGAGGTGATAGTTGTTAGGATATCCACTAGATGCATCACAGCCAAAATGACGATGGACAATATCGCTAAGGGAATGTAAAAAAAGAGAGGAGTCAAGAACAGAAGACTTATCTTATCATCACTGCAATGCCAATCACAATATAAAATATTGTTATCTTGTAATAAGGATTGAAATCCACACCTAACCTTGGAAAGACAACTGTTGTGATGTACAATGATGTACATAAACCTACAATGCTCATCATGTGTAAGAATTGCCTTTGTAAAACCAATGCCACATCAGCAATCTCCATAAAAAGTAGAAAGTTAACAAGAGTCAAGGTCATTTGAATATTGACCAATCAACAATGATTAATCTTAAAATAAATTTATATAAAGATAGGAGATCAAATGAAATATTCTGAAAAAATCACAAACCAGTTCCTGGAATATCATCATATCCTGA
Source organism: Cupressus sempervirens (assembly GCA_028749045.1). Taxonomy (NCBI): domain Eukaryota; kingdom Viridiplantae; phylum Streptophyta; class Pinopsida; order Cupressales; family Cupressaceae; genus Cupressus; species Cupressus sempervirens. The sequence goes on along the minus strand of CM053783.1, from coordinate 401,019,017 downwards.
ACCTGTCAACTAAGTTTTCAAAGGTTCCAAATCCTATCCAAGAACATAAGGGGGATAATATTGTAGAAGTGCTTTACCACCCTACCACAACATTGTTAAGCTTCCTCGTTATCTTTCCTAACATGAAAGATACCTAGCGAGGAAGTCTAAATAGGTAAAACCAAGAGTGGTAATGAAGTTGTGTGGTTAAAAGAAATCATGTCCTAATACCATTCAGACACTCACAAACTACATAAATAGGTCAATATCCAACTTATCATAACCAAAAGAAATTTATCATCCTTGTTTCCAATTTACATCGTAACCATCATATATACATGTGAAACAAGTAAGATAAGTATCATAAGAAATTCATAAATTGGCATCATCAAAATATGTCATGTAGAACCAGCACGAAATCAATTTAAGACTATCAATTATGCATTAAAATATATCATCATCAAAATCATTTATCCAACCAATATGGTAAGTGGGATGAAGGATAATATAGTCACATAGTCGAATGCATGAAAGCAATATTGACTAAAAGTCTACAACTAATAAATTCTAACATCTTCGTGAAATATAGTAACAAACAAGACCAGCCAACATGTAGGGAAGAAATTTAGTGCCAGTTTTCACAATCATGACTACAAGGAACATGCACATCCTATACCACTACTCATTCTCACATCTACAAATGTAAAAAATCCCAAGAAGTCCACCATAGCCTCATTGATTACATTAATTTTCAGTACAATGTTTATATTAGTCAAATGTGATAAGGTTAAATAGTCCAAAAAGAGACTTTAGTGACTTATGGTTAGGTATGAAGCTACAACTAAGATTCATCCATTTTTCCACTTAATCCTTTCCATTTTTTGATTGATTGCATTTAATTGCATAGGGAATCCAACTAGAGATTCATCCTTATCTTCAAAATATCAAAATTCAATCTTAAGTCGGCTCAAAAATGGTTTACATAGTTGTTTGTTCCTTTACAAACAAATATATCAAAATTGTTTCACTTGGCATCTGAAGTCTCTAATGCTCGACATGCACTAATCTTTATACTGTGACTCGACATCTATAATGCTCAACATTGACTATTTACTCGGCTCCTCAATCACTCGGCATACACTATTTTCTCGGCACTTGAGTGACTCGAAACATGAGTGGCTCAGCACTCACTATGACTCAGCATGCCCTATAATATTCATGTTATGCTCAGCATGTACTACTTGTTTGGCATGAACTAAGTAAGTAACTTAAGTGTGTTGACACTCATTTATCAAAATCAATCTGAGATTAACAATCTCCCCATTTCACATGAGTGTCAAAAAACACTTGAGTGTGTATTAACATCCTTAATCTCATGAGCATAACATATCTTAACTCAGCTTATATGCAGAACTTCAAAATGTCAAAATTTTGTAATAACTTGTATACCTCAAAGTTTGATAACTCCCCCTGAGTTGATATGTCTATACTATATCCAAAATCTGATACTCTTGCTAAGTAAATATGATACTCTTTGACTTCATGCTAAGTAAACTTGCTCTTCCCTTAGCTTGTTTTCTCTTTACTCTGTCCTTTGTCTTACTTTTGTCTCCCCTTTGCTTACTTTCCCATTTCATTCTTGTTATATCTCTCCAAAATTCCCCAAAATTCTTATTCTTCCCCAAAATATTTCTCCCCCTTTGTCTTATTCTCCCCCTTTTTGACACATCAATGGGCTATACACTTATAGTGTATTTGTCCAAAAAATATTTATGGACATCCAATATCATCTTGAGAGTTGTATCCCAGTTCTCACATGCTACATCCAGTTACTTGATTTGGATTGCTATCTCGGCAGCAAGGTGAACTAGACTATCTAGTGTAGAAAGATTTGGGTCCTTCTTCGTTAGGGTTTCAGCATAGCCCAATTCCTTGTGCAAAATTTCCATATGAGGGGTGAGAGTTGCCTAGATGCTAGTCTGTTTGGCTCTTATGTTAGCCTCATCTACTGTCAATACAGCTAACTAACTCTGGGTTTAAAGCAATGTCTTGAAATGCTTCTCACTCTGAGCTGGATTCATAGGTAGTTTGGCACTTGATGAAGTAATTTGGCTTTCCAAGCTCAAGATGTGACTTCTGGTCTCTTGGGTGAAGAGTGAGGGATTGCACAATTTAGTGTATAATGAGAATATGTTCTCAAGTACCTTCTTCACATCCTCAACCTTAGTTGCTAATGCAACTTGTGTTAGTGCTATATCACCTGATATATTTTCATTGACTTTGATTTGAAACTTCTTTTCTAACCATTCAATTAATTTGGCATTTGTATCTAGGTCTTCATTATTGACCTTCTCCACTATGTCTATCAGTTGTTCTATTAATGTCTTGGTCTCATTAGGAGTCGACAGACTAAATGCATCTGAAAAGATGTCTTTAATATCTTGTAGTACCTACTTTTGCCCTTGCTCCCTTTTAAGCATTTCTTGATGTTTTTTCCTTGCTAGGGCTTTTTGTAATATGCCCATCTATTCTATGGTTAATGTATCAAAATCAGACTTGGGAAAAATTATTTCTTCATCAAGGCTTACATCTCCATACTGTATGAATTCTTATGCCTTTTATGAACTCAGGCTTGGCACTGAGATCTGTAATGGAGTTACATTTGTGCTTGGCTTCTAAAGAATGTGTGTGGAAGGAGTGCCAAATGCTGGTAAGGTTACCAGGGCTTGGATGGTTGTTTGCTCCTTCATTCTGGGTGTATGCCTTGTCTCTTTAGGCTTGCCCTGTTCTATCACAACAACTTGACTTGCACCTTGATTTTGTATTGTATGTGTAGATAAGTCTATCTAACATGTTTCTTGCTATTCTACAGGAGCAACTTGTGTTTCCATTGTGCTCATCTCTACTGTATCATTCTTGGCAGTTGTATCTTCTGGTGTTTGGACCAAAGGTTGTACATTAGTTGCTAGAGGGATGATAGAAGGTGGTTTTTGTGGATTCACCTTTTCCCTTATAGTATCAGTCACTGTCTTTTGTAGTTGATCCATACTTACCAGCACAGGATTAGCACATAATTGTGCCTATAATGTAGTTTGATCAAGTATCTTCTTCAAATCATCCTCTGTAAGGGGATTGATGTTCTGAGCTAATAGATCAGAAACATCATTGACAGTTACTATTTCTGTATTTTCACTTGTGTCATGTTGAGGACTGACACTCGAAAATTGTGTCTTGGACACTTTGTTCTTCTTCTTGCTACTCTGTCTCAGTTGTTGCCTTGTCATCTATGTTCATTTTTTCTCCTACCTCGAAAATGTCATTATGATCATCTTCTTCACCATTCTTCACTTCAATGGGTGCTTGTTCTCCTTCCTTAACTGTAGTCAACCCATAAGTGAGTCTCCATATCAGTGTGGACTTTTTGACTACATCCTCAATATTATTTTGCAAAATGTTAAAGGCTTTGTATTTAGGTGTTAATCTAACTACAAACTTCTTTATAGCCTTAAAAATTGGTGCCTTAGTTAGTTCAGGCATCACTTGGGCTAGTGTGGTCTCCCTAAATTTATCTTTCCAAGTTCAGACAATAGTGCCATTTTTGCTCAACTATGTCATACAAACTCTTTGGCATTGAGTTGGCAATATCTAGTGGAGTTGTCTTGAATTTTGCCATCATAGAATATATGGCTTCTTCCACTTGATTTTTCTCTACTTTACCCAAATTATCAAAATCAACATCTGTAAATCCTGATAAGTCTGCACTATTCTTAACATCTTCAAATAAATTTTCTAAGTTTGAAAGAGGATTATGACTCACCACCTTAAATTGGTTGATGTCATCTGACTCTATTTTCTTTTCATCAGACTTGGCTTGTGCCACATACTTCCTTCTTGGCTTTTTTGGCACTTGACCTCCTTGTTCTACTAGCTTGGTATTTTCTTTAGCCTTTTGAGTTGTTGCACATGTACTAGCCCTTGTAGTAGGTGCAGTGGGCTTGGGCTAACTCGACTTAACTACCTTTTTAGCTTTAGTCACTGGTTGGACCTTAGCCTTCCTCTTCTTTGGCTCGGTAGGAGTAGATGCTTCCTTGTCTTCTTCTCCCTTGGCATCTTCAATTATTTTAGTCTCCTCCTCTTTTGGTTGATCTTCATCCATACCCTGTGTTAATGCAAGAGGTGCTTGTGCCTAGGTTTCTTCTTCTTCTTCTTCTTCTTCTTCTTCTTCGTCTTCCTCCTCAGCACCCTCTCCAAATTTGGCTATCAAATTCTTCACTATCTTCTCCTTTTTCTTCATGGTAGAGGCAATCTTCAATTCCATTGTGATTTTGGATTTAGTTATTTCATAATTTCCAAATATCTTTGCACTTTTTTTTACCTCTTCTAATAGTAAAGCAGTAATACCTACAGAGGCTTCATCCACATTTATTTCATAACCTAAGGGTCTCAACCATCTCACTCTTGGTGTAGCAGCTTATAGAAAAGTGTAATCGACATCCATAAGAAAAAATAAATCGACATAGTTTTTCTCTACTAGTGACACTGGTATTCTAAACTTCTTCATTGATTGATTGAAATCTTCAAAGTAGCTAGTTATTATAGATTCAAAGTTCTCACCTAACTGATCAATGTATTCACCAATCTACACTGCTACTAACCTATTGGTTTTCCATGCAATTGTTCCAAATGTTGGAAAGGTGTTTTGCACATAAAAGAATATGCATATAAATATGGAACCAAATTTACATTGTGCACTCTTTGTCTCTGACTTCTCCAAGGTTCTCCATCAATTGTTGCAATTGTAGCTCTACTAGATCATATGATGATCTTTCTTAACAATTTTATATCTAACATCCATAACTATACAGGGCACACTGTTCAATCTACTAGATTGATAGAACTTGTGTGATATAACCCTTACAACAAAGTCTATCAAAGGATTAGTGATTATGTCAATTGTCATGCCTCTCTTGTTCCATATAGCTCCAGTATTTTTCTAAATCACCTCCTTCAAGTCACTTCTTAGTGTCTTAGGCCCATCTAGGGTTGGGTAACCAATAACCCTATGAATTATCCTTTTAGTTATCTTGGTAGTTCCATTGTCCAACCATAGTGAACCATCCTGAATTCGACTCAACACTATCTCAATCCACTCTATCTTAAACACATTTCAAAAATCTAGGGCTCGTGTTAATCCCTTTTTCTCTAAAATTTTCAATTCTTCCTTCAGTACACCGTTATCACAGAGTTCGTTGTATGTTTCTCTAATTTCCATATCCCCAATGCTACCAATCTTACAGTTATAGCATTTTCTTACATCTTGTATTATTAAAACGTTTGGTGGAATCAGCGAAAATGCACTAGAAGGGTCTTGCTTATAAGAAATATTAGGAATAGCTTTGAAAAATAGTTGCTTAACTTCATTACTCATTAATTGAACATTCAAAACTTCCTTTCCTTCTACATTCTTCGAACTTGATGCTATAATGAGAAACTAGGGTTTACAAAATTTTAAATTGTATAGCTTAGCTCTTGATAAATACCTTATGAAATCTAACGAAATGATGTAGGATTGCTGCTAAGATCTTTTGTAACTACTTTGGATGGATTTCTAGATCACCTTTTTGTCTGCTTGCTCTTTCTCAAATTCAAAATGATGAAAAATGGGCTAAAATTTATCAAATACCCTTTGAAAACCTTGTAATAAATGTTGAGTGCTTACACAACTATAAGCTCAACATAAACTAGTTTCAAGCTCACTCAGAAACCATTAACATTTCCATCACTCGGTAGCCACTACAAGCTCGGCATAAACTTAGCCAGTCTATTAGCTTGGCATCTTCTAGCATTCCACTTGGGACATATAGGAAACTTTTCATATTTAGCAATAACATGAAAAACTTAAAGATTTATCTTGGATTTCTAACAACATCTTGCATCTTTGTTCATGCTAGTGTAATCCTTTCAGTACTAAAACCTTTTGGAACTGATGTATGATATAACATTTGAATATTAGTCCCACATACCTCTTGATTGCCTAGTTTGATGAGGTGTGATCACCTAACCCATTGGGTGAAGTGATCCCTTCCCCATTTGATGTGTTGCAATCATCTTTCTTTTTCCATGTCTTATTCATCTCATCTCTGATGTGTTCAACATCTACCCTACCTTTTCCTTTATCAAATTCACAACTTGGTGCCTTTGACCTTGTTGGACAATATCTACTGATGTGACCAGTCTTCAAATAGCTGAAATATGTGGTTTGGCTTAACCACCTTTGGTAATTACCTCTTAAGTGTGTCCTAATACAATTCTCAGGAACATGTCCATATTCTTAACAATAATGATAGCTATACCTTGTATTATAATCCCAGTTATAAGAGTTGCCTGTGTTCCTTACCTTTGTTTTCCTATTTGATGACCACATGGGTTTGGATCTGCACTCAAAGTTCTGTGTCCATACTTCTAACAATTGTAGCAATATCCTTCAAATCTTTGTGTGTGCATGGTCTTGGTTCTGCGTTCATGTACTTGATGACCTTTCTTTTTGCATTTATGGCAGTGAACCATGTGCTTAGACTTGATACTCTATTTTGTAGTCTTTTTTCTACACACATTAGCAATATGTCCTTTCTTACCACAATTATGACAAGTAGGTTTGGAGTTCTTACCTTTTTTGTTCCTTTCTTTCTTTAGTATGTGTGAATCCCAGTCCAGATGTAACATTATTAGATCTAGGGAATCTCAATAATTGCTCAAAGTATTTGATGGCTTCATTTGGCTTGTTGAAACTTTCAACAGATTCATTTTCCCTCTTTAGGTCACTCTACAATTTTAATGTAGTTATCTCAATGTCCTTGACATTCAATTCATAGTTGGCATTCATCACTTGACTTAGAGTATCCAATTGCATGTTGGAAATCTTGGTTAGCTCTATTGACTTCTCTTCTAGCCTATTGCTTAGAGTTCTTTTGTCTTCTTCAATCATGGTTTTGTCTTCCATAGCTTTATTCTTCTATTCAGTCACCGCACATAGCAGTATGGCTTGTGATTCTTGCTCTAATTTGAGATTTTTGATTTCCTCAGCTTGGACTCTGTTCTTTTCCATCAAATCTACAATTGTTGCATCAAATTTATTTGAGTCTCCATCTGCAAACAGCTTGGTAGTGTCAATCTATTTGTATTGTATGTCATTGTCCGCAATAGTAATTTCTTTCCTTCTCTTCAAAGACTTCTTTAGTTCTTCTCTTGCTTCATCCAGTTGATGTAGAATGAGTTGTATCTCAATTCCCTGATTCTCAAAAAAAAATTATCAACTTGTAGACTTCCATTTCAAGATCTTTCCTCAAAGCTTCAAAGCTTCTCTTTTAGAGAACAAGGCTCTGATACCAATTGTTGGAATTACAATAGGAAATGTAAACTTCTAGGGGGGGTGGGGGATGAATCAGTAGTGTTAGGATCAAACCACAGATAGAAATAACAGTTACATGCAAATATAACCAATAATAGAAAAGAATAGATCACACAGAAAAGAACACAAGACACCAAGATTTAGCATGGTTCACCCAATCCCTGGGCTACGTTCACCAAACAGCAAGTTCGATATTATTACAATCCATTGATTATAACCTGATTACAATTTGTAATCCCTTACAACTCAATATCGTTGCAAGAACCAATTTTGCATCACAACTATGAAACAATCCCTAACCCTAAGTTATTTTATACAAGTATTTTTACCACTTTAGGGTTATAATGAATAATTACACGTCAGCCCAAAATCTTGATAAAATAAGGCCCCAAAAAAAATTCAAGGCGATGCCTCGAGCCCCAAAGAATTTATGAAGTATGTATAGTACTTTCCTAATCAGTCACCACAATCTAACAATCTCCCACTTGAGGATTGATCATGTTCCACACTAAACAACAAGTAGTTAAAACTTGGACTCATAAAACTTTCTCCACACATTCATTCCATGTATTTGATGAGTGAACTAAAATAACATGTAAAGCATGTACATCTAAAGCATGTAAACATATAAGCAATCACACACATACAACACCAAATATGATTACCCAAAAACCCTCCAATGAGAAGGTAAAACTGAGGCAGGGATGACACCCACAAATCTCCACTTATGGAGCAATAAAGGGTATCCAATGAAGGTTACAATATTTTGACCATGAAACATGATCTACCTTGTTAAAGGCTTACAAAGATTGTTAGGTCTCACCTTGTTAGAGGATTTCAACACCTTGTTAGAAGTGTGCTTGGTTAAAGGACTTTAATTCACAACTAAGTAAGCACCCTGTTAAAGGATTTCATACAGCTTATTAGGACTACTCTATTAAGACATTTTGACTGAAATCACCTATTAGAACCTCTCAGCTTTGATCATGCGGTTAGCACTTGATTGCTTGATAATAGATCACCTCTAAAATAATGTATCTTCGATCCTTATTGATCAAATGTCTCTTTGTTCTATCCTTTTCTTTCCTCTGTTCTGCTCTAACTGATTCTACAATGCAATCTTACTTCATAACTTCTAAGCCATCATGAATGCTCTATTTTTTCATGCAAACTATTCTCTTTGCTCCTTCAACATTCATAGAAAGTTTAGAGTTTGTCCTCCTTAAGAAGACTTTAATGACTTAGGGTTAGGTATAAATCTACGATCGAGATTCATCCATTTCACCACTTAATCCTTCCCATTTTTTGATTGGCTGCATGTAATTGCATAGGGAATCCAACTAGAGATTCATCCTTATCTTCAAAATATCAAAATTCAATCATAAGTTGGCTCAAAAATAGTTTACATAGTTGTTTGTGCCTTTACAAACAAATATGTCAAAACTGTTTCACTCGACCTCTAAAGTCTCTGATGCTCAACATGCACTAATCTTGATATTGTGACTCGACATTTGTAATGCTCGACATCCACTGTTTACTTGGTCCTAAATCATTCAGCATACACTATTTGCTCAACACTTGAGTGACTCAGCACTCACTATGACTCGATATGCTCTATAATATTCTTGTTGTGCTCAGCATGTACTACTTGTTCGACATGAACTAAGTAACTTAAGTGTGTTGACATTCATTTGTCAAAACCAATCTGAGATCAACAGTTACGTAGAAGTTATTGGTAACTCATCTTATAGTAAGTCTTAAGGCAATTGATGCAAGCATCATCACATAAAGTGTCATTAAAAAGGTTTAGGGTAAGATTTGGATTTGGGTTTTTTTAAACAGTAGTCTCTGACATAGAGTTGACCACGTCAATCTATACTCACAACCCATTTCAATAGTGAAATTTTTTTTTCATCAAGAAGAATGATAAGTGCACAGTCATAGTTTTGTTGTTTCTTTCCATTTCTTCCTTGTTATATATGAGATTAAATATGTGTTTTGTGTAATGTTCCCTTCCTAATCTGGCCTAAAACTTACCCTAGAATCATAATCATAAAGTTAGAGTTAGTGTATTTCTTACCAAATAAAATATCTTATAAGACCAAGTGCATATGTCTTCTAGATCCATCCTAGCATGTTTTGTGGGTTCTATGTAGTTGTTTTCCCTATCAATGTTTCATACTCCTAAAGACATGCACCATGATTGTAGAATTTGATAGATATTGTAAGGGGGTTTCTTGGTTCTTCTATGTAAGAGCCTTCCTGTCTCTAGGAGTTAGTTATATGGTTAACTCTTGAGTGGCCTACTTAGAGAACCCTACCCCTAAACCCTTCCTACAAGATGGATTTCAAACAAGCAAACATATTGTATCTATCCTATGAGTATACACTTAACATTTATCTATTTATGCATAAGCAACACACACACACACACACACACACACACACACACACCATATCACATTATTGTATTGTGCTTGATCTGTCAATTGATTCCTTGTTAGATTTATAAGCTATCTTAGATGTGATTGCTATTGTTTGAGTGCTTTGACCCTCCTAATTGTTCTTCCTTGATGTAAGTGTAGTGTTGGTTACTTGTTGTCAATCTATAGAATGTATTTAGGAATTGAATGTCTTGACCAATTGTGTGGCTGGTCTTCCTCCTTTTTTATTTATGTCTCCAACAAATTATCTCTCCCTCATATTTATATCTTTATGATGGGGGAATTGTGTCCTCTCATTAAGTTAGTTGCTCTTGTAAAGGACATCCATTCATTTTTAATCATAATTTCAACACATAATATAATTGATAAGTAGGCAAGTCAAATTGCGATATTGTTATTTAAGTGTGTGTGTAGTTTTTGAGTCAAACTCAATGACCAATGTTTCATGAGTAGTGATTCACAAGAATCCATCTCTCATGAGAATGAATGAAATACTTAGCCCTCATTGCATCTAGGTGATGCTCACAAAGGTGAAGCCCCAAGACTTACCAATAGGTCACCTATCCCAATACTACTCCAACTCAAGCACAATTAACCATAGAGTTTCCTCAAAAATTTAAACCCACTTTGTGCTTAACCACAGAGTTTCCTCCAAGGTTAAGCTCACTTTCAATTGCAAGCAAAGTGGACTAAAACTCTGTTGTTAAGCACACTTGAGCTAGAGTAGTGGGATGGGTGATACTGATCTTTTAAGAAATCTTGGTGCTTCACCTCTATGAGCATCACCTAGATGCGAAGAGTGCTAAGTGTTACATTCAATCTCAAGAAAGATGGGTTTTTATCTTCTCATGAAACATGAGTCAATGAGCTTGACACAAAAACTACAAAATTGAATCCTAATAGTAATATCACAACACAATACAATGTTTATCCTTATCGTTGTGTTCATATATGTTGCTACATAAGTTATGGAATATGCAAGCATAATGCTTATATTTGCCTTATAATAACCAATTGACTAGTGTAGATATGAAAATTCATCTTCTTCCAACGCTCCCCTTGTTGAGGATCCATGCTAGTTGTATTCATTTTATTGCTATTAGGTCTGACCTCTTTTAAGAGATATACTATTTCACAACATGAAAACCTTATGAGAAATAACTACACTTTTGAGTTGTTTTCCTTCATTAGCATTGCTTTACTTGGGCAATTTATATACCCTAATATTAAATAACAAATTATCTCTGTATAATCAAAATGATATAAATATATGTTTATATTAACCATACAAATTGTTGCTCTATAAATTGATTTTCTGATATACATTGTTCATGATAAGTTAATTCAATTAATCTGAATTTTTTCATTAAACATTATATTAGCATTGTTCTATTATTTAATATAGATCAAACCTTTACGCATCTCTCCACCTATGATGGTTGTAGGCTTGTATCTTTTAGCACAAGGTCAACAATCAGCACAGACACATTTAATTCAACTCAATGGTTGGCTAGGAAAGATAATAAACTTGGTCAAATTCAACATTATTAGTCTTGCCTTATATAAGGCAAGGAACTAATGTTCCCAATAGCCCCCAACCCCAATTCATTATTAATTTCTACTAAGAAAAACTATTGTTGCATTTGCAGATTTCTAAGGTTCGATTTTTAATATTATTTATTATATAACAAGAGGTATATTATCAATAATAATAAAATTATAATAGATGTAAAATTATGTAAATAATTGTAAATAACTTTTTAAAATATAAATTTGTAAGATATAAATGGTATATTTATAAATATCTATATAAAGTTTTAAAATATAAAATAATATTTTTAGATAATAAAACTAAAATGTTTATACTAATAAATATTGAAGCGTTCTATCAAAATCTTTCTTTATTTTGGATCAATAACTGAATAAAATATTTATCTCCAATTCACATTAACTAACTACCATAAATTTACAACCTATAAGCTTTCTAATTTAATTTATATTCAAATACAACTTTTGAAGCATGAATTTGTAAGTATTTTTATTATTTATTTTTAAATAATATATATTTTTATTCTTATCTAGGATAGAGTTATTAGATTAAAATATTTTAAAATTTAACATGTTTAAGCTATATTTAATACAAGATCATAGAGTACTCATGAGTTAACCTTATTAATTCTAAATATTTTTCTATCTATATTGAAGTTAAATGCATTTATATTGAAACATCATTAAAATGATTGTTTTGGTTTAGTATTGTCTTCCTTTCATTAAACTAAACTATAACTTTTTAAAATTTGAACTTCGCAATATTTATTAAAAGCTAAAAATTGAAAGTAATTCAATAACCTATAATTTAATAAACTTTTATCATATTATTATTTACAAATTAATTATTCTAATAACTGAACTTTTAATTGATTAACATTTTTACATCTTACACAACATTTTAAAATTTTAGAACATGTTAATTAATTTAAAGTAATTTGTAGAAATTGAAATGAATAACATTTGACCAAGAATATAAAATTGAAAAGTAATTAATAATAAAAATGCAACCATTTAATGTTTTTACTAATCCATGTCAATTAAATTAATTGTATTTCATTGACTCTACCATTAACGTTATAGCAAAGCGGCAACAACAATATCAATGGGTCTGATTTCAATCAAAATATATATTTCCATTGATTATACTTGCCGAACTATAAACTTTTCATGGACAAGTCTTTTCAATTATTTTTCCATTGATTATACTTGCCAAACTATAAACTTCTCATAGACAAGTCTTTTGAATTATTATACTACCATGTAGGGTGCTTTTGTCCACCTCGACCACTTAACCTTGCACTAAGCACCGAGCATTACCCAACTTGTTCAACGACAGGTGTGTTATATGGGCCTCCACCATTGTTTCATTTTCACCATTTACTCAAATTCTAACATTCTTAGTGCCTTGCAACATGCGGCGGCAGTAGCACCATGTGTTTGTAATAAATACAACTGCCAGTTACTGACAATTTAATAAATTCCTTCTTATCATTGCACATTTTTCTTCAAAATTTTAGTATTTAAAAATAAAATTAGCCCCCATCAAAAACGCCTTTAGCCAATCAAAAAAACAATTCATATCTTTAAAAAATGAATTTAAAAATAAAATCTTTGAAATCTTAAAAGTAGGGGGTCTAATGAAAACATTAGTTCCTCATATTTTTTAGAATTAAAATAGCGAAAAAAAATTGGCCTTTTCGCTATTGTCACCGTCACGTGGCATTGATTCATATGTTATTTGCATAAAAAAGTTGAAATTATCTCAACTATTGTGTTCTTTTTAATATTTTTTTGTTGGTTTACATTTCAATATTTATTTTATAGAAGAGAATAATTTATAGAAAAATATATTTTTATAAATCTTATTTGAATATTATAATGATCATTTTAGAATTTTAAATTAAACTATTTTTATTTTATTATCGTTAAATTAAAAATAAATTACTAAAACGTAATATACCTTCAAAGATTAGAATAACCATTCTATAGTTCATAGAAAAAAATCATTATCATCTAAATTAAAAACTTTCATCTAGAATTTTTGTATACTAATGTATTCAATATTTTATTAAAATACTAGAAATTGTAAATTCTAAAATAAAATGTTGCAGCTTTAATTTATTTATTATTTAAAATAAAAGTATGAAGAGAAGTGTTTTGTTGGAGATCCAATTCAATTTGACAATTATTTAAGTTTGAATGCATTTATTTACCTAGAATTGAATTGAAGTTCTTTTATATTTTATCAGATTAATGATAGCTTACTTAACTATTATGTTTGATATTGTTTTTTCAAAATTTTGAATAGATCAAAATATTCACATATTTCATGAGTTTTCATTCACAAGGTGCTCTAGCTGATCTACTTTTTATACATAGGATGATGCGAATGGAAATAGATGTATTAATTCACAAGTAGATGTATTGGATCATAAGTGGACATCTAAATTAATTCCAAGGGACTAGAAATTAATACTGGTTGAGGGCTTTAATGTGTTCTACATACTTGGAGGATGACCAAAAGTGTTTGCTTAAATATAAATTCATAAACCAACTCTTTTATCTTTCTTCCTTAAAGTTTGCACTAGGCAAGAACTCAAGCTCTCTAAGAGCTCTTGTTTATTTTAATTGCCAATAGGTTAGGCCAGTGGATACAGGGCCAACTTATATGTGCACCCATATCAAGTGTTAAATACGAAAGGACTTATATTTCCCTCGAAAACAGGTGCATATGAGTTGCAGACGGTGCTGGCTCCTTAACTGTCATTAATAGAGGTTTCCTTTGTATTTATGAAGCCTTAACCTGGTGGAGCATTATATTCGATATAGAAGAAATGAAGTACTTTAATAGAACTCCATAACAAATGTACAATTCACATGCCACAGAATTGGATCGACAACTTGCTTTAGCTTACTAACAGTGGTCATATTGCTTAACAATCACAAGCAATATTCAGAATAGGGCTTAGATACCCACCAAAGAAAGTAGTTTCATGGGGGAAATTATGACGTGCAGAATGACTTAATGACTGTGACCTAGGGCTACCAATCATTGCCAACAGTAATTATGGTTCTAAGGATACAAGCTCAATTAAGCTATCTTACCCAAGCCACTTCTCAATTCATGCCTAAGAAAACAATCATTTGCTAAGGAAGTTTCCCAACCTCAAACCGCAGAGTAAGAAAGAGATGCATTAACAAATAAAACAGACAATGACATTTACGATATTTAATATGAACTGGAAATTATAGAATCGTATGATTAGATTAAAATCGTAGATAGAGTATTATGTCAGTACAAAACCATCACATGTCAACATTGTGTCAATCTATTCAATGGGCTTTGAAAAATCATTTTAAAAGAAACTGAACCATGAGAATATAAAGTTTAAATAATCATTAACTTAAAAATAATAATAATTGGCATTAGCTTTAGCAGACACAGCAACAGCAAAATTTACCAAGGGCATTTCATATTCCATTGAAAACACTTCCCACCTTCTAGCTTACATTGTTGCTTAATTGCCTATGGAGGTCCATTCTCAAATTTGTATACAACAAATTATTTCAAGAAAAGTTCCCCATGAAATCAAGCGGTAATTGCAGCGAACTACATAGAAATGCATATGACCATTACTTGTGACCTTTACATATGAACTCTTTGCATTGGCAAACTGGATGTCCTGCAGCTTGCCATCCATTAAATCCTCTTTCAAGAATAAGAATCTTCTGAATGCTTGATGATCCCACCAAGGGATTTTCTGATAAATTTTCTGCAAGCATACGTGCACAGGAGGGTCCACGTACCTAAAAACAAGCCACTGAATCTGATCAGTAATTAAATCACAATTTCCAAAAATTGGAACTTCAACTCAACCCAATAATTTTATAAACGGAAGTGAAGAGTCTAACACACAGATCAACACCATCTCTCAAACAGGTTTTACCATCAGGTTAAAACTCAGGGCCTGGAGTGAATGAATTATACAGGGTGGGTTCCATATATCAGGTATGGCATACCAGCTGAGCTGAGAATTTGCAACAAACCTGTGAGTTCATGAATTTACTACATAGTAGCCAACATCTAACAAACTCAAATATACAATGTAAAACTCTTAAAAATCATGAATACACCATAGGTAATTCATAGCAAGACTTAAGTCATGAATACACTGCAGGTAACTTATAGCAAGGCCGCTAGGCACAATCTTGAGTTTGAAAGTTTGAAATTATTGGAACACTGACAATATTTTCATATACTCGAGATTGGAAGATAAAAGCTACTAGAAAAGCATAATCAGTGCCTTTATTCTAAATATAATTCTAAACGGGGGCACTGAATTTGGAAAAGAACATTGTCTACACCAACTACAAAATGAAAAAAACTATGGAGTTTAGTACATTGACAGCAGATCACTAAATTCTAAATATCAATGCTATATATATTTCATCCTCACAAGTTGTGTAGTTCTCGCGGTAATTGAAAGAAATTTATTTGCACAAGCTTAATCTCAAGATAAATTTCTCCTTTTACCATGGACTATCTTCTCAATTTTAACAATAAAGATATTAACCATCCCAGTTCATCATTGCATCACTATTAGCCAAATATATTCCTAATCTGAACCATGGATAATCACATTAATCATTATAAAATATATATTTAATTGCACAGAATGTCTAAAATTACCATTCATCCTAGTTGGAAGGATTCAGATGCTGAGAAATTTGTGCATTCAATGTAAAAGTCATCTTATGATGCAACAATTTCTAGAATCAAACTCCATTTACAACCATACAGTTAATCTCAGTTCATGATAAATCTATGTCATCCATGCAAAATTAGAACTATAGCCCATACAAAATTTCTAAGAGACACATTAAAAGGAGATCACTTAAAGCATTTTGAAATCAGATCACTCCAAGGAGCATTGCACAACCTCAACCATTTTATCCTTGGTAAAAAGAATTCTCCAGGCTGAACTCCCATTTTTAACAGCTACTCTTGAATTCAAAGGACCCAAAGGGCCATGTAAAATCCTTTATCCCAATGTCATCTCCCCGTTTACCCATGGAGCAGAAAGAATCTTACAAGCCTCATCTGACAAGGGAGCTTCCACCTCACACAATTAAGTTGGGAAGGCAAAACTTACTCCTTTTCCTGCAAAAAGAATTATTTCTCTTGTTGGTCCACCTCTACACGACCCACTTTGAGACAATAATGGTAAACAACCAAGTAATTCTCAAAGACAATCTGTTGCACCCAACTACCGAATTTGGAGGACCGAGTAATGCTCGAAGGAAGTGCCTCCTCAACATCCACAAGGGCAGAATCTTGCAAATAGCAATCATTTTCTGAATTTGGCAACAGTATCGACCACAATAAATTGTCCAAAAGAATTGACAATTCCCATCAAGAGCTCATCCCAATATTTCAAACGCAGCCCAGAAAACTTGCCCCAAAGAGGAAATTCATTGATGCATTCTTTCTTGGGGTCAAAACCAAGGGACCCTCTTTTGAGGAAGAAACCATTCTTACCAAGAAACCATGGCCCATTCAAAAGTGTCTCTGCAAAGTCCTTGTGGTTCATGAAGGATATTAGAAAGAAGCCCTTTAGCTAAGCCACAATCTCAAAATGATGCCTGAGTTTCCATTTACATTGTGCCACACTTACTAAATACATTAGTATTAGGAGACGTTCCAAAAAGATCCCTGGAATATAATTACCAAGCAAAACCCATGAACAACAGAATATGGGACAGAGTGCAGACTTGAACTATCTAGTGATGGAGCCCAAGTGAAAGAAGAGGAGTCCAAACATTTGATACAATATTGCTATATTAATCAATATGGCTATTTTAATCAACAACAGTAGCCATATTGTCCACCACAGTAACATCCTCATTTGCGATCAACAAATCTTGTCCCTACAGCATAGCCCCCAAATGGAAAGCAACAGAACCACCAGGACATAGCCTGGGGCACATCAGGTACTCCCAAATTCCAATACTAGAATCCCCGTTGATTGAGTCCACTCTATGCCATAGAAGTAGCCAAATGCAGCTCCTAAACTAGGCAAACTAGTTGGTAAGAAAACTGCAAGGTCAAGGCCAAAAGTAATACCCTCTTTGATAGAGATTACTAAAATAAATAGCCCTTTGCAACCTCCTAAATATGAACACACACACACACCCACATCTGCAACTTACTCCACCTCCAAAGCCACCATTTGCAAATCGCACACTATGCACAAAGACGCCAACTTCCACAGGCAAACCATACCTGCCAAAAGAAGCAATGCATTCCCCAAGGACAAAACCAAGAGAAAGCAAGAAGCCTTTACAATGCCCTTGGCCAAAGAGCTAGAGCCATTTAGAGAACAAGGGTGCTAGTGCTACTAAAACAATTCAACCACAAGGGAGGGTAAACACAAAACTGCCTTTGAAGGATCCCACAAAAGTTTATTGCAAGAGCTAGCAGATCTGAAGGCATCCAACCAGATAGCAAGTAATCTCACATCGTCTTCATCATCTTAAGAAGGTACCCATTCATCTGGAAATTAGAGTAAGCTCCCCATTGTCCTTGCAATCATAATTGACTTCAATCTTAGATTGTTCAAAAGAAGCTTGCGTGCCTATTAATAACACCTCCCTCACCATATGAGTGATTTTTTAATAGTTTTAATTGGTAAAACAAGGGTGTTAGCCTGGCTCAAGCTAGACGAGGCAATAAATGGGGGGCATCATCCCCACAATGAATGCACAGTACTAAAGTAAATTATCCAAACTTTTGAGCATGGTGGCCCCATAGGAATACAAAGCCTGCAAGCATGCCAGCCCACCAAGGATTTGGAAAACTAAGTCAAAGGCATGAACACCAAAAGCATCAACATGAAGGTTCAAGCCCAGAAGCACAATGTATTAGCAGGGGCACGAATGCCTAATAGCCTAGAAAGGGTGTGATGTCCCCTTCTCCGGGATACAATTTAATGGAAATAGTGTTAAAGATTAAATAAATAAATAAGAAAATATGATTAAAAATAGTTATAATATATTCATAACCTCAAAATCAAAATAAATAATAATAAAATACATAATAAATAGAATATTGAAATAATTTAATAACATATAATAATTAATAATTAAATTAGTAACAATAAATAAACCGATCTAATGTAAAGTATTCTCACAAAGGAAATAATAGCCCAAGTCTATTGACAAATATCATTTAATGATAAAAGATTATGAATTGGCAAATGACGGTCAAAGAATATGGACTATGAAGAGCATCGACTTGGGCATCTACCGTGGAGGGAAGGAACATCAAAGAAATAGCTAATTGATAATAATCATTAAAATATAATAATAGTTAGCGACCAGATACAACTCATAATCTCAAGATACAAATGCACAAATATTGTAAGTCGATAGCAGTGGAAGAGCAGAGATTATCTTAGCTCAACAAAATAGTAGATAGTGTTTTGTATCATACAGTAGGGTGCGATTAAAGAGGAGAGATGCGAACGTAAACTGGTGCAATAACATTACTAATTGACATAGATTTAGTTGACTATGCAGCTATTACCATAGAGAAGGAACAATTAACAATAGTTATTAAAAAGTACCAAATATGAATGAACATGAGACACATTATGCAAGGCAACTCCGCATTCCTGAATGAAGGTATAAGAGGGCAATTCCATTGATCACTCAAGGAACATGTAAAAATTTTATATATATACATACACACACACACACACACACACACACACACAATACATGAGTTAAAATTAGAATGTAGCATAGTAGCATAAACACATTTCAACAACAAAAACAGCATATACTTGTAATCATAGCGATCATACCATCATATAGTTCAAGTAACAAGTTCAACATCAAAGATTTGAAAGACTGAAAACAAATCATAGCATCAAGTTCAAGCATCATTGTTTAACGTTCATTGTTGATTGTTCAACTAATGGAATAAAAATCTATTAATATTCTAAGTTCTTCAATCTTCATCTTCTTCTCCGACATTAGTTGACTCAGCAATAGAGCTAAGGCCAATGGGATCAGCAGCAGCAACAACAGTGTTGGCATCAAATTCTTCAAAATCGCCTATTGTAAGCCAAAAAGTTATTAAATTTTGCAAAAAATATACTTTTTTGCCATCTGCGCAGCCCAGAATTCACACGGCTCGAACTTGGTTCGCCGGTTTTCAGCATGGTCCAGCCAAGTTTGAACTGGGTTCCAAGCAGTTCAAACAAGCAGGGGAAAAATCGAACCCTGCCCGTACCACCCAGTGAACTGGCCCCGAACCATGGACCAGTTCAAACCTGGGCTGGTCCAGGGGGTCCAGGGGTGAACCCTGGTAAGGAAATTAGGTTACATACAAGTGAGGAACACCATCAGGAAAAGAGCCATTTTGCATATATTCTAATGCCCCAATCAGACAGAATAATATTGTCACTATAAACTGTTACTAGTACTATTACTCGAGCAAAACCCAAATCTGATATAATAGTGCTATTACTCAAGCAATACCTCAATCTGATATAACAGTGCCATTACTCAAGCAATACCCCAATCTGATATAATGGTACTATTACTCAAGCAGTACCACCAATAGTTGTTCCATATATAGATGGCATATCAAACATAGTGAAGGTAGATTGTTATAGGGTATTGCACTGAGTATACATGTATAGGTCAGATCATTGGGCACATACATAATTGCTCTACCAGATCATGATTATTTATTTTAAAATACAAAATTGTCTTATCGATTACATAACTCAAACATTTAAGGAGGTATCATAGATTGTGATTCATAGGAATGATCACGGATTCAAAAAAGGGAGTTCCTTGCCATCAGTTGTGCCAGGGAAACATCAAATCCATAAACCTATTGTAGGAGGGGTCATTAGAAAGGGTTACACCTTAGTGGCAGCATCTACAATGCCATAATTTAACCATCAAATGGCAATATGAATGATATTTTTACAAAAGTGAAAACATTTATTCTCTTTAACCATCAAATGGCCATATGAATGAAATTTTACAGAAGTGAAAACATTTATTCTCCACAATTTCACATTACGGTGATGTGCATGCAATGACACTTGAACCTTCAACAAGTCAACCAAAATGAATCAGAATCACAAAATTGATTGATGGAAGCGATCTGCCAATGTCATGGAACATTATTCTTCAATTTTGGAAAAGGCAGTGCAGATCTACCAGCTGTAGTGAATAATTGATTATATTAATGCCAACAAATTTCCACAATCCATACAGCTATCTATTTTGTGCTTCTGGATTTGATCGTGTAAAAAATTTAGTTCGAAACTAATTAAACATTTTTTTTTTAAAATTGTATTGTTTACTTTACTTTACATTTATTTTTATAAACTTAAGAGTTATTTTATTTCATTTAAATATTAATTTATTAAATTAGTAACTTGATTTTATTTTTATTTACTTAGAAATCATTTTATTTAAAAAAATGTCATTTTTTGTAATAATCAAGGCACTATTTTATTTTATTTTATTTTTGTAAGAGCCATTTAGTAATTTAGTTTTTAATTAAACTTACTAAAAGGTGTTAGTCACTAAATATTTATTTTATTTTATCGTATTTACTTAGACTCTAAAAGTTATTTAACATAACACACTCACACCATTACACTGCACCACTTGATGTTACTGTAGATATGCCTCCCAGGTTTACAAGAAAGGAAGATTGACGCCTCATAATATTCACTAGTAAGTGGGGAAACTCTGCAAAATACAGAATGTTGTTTGTTTGAACTGCCGTGGATTTCCTGGATTTTCAAGGATCATTACTGCCATTTGCAGGAATTTTCTCCATCAACTTCAAAACATTACACAGATGACTGTGCTCTCCTTACTTATATAAGACAGTGTTTACTGTCTGCAGACAAGGGCAGCATCCACCAAATATAAACAGATTGAAGTTGATGGCTCCTAGAAAAAATTAAATAATAGACGTTCCTGAAGCAGCCAATCAATTCCAAGCCAACTACTTTCAGGAACATAACAGTTGCTGCAATATTTTGTGCCCCGGGTCCTGGGCATGAGAAAATAGCACTTCCTATTGTTATAAAGTTTAAACACAAGCATTTAAATTCAAGCTAAACCATTGTTAAGCCTATATGTTGAGTTAATGCGCATGAAGTAGGTTATATCTTCTTAGTTCTATAATTCCATGCATCTCCAAGCCATTATTTTTCCAGAAATTCTTTGCAAACTTGATGGATTCTAAGACCTTGAGGTCTCCAAATAAACTAAGTTAAATTTAGTAAATTTCACTAACAGAGCGTATGCAATACCAGCTCATACACCTAGGCCCAAAGTTCAAAGAAAATGTTAAACCTTTCCTGTTGACAATTTTGTCATCTATATATATAACCGCCCTAAGTGAACTACTATTGAAGAACTGCTGAGAACTTATTGCAGGCTCAACATTCCCGCCAGATGAAACCCAGATGTGACCAAGTCTGCTTTAGCAGCTTATCTTCTTGGATAATGCTTCAATTGGTTTGGCCCTTTTCCAATCACCCATATCCAAGAAATAGTTCTTTCATTCGTTGCTCAATCAACAAACCCTTCAAGAATTACTATGTCAGCAGATGATTTATTCAAATCAGTTCATTGAGAAACACTGGAAAGCACCTTATTGCCCAACTTAACAGTCTATTCACAACTACCAATTGGAAACATCAGTCTTTATCTAAACTGGTAATATCAACAGTTGACCCCTATCATCTTCTAAGAGAGTTTCATGCCCTTACAGCCATCCAAAAGGGAACTGCACTGTTGTTGTAAGGATCCTATGGTGATGAATATAATCCCCATAAGACTACCACCAGAATCAAGCATCGGACAAAACCATTTTCTATCCAGTTAAAATATTGGCTGATTCATTCAAGTGAGTCACTCCAGTAGACTCATAAATCATGATACAGATAGGATAGACCACCACACCATGTGATAGACATAAGCCAATGATCCATATGGTTCATGTCCAACTGTGAAATTCACTAACTAATTACCAATCCCAACACTTGCAGAAAAATGCCAGTTGACTCTCTAACAGCATGTACTGAAGATTGCTCACCTCAACACATCTGCATTCCCCAAACTCTTATCAGCGAAGCTGACTTCATTACTATGTCTGGAAGGCTAACTTGGAACCTTTTGTCCTGGTTACACAAAGCTTTGATTAGAGGCTTTTGCCTCTTTGTTGCTTAAGTGAAGATAACAGCTCATTGAATATATATTGTACTGACTTTGAGCTGGTTGAATGCTATTGCAATCAAACAATCAGAACAGCGTTATTATGATTAAGGTTTAAAATTGCATAGTACTCAAATAACTAAAATTCATTTTGAAGAATCCAAGTTATGATTTATTCACAACGTGTAGATGTGATTCATTTATTCAGTCTATATATTACATAGGCAGGGTGAAATTCTTTTTTTTGAGAAAAGAGGGGTAAAAATTTATTAAGACAGAAAGGAATACAACAAGGAGAGCTCAACAAGGAGCTCGATCCTGAGCAACAAGATCATCAAATTCTTGCACCATCTCAAAGGACAGTTGCCTCCTATCCCTAATATTCCAACCTGGATCATGACTAGAAGCCCATTCGGCTAAACAATCAGCAGCTCTATTCCATTCACGAGGAATATACGTGAACCTAATGAACTGAAAAGAGGTAGAGAAGAGAATAATCTGCTTAACAACAGTGGCCAGCTGCCAACTAACATCCTAAAGCTCCTGCAAAGAAAGCATGTTCACCACCACCTGGGAATCAGACTCACAGATAATCTTACTCCATCCCCGCAAGCAACACTGTTCCATAGCATATAAAATAGCCTGAGCTTCCATGAGATTGTTAGTGTAATCACCCTTATGAACTAAGAAGAAAAATTTAACATCCCCAGAACTACAACGAGCCACTCCCCCACTGCCAGCAAGGCCAGGATTCCCACGGGAAGAACCATCAGTGTTAATTTTCAGAACTCCACAGGGAGGAGTCGTCCAATGCCCATCCCGGTTAACCCGACCCTTCCTCTGATGGTGAAGCTGCCTGGACACAGAAGGAAACCTATGAGCTGCAGCTCCATCTTGAAGATGAAAATTGAGGCAATTACAGATAGCAAGATCAACCGGATCCATACCCCCATCAAGCTCACACTTCACATGAATAGTTTCCTGAAGAGAATGTGATATTTTCCACCAAAGATGCAAAACACCAAGCCGAACCAGATATGCCAAAGCATGAAAGATGGGCCAGCAATCCAAGCAGCATGGAGAGAAGAAGACTTGGAGGGAGCACTACCCAAGCGGGCCCAGAACTCAGGCAAATAGGAAGCATGCCTACAAGAGCAACCCCAAGCGCTCCACCAAAGGTTCCATATCTGAGTAGAATAAGAGCAATGGAAGAATAGATGGGAGACAGACTCCTCTCCATTACCACACAAAACACAATAAGAGGGGCCCTAAAATCCACGTTTACAAAGATTATCCCAGGTAAGACAACGGTTGTGAGCCACTAGCCACATGAAAAAATTGCACTTGGACCAAGAAACTTTATTCCAAACTTGCTTCCACCAAGGGACCTCAGCATCCCCAAATAATTGTCTAGTTATCTCCTGATACCCAACAGAGACATGATATTTACCAGACAAGGTACCGCCCCAAGCCAAAATATCTAGACCAAGCAAAGAGGAACACTCTCTAGAGGCCAGAATTTGAGAAAGCTCCTGACGATCCATGTCTGTACCTCCAGGAGGCCAATCAAAAGAATGCTTCCATCTGTAACCAACAACAGGTCCCAATTGATAAGGAGTCTTGTAATGAGTCACTTTATCCCATCCAGCGGCAAGAAAAGAGTCACAAAGAGGCTGAAGATGATGGTACATGGATAAAATAGAAGGGAATCCATCCCAAGCATCAGACCAAAACAAAGCCTGAGAACCTCCTTTACATATCTAGAACAGACCCCTCTTCACCAACATCGCACCTGTCTTCAAAGTATGCCAAACCATTGAGCCACGACCTTCAAGAGGAAGTGCAGAAACAGAGCAAGGATCAGCACCATTAAATATTTATGAGTGATAATACGAGCCCAAAGTTGATGTTGTCCAGAGCACCATCGCCAATAAAGTTTAGCAGCCAAAGCTTGACTACTCAAGAGAGTAGATTGAAGACCAAGACCACCCTCCTTTTTAGGCCTACAAACAGTTGCCCAATTAACCAAGCTCCATTTAGTACTACGCAAATTACCACTCCAAAGGAATTGTCGGGAAAGAGCATCAAACTCCTTGAGAAAGTAAATAGGAGCAGCCTGAACCATGCTTCTATAAGTAGGAAGAGCTTGGATAACAACTTGAAGAAGAGTAACCCGAGCAGCAGTAGAAAGCCATCTATGAGTCCAATGATTTACCTTATCCTGAAGCTTGGTAATCAAATTTTGCCAGAAGAGACGTGGCTGTCTAGAAACAGCAATAGGAATGCCAAGATAAGTCAAAGGAAGTGACCCAATCTGAAACCGTAGGATACCAACAATCCTGTGCTGAATAGAATCAGGAGTGTTAAAAAAGTAAATGGAAGATTTGTGCTCATTAACTTTCTGGCCTGAAGCTGCCACATAAACATCCAAAGCATGTCGAAAGGCTTCAGCTTCCTTGATCCTAGCAAGATCGGCAAGAGTAGAATCATCAACAAATTGAAGATGGGAAAGAGAAGGTAAGCCATTACCCCACCGCCAACCTTGAATAGAATTCAGGGACACCTGATACTTAATGAATCTGCCCAAGCCTTCAGCCATGATGATGAATAGATATGGGGAGAGAGGGTCACCCTGGCGAAGGCCTCTAGAAGCACCAAATAGTTGAGAAGGTTGACCATTAATAAGAATAGAAAAAGAGGCAGAAGTAACACAACTCATAGTCCAACTCACCCAGTCAGAGCTAAATCCAAAAGAAAGAAGAATACTCCTTAGGAAGCTCCATTTAACTCTATCGTAGGCCTTAGCCATATCCAGCTTAACAAACATTGCTCTCTCCCTTGAAGTAGCCATAGAGTGAATAGCCTCAGTAGCAATAACCACCCCATCCAAAATTTGTCTACCAGCAACAAAACCACCTTGTTCTTCTGAGATAATAATGGGAAGCCACCTTTTCATTCTCTCAACAATCAACTTAGTAATAACTTTGTAAACCACATTACATAAGGCAATTGGTCTAAAAAACTCCAATTGATTAGCACCCTCTCTCTTAGGAATAAGAGTCAAGAATGTAGAGTTCAAAGCTCGAAGCATTTGCTTGCTAGCATAGGATTCCTTAACCACCTCCAACAAATCATGATTAATGATGTCCCAAAATTCCTGAAAGAATTCAACTGGAAAGCCATCAGGACCAGGAGCCTTCCCCTTAGGCATGCCAAAGACCACCTCCTCCAACTCTTCCAAAGAGATTGGACGCATGAGATAATCATTCATTTCCTGAGTGATAAGGGAAGGAATACAAGACAAAATAATATTTTCTTTATTATCAGCAAGAGGAGAGTCCTCAGAGAAGAGGGTAGAGAAGTACCAAATAGCCTCCTGGAACAAAGCTGGCAAGGAATTCAGTTGGATACCTTGAGAATTAACCAAAGAAGAGATAGTGCTCTGATTCCGGCAAGATTGCACTGTTTTATGAAAAAAGGCAGTGTTTCGATCACCTTCCTGGAGCCAATCAACTCTAGCCTTTTGCTTCCAAAAAATTTCCTCTCGAAGTTCCCATTCTTCTAGAGCTCTAAAAGCAAGGGATTTCGCCTTGCCAAGATCCTCTGAGAAACCTCGATCTCTAATCTCCCTTGTGATGACATCAAGATCTTCTTGAGCAAGCCTCTTCATAAAGTGAAGGTTCCCAAAGCATTGCCTATTCCATATCCTGAGCTGCCTTTTAACATATTGAAGCCTTTTAGAAAATGAGAACATTGCAGTACCATATGCAGGAGCACCATCTTTCCACCAACAGAAAACAAAATCACGAAGAGAGGAGTCACGAAGCCACATCAACTGGAACTTAAAAGGAGGATGCTTCGGAACACAAGCCCCTATAGCAGAAAATTTGATTGGCCAATGATCTGAACCCCTCCAATCAAGGATTTCTGAAGAGATAGTAAGGGTGCCACTAACCCAGAAGCAAGAAACAAGAAATCTATCCAAACGTTCTGAGATAGCAGCAACACCAGTCCTACAATTATTCCAAGTATAGAGACCATTAGAAGGCTTAACATCAGAGAGATGCAAAAGAGATATGTGTTGCCGAAGAAGAGCAGAAGAAGGCCCCAATCTAGCCAAACCACCATGCTTCTCCTCCAGACTTAAAACTGAATTGAAGTCCCCTGCTAACACCCAAGGATGATAAGTATGACAATTTCTAACATATTGAATATGTTCCCAAAGTTCCTCCTTTCCCGCAAGATCAACAGGTGCATACACATTAGTAACCATGATTAACTCTCCTGAGTCTAGAGCAGAAGCTACCATAGAGAGAGCTGAGCGAGAAGACACCCAGCCAAGGGGAGAAATTTTTTGAGGATCCCAAAATATAGCTAAACCACCAGCACTGCCTGTTGCCCCAACACATTGGCATTGGCCACGAGACCAAATACTAGAGGCATGTTGGACCATAGACTCCACAGAGAGCTTAGTCTCTTGGATACAAAAAACATCAGGACTATGATCAGCCACCAAGTTATGAATAGCCTTTTGTCTAGGGATGCTATTCAACCCCCTAACATTCCATGAGAGAATAATCATCATTGGGTAGAATTGGGAAAGTGAGAATCCAAAGGTTTCACTGAACCAGACTCAATCAATATATCTCCTATGAGTTTAATCTTCTCTTGGTCTGTTTTGCGCCCACTCCTTAGAGGGGGAGTAAAAGAAACCCGCTTAAAGGGTCAAGGCATCAACCCCAAGGGGAGAGGAGATCCCTTGCCCTTACCTGATGGTAGCACATCCTTAACAAAGTCAGCCAAAACAACATCATTATCCTCCAACACTGCAGGAGTCACCAGAGCCTCTGTCACAGGAGCTACAGGGACCTCACAGTTCTGATATACTACAACTTGGGATGCCCTACAAGCGTCATTAGGAACAGATCCCTCATTTGGGCAAACTGGATTAGAAGAGATAGGAGAAGGCATACTCTCCTCTAGAACCATACTATCCAGCACCTCAAAGTGGTTAAAACCTGAATCAAATAATCTTTCTTTCAAAGGCCTCTTTTGACCACGTCCCTTAGCTCGAGGGCGAATAGGGGTAAATCCATCCTTATCCTGCATTTGAGCCTTACCCTTACCTGTAGCATCTTGCAGGTTCATCCCCTTGGTAGTATTAGCCATCTGAGATTGTCCTTTCCCTGTAGTATCTGCCAAACCACTAGCATTGCCAGCTGTAGAACCATCCACTCCTTTGAAACTCGAGTTACAGGGGCACTGACGCTGTAAATGACCATACTCATGACAAATCCAGCAACGGAAAGGGAGGGATTCATAATCTAACTGCTACACCCAAGAAGAAGCCCCCAAACAAATTTCCAAAGAATCTGGTAATGGGTTATTCAAATTAATTTCAACACAAATTCTAGCATAAGAAATAACCTTTTTATCGAGGGATTGATGTGCGATCGCAGCCGACTTCCCCAACAAAGCAGAAATTTGTCGAAGGATGTCTTCACGCCAAAATTCCAAGGGAAGGCGAGGCAAGCGAACCCAAACTGGCACTGTTGAAGGGAGGTCCTCAGCAGAATTAAAACCTGAATGCCAGGGTTTGACAAATAACCCCACATGGTTGTAGAAATAAGGGCCTCCTTCAAAAACACGATCACAATCAGACATGCAAGAGAATACAACAAAAAAAATAACTATTCCCTGCCAACATAATCTCCATATCGCCTTCCACCTACCATGAGCGGCGGATCCATGCCTCAAGAGCGGATAGGGAAATCCGGATTCTAAGAAATTTGCATATCAAAGCATGCTTGCTCCAATATTCAATGTCCTCCATTACAGTCGTTGGAGGAATAACCAGAACAGGGCGATCATGGCTACGCGGAAAACAACCATTAACTTTATTCAGCTTGGAGCTCTCCCCTGAATAAACGATTCAAATCGCATTGCATGCATAGTTGGAGAAGAACCATCTGTTCTCACCAACGCAGAAGAAATCCCAGGCCCTGCCATGCAAACAATAAAACCCCAATCCAAAATTGACTGCAGAAGATTTCCAAAAACACCCACGCAAATTATGTCCAGCAGCTAGCAATCCAAACAGAACAGAAAAAATAGTAAAGACCAAACAACAAGAACAGGCTAGGGGAAGAACCCTAGCCCAGCCAGCAGCCAACGCTTCTCCACATTCTCCTCAATCTCAAGATCTACAAATTCTTTATTAGTTACTTGAAATTACTATTAATAACTTAATAAGGTGTAACCAATTTTGGACAATTTATGAATTGAACAGACATGTAAACACATGTTCCACTAAATATAGAAAGGGAGTAGCTAAAACCTTTAGAAATATGACAATCGGATGCAGGGCCGACTAGGGCAGGAAACAATGTAAGCTCTTATACAGGAAACTGAAAATATTTAGAAATTCCTTGAAATATGTTAAAGATGTACTGATGCTCCTGGAACACAGCAGGAAACAGTCAAAAAGTGCTGAGTGTTTATGGACCTTCCCAAGATTTTCTGGAAGTTTCCTGGGTAGGAACATATATTGGAAATATAAAATGAATTACTGTCCTAGCAGAAATTATTTTGAGGATTTGATTTGTTGAAGCCTTATAATTATTTAATAATCAATTCATAGAACACAAACGTTCTGTAAACGGACAATCAAAATTCAACATAATTTAAAACATTCACAAATTGTTAAAAATTCCCCAAGGATGCCAGTTCCATAGAATCATTTCACAAATCCCAAATTAGCTATGTTCCACCAAGTTTCTAGGATGGGGTGTGTTTTGGGGACGGAAATTTTTAAGGTCATTTTTGGAGACGTCAAGCAATAGCAAAGGGGATGGCTATGTATGTAGAGAGAGAGAGAGAGAGATGGAGATCATGACATTGTTAAAGTTGTAAACGTAATCATATTGACATATGCATTATAGAATCAAAAGTAAAACACAACAATAGAATTCACAGTAGAGTCAAACTAACTAATAACTCAGTTACCAGGTGCACTGTCTCAAGGCCAGGATCCGGACCCTGGTGTGTGCACAGGCACAGATACTGGTGCATGGTATGCACCAGCACAGAGAGTGCTTGTACTCCCTCTGGATGCGCTGTAATGCACATCCAAGCACAGCCACAGGAAGCAAAAGTACTCCCTGTCTGCATCTCTGTGCATCCGGACACATAGAATCAAAAAAATTGCAACAACTTTTTAAAAGTGAAAAGTTTCACTTATACGCGTGCTAATAAGAGTTTTTAATATTTTCAATAAACCCTAAAATGGCCCTAAAAGAGACCATTCATTGTTTTAACATATCATTTTGTTTATTTGCTCTCTTCTCATTTAGTCTCCACTTTGGCATTTCAAAGGGCAGGTGATTATTTTTGAAAAGGATTGTTCGTGGGGTGCCAAATAGCTTCCACAAAGGAGATCTAAGCATCTCAGACAAGCATTTGACCCTATTCTTGAGTCTTTTTTATGATTTTTTTAATGATTTTGATGAACTTTCAAGTTTGGGATGAAATTTTTTCTTTTTTTTTAAAATAAAGAAACAAGTTTAGTTCTCTGTTTTTATATTGTTGTATATTTTATTTGCACTTGTGTGCTTGTATTGCTTAGTTTTTTTCTGATTTAAGTTTATAATCAATTTCTTATTACTGCATGAATGGCTGATACTAAAAGTTTAGTGGGTGGGGAAGTAACCTATAAATTCAATATTGTTAAAACATTTCCTTTATGGAGACATACCACAAGAATTTTGCATGTTGCAGGACGTAGGGCAAATCTTTGGAAGTGTCATTATTGTGATGATAAACCAAATTATAGCTCATTCTCAAGTAAACTTCACTGTATGGACCCTGCTGGTAAAGGGATGGCAATGTGCAAAAGCAAAGATAAGGAGGGGTTGTCTCCTGCACAAATAGCAGGATTTGTAAAAGAACAAGAAGAGGCTGATAGATTGGTTCAAAGATCAAAACAAACTTCTTATGCTGGTCGATCCGGAAAGAAACAAACGCATTTACCACTAAATCAATTGTAAGCCTTCAAACATCCATTCTTGCCTATACCAGAAGTGGAAGATGGAAGTACAAATTACAACCTGCAAAAGAGGTCCATTGGACAAGGCATCTAAAATGGAGGAATAAACATTGTTGAAGGAAAAATTGGACATTGTCTCTATGCCAATGGTCTTCCTTTCAGCTTGGTCAGATCACCATATTGGTGTCAGCAATCAATAGTGCACTAGTCAGTCTCACAAGTCCTATTAGAATATGAAAAGATTGATAACCTAGAAAACTAGTGCAGAGAATAAATATCTAAACTATGAATGCAAATGCTACAAAATCAAAATAGCAACATAGAGTTAGTCTCCAAGAGAGTAATGCAAATGCTAGAAGCAAAATAGCATTAAGAGGATGCAAAAACAAAAGATGCAAATACAAGCCAGGTAGCATGCTTATATAGGCTAGCAAGAGGGAGGAGGTGGCAACACCAACCAATGAGGAGCAACCATCTATCGGACTAAAGATAGCAAAGTATCTTCCCAAGATAGCTAATGGATGCTCACATGTAGGAAGGTGACACCTTACAACCATTCACCTAATAAGACATGCTTTATTAACCTAAGCGAGATTATTAAAAGTGTAGGAAAAACCTACCAAAATAGGAAAAGTAAAAAACTACACTAACACCCCCCCATAAGCGAAGCTTAGGGGGATGTAGAAATGGGTCCCAGCAAGTCAAGCCTGATGAGGTACCCATGTACATAAGATTTCCCAAAAGAGAGAGAAAAGAGACCCCCCAAAAAAAGTCAGGACTCCGAGTGAGAGGAAGAGGCCCCCCCAAAAGATGAAGCATCCCGCACCCCCAACAAAGCTCGCAAATGAAGGAACTTGCTCTCAGTGAAGGGTTTGGTGAAGATATCAGCAACTTGCTCGAAAGTCGGACAATAGCGAAGGTCAATGACATGACCATGGATGAGCTCCCGGAGTTAGTGCATGTGGACCTCTATGTGTTTGGTTCGCTGATGATGAATCGGATTCCGTGAGATTTGAATGGCACTTTGGTTGTCACAAAATATGACTGATGGCCGTCTAATCTGGATACCAAACTCAGTGAGAAGATGTTGAAGCCAAATGGCCTCAATGGTGGCATTTACAGCCCCTCGATACTCAGCCTCAGTAGAAGATAGAGCAATAGCAGACTGCTTTTTGCTCGACCAACAAATAGGACCTGACCCAAGTGAGAAGCTATACCCCGAAGTAGACTTGCGATCCTTAGAATCACCTGCCCAATCTGAATCTGTGTAGCCCACCAAATCAAGCTCAATACTTGCTGCGTAGTGAATCCCACAACTATGAGAACCCTAAATGTAGTGAAGGATCCGCTTGGCTGCTTTCCAGTGCAGCTCATGGAGCTCCTACATGAATCGAGAGACCATGCCTACAGCATAGGAGATGTCAGGTCTCGTACGAGTCAGATAAATGAGACTCCCAACAAGTTGGCGGTACAAAGTGCCATCAACAAGTGGAGAAGAACATTGAGCCTCAAGTTTGACTCCAGAAAGGAAGGGAGTCGGAGCAGGCTTACAGTCAGCCATATGAAACCTTGAGAGTAAATCTAGAGCATACTTGGACTGTGTGATGGTGATCCCAGAAGGAGACTGAAGGATCTCAATCTCGAGAAAGTAATGCAACAAGCCCAAGTTAGTCATCAAAAAATTGTCCTGAAGGGCCACTTTGACAGCCTTAATGGTGGGTGAAGAACTTCCTATGATCAGCAAGTCATCAACATACAAAACCAAAAATAGAAGTGAATCACCCTGTTGCAAAATGTAGACATTAGGATCAGAATGGCACCAAGTGAACCCAACTGATAGAAGGAAGGAGTCCATCTTGGCATACCAGGCCCGAGGAGCCTGTTTGAGGCCATAGAGAGACTTTCGAAGACAGCACACAAGTGAAGAATCCTAAAGGAAGCCCTGTGGCTGCTCCATGTAGATCTCCTCATGCAGGTCACCATGAAGAAAAGCACTCTTCACATCCATCTGATGTACTTCCCAACGATTAGCTACAGCAATGGCAAGAACAATTTGAATGGAATTCATTCAGGCAACTGGCGCAAAAGTCTCAGAGTAGTCAATCCCAGTAACCTGGGAGAATCCTTTGGCGACCAAGCGAGCCTTGTGTTTATCAACTGACCCATCTGCTACAAATTTTGTCAGATAGATCCACTTACATCGAACAAGTTTTCTTCCTTTAGGAAGAGGGACAAGATCCCAAGTGTGGTTCCTCATCAAGGAACTATACTCTTCTTGCATTGTTGTATCCCACTCAGGAATACCAGAAGCCTCATGAAAGGACTGTGGATCTTAGGCAGTAGCAATGAAGACATGTGGAGCATCTTGGAATTGTGAACGAGTTTGCCTGGTGTCTGATGGATCCCCAACCCAATCACCTGCAAACTGCAAGGTTTGTCTAGCCCAAAGTGGACGGGAAGATGGAGAATCTGGAGGGGAATCATTAACCTCTGAATGATGACTAGGAGAGGAAGGAGGTGAGTTCTCTGAATCACTTTTTGCAACAGAAGTAGAGGTAGAAGACTGTTAAGGTGAATCTAACTCATCAGAAGATCTGTCATGTATTCCAAGTGACTCTAATGTCAAGGTAGGAGTTGGAGAAGTGATAGAAAGTGAGCTTGAAGATCCCTCCTCAAACTGAACACTCCTCTCAATGAATAACTCATGTGTAGTAGGGTGGAGCAATCGATAACCCTTCACACCATCAGAATAACCTACAAATATGCAAGGTCTACTTTGCGGATCCAAGGCCTTACGTTTCTCTGTAGGAATGTGGGCCCATGCAAGGGAGCCAAAAACTCGAAAGTGCTTAACTGATGGTTTCTGACCGCTCCAAGCTTCAAAAGGAGTAACTCCCTTCAAGGCTCGGTGAGAAACACGGTTTTGGATATAACAAGCACAGTTAATGGCTTCTGCCCAATACTATGGTGCAAGACATCTAGAGTGAATCATACAGTTTGCCATTTCCTTCAAGGATCTATTCTTCCATTCTGCAACACCATTTTGTTGAGGATTGTATGGAACTGAATGTTGTAAATCAATCCCCTCTGAAGTGCAAAATCTTTCAAACCGATGGTTGACATACTCACCACCATTGTCTATGCGCAAAACCTTGATGGCTTTCCCAAATTGCCTTTCTACAAAAATTTTGAAGTCCTGAAAATGATCAAATACCTCTGACTTTTGCTTGAGAAAGTACAACCATGTATATCGAGAAAGGTCATCAATGAATGTGAGGACATATCGGGCCCTGCTGAAAGAAGGATGTTGAAATGGACCAGCCAAATCACTATGAACTAACTCTAGTATCTATGAAGCTCTCCATGCCTTACTTTTGTCAAATTTTTCCTTAGGATGCTTACCAAGAATGCAACCTTGGCAAACACCTCTTGAGAATTGAACCGAAGGCAACCCTGTGACCATGCTCTGTTGGTTGAGCTGATGCAAATAGCGGAAGTTAAGATGGCCAAACCGCTCATGCCATAATTTACTCACATCATTAGAGTGAGTGAGCAAAACCGATGAAGGAGGATCAGGAACAAAGTGAGAAAATAGATAGAGTAGTGACTGATGATCTGCTCTCCCAACTGCAACTACAAAATCACTATGCCACTCACGTATCTCCACTGAATCAGGAGTGAACTCAACCCACTTGCCTAAACCTGTGTGAGTGATATGGTATATTGATAGAAGATTGGTTGATAATGAAGGTACACAAAGAACATCATGGAATGTGTCATCCCCCACATCAACAGACCCTCTCCCACACACCTCAACAGGAGTGTCATCACCCATCAAAATAGAAGGCATAGTACATGGCTCCAAGGATGCAAGTTCTTCCTTAGATGAAGCCATGTGGTGCGAAGCACCCGAATCAAGAACCCAAGTGGATGGTGAGGAAGCAACTGCAACAAGAGCCTTGCCCTTTCCTTTCCCTTTGTTGTTTTCTTTTGCCTTGTTAGACTCTTCATTAGAACTTTGTTTGATAGACTTAGGAACACTAATATTATTCTTCTCAAGAATGTATGTCAAGTGATCAATTTGTTTCTTCAAACATTTATGTTAATCATGACCGGGTCTTTTACAATAGGCACATTTAACCTTTTCTTTCTTAGGCTTATTGCCCTTAGAGGATGAGGTATCAATAGTTGCTTTTGAAGCAATTGGTATCTGATCCTTCTTTTCCTCACTATTATTTTGTTTCTCAACCTTATTATTGTTGTTACTACTTTGTCATTTTTGTTCTTTTGTGCCTTGGTTGGCTGCTAAGGCATGTGACTTAGAGGACTTAAGAGTGCCCATCTAGATTAGCTTGTCTTGTTCTCGAGTGAGATTGATAGCAAAATCATCTAGAGATGGCATGGTGAATTGAGTACCAAGTGCACCCTTAGTAGCATAGAAGGTAGAGACAAACAAAAAATATTCTAAACTTAGCTTAGAGAGAATACTAAGAATCAGTTGTTCATCTTTCTTTTCAATTCCACATTATTTTAACTGCAGCCTTAGTGATTTTAATTTGGTGAAGAAATCTTGGATTGTGTTGAAATTTCCTGGACTTAAACTAATTAATTCATTTTCCAACATATGACCCCTCATTGAATCTTGTGTGTCAAATAGTGTTTTTAGCTTTGTCCATACTTCATTTGGTGTATCCAAAGACTCAATGTGAAATAGCAAGTCAGGGGAAATAGACAAAAACAATGTTCCATATGCCTCATCACATTTGTTAAACCACTTAGGCTTATCTTCATCTTTAGCAAGTTCAATTTCAAATCCCATAGTTATCCTATTTAATCCAGCTTTCCTTAAGTCAATTGTCATGTGTGATTTTCACTCAAAGTAATTGTATGGAGTTAGGATGGGCATATTTGTTTGATCCATGATGAAGAAATGCTAAAAAGAAGAGAACCCAGCCACGACAATGCCCCCCCCCCCCCCTTTTTACTCAATCAAAGAACCCCTCCAAAGAAATATGATTTGGCACTTTATTTTACTGCGTTTACAACTACCACTAGAAAGAAATACTTAGTGGTTTTGATTTCAATGCATTACAAACCCTCATGAAGAGCATATGTTGAAAGTGAAACTTAGGCACAATAATCAAAAAAACAAATAGCACCACTACGATCTACTCGAAAAATCATGCACTTTCAAAAAAAGAATCGCCTCGATACGAGGTCTATGAGAAAGTTATGATCCTCCGAAGTTTCCAAAACGAGAACTATGCACAATTACGGCCAAGAATCTGCAATTTCTGAAAAATTTATGCATGAAAATCAGAAAACAACTCCACTAGTGGATAGAGCACAAAAAATAAGCCAAGGTCATAACAAGAATCGTCAAAATCGGAGTCCGTATGAGCAAGAACAAGACATTTGAAAACTGCGTTCAAATTTGCGACTGCCAACGGAGAGGGGTATGGCTGTAGCTTTCCACACTCGATCCTACAAAATATATAGATTGCATGCAAAATCTAAAAGATACCCAGATGGTTTTTCGGGGCTGCAAACAACACCCAGAAAGCGTTTTTCTTGCTGACGTACAGAAGATGTTGCTGTAGTGTAAATCAGACACCTTTAACAGTAAAAACAGCTCCAAAAATCAAGAAACGACCCCAGCAACCAAAATATGACATGCAAATGCTGGATCAGCCTCCTAAGTCCATCAATGGCATGCTGGAACCTGCAATATTTATTGAAAACTCCAAATATGCAAGTTGGTTGTCAGATTTGAGATTGAAACTCCAGAGAAAAATCGTTTTTGTCAAAACTTTTTTGATTCTCAAGATCATCCAAAGATGCAAGAGAAAAGCATACTTCGTTTTCCAAAAAATTACAATAAAATTTATTAACCCCCCCCCCCAAATCTCTCAAATAAGGAAACTAAAATCTACTCTTGCACATAAAAAAGCTCTGATACCATGTTAGAATCTAAAAAGATTGATAACCCAGAAAACTAGTACAAAGAATAAATATTTAAACTATGAATGCAAATGATACAAAATCAAAATAGCAACATAGAGTTAGTCTCCAAGAGAGTAATGCAAATGCTAGAAGCAAAATAGCATTAAGAGGATGCAAAAACAAGAGATGCAAATACAAGCTAGGTAGCATGCTTATATAGGCTAGGAAGAAGGAGGAGGTGGCAACACCAACCAATGAGGAGCAACCATCTATCGGACTAAAGATAGCAAAGTGTCTTCCCAAGATAGCTAATGGATGCTCACATGTAAGAAGGTGATACCTCACAACCATTCACCTAATAAGACATGCTTTATTAACCTGAGCGAGATTATTAAAAGTGTAGGAAAAACCTAACAAAATAGGAAAAATAAAAAACTACACTAACAAGTCCTAGATATGAAACGGTGCATAGCACCTTGTTCCAAAGAAAGGAATGTTGTAGAGACCTCCCTTCAACCAATTAGATATTTTTGGATTGATTTAGGAGTTTTCTATTGTTTCCAATGGATGGAAAGATACCAAAAATTGTCCATTCATTAATGTTATTAAAGTGTCCCCCAAAGGGAAAATGTTTTTAAAGGTGGTTGATTGTGAAGGGGAAGTGAAAGATGCACGGTCATTTCTGAAATTCTCATTGGTTCCATAGAGATAGTGAGTGAGAATGTGGTCCAGGTAATCACAGACAATGCAAAATATTGTAGGGGTGCAGGTGCTTGGATTGAGGATGGATACGAGCACATTTTTCAGACACCATGCAACATACACAACCTCAACTTGGTGATGCAACAGATTGGCACTCAAATAGTGGGTGAAATAAATATATGAAAAGGGGGAGATCATATGTTTGTGACAAACCACCAAATGTCGTGTTCAATTATCAAATTGTATAGAAATTTGCTTAATATTTATTTCCATTGTTATTAGCTTACTTAGGTTGTTGAGACCCAATTTGCATCTCATACTTTTGTTATGAGACAACTTCTCAAGGTGCAGGAGGCATTGAGCCAAATGGTTATTTCCAACCAATTGGGTGTATGGAAGGCTTCACATTCAAAAAGGACCCAAAGGTCGACATTGGTCATAAATGACAGTTGGTGGTCTCATGTGCAATATGCATTGGAATTCACCGGGCCTATCATGACTATAGAGAAGGTAAAAATTGCAATACAAAAACATGAGAATGACTCCATAGAATGTGAAACCTTATGCAATAATGTGGAACGAATCATTCATAACCGTTGGGAAAAGATGACCACCCCATTGCACATCCTTGCATATGCCCAATCTCCAAGGTACCATAGCAAGAAAGTGTTTTCTATACCAAGGAGATTAGCACCATATAGAGATGAAGTTGCTAATGGGTATAGGCAAGCATTTGATAGACTCTTCCTAGATGATGAAGTCCAAAACCATGTTCGGACAGAATTTGGCTTGTTTGCCTAGGAAGAAATCATAGTCCAACAACTATTAACAACCAATACAAAATGGATGCTATCACATGGTGGTACCTCCATGGTCAACCATTTTAATCCTCCAACCTTTTGCAATGAAGAACCTCTCACAAGTAAGTTTATTTTGTTTTTTTAACCATTTGTATTCTACAATTTAGCACTTGAAATTCTTTTTTTTATTTTGCATTTTTATTTTTATTTTTGTGAAAGCTGTCCAGGTTGCAAGTTCCTTTATCATTTGACCAGAATTGAAGTAGATACTGCTTTATTCACTCAATAAAGCATAACTAGTTGAGTTCAAAAGAAGGTGAAGAGTTGGTTTATATTCATACCAATTTACGTCCAATGTCACATAAGACTCGAAACTACAAGGATGGTGCAACAAAGCTTTGGGATATAGCCCCTAATGTGGCAACTTGGATGCAACCATTGAGGAACTTACTAGACACACTATGGCTTATGATAAAGATGATTATATCCTGACACATGGTGCATCTAGTGCAAGTGGAACCACTTTGGATTCAAATGACAATGAACTTGCAGGAGTTGAAGATGAAGATGATTTTTTTGATAAACCTTATGACTGATTGGTGAATCATGAACTACATTTTGTAATTGTAATGGTTTTCTGATTTTCATTGGAATCATGAACATAGACATATGTGATATGGCTTATTTGAATGTTTGTGAACTATCAATTGGCATTTCATATTTATCTTTGGCATTTGGCATTGATCAATGATGAAGTATCATAGTATCAAATAATTTAATTATGTATTTCTTGCATTTATTTTTGTGTGTGTATATATAAATTTATAATATGTATATAGATATATATAAACGTAACCAAATGCACCCAAAATCCCAAAAAAAATCACATATCTGCGTATCAGATTCATGTACCCACATTCGCATCCAAATTTGAACCGGTAACTTAGACTAATAGTAATACTCAATTGCTTCCATAATTCACGTCAATGTGCATATGAAAAAATAGCAATACTCCATACACCAAAATTCCCAAAGCCTACAAGTTTGCACTAAAAATGTCAAAATGTTAAAGTCACAAATGTCAAAAACCATAAACACATTGATGGAAAGAAAAGTTTGATGACTTAGACTCAAACTTGGACTTGGCAACCCAAAATTTGACTTGACTTAGACACACAAAAAAAGTGTACAATTACATGAAAAAAATAATAATGCATATGACAACGTTTTACATCATCCTTTTCTCTAGTCTAGTAAAATTTGAAGAGAGGGACTAATAATCGCATTTGAATATTTGATATTGATATGAGAGAACTTCATCCTAGTTTACT
This sequence comes from Cupressus sempervirens, assembly GCA_028749045.1. Taxonomy (NCBI): domain Eukaryota; kingdom Viridiplantae; phylum Streptophyta; class Pinopsida; order Cupressales; family Cupressaceae; genus Cupressus; species Cupressus sempervirens. Next base: position 400,979,556 of record CM053783.1, on the reverse strand, counting down.
TATGATAGTGATAAAATTAGTTGTAATTGTCTAAGTTCTTGATTTGGGTGTCCACTACTAAACCCCTCATTGTAATCAAGTTTCTTATATGACAAGAGATCCTAAAAACAGTTTGGTGTTTTGGAGTGGAGACCCTAATGATTTTGAGGGGCAGCAATAATAAGCTGCACAAGGGACAGCAATGATAAGATGCACAGATTAAGAGAGGTGAATCAGTCCTGATCAGATCTTACAGCTTTTCTGTCACACACATTAATTATCTTTATCCAACTTAAACTTCGAAGAAAGATATTGCGATAACAACAAAAAGACGTGAACTCCAGATTGATACATGTGGAAACCCAATGTAGAAAAAAACCAGGATCAGACAAGTAATCACAATATAATCATTGATTATAAATGTTTTAGGCTACAGACCTCTTGGTAAACAAATTAGTCACCTTGAATTTCTTGACAAAGTGCCAAATGGTGGAATGACAAATTGCTCATAACAGTTGGAGAGATTGTTTGTATAATATGACCTCCCTCTATGTTGAAGAGGGGGAGCTCCCTCATATGATGTATTTTAGTCTTTTTCGAAATATACATCTAACCAGTGCTTATTGAAGAAACTCCTAACAGAAAATACACAAATGCCGCACAAGCTTCATGGAGAGTTCACAAAAGCCAAAGTATACACATAGGCTTTCTAACAATGGAAATACTTATATTCTTTAGCATATTTGCTTTCAAGATACCAAGAAAGAAACACACTAAAGACTTTACTAAATATAATTTTTAAATACTTGCAATTTTACTCAAATAACTGAAAGACCGCTATTAGCAACAACATACTATGAACCAATACCAACCACAAATCTCTTTAAGAAACACTCCAAAAACTGGTTTTTGTTCATCCTGAGGAGTTATGAAATCCCACAAATGTTTTTGAGTCACTCTTGCTAAAATGCCAAAAGTCATTTTTACATGCTATATCTCTTGTATTTAAAGACCTCTTCTCATAACCACATTTTCAAATTATTAACCAAGTTAGAGCATGGAAGTTAATCATGCTTTTATAACCAACTCTAACTTCTACAAAGGAAAAGCCAAAATCCTAACCTAACAAAAGGAAAGTCAAAATCTTAACTAAACCCACAAATTGACCAAAGTTACAATATTTACAAAAGATTTACATAGATATCAAAAATTGCAACTTTATCCAACTTGCACAAAGAAACAAAGTATTAGGAGCCAAGAAGCTTTTGATGTTCATGTTCAGGTACTTATGCTCACATTTCTAGTTGACACTCCTTGACTTGCAGGTGGTGGTTATCGTTGTGAAGGATTTGCTTTGTATGCTCTTAACATTCTAATGGCTTGAGCTAAGGATTTATTCCTGAGAATGCTCACACTTTTCATCCTTGGTTCCCATTTTTTGTGATCTGGTGGACTTCATACAATTCCTTGTTCCAGCCAGGTGGGTGATAAATGCATTTGCCTAGAGCCACTAAAAGGACATTTAATCCTATCATCACATCTGCACCTGAATGTTGTTTGTCATTAAGCTCTACATTGATCCTAGATTCAAAACTATTTTATATTGTTTGTACCTGTGGATCCTGAGTCTGCTCAATAACTGGTATGTCCTCAATGATTTCGGTAAATTGTTAACACTTTCGTCTTGAGCCTCCTACAAGAGTTTAACAAATTTTCTTGTTCATCTGTTATTTGATTCATGCTCATACATTTCCATTCTATGTTTTCAATCCATGTGTCAAATTGGTTTTCTTCTTCACTTGAAAATAATTTGAGTGATGTCAACATATTGATGTCCATTTCTTTTAGCTCTCTGAGATTATCCATGATCTCTTGAAATAAAATTTGTTGCTCTTTGATGTTTTCTATTTTGAAATCTCTTGTTCCATCTGGTTTGCCTTGGTATACATGGCTTTTATTCTACTGAACAAATCAAAGGCTTGCACCTTCATCTGAATTATCCAATTATCAACCATTTTGCCATATGTCAGATACCTTTGTATGTTTTCTATGGTTTCTTTATAAAGCAACTCCTTCTGGATTGGAATTTGTTTCCTTTGAAGTAGATTTATGAGTTAGGGTTGGGACTCCTACAATTGATTGAAGATATGAAAATAAGCTTGGACTTGTTGCTTGAGCTGATCTTTGGTTTGTTTACCCTTATTTGCTTTATCTACCAATATGATTGCAGACTTGAAAGTTATGAACAACACCATGTATAACAGGACCCAAATCTACCTGAAATACATTGAAATCAGTTTCATTAGCTTCATTTATAGCCTTTTTTTGTGGTTGGTTGAGCAACTTCAACAAACAAATTGAATGACGCAGGATTCATTGCTAATCTGGAATCTACTTTGGTTTTCATCACTTTCACCTTTTTGTGAACCAAATTAGCAATTGAATCCACAATTGGTGTTTCCAACTGGATTACTCTCTTTCTTCCTTTCTAGACTTTATTGGAGCTAAGATGTTGAAAATGATGATGTAGACGGTTCAACCACTGTACAAACATTTTTACCCAAAGGCAAAATAGCTTGATCATTCACATTATTTGTAGTTGGAATCTCCTGAGACACATTGACATCAGAAGAGGAGAAGTGATTGTAGGGGAAGAAATAGAATAGATCATCTCTTCAACAAATGATGAAGGCAATGAAGTCATTTCTTGAGCTTCCTCCATCATTTCTTGTATTGGGTTTGGAGTTTTCTCCTTTGGTTTTGCTCTTTCTTTCTGATTATGGGATTGGTCTCACATATTGCAGCAAGGTCTATTCCTCCATTAGGATCTTCATTGTCATCTCTCCCTTGAATACTTTTTTGCAAATTAGCAGTTGAAGAAGAAACATAAGGAGCAGATGGCATAGATAAGTTTTCATGTGTGTCATTTCTTTTAGAGGAATTACCTCTTCCTGTTGATATAGTGGTTGTGGCTTCTGCAATTTTCTTCTTACACCATACTTCTGTCCTTTTTATAACATAGAAAGTCCTTTCCTTCAAATCTTTCCTATGGTTTCACATGTTGCAGCAAGGTCTATTCCTCTATTAGGATCTTCATCATCATCTCCCCTTTGAGTATGTTTTTGCAAATTAGCAGTTGAAGAAGAAACATAAGGTGCAGATGGCATAGATAAGTCTTTGTCATTTCTGTTAGAGGAATTACCTCTTCCTGTTGATATAGTGGTCGTGGCTTCTGCAATTTTCTTCTTAAACCATTCTTCTGTCCTTTTTATAACATATAGAGTCCTTTCCTCCAATCTTACAATTCCTGAAGCGACCAATCAATGAAGGTTATTGGTAATAACTAGATCATCTCAAAATAGAAAGGATCAATTAAATCTGATTTGTCCTCTTGTATATACTAGTCACGTCTCATCTTGATTTGAAATCAATAATTTGTCTAACTGTGAATCTCGTCCAATCTCTTCTCATTTCAAAGTCATCTTCACTGTCTTCCCAGAAGTCTTCCATCAGTGGAAAGTGAAGGTATCCTAGTCCAAGCTCTAAATTGTTTCTGACGTACCCTTTTCTATCAAATGAGAACCTCTCATTATAAAAGTGTAGAGTGAGTTTGACAATAGACCTTCTATGTTTTGTGCATCTGACGAAGAACTACAGCTGTAATGACCCATGCCAATTGGGAATGGGATAAGGTTTAGTCACTTAATCTGACACTTCTATTAACTTGACTAATCTGCATACAAACTTCAGTCAATACAAGTTTATTATCTACAAAACCAGGGCAGTATGGATGGACAACCATCAAAGCCTCCAACACAGATATAAGTGAACCGTGGGAATTATATGACTCCCATATTTCTGAACAAGAGCGGCCACTTCAGCTAATATCCTAAGTCCAATGTTTCCTTGAAGCTCTCTGACAGTCAGCATGGTAAATGCATCATTAACCTTACGAAAGTGGACATAGCTCTGCTTCAACTGCAACAGTGGGCAATAATTGTAGATTTGAGTTGTGTCTCTGTATACCCTGACACAATCAAGTCCAGACCAAGCTTTCATGCTTGCAATGGCATACATGAGGTATGAAGACATATGGAAATGCTGGTTAAGCGTAAATTGAGTTAACTAATTATGGAGGTTATTACTGATAATCTCCCCCTAATCAATAAATCGATTGCCGATACATATTGTATTGATATACAGGAAAATCCATTAATGAGAATTATCAGAATTTTCATTTTAAATCAGCCTATTAAGAAGAATCACCATGTTTGATATGTCTTCAATGAAGATTAATCCGCAGAGTGTCCTAGGTAGCTGTGAATGACCTTTCCTTAGAGACACTAACCAGCTCTTAGCTATGGTAGTCAAGCATTTCTTTTCGCTCCTGGCAAAATATGTTTCAGTGTTTTCTTTGGTAGTGTCTACAAACTCTTCCCTAATTGGCAACCTGAAAGAGCTCCCGATGGATATAGGATCAAGCCCCATTATTACAATAACTTTTGTCATCCTAACTTCTCTAGTGTCTGGATGATATACCTTCATGCATTCAAGAATCACCTCCGGACATTGAACTGCTAATCGATGACAGGCAGCATATGCTAACCCAATGTCCAATATCTTCTGAGCCAACAGTGCCGTTTCCTCTTTTTACATCTCTTTCCAAAAGTCACTGATGTACACATGACCCAGCTTTGTATCAGCTATTTCCAGGCGTGCTTTTGAGATGGAAACCAGTTCTTGCCATTGGCAGTTGAACTTCATCTTGCCAACATATTTATCAAAGCATTTTTTACTATTATTTCCAATCAAAAATTACCTTTTCAATGTGCTTGGATGATTGTTCATTTCTTATATACAGATGTATGTCGATACCATGTTACTGTTGCCCATTATGGTCCATGCCGAGTACCAATTCTTAATCCATTATCTCTTCCAATGAACACAATTATTATGGACTTCGATTCTTCTTGTTTTGCTTTTTCCCATTTTTTCCTGAACTCTAAACATTAATTTCATGGTTGTTATGTATATGATCTTTTTTAATATCAATAATAGAGTTTTTGGATATAATGCAAATACAATCATCCCTTATTCCTATGTTTTTGTAACCTATTTGGATTTTACTGATAGGTGACAGCTATATTCTCTAAATCAAGCCTGCTTTGTAATCTAACACTGTTACTACCACTTATGGTTGCAAGATAGTTTCTGTCTGAAGCTAATCTGTAACTAGACTCATTATTGCTTGTTTTCACTCTTGTCAAATTAAATACTCTTGTTGTGCCATCTACTGAACTTGTTGATATTAGATACAACTTCTGAGGATTAAAATCAATAAAATTTGCTCTTTTCTCAAGTAAACTCTAGGAATTTAGAACACTTCCAACTCTCCAATCCAGTATCTTTATTTCACCATGCCCCTTGGGTAAATCGAGAGATTGGTAACTAGATGGTGGAGTGCAGATAGCAGAAAAATTGTCAACACTATTATGTACCACATAGGATACTTCTTTCTCAATGCCCATAGAACAGGTAAACCCATCATAGCTAAAAGAGATGACACTGTTGGCACGATTGAGAATGCTTCATTAATTCAATTCTTTGAGAATTCCCCAGAGAAATATTTTGTGCACATTTTTCTATCATCTAAATTCAATTCTCCTTGTGACATCTCTTTGTCATTCTGTGAAATGGTTCATAGTTGTGCTTACATTTTGCATACATATCTCTCAGAGCACTTGCGACTACAGCATCTGATGAAAACCCTCCTTCACTTTTCTTTAACGAATGTCAACAAACTGTCCCAAAGCTTCTACATCGGCACAGCCAGGGTGTCATGCCCAAAATTTAAGGCAAAACAAAATACAAATTTTTATTTCTTATTTTTTTTGTAACATCTAGGACGAAACATGGTGAATTGAACACTGCTATAGAAGGCTAAAGGTTCAGGGTGCTTATCAGATATGATAATAGGGTTGCAACATAACTTCAAGTCTTTAATTGAATTGTTCCTTAATAGTGTGGTGGAGGTTTGAATCTTACTTCTAGGTTGGATGCACACGTGAAACTGATAAAATTTAGTCTGGTTCTAATAGAATGGTGGGAGCATAGACTGCTCGACCGAAAAACTACGTTCTTTGTCTTAAGGTACTGAGCTTTTAAGGCTTATGTTGATTTGGTTCTTAATACATATCATAGGTGGAAATTACTACTGTAAATACCAAAATCAATAGATAATATAAGTCACTGTCCATCTAAGTCTCAAATAAATGTCAAAATATCCAAATCCCAAATATCAAAATGCAAGTAAAATATCTATGCTATGATGGGTCGGGGTGAGGCCTCACACAGGGAGGACACTTGTGGAGGGCAGCTTTACATCTGTCAACTGTATTTGCTTGGAAGTTCTACAACCATTTTCAAGAAGTCCATTGTGTGCGCATTCTAAAACTGTTTCATTTTACTCCATACAAATAACTGTACAAGATTTTGTTCAGGCATTTTGTTAAATAAGTTGTTTGCTTTGTTTATGATTTCATATTTTGCATACATATCCTTATGAGCTGCTTGAGCTGCAGTGTTTGACCAAAACGACTTTCATTATGCTTTGGTGGACGCAGAGACCTTGTTTCAATGCTCCCAATTTGGACATGGGTATGCTGGAATGGTGACAGAGATTGGGGGTTCTGGATTTACAGCTTGCCAATTGTGTTTTCTTTAAAGTTTCTTAAGTGTTATCAGCAATCTGTATTTATACATGTGCAAATTTTATGACTCAGCACTTTCACATGCATGTCACCTAAGACAATTTCTTCCTTCTACCATGTTTTGATGCAATTTCAATAGCCTGTTCCCAAGCTTCCGTTGGTATGTGTGCCCTTAGCAAGATATTAGATGCAGCCAAATTGAAGGATTCTGTCAAAAACTGCCTTTTCTATGCTTCCCCTTTTCTTTAAACAATTTGTGGTAAAGAAAGATTATCTGCAGATCTGATAATAAACTTCTATTGTCCCAAACAACAAGGGAAACCATAATCATAGTCACTAAAGTATGAACCAAAACATTTTCCAGCTGTAGCAATTGGTTCGATAAGTGTCCAGCTCTTCCCATCATTACAAAAGACTAAGTGTCGGTAGGTACAATTCTATTGTTCATTTGCAGACATTCCTGACTCAATTCTGGGCTCTGATAAAGTAGCCATTTTCCTTCAAAAGGTTTGGACCTTCAAGAAAATACTTGCAACCTTTATCTTTTACCTTGGCACTGGAAGGGTTTCAGAGTTTGGCTCTACACCTGCTGATTGCATTTTCTAGAAAGTTGACGGTTAAAAGATCTTGAGATAGGGCCTTCAAAAAATTACGAATCTAAAAAATAATGGATGCAATAAGAACTTCAAACTCTCAAATGTAAAAATTAGTATTCTGGGATAGAAGATGCAAAAGTTGAGGTTCAAGCTTTTCAAAACACAAAAGTTAAGAGTTTAAAGCTCCCAATGTGTGAAAGTTAAGGTTTGCGATTGAATAAGCATAAATATTAAGGTTTTTAAAGCTTTCACGTTCAAAGGGAAAATGTCTTGGATTCTTTTAATCAAAGCAACAAGACTAAGGACCACACTGCACATAGAAAACTGAGGCCCCAACATTAGACTTGATGTACCAAGGACTTCCAAATCAATGATTATCATTACGAGCAATTCCTCAAGGGCATGATACAGGTTTGCACAAGCTGCCAAAAGAGCCACTATCTTCTAGTGGGTACAAGAAATTGATGAATTGAAGAGATGTAGAATCAACCACAGCTACAACTTTGTCAAACTCACACTTTCCAACCTCTTCTCTTTTCAATTCACATCACATTGACTTCAAATTCGATCCCAATTTAATCAAAGTCAATCCATACCTTAAAACAGCCACTCATACGCACGCATACACACACATAGAGATATATATCAATTTGATCAATCAAAATTGCAACTAGGTTGACCATCCACAATGAAGATAAGCATCATTTGCTCAAAGTCGGTCACCTCAAACACATACACTCAATGCAGTCCAACCCAAGAGATAAGGGGGACCCAAATGCATCATAACATGTCTGCCATAAATGATTTCTTCAAAACACAAACACCACAACATTCTACAAAGTTGGTGCCAAATGTAACATGTAGAAAAGCATAGGAACACATTAAACAATTGGCCCAAAAACAATTCTCAATGCAGATAACTCCATGCGAAGCACAACACATCATGTCAAGATCTATATTAACCTCTTAACTCTACCTTCAATGCATATCTGGACCAATAAGTCATAAATCGAATCACTGCAATCCGTTGAGTCGGCCAAAGACCAACACTACAAGAAGATTGTGCTCAAAGCAAGTAACTTTACTTGTGAAGCAAACCAACCAGAGAAATTTAAACTGGAACATTGCACAAATGTTAGGAGCATGCCACCAAACCACAAACTTGGAAACATAAATGCAGAGCAATGTAAAGCATTCCTCAGACATGTCCTAACTATTCCTAACAACCAACCTTACTCTAACAAAAAAGAAAAACACAACTCCCACCTCTAAAATTTTGTGAACTTGAAAAATAGGATAGTGCAACATTCACAAACTATACAATACAACACCAAAACCACAAGTCACCAACTACTTATGTAGAGCAATGCACAACATTCTCCCATAAGGACTTCAAATACTCTTTCCTACATATATCAACTTCCCATACTTGTCCCCTTTCAAATATACAACATACTGACTTCTCATCATTACTGAACATTATAACAACATCAAATTGCCCACTACTAAACTTCAAATACTCTTTCCTGCATATTTCAACTTTCCATTAAGAAGCGCATGATAATATTGAACAGATCTCTCATACTTTCCTACATCATGTACAATAACACATCTCTCATACTTTCAAGTGTGTGCTAGTACTAAACACATCTCTCATACTTTCTTGCATCATATACAACACTAAACTCATACACTTCTTCATCAGGTTGACATCAATGCACACAACATATTGACATCAATGACAACACTAAACACAATTCTAACAATCTCCTCTGTTGTCATTGATGGCAACACAGACAACAATAGCCTAATGACCTTCGATACTTCTCTCCCCCTCTGGCATCAAGGACAAAGGCCGCAACACAAAAGATTTTCTGACAATATCTCTCCCTCTTTCAAGGGCATCTTTGCACTATACTCCTCTCCCATTGCATTACCAAATATCTCTCCCTTTTCTAGATACAACACTACTCCCCCTCTCAAGGACAATTCTTCTCTAGAACATCTTCCTACAACCAAGAAGTTGTATCTTTCATCGCTCCCCCTAAGAGCAACCACCACATCAATCCAAGAGACAAAAGATAGACATTGAATTCCCCCCTAGAAAAATGTGTCACTCTTATGCATCTAGTTTGAATGAGGGACAATAACTACTATCGTTTCCTAAAGATACTCAAAAATATCCTTTGATAGTACCTAAGTAAAAACATTTGCAATTAAATCCTTTCTAGGGACATACTCCAATATGACCTCTTTCTCTGCAACTTTCTCCCTCAAAAAGTGATATCCAATTGAAATGTGTTTAGTCCTTGAATGCATTACCAGATACTTTGAAATATTGATAATACATGTATTATCACACATAATTGGGACAAGTTCATCATATACAACCTTGATATTCTTTAGAGTCTATTTCATCCATACTAGTTGTTTACAATAAGATGTTGCTACAATATACTCTACCTCTACAGTAGATAACAAAATTGAATCCTATTTTTTGCTTGTCCAAGAAACCACATATCTTTAAAGAAAAATGCACCTCCACTTGTACTTCTTTTGTCATCTACACATCTTACCCAACCAACATTGATGAAAGCTTTCAAATCAGAGTTAATATCTCTCATGTACCACAATCCATAATCTAGAGTCCCTTTCAAATATATGAATACTTTTTTTATTGTCTTCACATGTGATTTACCTAGGACTAGCTTCATATCTTGCAAACATGTAAACTACATACATAATGTCCAAGAAACAACCTACCTCCTAAGAAAAAAAACACCTACACTTGTACTTCTATTATCCACATATCTTGACCAACAAACATCAACAAAAGCTCTCAAAGCAAAGTTAATATCTCTCTTGTACCACAATCCATAATCTAGAGTCCCTTTCAAATAAATGAATTTTTTTTTCCTCATCTTCTCGTGTGATTACCTAGAACTAGTTTCATATCTTGCAACCATGTAATTATATACATAATGTCTAGCCTTGGAACATTCAAATACATCAATCCACCACTTATAGATCTATAAAGCTTCGGATCAACTTACAATGACTCAAGATCTTTACTTAAGTGACTGCCAATTGCCAAAGAGGTTCCAACTGGTTTGCAATACTCCATTCCAAACTTTTTCAACATCTCCTTGATATACTTAGTCTAAGAAATAAAAATGTCATATTTCATTTGAGAAACTTTAAGAACAAGAAAAAAGTTAACTCACTAATCATAGAAATTTCAAAAAACTGCATTTCCTCAGCAATTTTCTTACACACATCATCACCTCCAAATATGATATCATCAACATATACTAACACTATCAACATTTTATCATCTTCAACTTTGAAATATAGAATGTTATCTACAATACCTTTTTTAAACTGCTTTTGCAGCTGATCTCTGTCCAAACTAGCACACCAAGCTCTAGAAGCTTGCTTGAGTCCATAAAGTGTCTCCCTGGGTCCACAAATCATACATGGATCACTTGAAAACCAAAAGCCATTTGGTTGCTCAATGGAAGCTTCCTCTTCGAGTTCTCCATTCAGAAAGCAAACTTGACATCCATTGATAAAATTTGATATTTTTATAAGATAAAAAAAGTAAGAAACATTCTAATGGCTTTCATCTTAACTACTGGAGTGTAAGAAACATTCTAAGGGCTTTCATCTTAACTACTGGAGCAAAACTTTCTTCAAAATCTATACCTTCAACTTGAGTGTAACCTTTACATACCAGTCTTGCTTTTGTTTCTTGTGACTTCACTATCTTCGTTCACTTTATCCTGGAACCCATTTGGTTCCTATTACATTCTTGTCCATTGACCTACGGTACTAGTTCCCATGACAGATTTTTCTAATATCTAAACCAACTCTTCTTTCATCACTTCCATTCAACTTTCATCTTTGCTAACCTCTGCATAAGTCTTAGGTTCTGCTTATTTGTTTGTTGATTCAATCTCACCTTTCTCCTTTTCAGCATAACTTTACCTTTCTCTTGAATTATCAGATCTTCAGAATAATAGATCTGTAATTTTTTGCTGGAGTCTTCAAAGTTTGCTCTACTTCCTTCTCTTCTTTGTCTTCCAGAGCATTTCTTTCTTCTACAGGAATGACAAGAATGTCTTCAAATTCTAACTCAAGCACCGGAGCAGCCTAATTTCATTCCTCACTTACCTATACATTGGTGCTCTCAACAATGTTTTTTAGCCTCAAGTTATAGCATATGTATATCTTTCTTTTCATAGAATAGTCCAAGAAGATGCCTTCACCTGATCTTGTTTTAAACTTCCCAAGATTGTCTTCATCCCTCCTAATATAGCACTTGCTCCCAAATATTTTTAAGTATTTCTTGCTTGGTACCTTTCCAAACCAAGACTCATAGGGTGTTCTGGTCTAATATACTCTCACTTGCACCCTGTTAGGAAGATAGACAACAGTATGCATAGCCTCTCTCTAGTACATGTTAGGCAAATTTGCATCATTCAACATAGTTCTAGCCATCTACATAATAGTTTTATTTGTCCTTTTAACCACTCCATTCTATTCTGAAATTCTAGGAGTAAACAATTGCCTCCTAATTCCATGATCTTCACAAAATCTATCAAATTCATTTTAAGTAAATTCTAAACTCTATCAGATCTTAAACACTTGATTATAGTGTCTATCTAATTCTCAAATCAAAATGTTAAATGTCTCAAACCTATGCAATGCTTCTAAATTTTGTCTTGAAATGTGACCCAAGTCATCCTAGAATAATCATCAATAACTAAGATGAAATAATACCTTTCACCATTGAATCCTCTTATCCTTGTCGGTCCACATAGATTTGTATGTAACAGCTCCAAAGGTCTTGTAGTAGAGAACTTGTTCTTGAAGTTGTTTCTAGTATCCATTCTCAGACTTAATAATTTTGGGCAGATCGCTCGCAACTTTGGCAAAGCTAATCTTGATCATATTATCAAAGTCAATATGTCCCATCCTTTTGTGTCATAGCCTTCACTGCTCTGAGCCAAAATACAACTACCTCCACTGTTTTCTTTAAGGTAATAGATACTTCCATTCCTCATACCTTCTGCAATCAATCTTGTAGAGCATCCGCTAATTTCTTATCTAGATCCATGAAAGCTAACCACATACCATTTACTGCATAATTGACACTTAACAAATTTTGCCCTGATCCTCTGTCTTCTGTCACCTATCATATGATTTGAACATCCCGAAACAATAATCCAAGGTCTAGAATCTTCTTTTACAGGTAGACCAGTCTTTACTGTAGTTGGCCCCTCTCATTTTTCTCTACTTCTGACTTCCAGATTTGTTGCCATCATTCTCCTCAATAACCAAAAACAATACCTCATCATTTGAATCATTTCTATCTTCATCTTCTAATGGATGATCTTCCACAGTACAATTACTCTTCTTACCCTTATCTCTGCAATCAATCCTTACAGACCTATAATATGAATAACAAAATTGAGCACGCAATGTTAACAAGATGTCCCCAATGTTTGCCAGAGACATCTCAAACATCCCCATTGTGTCTCAAAGACATCTCAAACATCCCCAACGTGTCCTAGGGATGGCCAACCATCCCCTTGACATTTCTAGGGCATCCCTGCCAATCAAGGGTGTCCACTTTGTAAAAAAATATTGGAGAGACCTAAGGAATGTCCCAAGGTGTTCCCCATCCCCAGGATGAAACGTGGCCAAAACATCAGGGGACAAATCCCCAGGTACACATGCAACTTAGTTACAAATGTTGCAAAACACCTCACACATTGTGTGTCACTCAAGGCACGTATTTAACAAGGACTTCCGGCAATATAATTCCACTTTCTCGTTGATTTAAATTTTGTATCTATTTAATGCCCCGAAACCATATTATTTAATTCAAGCAGCTCTAACACAGGTTAACAATATTAAAAGGTGGACCATTTTTATGTCTGTTTGCACGGATGCTTCCCACATACAAACTCATATCCAAAGTGTATAGATTCCATGGTTTCTAAAGCTTATAAATATGAATTATGAAGAGAATAAAACAATAAATCATAAGGAATTATATATATATATATATATATATCAGAAAAAACATCTCATATAGTACCAACATACACATTCCGTACACATTTAGAACTGCTGTATAAATTCCATATGGCTCACATAATGATATCCTAAAAACATTCTACAAAATTTTAACATTAAAATCCAAGCATATAAACTCAAGAATATAAATTTACCTTGCTTAAGGCACAATGAAAGACAAGAGTATCTTTTTCCTTCGTCTTCTGCAAAAGATCTGGGATCTGCTCATAGAATGTTTCACTGGCATAGTGAAGGGAGCCTGCTATGTGGCCATCATATTTCCTCTCCTCGTCTCTTTAACAGGAAAAAAAATGGTTACTGTTACTCTAACGATCAAAACTGGGTTTTTGTTGAACACGATAAGCTTGAGTAGTAAACACTGATAATTTATTTACCAGAGACCCGTGATCAAATCCCGATCAAAAATTTTAAAGGTTGAAATGAGAAAAAGCCCATACACTAGTTATTACAGCTGCCCAAAGATTCAAGCCTAAATGTAAGTGATGGATTCCCATTACATTCCCAAATGCAAGAGGTTAGGGTACAAATTGGGTGAAATATAATATCCAATACTGACTAGAGGGTATCCAAAAGACTAGGCTAATGCAATTGCCTATGATCATTGACCTAAGAAATGTTTTCAGTATTGATACCTAAGAAAATTTATATGAAAAGAAAATTCAGCTGTAATTGAGAATTGTTTACCTGACATCAATGATGGCTACGTTTGGGGATTGCTGGAGTTTAACGAGCTCTGGGGCTGTAGCATAACTGACTTCCATTGGACCAGACATTCTCAATTCCTTATGCGCTCCAACGAAGTCTTCGCTCTGTTTACCCCCGCAAAACCCACAAAGAAAGCTCATGAATGATTGATTTAAGTGTACTCTTGCCTATTTTTCCGAAGATTAAATAATTAACCAGAAGTCTTAATTCTTGCCCGCCACAGATGGAAGGTTACAGATAGGTAGTTGTGTACACAAGAAAAACCAACAGATACGTTGCACTTTTCCTAATTTGTTAACCCAGAGAACAGTCCGTTTTGGGGGATGATGCCTTGAATTGTTAGGTGCATAGAACATTATACTACTCAATAAATTTGAAAGTATAATCTAGTAACTGCCTAAAAGATTTATAATTTTAATTGATAGCATTTTATTCGTAAGAAGTTTATTTTATATTTATACAGTTTTGAAATGCAAGGCTCGTTATGAATTTTATACTACCATTGGAAAGTGTTGATTTAATTATTCTTATATTTGTGTTATAATGAGACTTTTTTTTTTAAATTTTTATTTACTATTACTTGAGTTAAGACTAGTTGTTAGTTCATGTCTTATATAAGTCAGAGAACTAATGTTTTTAGTTGACTTTTAGTCTTTTTTCAGTTAATCAAGCATCATATTCTATAGTTTGTTCCAAACAGAGTTTGGTGGGTGTAATTTTTTTTTTTCTAAAATTAAAATTAGAAATTAAAAAATTCAAAGAAGACAGGTGGTAAAGATTGGAGAAAAATCAAAGATAGCAAGTGAGGAGGATAATGACGCATTTATTGTGCATCAAAGAGTTTGTCATCGGTGGAACATTCTGGACAAATGAAACAATAAATTATATTTAATTGGTCCGACTGTGAACACAAAAAATGCATAGCTCTGCAGAATTTCTACACAAAAGTTAATTTACAAAACTATTAATCATGTGAACTCCAAATATCAAAATAGGGTGCAACACACAATAGAATTTCATATACTCCTCAAAAAAATTTGGGTTCATCAGTTTGTACAAATTTGCAAGTGCGAAAAATGTCTCGCTCTGGGCCTTGCTCTTCATCGGAGCCCTCAATCAATTTGGACAACAAAATTTATGATGTTTTCTTGGGCTTTCATGATCCTAACACTCGCCATGAATTTGTGAGAATATTGTACCATGCTCTAGTTAAACATGGCATTCACACTTTCTTAGATCAGGAAAGCTTAGAAAAGGGCAACCATATCCCTACCACTTTGGAAAGAGGAATTACAAGATGCAAGATATGCATTCATATTTTCTCCACGAATTTTGCCTATTCAAAATGATGTTTGACAGCAGTGTGGTTAATGGTTTAATCGAGTGTTAAAATATGTCCCTTGTTTTATGACATTTTGTCTATTGGTGCAAGAGCATCTTAGATACTTTGGCAATCTTGTATCAACCAAAAAGAATTCCTTTATTATTCCTAGTTATTGCTTGAGGAATGGTCATTTTTGTTCGAGTTTTCTCTTTCCATGCAGTTGGCTCATTAATGTGGAGCTATCGTGGATCATGTACCTAAGCTCGCAGAAACTAATTCCATCATTTGCGGGAGTTATCCTTCTCTTTGTTCAAGATGTGTCTGTTTCCTAACAACTCAAGGAATGTGCAAGTTTGGCTTTGGTAGGGTTTTGTTTGGCATCAAGGCTTTCTGTGACCTTGGAAATATCTTCTTGGATCATGTACAGACTATACTTGTCCCCATGGAAGTTAATTTGTGTAACATACCGATTTTCCTAATCAAGTTTCAATCTAGAAATAAACTTGATTTCCTAATTCATTTCTTATGACTATAAATTCCATCAATGGTATAAACTAAAATTTGAAACTCCTTTCAATATACATAACATATTCTATGAGTTTACAAAATGTAATATTAATATTCAACTTCATAATCAACTGAAAGTAAATATTACATGTTCTTGAAATGAAATATCAAATTAAGATATTATTTAATGAAAACAATTATCTACTTCTAATTATTCAACTAAAATTAAGTAACAGATGCGTAATTAAAGTAAAACTATTTGCAAATAAAGAGCTTTCATCTTGAAACGAAATAACTAACATTCAAAGGTTAAAAGAACATATAGTATAATTTGTGAAACTTCTTTTACTTGTTGTCCAAGCCCTAGCATTGGTGAGAGGAGAAGCATAGACATAGGCTTAACCTCCCAACTACAGACCATTACTTATCCCCACTTATACTAATTTAATAGAATGGCCCTCCCTACCCCGAGGTCAAGCTTGGGATGTTCATTAATCCAGCCATTAGAGTATTCAAGTGGGTTGAAGTCCCAATAGTTATTCGATAAAATAACTGAAGCGTCTGGACAATCAACAAAGATCACTTGTTCGGCAAATTAGCGTAATTCCACTTTGGCCAAAGATTTCAAAATGTGGGTCGACAAACCCGATCTCCACCACTCGGCTTGACAACTTACTTCATGAGTGGAACATGCATGAGCTAATGCATATTTATTGTATTATTTATTTACTTCTAATGTCATTCTTGTTTTGTAGATATCTCTACACCTACTCACCTTTCTTAGGCCATCAAGTCGGTGATTCCTTGGTGCTTTCAAATTAAAAATCACAAGGATGCTTTACACCTTCTTCACCACATACTGGCATCTTAGCCTAGTGAAATCCTTGGTGTTCTAATTTTAATATCTCACTCTATATATATCTGTGTGTGTGTGTGTGTGTGTGTGTGTGTGTGTGTGTGTGTGTGTGTGTGTGTGTGTGTGTGTGTGTGTGTGTTTGTTTCAGGATTAATTCCATTTGGCAAGATGACTTTTATGCAAATGAATTCAGAGAATTTCTATTGAATCATCTCACATATTCAATTATAAATGGATAAGAAAATCGGCAAGCTTTTATGCATAAAACAATATCATTTTATTACAAGAAATACGGCGGACCATATAAGCAATATCATATTATTTCAAGGAAAATGTCAAATTTGGAAAAGGGAAAATGACATCTTTATGCTTTAAACAATGTCTTATTACTGACGGCTTTGAGGAACAAAATCTAAAATAATCAAGTGTAAAGAAGGTTACGAGTTGCATCAAATATCTTACATGACCAAAAATCTGAGTCTAGACTTGCACTAGAATAAATTTTCCAATCCTACTTCCTGACCCGCGGTTAATGGAAATGATTTGAATTGGAAAAGAATGAATCGGAACAAAGGTAACTAGATAAAGTTATTAGAGCAGAGCTCTGTCTCAATAGTGATATTTAGTAATGAGCTCGATTGCCAAGGATGGAAGAATGCCGAAAGAGTTGAATGCCAAAAGATGATTAAGGGATTCATAATATAGATCAAGCCTGCCTCTACGGCTTCCTATAGTTACAAGACTCAATTCGAAAGCCATTCAAAATGGCTTAAAAGAAAAGAAAGAAAGGAGGGAAAAGTGAGAAAGAAAGAAGATGAAAGGTTTTAAAAATTAATATGATTTTATTATTGTTTTATTTTCTCAACTATGCTTATGTGTACATAATGATAAAGTGGCATCATTGGATTATTATTATTAATGTAGTGGTGTTATTTTATTATTATTTGCATATGATCATATTTGAGAATGTGAAATAATAATTAAATATTATTAATATTTGATAATACTAAGAATTTATGTTTATTTTGCATTGTTTTATTGTAATGTTCCACTTTATAGCTCATGTTATTCCACCATGAAATATGTTGCCAAGTCCTAGTAACCTTGCCAGGATAGTTTTAGGTCAAACCTATCGATTCTGATGACTAAACTATTCGACCATCCCCTTCTGATGACCCCATTTCACAATGCTTCCTTGTTGGAAATGATTGAAAAGATCATGAGGAAAGTTGTTGGAATGATATATGGAAATGGTAAAGAATGTTCTCAATCATTGTTTTGTCATTGATGTCAAACTTGCTACTTGCAGGAATGACAATTACTTTAGTGATCCAAATACTATCAATTAGTTGATTGACAAGGAGGAGGCGATCAATAAGATGTAACTAGTACACCTAGAGAAAGGTTGAAGTTATGATGTTGTAATGAAGTACAAGGATTAGCTAAGCCATTGATGAAAAAGTGTGTTGATGACATACAGAATTAAGACACAGAGAATGGGCACACTGAAACATATCAAAGATGTAAGGTTTTTAGCTAAGACATCTGTAAAACCTAATTAAAGTTCATTAGAGAGAAGGAGCCGAGCAAGCTAGTTGAAGCCGAGCAGATTCCTAGTTGAAGCCGAGCAAGATCAATATCAAGTGCCGAGTAAACTTCAGATGCCGAGTGATATCAAGTGTGGAGTAAACTTCAAGTGCTGAGTGATATCAAGTGCCGAGTAAACTTCAAGTGCCGAGCGATATCAAGTGCCGAGTAAACTTCAAGTGCCGAGTGATACAAGTGCCGAGCAAATATAGTTGTCGAGTAACACAGAGATGCCGAGCACTAGTAAAACCAATAGTGCCGAGTAACACAGAGATGCCAAGCACCAGTAAAAACAATAATGCCGAGTTGTTGCATTATTTTGAAAATCGAAGATTCGCCAAATCTAAGCTGACAAGGTTGTTATCTAGAAGTTTGTGAATTAAATGGAAGATAAGAATGATGAGCTGGTGGCACAGAACACTATGTAAAACATTTTTAAGAATACAACTGACGAAGTTTCTAGATGAGAACAAGATATGAGGTAGATACGTTGTATCCTACCTAATTCATTTTGAAACCCTAAAATTGGAGAGGGAGAATTGAGCGGAAAAGGCAAATCAGATTTCTATTTAAAGAGACATAAGTTCATAAAGAAGAGAGAGAGAGAGAGAGAGAGAGAGAGAGAGAGAGAGAGAGAGAGAGAGAGAGAGAGAGAGAGAGAGAGAGAGAGAGAGAGAGAGAGGCGATCAAGCATGAAAGCATAAAATGTTGAAGGAGGTGCTAAGGAGGAAAGAGAACATAGTTACTCTGTTTCAATAAGAAGACCCCAGATATGGATGCATTGGCATGATGAGTAAGAAGACTCAAAGAGACGAAGCTTGATAAGAAGACAAGCAATCAGAGCTGAAGTGATTGAAGCCAAGCATAAGGATTGAACTGAAAGTGTGATCTGAAATCTACAAAGTATGTTGTAAGTTTTATCAAATCAAAAGGCCATTATCGTTACTTTCTAGCAATTGTAACAGTTAGTTTAAATCCTATGGACTTAGTTTGGTTTGATAGCCATGAGATAAATCCTTTAACAGGGTGACATTCCAAGTGAATGTTCTAAAGTCCTTTAACCAGGCCCATTCCTAACAGTTTGGTGAAATCCTCTAACAAGGTCACATTTAACAGTGTGTTGTAAGCCTTTAACAGGGCAGGCTTTTAACAGGGCATCACTTTAGAAGAGTGAGAATCAAGTAGCATGTTACTGGTAGTTTTTCTCAAATTGGATTTTCACGTAAATCATTGTGTAATGTGTTGATCTTGCATGTTTTATCTTTGCATGTTGATTTACCATAACTTACTAATATGGTTGATTTAAGTTTGGATGGATGAAAAGTGCATAGATTTATTAAAAGTGTAGAAAAAGTATTATTAGGGCATTTGGACCTTGAATAACTGATTCACCCCCCTCCCCCCCCTTCTCAGTTATTCTAAAGAATTCTAACAATTGGTATCAGAGCTAAACTGCTGATTTAGTTTAAAGGAACTATAAGCAGAAAAGATCAAAATGCCTAAGAGAGAAGTTCCCAAGCTCAACAAAGACAACTTTGTTGCATGGAAAAGTTTGATGAAGCTACATCTTGGATCCATAGGAGATTATGCCAAAAATTCAATTGTCACTGAACATGTAGATCCAACTGGTACTCTTACTGTAGAAGACATGAAAAACAAGCAGGAACACAATCAGACAATGCTGGAGATTGCCTCTGCACTCAACTATGCTGAATTTGATGATATCAAAGGATGTGACACGGCATTCAAAATGTGGAAAGCCCTATTAGACATCTATGGAGGAGATCAGAATGTACAAAGAGCAAAAAGAGAAAGTCTTAGAGGAAAGTTTGATGATATGAAAATGGAGGAAAATGAGAATGTTGCTCAGTATGGCACAAGAATAAAAGAAATGGTAAGTGCAATAAGATGCTTAAGTGGTCAAGTGGATGAAGATACTGTTAATAGTAAGTTCTTAAGAACCTTGCTCCCTATCTATGCTATTAGAGTATCAACAATACAAGAACTAAGATGTATACCAAGAAACAATCCAAGTTTTGAAGGTATAATAGGTAGACTCACCGCATTTGAGTTATCTAATTTTGACAACTACAGACTAGAGAATGTTGAATCTGCCTTTAAGGCCAAGTTATCACTAAAAGATGCTGAACAAGTGAAATCAAAGAAAGGAAGAAAAATGAAGTATGTATCCAGTGACAGTAGCACTGATGAGGAAGATGTAGAACAATTGAAAGCATTGCTTGCTAGAAGATTTCACAGAGGTAAAGGAAAATTCGAAAGTAAGATTCCTATCATTTGTTTCAATTGCAATGAAGTAGGTCATATTGCTGCCAGGTGTGCACAGAAAAAGGATTACAAGGAAGGCAACAAAAACAAATTCAGAAGAGATGATGACAAGAGAGATTACAAAGAAAAAGGTAAGAAGTGTTACATTATTGAAGAAAATTCTGATGACAATGATGATGAAGTTGTTTATGTAGCCATGAAGGATCAATCTGATGAAGAAGAGCCCACAACACTGGTAACATGTATGAACAAGAATGACAGGTGGATCATAGACAGTGGATGCTCACATCACATGACAGGAGACAAAAGTAAGTTTGTTAACTTTACTCAGTATGATGGAAATAGTGTTAGATTTGGTAATGATGCTCCATGTCAAATCAAAGGAAAAGGTTTCATTAAGCTCATAGAACAGATTTCATGTGATAATGCATACTATGTTGAAGGATTAAACTACAATTTGCTGAGTGTCTCGCAGTTAGGCAATATAGGATGCAAAGTAGAATTTGGAAACAAAACTGCAAAAATCTATGATACTGATGGTAAACTGATAGGAAAAGGAGATCAAACAAGGAGTAATATGTTTTACCTTGATATGGATGATGTTTCTTGTTTTATTGCAAAATTTGATGATGAATGGTTGTGGCATAGAAGATTATGTCATGTCAACTTTGACAATCTGGTCAAGATCAGTAAAATGAAGAAAGTTAAAGGTTTACCAAAATTGAAGAAGCCTGATAATATCATGTGCAAACAATGTTAGCTAGGAAAGATGATAAAGTCAAGTTTCAAAAGAAAAACTAAACATCCAAAGAAGTACTTGAACTAGTTCATACTGATTTATGTGGTCCAATGGAAGTACAAAGCTATAGAGGAGATAAATACATAATGTTGTTTTTTGATGACTATTCCAGGATGATGATTGTTATGTTCTTAAAACAAAAATTTGATGATTTTCAAATGTTTAAGTGGTATGTGGCTAGAGTTGAAAAGGAAACAGGAAAAAGCTTGAAATGCCTAAGATCAGACAGAGGTGGTGAATTCACATAAAATGAATTCGAGATATTTTGTAATGATAAAAGAATCAAAAGACAAATGTCAGCTCCTAGAACTCCCCCACAAAATGGAATTGCTGAAAGAAGAAATAGATCTGTGATTGACTGTGCGAGAACATTAATGATGGAAAAGACTGTTACTCTAAAATACTGGAGAGAAGCTATATGTGTAGCTATTCATACACTGAACCGAGTACAAGTCAAGAAAGGTACAAATACAACACCTTTTGAATTATGGTATGGTCACTCACCCAATGTAAAACATTTCAAAGTATTTGATTGCAAATGTTTTATCTTTAAAGATGCTAGAAATGAAAAATTTGATGCAAAAAGCGATGAAGGCATATTCCTTGGTTATTCCACTAGAAGTAAGGCATACAAGTGTTTGAATACTAACACTAATAAAACTGTGGAAAGTGCAAATGTAAACTTTGATGAACATACAGAAGTCCAAGCTAAAGAACCAAAAAGAATGGATGAATATAGAACCTTTGTGTATTCTTATGAAGGAATGACTGATGAGGATGACGTCAATCAAATTGAAACTCAACAACAAGTTTTAGTTTTAGTCGACTCACGACCAATGAATGTCGAGCTGCATTCAGAAGTCGAGTTGCAGAATGAAGAAAATGCACAAATTGATTCTGAAGTCAATACATACGAAAGAGATGTAGAACAACCTGAAAACTCAGTACATAGTGACCCTGAATCAGAAATATCAAACATGGAAACAAGGACAGAACCAAGATTATCCAAATATGTAAAAAGACATCACCCTGCTAAACAGATAATTGGTGACAAAGATGCAAGACCAATGACAAGGAACAGACTAAGACATGAATCATGTCTAATCAGTAAATCTGAACCTAAGACAGTATATGGTGCATTACAAGATGATGACTGGTACAAAGCTATGGAAGAAGAGATTGATCAAATAAAGAAGAACAAAACCTAGAGTCAGGTTCCCAGACCAGTTGACAAGAATGTGATTGGCACCAAGTGGGTATTCAGAAATAAGCTAGATGGGAATGGTGAGATTACTAGAAACAAAGCTAGACTAGTATGCAAGGGTTATGCTCAAGAAGAAGGAATAGACTATGGGGAAACATTTGCCCCTGTTGCTAGAATGGAAGGAGTAAGAACTTTACTTGCATATGCTGCATATAAAGATTTTAAAGTCTATTAGATGGATGTAAAATTTGCTTTTTTAAATGGCATACTAGAAGAAGAAGTCTACATTGAACAATCAGAAGGATTTGTTGATGAAAACAACAAGGATATGGTTTGTAAGCTACATAAAGCACTCTATGGTTTGAAACAAGCACCTAGAGTATGGTATGAAAGACTTCACAAGTATCTAATACAAATAGGATTTGAAAGAACTGATGATAACAACAACATGTACATCAAAGCAGAAGAAGGTAAAGACATTATTGTATCTGAAATCTTTGTGGATGACATAGTGTTTGGTGGAAAGGAAGTGCTTTGCAAAAGCTTTGCTGCACAAAATGAAACATGAATTTGAGATGTCTATGTTTGGAGAAATCATATTCTTTGTTGGATTGCAAGTACATCAACTCAAACATGGTATATTTGTGACACAATCAAAGTACATCAAAGAGATTCTTAAAACATTTGGATTAGAGGAGTCCAAACCAGTCAGCACACCAATGGCAATAGGAAATAAGCTATCCAAAAATGATGAATCAGCTGAAGTCAATCAAACAATGTACAGATCCATGATTGGAAAACTACAATATGTTGTACATAGTAGACCAGACATAGCATTAGCAGTTGAAATAGTGGCTAGATTCTCTGCTAATCCTAAAGAAAATCATCTCATAGCAGTAAAAAGAATAATGAGATATCTTAAAGGAACTGATAACTTTGGTCTATACTACAAAAAAAATGGAAAATTTGAGCTCAATGCATATACAGATGCAGATTGGGGAGGCAACATTGATGATAGAAAAAGCACAAGTGGAGGTGCATTATTTCTAAGCAAAAGGCTAGTTACCTAGACTAGCAAGAAACAAACATGCACATCTCAGTCCACTGCAGAGTCAGAATATGTGACAGCAGCAGTCAATTGCACAAACATTGTGTGGCTCACACATCTATTAGAAGGAATGAAAGAAGAGGTAACAAAATGTGTGATATTGTATTGTGATAACACAAGTGCTATAAACATATCCAAAAATCCAGTAATGCATGCAAAAACCAAGCACATCACAATCAAGTATCATTATGTTAGAGAACTGGTAGAAGACAAACAAGTGAAGTTGGAATACATTCACACAAAGGAACAAACTGCAGATATCTTCACCAAACCATTGCCAAAGGATGCTTATGAATATCTTAGAGGCAAGTTGGGGGTAATACCCCTAACTCAAGCAGTTTAAAGCAATAAGGAAGCTGCCCTGCATCACCAGCAATGAATCATTGAAATATCAAAAGAATGATGTAGAGGATAACAACAGGAGCAGAAACTCCAAATCAGTCACAAGCATGGTGACAGAGGGAGAAAACAACAAGAAGCGAAAGCTCATATTTTGCATAATAAAGATGCTACATCTTTGGCATTTATGTCAAAGAGGGAGAAATGTGAAACCTGATCAATACAAAGCAAAAGGGAAATATATATGAAAGAGGGAGATATATGAGATCAACTAGTAAAGATGAAGCTAGCAAAGAAAAGTAGCAGATAACATATACAATCTAGGTGGTAACTAAGTTGATCGATTGATCAGTGTGGTTTGCCATCAATGCCAAAGAGGGAGATTGTTGGAAATGATTGAAAAGATCATGAAGAAAGTTGTTGGAATGATATATGGAAATGGTAAAGAATGTTCTCAATCATTATTTTGTCATTGATGTCAAACTTGCTACTTGCAAGAATGACAATTGCTTTAATGATCCAAATACTATCAATTAGTTGATTGACAAGGAGGAGGCAATCAATAAGATGTAACTAGTACACCTAGAGAAAGGTTGAAGTTATGATGTTATAATGAAGTACAAAGATCAGCTAAGCCATTGATAAAAAAGTGTGTTGATGACATATAGAATTAAGACACAGAGAATGGGCACACTGAAACATATCAAAGATGTAAGGTTTTTAGCTAAGACATCTGTAAAACCTAATTAAAGTTCATTAGAGAGAAGGAGCCGAGCAAGCTAGTTGAAGTCGAATAGATTCCTAGTTGAAGCCGAGCCAGATCAATATCAAGTGCCAAGTAAACTTCAGATGCCGAGTGATATCAAGTGCGAAGTAAACTTCAAGTGCCGAGTGATATCAAGTGTCGAGTAAACTTCAAGTGCCGAGCGATATCAAGTGCCGAGTAAACTTCAAGTGCCAAGTGATACAAGTGCCGAGCAGATATAGGTGTCGAGTAACACAGAGATGCCGAGCACCAATAAAACCAATAGTGTCGAGTAACACAGAGATGCCGAGCACTAGTAAAAACAATAATGCCGAGTTGCTGCATTATTTTGAAAATCGAAGATTCGCCAAATCTAAGCCGACAAGGTTGTTATCTAGAAGTTTGTGAATTAAATGGAAGATAAGAATGATGAGTTGGTGGCACAGAACACCATGTAAAACATTTTTAAGGATACAACTGATGAATTTTCTAGATGAGAACAAGATATGAGGTAGATACATTGTATCCTACCTAATTCATTTTGAAACCCTAAAATTGGAGAGGGAGAATTGAGCAGAAAAGGAAAATCAGGTTTTTATTTAAAGAGACATAAGTTCATGAAGAAGAGAGAGAGAGAGAGAGAGGTGGTCAAGCATGAAAGCATAAAATGTTGAAGGAGGTGCTAAGGAGGAAAGAGAGCATAGTTACTCTATTTCAATAAGAAGACCCCAGATATGGATGCATTGGCATGATGAGTAAGAAGACTCAAAGAGACGAAGCTTGATAAGAAGACAAGCAATCAGAGCTAAAGTGATTGAAGCCAAGCATAAGGATTGAACTAAAAGTGTGATCTGAAATCTGCAAAGTATGTTGTAATTTATATCAAATCAAAAGGCCATTATTGTTACTTTCTAGCAATTGCAACAGTTAGTTTAAATCCTATGGACTTAGGTTGGTTTGATAGCCATGAGATAAATCTTTTAACAGGGTGACATTCCAAGTAAATGTTCTAAAGTCTTTTAACCAGGCCCATTCCTAACAGTTTGGTGAAATCCTCTAACAAGGTCACATTTAACAGTGTGTTGTAAGCCTTTAATAGGGCAGGCTTTTAACAGGGCATTACTTTAGAAGAGTGAGAATCAAGTAGCATGTTACTGGTGGTTTTTTTCAAATTGGGTTTCCACATAAATCATTGTGTCATGTGTTGATCTTGCATGTTTTATCTCTGCATGTTGATTTACTGTAACTTACTAATATGGTTAATTTAAGTTTGGATGGATGAAAAGTGTATGGATTTATTAAAAGTGTAGAAAAAGTATTATTAGGGCATTTGGACCTTGAATAACTGATTCACCGCCCCCCCCCCCCCCCCCCCCCCCCCCCCCTTTCTCAGTTATTCTAAATAATTCTAACATTCTCCTCTCTCTTTAGTCTTCATCCTGTAATCATTCAAGACATCAATTCAAGAATTATAAATTGCTAATTCAAAATCATCAAGTGACTGTTAGGGATTTTATCAATGTTAGAATAATTAAATTTACATGCTCATCATATATTTACACCGACTATAATTAACTAACTCAATTTCACATGATCATGAATAAATTGATACAAGGGCTATAATTAACTAACTCACTTTCATATGATAATTACAACAACTATAATTAACTAACTCAATGTCACATGATCATGAAGGAATGAGCAACGATTATAATTAACTAACTCATTTCTACATATTATAACAACTATAATTAACTAACTCAATTTGACATGATCATGAAAAAATAATTTGGTTCAACGGCTATCATTAGTTTTAAAATTTAGGGCAAATTTTGGGATGTAACATACCCACCCCCTTAGATTTTTCATCGTCCTCGATGAAAATAATAACATATTGTACTTAATCATTTAAAATAAAATAAATAAAGTATTTATTTTTCAACTTCAGAGAAAAGGTAGGGATATCTTTGAAAAATATCATGATAATCTTCCCAAGTGGCATTATCTTCTATGTACTAGTCCCACTGGACCTTGCACTATGTTACTTCTTGATTTCGTAAGTGTAGCTTACATACCTCGAGTATTCTAAGTAGCTTTACCTCTACAACTCCTGGCTCTCACACTTGTAGTAATTTCCAATCAATCATATGCTCATGGTGACTAATAAACTTTTTAAGGTAAGACACATGGAAGATGTCATGCATCCTGGCAAGGGCTGGTTGTAAAGAAATCTTGTAAGCCATTGGGTTAAAAAACTCCAAAAATTCAAAGGGTCCTACATATCTTAGAGCTAACTTAGCATTCTTGCCAAATTTGATAGTGCTTTTCTAAGGTTTAACCCTTAGTAACACCTTGTCCCCTACAAAGAATTCTTTGGGTTTTCTTTTAGCATCAGCATAACTCTTCTATCTGTCATTTGCTTCGTCCAATCTCTGATGAATCTGAAGTACCTGCTCTTCCACCTCCTGAAGCATTTCAGGCCCGACAACGATCCTCCAACTTACTAGAGTTCTACACTTACAACCATACAAAACCTCAAAAGGAGCCATTTTAATTGAAGACTGATAAGATTTATTATATGCAAATTTGACCAAAGGCAAGTATGTTTCCATTGATACCGTCGATCCGTACAATATAACCTTAGGAGGTCCTCTAATACTTGATTTACTCACTCAGTCTGACCATCTGTTTCAGGATGATAGGTTGAACTTATATTCAATTTGGTGCCCAAGGCTGTAAATAATGTTTGCCAAATTCTGGAAGTTATCCTAGCATCACTAACTAAAATAATTTTCTTTGGAACCGCATGTAAACTAAAAATTTCTTTTATGAACTAATGAGCAATCTTAGGTGCTCCATTAGATAAATTCCCTGGTATGAAATGTGCAACCTTAGTCAATCTATCAACTACAACCAAAATAGTATTGTGTTGATTCTGAGTCATAGGTAGCCCTTTTACAAAATCCATGGATTTTACCTACCACTTCCATTCAGGTACCTCATTTGGATGTAACAAACCTACTGGGTACTGATGTTCTACCTTCACTCTCTGACATTCTAAATAACCTGCTACAAACTCGATTATTCCCCTTTTCATTCCCTTCCAGAAGTATAAAGGTTTTATATCAGATAACATTTTTGTTACTCCTGGATGTCCCGAGTATGGAGCTAAGTGATATTCACCTAAAATTAATCTTCGTAGTTCAAGATTATTTGGTACATAGATTCTATGGCGATATCTCAACAATGCATCTTCTTCTAGGCTAAACTATGAATACTTGGGATCCTGCAGATCTCTAATAAGTGCCATGTTGAATCTGTGTAAAACTCATCATGTTCCAAATGTTGTAAAATTTGGTCTCTCAATTTGAAATTTACCGTAGTCATTGCTGAGATGTGTCTTCTTCGGCTTAGGGCATCAGCGACCTTGTTTTCCTTTCCTTTAGTGTAGCTTATGTCGAACTCATAATCTGCCAAAAATTCCAACCATCTCCTTTGTCTAGCATTAAGATTCTGTTGGCTAAAAATATATTTTAAACTTTGATGGTCGAATTTGAGCTCAAAAGGTTTTCCAATTAAATAATGTCTACACATTTGCAAAGCATGCACTATTGTTGCTAGTTCAAGGTCATGGGGTGCATAATTTTGTTTGTAATTTTTTAGTTTCCTAGACTCATAAGCAATGACTTGTTCTTCGTAAATTAATACACTCCCCAAAACTTCACCTAATGCATAAGTGATAACCATAAATTGTTTCTACGGATTAGGTACCCTCAAAAAAGGTGCAGTACTAAATTTTTCTTTCAAAAACTCAAAAGTTGATTGACACTTTTCCATCCAAACAATTTTCTTTTCCTTCCTGTGGAGTGATGTGATAGGATAGGCTATTCTTGAGAAATTTCTAACAATTTTTTATGTAGAATCTAGCTAATCCCATAAAGCTCTTAACTTCAGATACGTTTCTAGGTATGGGCCACTCTTTGATTGCTTTAATCTTAGATGGATCTACTACTATACCCTGTGCTGAAATAATATGCCCTAGATACTGAATTTCTTTCTATTAAAAAGTACACTTAAATAATTTCCCATATAACTTGTGTTTTCTAAGTCTTTGCAAAACTATTTCTAAGTGTCTATGATGTTCCTCTTCATTCTTGGAGTATATTAAAATGTCATCTATAAAGACCAATACAATTTTTTCCAAACAATCCTGAAATATATTGTTCATTAAATTCATGAAAGCTACAGAGTATTAGTTAATCCAAATGGCAATACTGTAAACTCATAATGTCCATACCTAGTTCTAAAAGCAGTTTTATGTATGTCCTCGTCCTTAATTCGCAGTTGATGGTATCCTAATCTTAGATCAATTTTTGAAAACACAGTCACACCCTTCATTTGGTCAAAAAGATCATCTATCCATGGCAATGGGTACCAATTTTTTATGGTGACTTTATTAAGCATCCTGTAATCTATACATAGTCTCATGGTTCCATCCTTCTTTCTTGCAAATAACATTGGGGCTCCCCATGGTGAGACACTAGGTCAAATCATCTTCTTATCCAACATATCCTGTAGTTGAATCTGTAATTCCATTAACTTTGTGGTGGTCATTCTGTATGGGGCCTTGGATATGGGTTCCACTCCTGGTATTAAGTCTATGGTAAAATCAAATGCCCGAGAAGGAGGTAATCCAGGAAGTTCCTCAAGAAACACATCTTGATAATTCTTCAAATAAGGATATTTTTCTTCAAAACATTCTTTTAGTTTTTGCCTGATTTATCCATCTTCATAAATATAATCATCCCCATATGTGGATTCCCTTATATCTTCAACCTTAACTGCAAATATTTCACAGCCTATCCTTCCATATCTCTTAAGTTGCATCGCAGAAATCTACTATGATCTAATTTCGTGTTTGATCCCTGAAATACTTGTGGGTCTACCTTGATCAAGAGGTAGAATGTTTTCTTTACTTTGGTTCCTAGAAAGACTAAAAAATAGGAGGAACTTGAGCACACACCTGAGGTTAGATATTTGCTGACTGAATTTCAAGATATTATCTCAGATAATGTACCTAATATATTACCCCCTATGAGAAGTATAAGTCATTGTATGGATTTGATACCTCAAGCTAGTTTGCCTAATAAAGCACCGCATAGATTAACACCTACAGAGAATGAAGAATTGAATAAAAAAGTGCAAGAATTTATTGAGAAAAGGTTTTATTAGAGAAATTTTGAGTCCTTGTGTATCACCTGGTGTATTGGCACCTAAGAAGAATGGAGAATGGAGGATGTGCACCAATTCTAGAGCTATAAAAAGAATGATAGTGAAATATAGGTTTCATTTGCCTAAGAAGGATGACATTATGGATAGACAGAGTGGAGCAAAGTATTGTACAAAGATTGATTTAAAAAGTGGTTATCATCATATTAGGATTATAGAAGGGGATGAATGGATAACTAATTTTAAGACTAATGAAGGTTTGTATGAGTGGTTAGTTATGTCTTTTGGTTTAACTAATGCATCTAATACTTTTATGAGATTGGTGAATGAGGTTCTAAAGAAGTTTTTGGGTAAGTTTTTGATTATATACCTTGATGACATACTAATATATAGTAAGAATAAAGAAGAACACTTAATGCATATCAAACAAGTGTTGCAGAGGTTGAAGGAAGAGAAGTTGTTGATGAATTTAAAGAAATGTTATTTTCTAGAAGATGAGATTGTGTATCTTGGTTTTGTGATTTATCTTGATGGATTGAAGATGGACCCTGAAAAGTTAAAATTTATTCTTGATTGGCCTACACTTGAGAATGATGGATAACTTAGATCTTCTCATGGTTTGGTAAGTTTCTATAGGAAGTTTATCATAAATTTTAGTTCAGTATGTAATGCAACAATAAAACCAATGAGAGGTGATAAAAAGGAATTCATATGGACACATGGAGAAAATATATTTTTTGAAACATTGAAGGAAAAAGTCACAAAATTACTTGTTTTTTCTTTACTTGATTTTAACAAAAAACTCAAGTTTACTGTGATGCTAGTAGGAATGCCATTAGCATTGATTTGATTCAAGAAGTCAAGCCTATAGATTTATATAGTAAGAAATTGAATGATTCTAATAGAGAATAATTAGTTTATGATCAATAATTTTATGCAATTATACAAGCTTTAAAAAAATGGAGACATTATTTGATGCCTAGAGAATTTGTTGTGTACACTGATCATAAAGCTTTATAGTATATGGGAAGTCAAGATAAGTTGAATTAGATACATATGAAGGGAGTTGAATGCATGCAAGACTTTTCTTTTATGTTGAAACATAAGAGTAGACCGTCAAATAAGGTAGTAGATGCATTGAGCAGAAGAAGAAGTCTGTTGACAAAGATGAGAGTTGAAGTGCTTGGATTTGAAGAACTTGTATGAAGCTAGCCCATATTTTGCAAAACCTTAGAAAGCTTGTAAGAATCTTGTAACTTGTGAACAAGATAAGTAGGTTGATTATTTTATTCAGGAAGACATGTTGTTTAAAGGACTTCAGTTGTATATACCTAGAGGATCTATGGGGGAGAATATCATTTAAGAGAAACATGGTGGTGGACTTACCAGATATTTTAGGATTGACAAGACAATAAAGTTGGATTTAGAGAGATACTTTTGGTTACAAATATATAAGGATGTTCAGAAGATGGTAAGAGGTTGCAAAATTTGACAAGTTGCTAAAGCAACTAGTCAAAATGTTGGATTGTATACCTTTGCCTATTCCACGTAGACCTTGGGAAGATACTAGTGTGGATTTTGTTCTGGGACTACTTAGAACTTAGAGAGGTAATGATTATATCCCTATAGTAGTTGATAGGTTTTTTAAAATGACACATTTCATATCTTGTAGGAAGACATCATATGCAATACATATATCAAACTTATTTTTCAAAGAAATTGTGAGACTACGTGGATTTCCTAAAACTATTGTTTCTGACAAAGATACTGAGTTTACTGGTTATTTTTGGAGAAGACTTTGAAAGAAGTTGAATATTGAACTTAAGTTTAGTTCTATTTTTTATCCACAGACCAAAGTTTTGAATAAAAGGTTAGATAACCTTTTGAGATGTTTGATTGGAGATAAACCTTCTAATTGGAACTTGGTTTTGGTACAATAAGAGTTTGCATATAAGAGTTTAGTGAATAGAAATCCTAAGATGACTCTTTTTGAGATTGTAAATGACATTAGTCCTAGAGAAACTATTGAGATAAGGAAATTGGTGTGGGGTAGGAAATGTGAATCAAGGAGATAAAACCTAAGTTCATCACATAACCTACACACATATGTGTACTTTCTTATAAGTGTGTGATATAGAAAGGGGTAGATAAGACTATGATTGATCTTCATAAACTCACCATCATAAGGAAATTTAATGCATTAATGGATAGAAGAAGCAATAGCTTGCATAGTAATCAACCAAGGTAAGCCAAGCTTCACTTGAAATTGATCAGAAGTAGGAATGACCGCAAAGGTAGTATTCACCACTTTACCACAGATTTCAATAGGACAAGAGATGGAAGCATGCGAAGGATACAAGAAACCATTACAACTCTGAGTATGAGTTGAATCATAAAAGTCACATTGTCTCTCTTTATTATAAAGACGTTCCTCAGTAATGATGTTAAACATAGAAGTAGGATCAACAAGACACCCATAAGAAGGATATTTAGCAATCTGAGTAGCAATATAGAGAGGACCTTTGGGGCCTTAAAATGTATTAGCATTAGTGAAAATGATAGTAAGGGCTCTAGTATGCTTACACTTTATTTTAGGTTCATCATTAGATGAAGAGGGAATGCCTTCCTTAGGTGGAGGTGGAGGTTGAATTACACATTCCACAACATTAACAATAAAAATAATTACATTGTCATAAAGTATAATAAGCAACATTCACTTTAGGAGGAATAGAAGAAGAAGGATGTTGAACAATAGTGTTTTTAATATGTTGAGGCAAAGGATTAGTATAGATTTGAAGATTTTGATTAGCAGTTGCCACATTTATTTTTTTCCACTATTTTGATCCTCAATAGATAAAGCATTACCATCAATCAAATCCTAAATCTTATGTTTCAAAGAGTATTAGGTTTCAATATCATGTCCATGCTAGCAATGAAATTAACAAAAAGGTTGAAGATTAAAACATGGACTTGATGTAGAAGGAAAAAGTGGTTTAACAGGAGGAAGCGTAATCACATTAGCACTAATCAACCTAGTCACAGTGGAATGTAGAGAATTGGAGAGAGGAGTAAACTTACGATTCATCTAAAAAATAGAGGAAGAAGTAGTGGCACTATGAGAGGCAACAACTACTTGATCATCTACAATATTTGTGGTTTTTTTCATCTTGACACACTTGTTAGGTTTGTGGAATTTGCTAGGATTAGGTGTGGTATCATTCTTATCAATGGTATAGGAGCCATTGGAGTGGTGCTCTCAAATTGACTCACTTATAATTCATAATGATGAAGTGTTGCACAAAGTTGTGAAAAAGAGGTAAACTTAGTAAGCATAATCTTAGCTCTACTATTTTTTTGTAAATTTGCAAAAAACATATGTTATATATAAATATCAGGCGCGTGATAAGAAATTTGAGCATGCAAATGCTTAATCTACCAATAAAATCAAGCACTTTCTCTTTAGGACCTTGTTTACAATGTATCAAATTAGTCAAAGGAATAGAAGGACCAATATTATTCTAAAATTGTTGTATAAAGGCATTATAAAGTTTATGAAATGAATCAATAGAATAAGGTGCAAAAAGAAATTCCACTGTAAAGCTTTGATACAAAAAGTGCAAGCAAACAACTTAGCTAAAATCCTATGGTCATGAGCATAGTCACTACATAGAACTTGAAATGTCTTAAGATGTGTCCCATGATCACCTTTACCATTGTAAGTGTAAAGGCGAGGTGCATAAGCTTGTAAAGGAGTAGAAGTATGGATAATGTCAAAAGATAAAGGATTGCCCATATTACATGTAGGAACATTGAACTTAGATTGAGTGAAATGAACAAGTTGTTGTTGCAAAGAACACACTGTCTCAACCAAACTAAGGATGGTGGAATCATTTGAAGGGATAGATGGAATAGGAACATTGGACACACTAGGAAAATTGTATAAATTATCTAGGGAAGAAACTACAAGTGGAACACTGGAAGCCATAGTTGAAGGGTTGGGATAAGTAAAAGGAACATTATTATATGAAGGTTGTGAAGTTGGTAATAAAATAGGTGGAACATTCAAAGGCAAAGATGGAATAGGAAGACCACTAAGAGAATTAGATATCTGAGAAGTAGACATAATAGGAGGAATATGAGTGGAAATGCTAGAGATAGGCATAGAGGCAAGCAGAACAAGGTCAATAGTAGAAATAGGAGGAGTCACTCCTAGTTTGAGTATGGACAAGGTGAGTAAGAATACACAAAATATTAACACCATGTTCATCATTATGGATCAATTTTTTAAGAGCATAAAAAGCAATAATAGTTTTAGGGTTGTGATTTTCTTGTAAAATCCAATCATGCATTTTATCAATTTTAGTAGCAAGCTTATCAACTTGTTCAAGGGGAACTCTTAAAGCCTCATCTTCGTCATGAGATGAGTGAGAAGAGTCTGTATTGCATAAAAATGTAACCAAGGAATAAATGATAAGCAACTAATGTTTATTCCTACATGTTCATGCAAACATCAAATATGAAAGACAACATGTAAATAAGGATAACATGAAATCAAAATAGCTTAATCTACTCAAAATAACACTAATGCAAACCTCACAAAATCACCAAGTGGTTGATGATTCCATGTTGTGGGATGTGGTTGCTCACAAATCCTATAGCATAACAATGGGCTAGATAGTGCTTCTTAAAAATTAGGAGAGAACTCTCCTTTTATAGGAAATGAGATGAAACAGACGGTTGAGATTCTATGCAAGATGAAGGGCTAGGATCTCTCAAGATCAATGAGGTGTCCATAAGGTGGAGGCCAAGTGGACTCCATGTGGATTAGGGTTTTTGACCATTCAAAGGGGGGAACATGCTCACACATGTGTGAACAACCTTTGATGTGATAGGTCAATGGCAGGTGTAAGAGGTGTGAGAAGCATGGTTTCTCACACATGTGTGAGACACCTTGATTCTCGTGTGAAGGGGGGACAAACATGTAAGAGGTGTGAAAGGCACGAGGGGTGTGGGAAGTGTGAGTGTTCCTGAGGATTCCTCACACATATGTGAGCATACACTTAGGATTAAACGGGGATTAGCAAGATGATTATGAAAAGTAAGTGGGATTAGGTAGTGGGTAGGATTAGAATGATGGGTTAGGTTAGGAAAGTGAGGTTGGGTGAGGGTTAAAGTTAGGAGCCATGTGCTCAAATAGGATTAAATTTAATATTTAATTCCAAGTGGGATTAGAAGGGGATTACTTAAGTAAACGAAGTACTTTACGTAATTAAAAGGAATGGGTTAAGATGTAAGTGGGATGAGGGGAAAGGCTAGGATTTAAATAAACCTTAGTTTATTTAAATCAAGGAAAGGCAAATATAATTAAATAAATGTAAATTTATTTAATTAAAGGTAGGGTAATTAAATAAATAATAAATATCTATTTAATTGGTTAGGAAAAGGGGATTTGGACAATTTTAGGTGTCTACATTTTGCCCCTCTTTGATATAGCATTAGTAATGTTATATCAAAGAAAAATAAAATATAGTGGCTGGGAGGATAAGATTAGTAGCATGATGCCCTAGTCATGGAAGGATGAGGAATGATGACGAGGGTGGAAGGGTATGCCCCCTCGAGAGGACATGTGGGTTAGGAGAAAACAGATGTTCTCTCGAAATGGATGGGAGTGTGGAAGGGAGGGGAAAATGATAAGATTGATAAAGGTATGCTACAATGGTGTAAACAACCTAAGTTTGATATTGTATTCAACACTATGCACCAAGGTATGAGGAACCAAGATGACAATGTGTCAAGTACGTGATAAAAAAGGGGTCTAATACAACCATATGCCTTATGAAACCATGATATGGAAGACCATGATTCCTGGGGACAATAG
Organism: Cupressus sempervirens; assembly: GCA_028749045.1. NCBI lineage: Eukaryota > Viridiplantae > Streptophyta > Pinopsida > Cupressales > Cupressaceae > Cupressus > Cupressus sempervirens. The sequence continues at coordinate 400,943,599 of CM053783.1, read as the reverse complement.
GATGCAAAGACCATGAAAATGGAGAAAATACTAATGCATACAAGTAACAAGCAATCATGCACAATAAACCAAAAGTAAACCAACATTTTTCCCCTAGTCAAGCTGAAAACCAATTAATGGATTGATTGATGATGATTGATTGAGGATGGAAAAACTAATGATAAGCACAATGCACATCCAAGGATTGGAAAGGATACATCCCATGATAATGTTTGAAAATGGCCAATGGGTTAACAATTGATTGGGTCAAATTGATGAATTGATTAAGGATTGATGTACAAGATTGCAAGATTAGTATTGATTGCACATTGATTTTTTTTTTTTGAGGTTTTTTTATTTTTATGGGGAGTTGGATGAATAGATGAAAGTGAAATGCAAGTAGAAGAATGAATGTGGATGAGATTGGAAGAATAATGGTGATAGGATGAAGAATGATGAGAATAGAATATAAATTGATTTGATGTGAAAGGATTAGAAGAATGGAAAATTGATTGAATTAGAGGATAAATGAATTTGATTGGAGTGGAAGAATTAGATTGAATGTGATATGAATGAATGTGGGATAGAATGGATTGGGACCAATGACAAGGGAGAGTCAAGGCATGGTAAATGGAGGAAAAGCAATGTGAGCCGGTGGATGAAAGGAATGGTGAAAGGATATAAGGGGTCAAATTATGGTATCAGAAAATGTGGAGCCAAGGACCATGTTTTGATGCAGTCCAAATGCCCCATACCAAGGATAGGAAACTAGAAGGAAATATGGTGGGAAAGGATGCATGGAAAGATGGTACAAAGGCTAGTGTATGGAGGAAGAGAAGGCATGTGCTCTTCTGAAGCATGTATGAACATTTTGGTATTGTGCCTCTAATAGTGATCACGAGCATGGGTATGAAAGTGGGATGAATATGGGATATGGGAGGGAGGGTATGGAAAAGGGGGAATGATATGAAGAGTATGGATGACATGTGGGATATGAAGTGGAGGAAATGGAAGGGATAACCAAGATCAAGTACATGTGAAAGGGGGATGGAAGTATGTAGGAGTATGGATGGAAAATGGACAAAATGAACATGACAAGGACTATGGGATGCAAGATATGGATAAAATGTCAAGACCAAATATATGGAATAATTATGGATGTATATAGGATAATGTATGGATAATGAGAAAGGGACATGGAAAGTGCATATGGATAGATGAAAGGAAAGTGAAAGTCAATATCAAAGAGGGAAGTATATGATGAATGATAGATGGAAGTAGGGAAGATATGTAAGGAAGAGTGGTATGGATGGAGCTTGCCTCCAGTGTAGAGTGCAAGTGGAAGAGGAAAAGTGAATGGATGGATAAGTGGAAGTGGAAGATATTGGATAAAAAGGCAGGACTCAAGCATCTAGATACATGGATGGTATCCCTTGATATTTATTTTCTTTTTTCTTTGTTATTTTCAAGGAATTTGTACTAGTTTCTCATAGATGTTGGTAAGATAGTGGAAAGATGGATGAAGTGTGTTGGGAAATGGAGGACAATGACCTATGAAAAAGTTTGGATTAAGGGGGTGGAGTGGATGGAAGGAAAACATGGTTGATGGATGCTAGGTTGGAAGACTTGTGAATGAGTGGATGAAGGAACTGGAAAGATTGTCATTGGTACACACCTTGAAGGGTGATGGAAAGGAGGAAATTGTGGAGGATATGTAGGATAAAGTTTGGATTTTGGGATATAGGGACCCAAAATGGATGAAGGAGATGATGGATTTGAGATGGTGGATTTGAGTATATAAGGACCCAAAATGGATTTGGAAAATGGAAGCTTCGATGATTTATGAATGAGGGAAGCCTTTGGATTAGCAAAATTGGATGTCATTTTGAATCTTTCTTTGAGATTCATTGCTACATTAAGTAGCTTTGGGATCCACAAAATTTTTGAATTTTTTATTTTTAGCCTTTGTGGCCTTTGAGTTCTATTTTGGATCATATTTTTCTTTTCTTGGACATGTCTTTTAGAGGGGACATGTTGATCCTTGGGCTTTTGTGGATTTTTGGCTTTATTCGCTTTTTCTTTGGCATCCAATTTGCTTCCATTGGCCATGGTATGGGTGCATGAAGATAAATGGTATGGAGAGCTTATGGGTGAAATTATGGATGGTAAACATGGGAATGAGTTCAAGGATGTGTGCCTTTGTTGATCTTTAATAAGTATATGAGGAGATGAAGTGGAAAACATGGATATGGTGGATGGAGGTATGTAAGGACCCAAAATGGAAGGGATGAAGGGCTTGGCTTTGAAACATAAGAACCCAAAATGGATGGTAATGAGGAAGGAAGCAGATTATGGATATAAGGTCCCAAAATGGACTTGGAATATGGATGATGGGAACAGTTAGGTTTGGATGGAGGAATTTTGGATTTCAAAGGAGTGGAAGGCATACCAACATCTTGAGACATTATTTCTTCAATGGGATACTTATTAGTTTCAACACAAGATGCGAGTCCATGTGTGTGGGGTTCATGAGTAGATTGGATAGGTGTGATAGGATCATGTGATGGAGTGATTTGATCTTGACATGGAGGAGTATTAGTGGATGGAGTGGAAGGGATTTCTTCATGAAGTAGAGGATCTACAGATGCTAACTCTTGAGATGGAGTGGAATTAGTAAAGTGTACGATACATGGAATGCCTTGATCTTGATTAGGAAGGGAATCATGAGATGGACTAAGAGGGATAATGGATCTTGAGGGATAAGGGAATGATGGGATGAAGAAATGCTTGGATTTGGAGGAGAAGAGGAATCTATAATGTCATGCTTTAGAGGAAGGTCTTGAGATGGAATTGGGGGTATGACTTTGGGTGATTGGCTCACTTTACTTTGTTCTTTACACTTAGCCAAGAAATTGCATGAGAAAAACTCATTACAAGGTGGGGATGATGTTTTTGGAGGATTAGGATTGTGTGAAGGTGGACATATGGGTAGGCGATTGGGATGATTTTTTTGACATGAAGCTCAAAGTATGGGGAATTACATGAAGGATTTGGGTTGGATGGGACATGAGGACTATGGTCTTCAAAACATGGGGGAGGAGGACATATGGCATGGAAAGTGGAATTTTTCTATTGATTTGCTAGGCTAAAGATATAATTCTTTAGTTCCTCAATTTCTTTGGCCATGGCATTTCTGCTTGAAGCATTGTGTGGGCTATAAATGGAATCGTATGTGGTTGAAAGATAATGAGGTGGAGTTCCCTTGTCAAAGGTAGAAGAATAATGAACATGAGATGGATATGAGTTGGATATGAAGTGTTTAGGATGGATTTGATATGTAGGTTGAAAGGGAGGTATAACTCTAGATTGCCTTTGAATTAAGCCAATTCTTATCCATAGATTTTAGACAAAGAGTGATGAAAGATTCGATGATGGATGGAATATGAACTTGGGACTAGGAGCAATTGTGGACTTTGTGTTGACTTGATATGAATTGGATTTGACATGATATTGATTGGATTTGATTTCATATGGATTGGATTTCATTTCATTTGATATTGGATGAAGGTTTGCTTTGGCTTTGATGAAAACCTTATGATATTGAAAACAAGTGAATGTTGGATTTGAATTAAAGTTTGATGTTTATGACAATGCTCCTATGTCAAAAGTAGAAGATTTGATGCAAAGTTGAATTAGAAGAAGGTGTGAATGAATGAAATTAGAAAGATTGATTGTGGATGAAGATGCAAATGGATTGAATTAAGAATTGATTAGAAATGATTGAAGTTGAAAAGGAATTGGATTAGAAGGATGATGATGAAGCATTGGATGAGGGAATTGAAGCGTGATTTGGATTATGAATCATGACTAGGATGAAGATTATGGATTAGATTGAATGATTAGGAAGACGAGAGAATGATTTGGACAAATAGAGACGATGAAGACTTCGAGGAATGGTTTGAATGATGAAGACAAGAGATGTATGAGGGTGATGAATTTGATGGAAAGAAGAGGTGATGTGGAATTGATGTGGATAGCTTGACTAAGAGGACTTGAACCAAGACTTGTTTTTGTTGTTTTTTGAGACTTTTGGATTTTTTTGGATTTTTTTGAACTTTTACAATGTTTTTGGATTGTTATGTTATATGATGTTTTGGATTTTTCAAATTTGAGATGCAAAATCAAACAATGAAATATATACAAGGCAAGTCTAGACGGTGTTTCCCCTTCAACGGGGGAGGGTTTCAAACACTCAAGCACATCAAACAGACCAACAATCATATAAGGTTTCAATTAGGATGTACAAGGATCAACTAGAGGGCGTCCTCAATATATGCAAGGTACATGAGGCCCAAATCTGTAGATGAAAGAAAATAATGCCACATAGCCAAGGGGAGATGGTAACCCAAATCTCCTCCTTCACTTCCTAAAGGTATAAAGTTTGTTGGGGCTTAGCCAAGAGTGACAAGATTTTACTTCCTAGAGAGGTGTCTTTTGATTCACCTCCTAATTTTTATACTCTGCCAGAATGCTGGAGTTGAGGTCATCCCAAGGGTTGATGAGATCCCCAAGCATGCCTCCTAAAAAAAAGAAAAACAAGACCACTTATTTCCTGTGCACCCAAGATCACCTGAAGGCGTGAGGGGAGAGAATATGTAAGTGGCCTCGAGGTTTAACAAACACTTGTTCTTTCCCAATGAAGCTTTAGGTTTTGTAATCTACTTTGAAGACACACGTGTTTATAGCATACAATGTTCTTTCCAACTTGAAATCATCATCAACATAAATGAAAGCGTAGATTCATCAATAAGGAAGTAAATCGCTCGTGAACATAAACAAATTGTTGAAAATGAAATCAATTTCCTTTAAGGCATTCAAGAGTATATGAATTCATTTTAAGCATCAAGTACAAATGTGTGCTATCCTAGACATTCATGTCAATTTCCTTAAGGCGTTCAAGATTGAATTCAATTGTTTTAGCTTTAACCATGCATTCAAAGACAAGTGTTTAGGCATACAAGTTCATTCCCAAAACAAATTTAAAGCAAAACCTGCAAGCAATATGGTTACTGATTTCTAGAATTCTCCAACCTTCAATGCACAAGTGAGAAAATATCCCTACAAAACCACAAGTTAGAGCATCGAAAATGTATGATAAACGTAAAACAACCTTGCAATGAAAATGTTAACAACAAAGTTTGGTCTTTGATAGAAAAAATAGGGATCTAAACAACATAAAAATCTAATGAAACTAATGCCATCATGATGGGCTCAGAATCAACTTTTCGGTGATATTTTATTTTTTGAAAACAGAGCTCGTATGCTTAAGTTATGAGCAAAAAATTGAAGACTGCTCCTTATGGTCTATAAGGGCATGTGAAATGCTTGTGCAGTGATGATGTCAGCGACGTGCGAGTTTAAAATTGACTGTTAGATGCATGTTAGGGAATTTTTTTTGTTTTTTGTGTTTTAAAAAAAAAAATCTTAGATGGTTTATTAAAAAAAAGATAAACGTTATTTTAAAAAATAAAGTGGAAAATACCATCAATAGTTCAAAGTTTAATCCAAATATTAAAATTTAAAACAAATAAAAAATAAAATGGGCAGAGGTAAGATGGAGGAGCAGTCAGAGGTGGAGTTTGTGGGTGGAGGCAGCTAGGGTTACTACGCATGGGCAAAGGGTTTGAGCAGGGCAACCATGGTGGAGGTTAGTGCAAGGAGTGGTGGAATAGTTTAAGCAGTAGTAGTGGGATGTAGGCCACAGCGGAGAGGAGGGAGAAGCAGCAAAGAAGAGGGAGGAGTGGTGGGGGTTTTGGCATGGCTGCGCGGGAGGAGAGGTGTGAAGTGGCAGAGCTAGGGTTGCAAGGTGCTCGGTGGGGGAGAGTTGACAACGACGAAAGCCATGGACGACGCTCGGGCGAGGGATAGTTGGCAACGATAGAAGGAAAGGTGGACTGTGTGGGGGGTAACAAGCAGCGGACAAGAGGTTGGGGAGTCACAAGGTCTTCGACTAGTGGAGGAGTTGCAGGGGCTTGGGTAGTGCTCGTGGGCACCGCCGATGGTGGCGCCTGCAAGTGTTAGACTTGCACCACAAAAAAAAAAAAAATTAATTATTATTTAAAAAAAAAAAAAAAAAAAAATTCCTCCTACTTAGACTAACATGAATTTTTTTTTTTTTTTTTTTGAAATTTACTTTTTGAACTTTCCTCCCTATTTAAACTAAATGATAAAAAAAATCATAAATGAAATAAAGCAAAATAAAACAACCCTCCCCCCCCCCCCTTTTTACCTAGTTATCTATCAACAAACATAGACTTAAAAAAAAAAAAAAATTATTTTCCTATTAAGGAAGATGTATATCTAATGTATATACACTCCTACAACTTAAAAATAGAAAAATGAGAAGTATAGAGTGTTATATGTCAAAAGATTTCTCTCGTGTGCTTCAAGCACGATGATGGGCTTTATGGCTCGATTAGAGGCTCCTCGTGAAACTTGATCTTCAAGTGCAAGCCCTCAACCTACATGCTTGAAAACTCACAAACAAACTCAACAAACACGTTAGATGATTAGTTTGAACTTGTGAAGTGCGTCCCACCGAGCATGCCAAAATGTATTGCATAAAAATGTAACTAAGGAATAAACAATAAGCAACTAATGCCTATTCCTACATGTTCATGCAAACCTCAAATATGAAAGACAACATGTAAATAAGGATAACATGAAATAAAAATAACTTAATCTACTCAAAATAGCAGTAAAACAAACCTCACAAAATCACCAAGTGGTTGATAATTTCATTTTGTGGGATGTGGTTGCTCACAAATCCTGTAGCATAATGATGGGCTAGATAGTGCTTCTTGAAAATGAGGAGAGAACTCTCCTTTTATAGGAAATGAGATGAAACAAAATGGTTGAGATTCAATGCAAGATGAAGGGCTAGGATCTCTCAGGATCAATGAGGTGTCCATGAGGTGGAGGCCAAGTGGACTCCATGTGGATTAGGGTTTTTGACCATTCAAAGGGGGAAGATGCTCACACATGTGTGAGGAACCTTTGATGTGATAGGACAATGACAGGTGTAAGAGGTGTGAGAAGCATGGTTTCTCACATGTGTGAGAGACCTTGATTCTCATGTGAAGGGGGGACAAACATGTAAGATGTGTGAAAGGCATGAGGGGTGTAGGAAGTGTGAGTGTTCCTCACACATGTGTGAGCACACATTTAGGATTAAAAGGGGATTAGCAAGAGGATTAGGATAAGTAAGTGGGATTAGGTAGTGGGTAGGCTTAAAATGATGGGTTAAGTTAGGAAAGTGAGGTTGGGTGAGGGTTAAAGTTAGGAGCCATGTGCTCAAATAGGATTAAATTTAATATTTAATTCCAAGTGAGATTAGAAGGGGATTAATTAAGTAAACAAAGTACTTTACTTAATTAAAAGGAATGGGTTAAGATGTAAGTGGGATGAGGGGAAAGGCTAGGATCTAAATAAACCTTAGTTTATTTAAATCAAGAAAAGGCAAATATAATTAAATAAATTTAAATTTATTTAATTAAAGGTAGGGTAATTAAATAAATAATAAATATCTATTTAATTGGTTAGAAAAGAGGATTTGGATAATTTTAGGTGTCTACAGAGTCATGCTCCATACAAGGATTAGGATCATGAGAAACCATAGGGTCACTAAGGCTTTGAAGAAGACGAGAAGAAGAATCCAAATTAAAAAGAACCATTAGTCTACGACTTCTCCTAATGGGCATGCTATAGGTAGGACTAAAAGTAATAAAGCTCATACACCAAACAAGGCAAAAAGACCCCTCTAATACGAGTTCCAAACTAATAGAATGTAAAGCATGTAATGATAGATAAATGAAAGATTTAACACCTAATCAAAAGTGGAAACAAAAGTTGGGTTCACCAATAAATGTGGGGCAGGAAATGTGAATCAAGGAGATAAAACCTAAGTTCATCACATAACCTACACACATCTATGTACTTGTTTGTGAGTGTGTGATACAAAAAGGGGTAGATAAGGAACATGAACCTTTCAATCCCAATTCTAAGGGACTAGCTCTAGAAAGATTAAAGTTAATCTAGCAAACAAGGAGCACTAATGCAAACTAGATCTAGAAGAATATGGGAAAGATAGCCAAAACCCTTAAAGACCCTTAATGTGTGTGTGTGTATCCCTTAATGTGTGTGTGTGTGTATATGCTAAATAATGATATGATGAATCAACAAAGGAGGGAATAAAGACTCACCTTTGAAGTTTGTTTTTGCTTGTTGCAATGATCAAAATGTGAGGAAACCTTCAAATCTAGGCCCAAAACTATGCAACAGACAAAACCTAGAAATCTTTCGATGATCTAGCAAGGGTGAACTAGTGCATCGAGGGTGTAGTGCAACCCTAATTGATTGTGTATTATGTTAATTCTATTTTTGCAATTTTGAAGAAAGTCGAAAATGTTACTTTGATCTATAGTCTATTTGTCAATTCGAGATCTACAACCTATAATAAAAAATGGTTTTTTATTATTGACGGGGGGTTATCCTTAGTCAAAATCCAGTTTAGGAATTAACCTTGAATTGAAATATCATGAATTTAAAGAAAATTTATGAATTCACCTTACCAAGTTGGATCTTTTGAATAAAATGCAATCTTCTTGTCTTCACCAATGGATTTGGACCAAGAAGATGAAGATGAATGGATGTAGAAGATGTACCAAAATATCTTGAATAGATTGAATAAGATCTTGAAGATAAAATCCAATTTCTTGAGTGCTTGAATCCTTGATCTTAAATAGAAGAATGCTTGAATGAATGCTTGAAGGCTTGAAACTTGAAAACTTGAACCCTTGAAAGCTAAAGCTTGTGGATGAAACTGTTTGATATGATATGATTATGTATGGAGGGAATTATATAGAGATGAGAATAAACTAACTCCTGTAGAGATGTGAATAAACTAACTCCCGCAAGCTAACTATCATAGGAGTTTGCACCTAATTATCTGAAACATGGGACCCAAAGAAAAAGGGCCCAAATAGGGCTCCTATCAAGGGTGTAGTGTGCCCTTGACAAATTAGGGCACATTGCACCCCTAATTTCCAAGTAAATGAACCCAAGGGACAACCTGGGGACCCCAAAACAAGTCTTAGAGTTTGGAAATCATGCTTAGATTCCAAGGAAACCCTATTTCACTACCATGAGAAAATTCCTAGTGGAAAGGTGGATGGAAAGGAAGGACCTAGGGTAAAATAGATCCAACCTTGAGCTTATCACCATGAAAATAAGAGCTTTAAAGAGGATCTATTAGGTTTTACCCAAATTCCTCTTATGAGAAAGGACAGAAAAGAGAAGGGGAAAATAAAGAGAGAGAACATAATAATCCTGCATTAAATAGGTGCTAAACCTTCATTAAATTGAAGTGCTTCCAATTTAAGATGGTACAATTGGATATTAAAGTAAAAAATAGTGTTGAAGTAGAATAATTTCTTGACTTTATGAAGAATTTTTATAAAGAAGAGAAGAATAATCTACATGATTGTAATCAAGGATATATAAACAGATTTGATAAGAAGAGAAGACATAAGAGTTTTGAGGTTGGAGATGAAGTAATGGTACATTTGAAGAAGAAATAATTTCCAATTGGTACATATAATAAGATAAAAATGAATAATATGGCCCTTGTAAAATTTTGAAGAAACATGACAGTGGTAATACTTTTGAAGTTGAATTGCCTGATCATTTAGATATTTCACCTATGTTCAATATTTTAGACATATTTGAGTAATATGAATCTAATGAAGGAATAGTTAATAAGCCTGATTATCCTAAGAAGAAGATAGGTAAAATTGATAAGATTTCAGATACTAGAATAAGTAAAAGTAGCAGAGGAAAGGATTACAAAGAGTACTTGGTTTAGTGTCAAAATAAACCTATTAAGGACAATTATCAGATAATCTCAATCTAAGTTGGATCTTTATGATACTTCTTAGATCATCAAGGCTTCCTGATATGGTCATCAATCCTCATTTCCTCTAGGGTTTTTATTAAGGATCATCTTGGGTACTTCATAAATCTTGAATCAACCAAAAAGATTTACTTTTATTGTTCTTATCTGATATTTGAGAAATGGTCATTATTGTTCAACTTTTCTCTTTCTACGCAATTATCTCTTTAATGTGGACCTATCATGGATCATATACCTAATCTAGCATAAACTAATTCCATCATTTGCATGATTGTCCTCTTTTTTTAAGGCATTCTTGTTTCCTGGTAGCTCGAGTAATGTACATATTTAGCTTCAGCAAGGTTGTGTTTGGCATCAAGGCTTTTTGTAGCCTTGGGAATCACTTCTTAGATCATGTGTGGACCTATACTTGTCCTCACAATAGTTAATTTTCTAGATTGTAAAGTCTTTGGTTTCTCCTTTGGGTCAAGAACTATACTTTTTAATAATCTGCCAAACAGGTTGACTTGTGGTCTTTTTGGCTATATAATTAGAGAGGTAGGATTATGAAAAGTAGAATGAAGCTATCTAGAAGGAAAATACTAATATTTGGCTCTGTAAGCTTGAGTTCCTAAGCTCACATATTTTATTTTGAATGTATATGGCTACAACCAAGTAGGCCTTATGCGTTCCATGTTGAATGAAGTTTGTCTCATCATATTTGAATTGACATCTCTATAATTTATTGTGGTTTCTTCTATATTGATTGGCTTTCATGTGTAACTCTACCAACGATATCTTGGAGTTAGATTTTAGCCCTTCTAGCCTTGTGTCACCTATGCATTTTAGTGAGATGGATCATTTAGCATACACACACTTTTCTTTTCATTCCTACTTTGGAAGAAACCTTCCATGTTTGATTGATCATCTCTTCAAGATTTGGTATTTTATGCCATTTGTATCTTTGAGTCTAGTTGTTTACCTTTGTGTGCTTCTTGATTTGAGTGGTGTCATGTGAGGAAACTCTTATATATTATAGTCTTCTCTACCTAGTCAGGTTCTATTCCAATGGAGGTTCTTTAGATTAGCAGTTACTTTTCAATGGAGCTTTGCAATTCTTCATGCTTTAGTGGTGCTCTTCATGATCATCCTTTGTTCCTATCTTTTGGGATATTCTCTAGTTTGGAGGCCTGTGCATTCCTTCACTAGTTCTTTTAGTATTCTTTCCATGTCTTCTTGGAGTAGAGTTTTTCGCTAGTGGTTTTTTCTATTTCTCTGCTTTACAAAGATTTGGTTGTGATTGGGTACCTCATCAAACCTTGTTGTCAGGACCCAAACTTATTTTTGGTAGTAATTTCTAGGTTGTTAGCTACTCCCTAGGTTTATTTTAAGAGGGGGTGTTAGAGTAATAAGGTATTTTCTTATTAATTAAATCATTTTGATTTAATTATTAAGTCACTTATTATCTCCAATGTACTTAAGCTAAACATTAGCCATATAACAATTAATTCTTTTATTAATTATTATAATGTAACCTAGGTTAGTTACCTTTCAAGATTTTAATATCCTTTTATAAGGATTGATCTCTCTTTGTAATATAAGTTTTTTCAATATACTTTTGATTCAATTGCAATGTTTCCTCTTTTATGGATCTATGAATTCAAGCCTCCATAGCTTTGCTTCTCTCTTTTTGTGATAGGTGTTTGCATGCAAGTGATTCTTGGGAGCTATGATTTGATCTTTCCTCAACTCCAACATATTCCCTCATTCAAAACTAGGGAAATAGCCTCAAGAAGTGGAATATGAATCTTTAATTTTTCCATGCTTCTATTGTAAAAAGGTAGTGCATTGGGCAAAACAATGCCCTTAAAATTTGCAAAGGAAAAGAACAAAAGTTAAGGTAAGGAGAAGAAAATTCTTTGGAAAGAAAAAAGTCAAATAGATGGACGAAGTGTTCCTGATTCAGTAAATGAAGCTGATAACAAAAGTTAAGGTAAGGAGAAGAAAATTGTTTGGAAAGAAAAAAATCAAACAGATGGACGAAGTGTTCCTCATTCAGTAAATGAAGCTAATAACAAAAGAAAGGAAAACCCTAAATACCATGAGAAAGAAATATCTAAGTTAGATCAAAGTTCTTCATCAAGTATAGAGAAGGATAAAGACAACTACAATGGTAATGGGGATCAAGTTCTTATAGAAGAAGGGGAAATAACATATCCAATAAAGGAGAAGCATAGTGAAAATAGTGTGGAGGATGAAAACTTGAAACTAGTGGTCATCAATCCATTGCTATATGAGATAAATAGTCAATATATCAACCAAAATGAGGAATTCAAGAGGAATTTAGAGTTCAAAAAATCAACATAGAATATCAACTAGTGGTTTGGTTGAGGGAAGACCAAAACCCTAATAATACAAAAGAAGTAGAATGGATACTAGTCAAAAATAAGAAAAATGGATCATCTAAGATAATTGGAAAAAAGGGAGATACTCATGAATCTTGTTTATATCTGGGAGGAACCATAATAAGACAAATGCAACTAGATGTGGGATCCCAAAAAATTGGAACCAGGTAGATTTTCAACAAGAAAACAAAGGGAACTATAAAGCAAAAAAAAATATTGTAGATGGGAAACAAATGACCATTCATGAGGCATGTTTAGCCAATAAAAAATAAAGGTCATATCATGGAATATAAGAGGATTAAATAGTCCTCACAAACAAGATATTTAGAGAAACTTGGTGTGTGATCACAAACTTGATATAGATATGATTCAAGAAACAAAAATGTCAAAAGAGAGTTGAAAAAATTAAAATCTTTAAAAATTGTGGGGTGGAAGGCTGTGATTCTCAAAGATCTTTTGGAGGTATTGCCATTTTCTAGAACCTTAATCATATTGAAAGTAAACTTATCTTTACTGGTAACAATATTATATCCATTAGATTCCTTCACATAAGGGATACTTTTTTTGGGTTGCTACTAATATTTATGCTCGTAATTCTAAGAATGGTAGAAAAAAATTTTGGAAAATTTTGAGAATGTTGTATCTTTGTTTGATTTTGAGAGATGGTTGGTTATGGGGGATTTCAATACTTTGAAGGAGTCTAATAAATTTGGAGGTTTTGCTCCTAACATTTGTAAAAGGTTGAATCTTATTGACTTCATAAAAAACTAGGCTCTTGATTTGGACCTCCAAGGGCCTCCATTTATTTGGTCCAACGGGAGAGTTAAGAAGGATAAATTTTAGGTAAGGTTAGATAGAGCTCTTCTTTCCTTGGATTGGATGCCTCTTACTCTTGTAACCTTTCTTCATTCCCTCACATTGGGTTTGATCATTCTCCCCTTTCTTTCAATGTTGATCTCTTGTCTGGAAAAATTAACCACCTCTTATGTATTGGAAGAATGTGGCTAGCTCACCATGAGTTGGAAACAAAAACAAAGAAATGGTGGAATATTCATGTGGAATGTTCTATAATGTATAAGATTACTTAAAAATAAAGAAATATCAAAACCAAGATTATGAAATGGAACCTAGAGGTTATTAGGAATATATTTAAACAAAAAGTTGAAACTATTGTCAAACTTTAAACTGTCCAAGACTGGATTCAAGAGACATGCTTCTCTGATCAACTAAAGAGGTCCGAAAGTGAGATATTGATCAACTATCATGATGTCATTTCTAGAGAGAAATTTTTTTGGAGGAAAAGACCCAGATCCTTGTGGGTTGGAATTTGGGGACAAAAATACCAAATAATTTCATATGACAGTTCTTAAACATAGGGCGACTAATAGGATTAACTCTTCTAAGACCTTCTCTAGAAAAGTGGAAAAGGATGAAGATATTACAAAATAGATGGTGGGATATTTCTCCAACTTGTTGAAGGAGGAAGTGAATCTTAATTCTCATTATTAGGAAGACTTACTTTCTCTCATTCTGAAAGGGATATTTGAACAACATAATCAAATTCTTAGTGCTACTCCCCCTCAAAAAAAGATTAAAGGGGCTACTTTTTCTTTTGAAGGGGAAAAATATATGGGTTCCAATAGTTTCCCCATTCTATTTTTCCAAAACAATTGGCATATTTTCTCAAGTGATGTTACTAGTATTGTGAATGAATTCTTTGGATCCAAAACTTTACTCAAAGAAATCAATTCTACCTTCATAGCCCTTATCCCTAAGTTTTCAAGAGTTCATTCAGTGGATGGGTTCAAACCAATTATGTAATTATCTTTACAAAATAATTTCAAAGGTTCTTACCTCTAAATTTTTGTCAATTCTTCCTACTACTATATCTGAGCAAAAAAATGGATTTGATCCTGGTAGACAAATCCCTGACTTGATTATTATTGTCCATGAAAACATTCATCTTTGGAAGTGTTCAAAAAACAAGGTTTCATAATGAAATTAGATCTTTCAAAATCTCGTGATAGAGTTGATTGGTCTTTTTTATGAAAATTTATTAAAGCTTTTGGGTTCAAAAATGGGGTTATAAATCTTATTACGAAAATTCTTTCTACCTCAACTACAATTGTTCTGGTGAATAAGGATTCTTCTAACTTTTTAAAACCTACTAGAGGTTTGAGTCAGGGAGACCCTATTTCACCTATTTTTTTCTATCATGGCATAATCTTTAGGGAGGTTGATTGGTCATTATGTTCATGAAGGAAAAATCAAGGGGCTTCATCCTTCATCTGGTCCCAAAACCTCTTCCCATGAGCAATTTGTGGATAATACTATTCTAATGGGGAGCTCTTCTATCTATGAAGTTAGAATGTTTGAGGAAGCTATCACAAAGTATACTAAAGCTACTGGTCAACTTATTAATTGGGCTAAAAGCTCAATTTTATTCATTAATACACTTGATCAAAGGTAAATGAGAATATCTAGAATTCTTGAGCGTAGGATTGATTTATTTCCAACTACTTATCTCGAGCTTTAGGCTGTGGGTCTAAAAGAAAATTATTATTTCTGGAACAACCTCATTGATAGGTTTTATTCCAAACTTATTGGATGCAAAGGGGTTCTCCTTAGCCAAACTACAAAGATTCAACTTCCCAAATTCACTCTTTAGACTATGCTTATATATGCCCTTAATTTGTTTTTTATTCTATTTAAATATGTAAATGCCATAGAAAAAATTCAAAGAACTTTCTTGTAGTCTGGAGTGGCAATGAAGAGTCATTTTCCTCTGGTTCAATAGGAAAATGTTTGTAAGCCCAAATAGAAAGGTGGTCTTGGAATAAGATTGAATAGGTTGAATAATAAATCTCTCTTAGAAAAACAAATTTGGAGGATCTTTGAAAAGGAAAAAGAGTGGAATGCTATTGTTAAAAAGAAATAACTTTCTAATTTTATGAATTTGGAGTCTTTCTTAGAATTAGATATCATCATTAATGATTCACAAATTTGGAACAATATACACAAATATAAGACGATTGTGAGAATAGGTTGTAAGTGGATTCTTGGAAATGGTAATAAGATTAAATTTTGGGAAGATAATTGGCTTATGGAAAAACCTCTCAAGGAGTATCCTATTATTACACAACAAATGGACAGATGCATCAATCTCATTAGCATGAATGTTAGGAGCTACTAGAGGGAAAATAAATGGTATAAACTAAACCTGATCAACATTGATCTTTCTTTTTTAAACCTAATTCTCAATCCTTGGTTTATGAGACTAGAAGTTTAAGACAAAATGATCTGGAAACTAAACCCTAATGGTAGGTTCATGGTTTCTTTGTTGTTCTCTGAGGTGTTCAAAGATTTGGTTAATCCTTTTTGGGATAAATCTTGGATTATAAATCTTATCCCTAAAATTATTATGTTCTATTGGTTGTTCCTTCAAAATAAGATATTAGCTACTAAAAATCTTGAAACAAAGGGTTTAGTTGTTCTTAACATATGTTATCTATTTGAATACACTGCTGGAAATGCTAGTTTTTTCATTTAGTATGTTGAATATTTGTTAGAATTCGAAAATAGAGACAATGATTTAAATTTTAAAATTTTGTCTCTATTTCTCTTTTTTAAGAGGCTCATGGCACTGGTTTCTTATTTATTTTAGAGGCTTATGACATTGGTAAGTTAAGTTTAACTATTTATAATTATTCTTGTTTTTCTTATTAATCTGTATAAGAAATATAAATAAAGCATAGGCAAAAAGGTCTCAAGAAAAAAAGGCAAGCAAGTGAGCCAATCACCTCTTGCTCAAGTGTTCTTACATCAAGGGATCTAGTCAAGTCTTTTTACTAAACTGAATCTTCACTGGGTAATAGCTAACTCAATACAAGATTTTTTTTAACAGTGGAAAAGACCTATACATCATAAGGGAATTGACTCTATAAATTCATCCTTTTACAATTTGGAATATTTGGAAAGAACGCAAGAACAAGATTTTCTAAAACCAAACTATGCATCTAGGAGTGACTGATGAAAGGATTATTTCAAACATTAATGAGAAAATGCAGTTCAATAAGGCTATTTTTAAATATCAAAACAAGGAAGATATGGAAAATCTTAAAAACTAGGAGATCAAGAAAACCAAGAGAGATCAAAAATAAAAAAGAGTGAACCTAGGTTGGACTTCTCCTCCTCATATTTAGGTTAAATGCAACTTTGACAGTGCTACAAAGGAAAACCCAAGAAAATTTGGGTGTGGAGGGATTGTTAGAAATAAAGTGGTAAATTGTATCTCTGTAATTGTGGTCCCTTTAGGAGTACAAACTTGTCATACTACGAAATCCATGGCTGCATTACACACTATTTGAATTGATAAAAGGGCGAGATGTGAAAAAAGTATGGATGGTAGGCGATTCCTAGAATGTTGTTAATTGCATAAAAGGTAAATATGAGGTTTTGCAAGATATTAAACATATCATTGATAAAATAAAGGTAGTGGCATAGAGTTTTAGTAATTTTCACATTTCACTTGACTATAGAGAAACTTACTCAACTACCGATAAATTGGCCAATATTGGAACCTTTAGTAATGAAATCATACATGGCATGGAACTATCAATATGGATGATGAATTAATTAATACTATTAATGAGGAAAAGATAAATCTTCAAGCTGGGGCCATCATTAATTTTGATGGAGATGAAAATTTATTTTGATATGATGCCAACTAGTACTGACATGATAAAAAAATATCTCCTCATAATTGTTGGTTTTATTTACCTTTCTTTCTAGGTTCACATTTCTATGAACTTGAATTCCTCTTTCATTGAAATTGATAAGAATAGTATCCCTGTGAAGATGGGTGTAGACTTGAACTATGTGGAGCTGAAATATTGCTAGTGGAAGAAGAAGAAGAGATCCTAGAAATTTTTTTAGAAGGACAAGCTATCTAATCTCCTTGAGTAGTTTAAAGGAGTTGATTAAGAAATCACTGAGAATTTCATCAACCATCAAAATAATGGGAAAGAAATCATGCACAATCAGAAGGTAGAGCTCATGGTGGACTTGATTGCGAGTGTTACTAATATGTTGAATGTGGGTAATAATTTTTTTGAAGACATTAAGTATGCTAAAGATATGGTTAAACTTTTTCTGGAAAGCAAGAAAAAACGAGACAAATTAGTAAAGGAAAATGCTAGTTTCTTTAAAATTACCTATATTAAGAAAAAATAGAGGAATGTGGTGAAAGCTATTATAGTATTTATTACTTTAGATGGTAGACTCACAATGGTTTGAAACTTTCACTTTTTGTTCTTAAATTATTTTAGACATGACAAGAAAATTGTTTTTCCTCATTACCTGTATAGTTCTTTGGTTAATAGTTTGGCTAAGCATTGTAAGGACCTTTCAAATCCTATTTTTCATGAGGGTTTGATAAAGTTAATCTTAAAATATTGTAGCAAGCATAAGGTGGGGAAGATTATGGATCTGAAAGAATAGGCCAAAGAGATTGAAACCCTTCAAAAGAAACAAAAATGTGATCAATGTGAGAGAAAGAATGCAGAGATGGGTGAAAATGAGAAAGATGAGACAGAGGATTCCTCAAATGATTTGTCTTCAGATTCATAAATAAGAAATCATAAAAATGAAAAAGTTAAGTCTTAGACTAATGAAAGCTTGGAGAATGACAAGACTTGTGATAGTGATGAGTCAGAAAGTTTAGAAGAGGAGGGGGACATTGATGAAGGGGAGAATATTGAAGAAGAGAAAAATGAGGAAGAGGGGGAACTAGAGGATGAGGCAAGAAGATAATGAAGCCATGGAATATGAAAAAGTTGTTAAAGATGATAAAGAAGCCATAAATTAGGAGGAAAATACCTACAGTAAGACTAATCATGATGATATGACAACGACTATTTTATATGAAATAGGTAAAAATGGAGCAATTGAGGGAATCAATGGTAATGAGGTAATTAAGAAAGATAACTAGAATTATGGATAATGAGGTAATGAGGCTATTTTACTATTGATTGTGAATGCAATATGAAGGATGAAGGATCTAATTTATATGCCAAGAGGGAGGGAAATAGATGGTCAAAACATAAAGTGGAGTGATTGTGAGGGAGGGATAGGATGTAAGGAAGGTCATATTAGTTTTTATGTTGTCATTTAACTCAAGCCTTAATTGGTGAGACATTATGATAATTCAGTAGAGTGTCATATCATTTGATTGATGAAGAGGATCTGAAGAAAGTATAATGATGATTTAAGAGTTGATAAGTGTATAGTATTCAAAGAGCACATGAATGAGTTATAATTTGACAATATAATGTTGGTTTTATTATTTTACATTATTTGATTAAGTGATTGAGATTATGTATAAGCAAGACAATTTGGTCAATGAAAGAAGAATCCTAGTATTAATCGAGCTACAATGAAGAAGTGAAGAATGTCTAGTATTAACCAATACTTACAACATTATCCAAGCCTAGTATTGATCAAGCAAATGTAATATTAATCGAGCGATGAAAAAAAGGAAGAACAATTTAGAAAATATTTAATTTAAGGCTGACATTTGTTGAAAATAAAAATTGTTTGAGAAGTTTTGAAGATAAGGATGAAGATAGTTATGAGATTAACAACTAATGAAATTCAAAGAAGATCTTATGAAGGAGATTTGTGCATGCAAGAAAATCCTAATCTATTAGGAGCACGTGTAAACAAGCAAACATTAGTTGTACATATGCATATGAAAGATTGGAAACAAATTGAAATACAACTAAAACAAGCTTGAGTTTAACAACTTATAAAACCAAAAATTAAAATCCTCATGCAACCTCAAAGCAACTCAATAAGGGCACCCATAAGAGGCCTTGTTGGTGTGCTCAAGTGTGAGAGATGTAGATGTGCTCTCCCAAACATAACTATTGAATCCCAATATAATGAATATGCAATATGGAGTATGTGAACCTAGGCTAAATGAGTATTGAATACCTTCAAGAAATGGCTATGAGTGAGCCAATCTCAAAGGATTCTAGGATGTGAAATGGAAATGAAAAGAACCAAACTAGTAACAATAATCTATCACGAAAGATGCAAGCATAAATGCAAGAAATCTAACATCTACCAAAAGGTTAGTAACAATGCATAAAAATCACTATGAAAGCTCTAACTCTATACTAGCATAATAACAATGCAAATGAGGGAGATGTCAAATGCTTGAGACAAGAGCTCTATTTATAGGCTTGAGAGAGGCCTTGGGGAGGTGGCATCTATGTGGCATCCACATAGGTTCCACAAGGGAGACACATGGACTAAGGGGACAAGCCATGCAAAGGTCAACATAAGCCTTTTGGATGAAAGTGATGGCTCAAGGTTTGCTCACACATGTGTGAGAAACCTTGGAGAAAGAAAAGGGGGACAAGTACATAAGAGTTGCAAGAGGTTTTCAATAAAATAATAAAATGAAAGCTTTCTTGAATTTTGAGTTGTCTAAAAGGTGTTTAAGAGGGTAACTAGGATAATTAAGTGGGATTAAGTAGTGGGTAGACTTAGAAGGATGAGAGTGATGGGTGGTAGACTAGGTTTTAGGATGGGATTAGGATTAAATTAAATAGGATTTAACTTGATCACAAGATTATAGAATTTAATAAAGTAGAGGGACATAAATAAACTAAAATTTATTTAAAAGGGATTTATGGAGCACTATGCATTAAATTATTTTAACACATTAGAGGGGATGCATTCAAACTAAATTTAAATACATTAGAGAAGTGAACCTATTTAATTAAAAAGTATAAGAATATGAAAAATATAATTAATTAATTATAGTGCCAAGGGAGATATTAAATCAATTAATATAGTGTTTAGGACAATTTTAATTGTCTATAATTTGATGATTTGAATTGAAGCACAAAGTTCAAAGTGAAGGCGTGTTACCCAACTGTCTAGATTCAATAAATCTTAGTTGGATGAAGATCTAATGACTATGCTTAATTGAAAAAACCTGGAAGATTCTAGAGGAGTGACAAAAAAAAATTATATTTAAGGGATGAACACATTGTTCATTGTTGTTGATCAAAGAAGGAGAAGAAAGGTGGTAGCTAGAGGATAACCAAACAAAGCTGCATTATGAAGATCAAGCAAGAGAAGTGCTAAATTAATGTGATAATATGTAAATCAACCAAAAGGGAGTAGATGGAAGAAATATGAAAGAGATAAAGTGAAATAGAGATCTGAACAAGCAAGGTAGTGCTAAAACTAAACTGATCATTTCACTATTACTCTCTAAACATTGTAGTAGAAAATCTCTTACCCAAGTGGACCTAATAGTCTTAATAGTAAATCCATTGTATGGTGATATTATGTTGAATGTTTTATAAGTCATTTAAAGTAGGCCACTCTATAGATATTTAGGAGTGATAAGGTATAGATGATCTTTGGTGAAAATCCTCTAACAAGGTCACATTAATAATGTGATTGTAACCTTTGACAAGGTCAACTCCTAATAGAGCTCACTTTAGAAGAGTAAATGTTTTGGGTTGTCAGTTCACATGTGATTTTTCCCTTAAAAAGGTTCCTACATCAAATAATTTTGTCAAACTCGTGTGAATTTTTATTTTGTTGTATGTTATTTCATGTTTATTATTGCAACTCAGTATACACAAGTTTACTCTGATACTCAATTTATTAAGTTAGTAGTTTGTCAGATTATTAAGTTGAATGTTTGATATGGTTATCAAGGTAGAGATATAAAATTTTAAAGAGCTAAGACTATGGAAAAGTGTTTGAAGTCCTATAGCATAACTATTTATAACTTATTCACCCCCCACCCCCCCTCTCAGTTATATAACAATTGGTATCAAAGCAAAGTGCTTGAAGGAGAAAGTTTGAAGGGACTTGAGCTAAAGATCTGAAGATGTATAAGAGGAGGTTCCTAAGTTGAACAAGGAGAACTTCACATTATGGAAAAGTAGAATGAGACTATACCTGCTAGGCATTAGTTCAAATATATTACATTATCTAGATCATCTGGTATGTACCTCCTACCCCACCTATAACTGTTGATTAAATGAGGGCAAAAAAAGATCACAATAGTTTGATGATAAAGATTGCTTCTTCTCTTACCAATTCTAGTTTTGATGATATTAAAGACTGTGACACTACAAAATAAATATGGGATAAGCTTGCACTTGTATATGGAGGAGATTTGAATGTGCTAAGAGCCAAAGCTAAAAGCCGAAGAGGAAAGTATAATCAAATGAGGATGAAAAAGGAGAAAATATGCAATACAATAACCAAATCAAAGAAGTTATTAGTGTCATCAAAGCTGTTGGAGGAGTCATCGGTGATAAATAAGTTGTAAGTAAAGTAATGAGAACCTTATTGCCTATTTATGTTAGTAAAGTATCTATTGTTTAGGAGTACATAGCTATGTATGGTAATGTTCTTACTCTTGATTTCTTGTTTGGTAGATCGATTTCATTTGAGTTGAGTAACTTTGATAATAGTGTACCTAAATTTGAGAATACTTTCAAGACATCTCTAACTATTGGAAGTACGAAGAAAGATAAGTGTATCAAAGATGATAGTGATTTAGATTCATATGATAGTGAGATGGATGAGCTTGAAGCATTGCTAGCTAGAAGGCTATTGAGAGGTCAAGAAAGATTCAAAGGTAAACTACCCTTGATATGTTTTAAATATAATGAAGTCAGTCAAATTGTTGCTAGATGTCCTAATAAGAGCAAGAGTGACAAGAATGATAAGAAGGAGAACAAGTGTTAAAGGAACAGGGATTACAAAGACAAAGGAAAGAACTTTTACTATATTTTTTAGGAAGAACACACCGAGTTAGGATCAGATGATGGGAATGAAGGTGATGATGTTGCAAATGTTTTTATGAAGGAATATTAAGATGAGGAAAGTTATGAGAATGAAAAAGCTCTTATTTCTCATATTAGTAAAAATGACACATGAATTATTGATAGTGGTTACTCACATTGCATGACTGGTGATATTGATAAATTTGATAAGTTAGAAGAATGTGATGGTGGAACTAGTAAACTTGGAAATTATGTTCCATGTCTAGTGAAAGTTAGATGATCATTGGTGTTGAATGACAAGATTAGATGTGATGATGCTTATTGGATTCAATGACTGAAATATAATTTGTTGAGTGTTGCACAATTGAATAACATAGGCCACCAATTGGATTTTATGAATAGAAAGGTACAAATATATGATCCAAATCGAAAATTAATTGGAACTTGTGGAAAAACAAGAGGTAATCTATTCTACTTGGATCCTACTATGAATACATGCCTATTTTCTAAATTTGAAGATGTATGGTTATGGCATAAGAGAGTTTGTCATGTAAACTTTGATAATATGATTAAAGTGGGTAGAAAGAAGAAAGTGAGAGGCTTACACAGCTTGCATAAACTTAATAATGCTATGTGTAAATAATGTCAACTTGGCAAGATGACTAAGTCTAGTTTTCAAGCAAGTCACATTCATCTAATGATATTCTTGAGTTGGTTCATAATGACTTGTGTGGTCCTATGAAAGTTGAGAGTTACTATGGTGATAGATACTTTATTCTATCTGTTGATGACTATTCAAGGATGATAGTCTGCATTTCTAAAAGCTAAATCTAATGCATTTCAAATGTTCAAGTGGTATAAGGCTAGAGTTAAGAAGGAAATTGGTAAATAGTTGGAATCTTTGAGATATGATAGAAGTGGTGAGTTTATGTTTAATAAATTTACTTACTATTGTGTTATCCCTACCATAGATCAGTATATTGAGAGGGGATGGGGGTGAATTAGTATACTCATCGATCTTAACTTTTTAACTTTAGATCACACTTCTCACTTATCTACTAATAGTGTTAGCTATAACTTAACCAATTAGGATTGAGAAAAATCATATAACATGAACATAAAAACACATAACACAACATTTATCTTATGAAAACTTAGCTAGGGTAAAAGTCATGGTGGGTGAGTCGATATGATGTAGTATGAACCTATATGAACACCCAATAGAGGTGATTTTGTTCCCAGCAAGTAACCACACAATAGAAACACCACACAAGATGCAAGATTGAGAAACCAAATAACTCTATTTCATAAATCAAGTGATTACATGCAATGTGTTAGGTTGTAAGGCCTTCCTAGTTACAACCAAAATAAAGCAAGTAATAGTTTCGCAAGTTCCCTCAAGATCCAACCCAAACCCTAGCTATCCCAAATCTGTAATACAACAATGATATGTAGAACCTTAAGTGAGGTCTAAACTTGTTTTCACAAGCCACCAAGAAATATCCTTTTTTCTTAAGCCGCATCTACTAGCTCTACTTACAAATTTCAACTCTAGATTCCAATCTCGAATCTTTGCTCTCTAGTTCTCTCTTTATCTGACTGAAAATTGCCTACAACTCTACCCAAGCCCTGCTTTTATACTTTCACAACCACAACTCATTTTGTTGCAAATAGAATCATCAAAAACCTAAATAAATACAATATTCCACAAGTCAAATTACAACAAACATTAAATACACATAGGATAAATCACCAAGACCAAATAGATCCACACACATCTCTACAATCTCTCTATGTCACAATCACAATCTATGCATGTATTAAATGCACCAAGTTAGCTAATTAAATCTTCTAGAATACCATTCAACAAACCACACAACCAAGTGTCAAAAAAACTACCAAGAAATCAAGGCATCACCAAGAAAGCATGCCTACCAAGCTCCCCAAGCATAATCGAGTAAGTCAAGCATTGTTGAGCCATCACACCTACTCAACACAACCCAAAGATAACCAAGCAACACCAACTGAGCACAAGCTTACTTGCTTTATCGAGCTCCTTTGATTTTTGAGTTCCTTAGCCAACACTTTACCCCAATAGTAACCCATAAAAATTGAGCATCAACCCTTCTTCGATCGAGTTCTCCAACTACAAAGTCTAAAGTACTCCCAACATACATGATTGCCAACTACCCTAAGGTGTTCTTGCATTAGACACCCTAGGTGCAAAAAATATGTTCTTGCATTAGACACCCCAGGTGCAAAAAAGATGTTCTTAGTAATTGGAAGACCATATTTTGGGACTTAAAACATAAACCTCAAATTGGTTCTTCACATACATGTCATTGAAGTCTTCAACTTGTACACTCTTTCCTCTTTCCACTTCTTCCAATCACTTCTAACAATAATCAATTGTTTACTTTTCCTCTTTACATCCTTTTATGGTGTACCATAGGTTTATTTTCCCCACTAATCTCTAACCCTCTCAAAATCCTGTAGTTCAACTTGGTTACCAAAACTTAGGTTCTTTTTGTCGAGTTCCTTGTTCTGCAAAGGAATCAATGAAAACTTCCTACCACCTTTCTCAACTGTAAACACATTCTTGACACAATCATGCATAGCCCTACAATCATACTGCCAATGTTTACCAAGTAATATGTGAAAACTTCTCATGTCCACAACATCACACAACACTTTATCAACATACTGTACAATCTAAAAATTAACAAGACATTGCTCCCTCACTTCCAAAGCATGTTTATCTTGCAACTAACCAATCCTATAAGTACAAGGATCTCTCACTCTTTTCAAACCAAGTTTCTGAAACATCTCCTCAACAACAAGTCTATCAATACTACCACCATCTACAATCACATCCCAATATTTACCATCAGACTTACAACTAGTATGGAACAAACTCCTCCTCGACAAGGTTCCAATACCTTCTTACCAAGAAACACTTAATGAACCAACAAGTTTTCCTCCTTGTGTTCAGGTTCATTAATTGGTTCCACATTCTCATTTACCATAGAAGATATCCTATCACTAACCTTTTGGGAACATTCAAAAGATCTATAACCTTCTTCTCCATAATGAAAACAAGTACCCTTAAATTCACCTCTATGCATTGTTCTCTTTTTCTAAACAAGTTTTGGTTCACCTCTTGCACTTGATTTATCCTTTGCCGAGTGATCCTACTTCTCCTTCCCTTGGGAACTACATTGATGTCTTCTTTTCAACTTATCTTTTTCCTTTAGAGCATATTGATAAGCATCTTCAACCAAATCAATCTTTAACATACCAACTTCATCCTAAATATTGAATCTCAAACCATTAATATACCGAGCCACCTTCTCCTTAGAAAGTTCTCTATGTCTAGACCAAACTTCAACTTATAAAACTCCTCAGTGTAATCTTTCACATACATAATCCTTTTGTTTCAAATTTTGAAATCTCTTAAACAACTCGAGTTCACAATCAATAGGAATGAACTTTTCTCTCAACTTAGTCACCATCAATCTCCAACGAGTGATCTTCATTTGGCCTTCCTCTTCTCTATCTCTTTACAATTATTTCCACCACAGAGAAACATGTCCTTTCAACTTATTTGTGTTAACCTCACTCTGAGAAGATCACTAATATCCTCTAACTCAGAGTAGTCTTTCAACTCACCAATCCAATCAATTAGGTCTTTAGGATTCAAAGTACTTGAGAAATTAGAAACATTAATCTTGTGCTTCAACTTCAACCAAGCATCAAATTTATCCAACTGACTAGCTCTATTATCAACATATCTTTCCATAGTATTAGTTCTATCTCCACAACTAGATCCAATAGTCTCAATGTCTTTAGAAACTTCCTCGTAACCATATTTAATACCCCCATTAATAGGTACACCAACAATATCTCTCATGATCTCAATCATCATATCATTCTTCATCAATTTCATCTTAGATTTGAAATTTTCTTTAATCTTCTCTAAAATCTTAATCTCTAGAACATCACAGAGATCTGCAATCACCCTAGGGTCCAATCTTATTAGAGGTATCTTCCAAGATTTTGTAAATCCTTTGCAAAAAATTCTACTTGAGCACCTTGTGACAAGACCAAGTTGCTTACAAGTCAGATTGCAACATGTCACCTCGCACAAACAATCAGGAACAAATCAGAAGTCCAGGAACATGAATTTGCAACATAAGTCATACGAACTTCTCTATAATCATGCTCCAACAACCACTCAAGATCCTAGTACAAATTACCTCTCACTTGGCGATCTATTTACATACTTAGGTACTCTCACTCTGATACCACCTAATGCAATACAAACCTAGATGAACTCCCAATAGAGGTGATATGGTTCCTAGCAAGTAACTACATAGTGGAAACACCACACAAGATGCACGATTATAGACCAAACAATTGTATTTCATAAGTAAACTAATTACATGCAATGCGTCAAGCCATAAGGCCTTCCTAGTTACAACTCAAACCCTAGCTAGCCCAGATTTGTAACACAACAATGATCTAGAGAAACCTTAACCAAGACAATCCCCTTATTTCTTAAGCCACAACTACTAGCTTTGCTTATAAATTCCAACACCAAATTCCAAACTCGAATCTCTTCTCTCTCTCTCTCTCTCTCTCTCTCTCTCTCTCTCTCTCTCTCTCTCTCTCTCTCTCTCTCTCTCTCTCTGACTAAAAATTGGCTTCAACTCACCCAAGCCCTTCTTTTATATTTGCATGACCAAGCTCTTCTTTTATATTTGCATGACCATAAGTTGTCTTGTTGTAAATAGAATCATCTAAGACCCAAAGAAATATAATATGGCACAAATCATCTTACAAAAAACATTAAATACATGTAGGATTAATCACCAAGCCCCAAATAGTTCTCCACACAGCTCTACGATTTCTTTATGTCACAATCACACTCCACACATATTATATGAACCAAGTTAGTCGATCAAATCTGCCAAAACACCATTCAACCAATCACGTGACTAAGAATCAACAAAACTATTGAGCAATCTAGGTATCACTGAGCCAACACACCTTTCGAGCTCCCCAAACATCATCGAGCAAGCCAAGCATTGCCAAACCAACATATCTAGCAAGTACAACCCAGAGATGACCGAGCAACATCAACCAAGCATTAGCTCAAACTTCACTGAGCTCCTTTAATTTTTGAGTTCCTCAGGAAACACTATACCCCAAGAACAAACCATAATGATCAAGCATCAACCCTTCTTTGACTGAGTTCTCCAACTCCAAAGTCCAACGTACTCCCAACATACAAGATTGCCAACTATCCTAGGATGCTCCTACATCATGATCCTCACAAGTTTGTTCTCTTTTGAAGTACCCATGATCAACAGCTTATCCCCATTGGAAGATCATAATGACACTTTATGGTGTCACCCTATTAGGGGATTTTGATAAGACCTATTAAAGTCTTTCCCTATTAGGAGCATCCTAGTTAAAGAACTTTAGAACACTTGTTAATGTGTCACCCTATTAAGGGATTTGTACAAATAATTTGTTAGGTCCACCCTCGATTGGATTTGTTGTTGTAAAGATTAGTGCATGAAAAAAGATGATCTAATAATTTAGCTATTGAACTTAGCTTGGTATAGATCCTTCTTTTTCTCTCTTTGCCAATCTAGAACTATGCTTTGCCTTCTCTCATCTTTGTAATCTTCAAACTCTAATCAATTGTGTGCTTTCCTAAACCTTATGTTATTCAGTCTCACTCCCCTCTTTTAAGCATAATCTCTCCTTGAATTGACCTTTCTCTAATCGCTATCTTTCAAACTATGAGATTCCACTTCAACTCAACTCTTCTGGCTCTCTAGCTATTCGCTTGGCAATCCAACCTTTACTCTTCCAACTCTATTTTCTTGTATACTTTCCTCTATCTATGGTTGGAAGACTTTATTTGAGAATTCAAAATTTGAATTGCCACCCTACTACTAGCTTGGCCTCCAATTGTAACATTCTGCCACTCTTATTAGGTTATGCATGTCCATATAGGAGTAATGAGTGCCATGTGTTCTTGATGACTTTCTATTGTTGGAAAGAATTCAAATTTGAATTATTTTGACTATTCCTTGATCCTTACCCTATCACCATCAAATGCAACATCGAGTGAACTCTTACCTTCTACATGACTAGATAGTCACAGGTTTCTTACTTCATGCTCATCATGTTGACTTGGCTAATTTAAATTGTTGTTCAATCTACTTTACCTTCCACTTTTCCTCCCCCTACTTATGCATACTTTACTTAAAATGCTTTGTCTAAGTGGATCACCTTTATCATTGCCTCTACTAGGCTTCCTCAAATTCTCTACTTTGATTATCTTTGTGAGTTAAAGTCACACATTAGTGTGCTTTATTGATTATGCCTCTCAACCCATCATGATTCCTTTGTATGTGTTTCCAACAATGAAAACACCTTTGATGACTAAGTCTAGTAGTCTCTGTACTAGCCAGTCTTCAAGAAACTTAGGCCAAATATCCCCCTTTGGAATTGGTGGCAACACTTATTCATTTTAGCACTCTTTGTTTCATGTGCATAATTTTTCTTTCCTTCTTTCATTGTCTCCCCCCGAGATAGCACATTTTCATGATTTGATTGCATGTAGCTCCTTTGCTCCTTCTCTCAACTTCTCCCCCTTTGACAACAATGCCAAAGGTATCCACCTTTTCTCACCTATTTCTTTCTTAACTGCTCCCCCTATGGAGTATTCTCTTGTTTTCATCAATCTGTCTTTAGTATTCTTCATACCTTGATCATGGATTGATGTCTAACTATCTGAGCTTAGTTCATGCTCGATAGGGGTAGGACCCCTAACATTTATCTCTAATACTCAAAAGTACCATTTCAAAGAGGCTTTATAAAGATATATGCCAATTGTTCCTTGGTTGGTACATATTCTAACTTGACCTCTTTTGCTTGCACTTGTTCCCTTGGAAAATAGTATTTGATGGATATGTGCTTTGTCTTTGACTGCATAACCATTTTTTGGATATATTGATCACAATAATGTTATCATAGTTGATAACTACTGATTCCTCCATTTTCTTTTGAATTTCTTCAAGCAGTTGTTTGATCCAAATAAATTGAGTGCAATTCATTGTTGCAACAATATATTCTACTCTAGTGGTTGACAGTGATATAGAGTTCTTCTTCGTCTTGGTCAAGGCAATATGTCTTTCTCCTGGAAATAATCTACATGTAGGTTTGCTCTTCCTATCATTTATGTTTTCCACCAAATAAACATCTATGAAGACACTAAGTTTAATGTTACCTTTGCGAGGATACCATAAATCATATTCTTCGTTATCTTTTAGATACCTGAAAACTCTTTTCATAGCTACCATGTGTGATTCCTTTGGGTTAGCCAAAAATTTAGCCACTAACCCAACTTCTTGTATTATGTCTAGTCTAGTATGCACCACCTATTACAATTTACCAATCATGGATCAATAAAATGTCTCATTCATTTCAAGGTTGTCATCCTCTTTAAATAGCTTCCAATCAGTTTCCATTGGAGTTTCTACTAGTCTATTTTCTTCCATAATGAATGTCTTCAATATTTCTTTTACATACTTAATTTGCCCTATGAGGATTCCTCCTTTTTAACTGGGATACTTGAAGTCTAATGAAGAACTTGATTTCTCCAATCATGGACATTTCAAACTCCTTCATGGCTTCAATAAAATCAATACTTAGCTTATCATCTCCTCCAAATATAATGTCATGCGCAAAGATCTGCATAATCAACAAACTTGTTTATGTTTGTTGCTTCATGTATAGATTACAATTTTCACTAGTTTTTGTGAACTCAATCTTTATCAAGTATGAGTGTAGCCTCTCATACCATGATCTTGGTGCCCATTTTAGTTGATACAAGGATTTTATTAGTGTACATACTTGGTTTTAGCCTTGTTCATTTTGAAATCCCTTAGGTTGATCAATGTAGACTTTCTCCTCCAAAACTCCATTCAAGAATGCAAACTTTATGTCCATCTAATATCTCTTCAAGTTTTTGTGTGCTACAAATTCTACAAATATCATGACTCCTTCTAGTCTAGCTATTGGTGCAAAGTTTTCTCCATAACCTACACCTCCTCTTGTGCATAGCCCTTGCAAACAAGTTTAGCCTTGTTTTTGACAACCTCTCCATCTTTGTTCATTTTGTTTTGGAATACCCATTTTGTACTAGTGACATTCTTGTCATTTGGTTAGGTGACCAAAGTCAATCTATCATTTTTCACTATCTGATCAATTTCTTCCTCCATGGCCTTTCTCTAGTCTTGATCTTTTAGAGCCTCTTTTGTAGCCTTAGGCTCCATGTGTGAGAGTAGACATATTGTCTCTCTCACCTATCTTCTAGTTTTTACTCCATCATCCTTGTCTTGAATGATTTGATCTACTGAGTGGTGTTTTCTCACATACTTTGCTAGCACACATTCTTGTTCAGGTGCTTTTTCTCTCCACTCTTCAAGTTAGGATTCTTCTGCTTGAGCTAGTATAATTTTTTGCATGGATTCTTTCTCAATTAGTAGTCTCTCTAACGTATCACTTAGTGGAATGTACTCTAATGTTTGTAATCTTTTGGTTACTTCTTGTTTTCTTGCTCGTTCTTCTCTAAGAATTCATCCACCTTTACATTAGAGGATTCCAAAATTTTGTTTGTTCAAATATTCAGACATCAGTATCCTTTGCTCTTGGTAGAGTATCCTAGAAAGACACCCTCATCACTTTTAGGCTTGAGCTTCCCTTCGTATTCATCTCTCTTGATGTAACATTTTCTTTTGAACACCTTGAAGTAATTGACAGATGGTGTGTGACTAAACCAAAATCCATAGGGAGTTTCCTTTATTCCCTCCTTTACTTGTACCCTATTCAAGGTGTATAGGGTTGTGCTTATAGCCTCTCTCTAGTAGACCTATGCAACTTTGTTTTGGATCATCAATGTTATGACATAGTCTATGATAGTTTTGTTTATTCTTTTAGTCACATTGTTCTATTGAGGTGTCCTAGGAGATAACATTTGCCTTCTAACTCAATTCTCCTCATAGTAGCTTTCAAATTCTTGTATGGTGAACTCACCTCCTTGGTATGATCTCAAGCACTTCAATGTTCTATGATTCTCTCTTTTCACCTTTTCTTGGTACACTTTGAACATGTGGAATGCTTCTAACTTTTCTTTCAAATAGAGAGTCCACATCATTCTAGAAAAATCATCAATAAACAACATAAAGTATCTATCACAAAATACACTCTTCATCCTAATGGGACCACACAAGTGAGTATGAACTACATATAAAACATGTTCTAAAGTAAGTGAATTGCAAGAGAAACTTGAACTTGCCAACTTTTCTTGTTGACAATCTTTACACATAGCATTGTGGGGTTTGGTAGTCAGGGGTAAACCCCTTATACAATTTTTCGTTCCTACTTTGACAATTATTTCAAAATTTACATGACATAACCTCCTATTCCATAAATGTCTATTATTATTTCTCGCTATCATACAAGTATCACTAGAAATATTGAGGTAAAAGAGGTTGCCTTTGATTCATTCTCTTGTAGCTAGCAACATGCATGTCTTGTCAAATATTTTGTAGGACCCTTTGTTGAACTCAAAATTATAACCTTTGTCCATTAGTTGAGCCATACTCAATAGGTTATATTTTAATCCCTCCACTAGATACATGTCTTTACAAGTGTTGCATTCATTTTGGGATATAGTGCCCTTACTTAAATCATACATGGTGAGTTGTTTTCAAACTTCATCATTCCTCTATTATAGGCCTTAAACTCATGGAACTTGCTCCTATCATCTGACATGTGGTGCAATAAATCACTATCTATTATCCAATTCTTGTGGATATTGGTACTAGTTATTAGGGCTCTCTCTTTCATTTCTTCAATGATGGCAACAAAGGATACTTCACCCTCATCCTCTTCCTCATCGATGGTTGGCTCTTCATTAATCACACATTCTTTAGAGTTGTAGCACCACTTCTTCTCCTTTTCTTTGGTGTTTGACCACTTCTTGTTGTTACCCTTCCAATTTTTCTTCTCTCCAATCACTGTTCTCCTTTCTTACTAGTTCTAGACATCTAGCATCATAATGTCCTACCTTTTTACAATTAAAGTATTTGAAGAAAAACTTACCCTTGTACTTCCCTTTTCCTCTGACCATTTATTTTATGAGCAAATCCTCTATCTCTTCTTGCTAGGATTCTTCTATAGAAAGGCTCTCCATTTTTCTCTTGTATCTGGATGTTGTTGGCTCTCCTCTTGCTCTCATTTCTATTTTTGGTGCGACTAAGGCTTTGAATTTCAACCTTGGGTGGTTGACTATTGTCCAAGTTGATAAGTTCAAATGTAGTAAACTTGCCTATGAGGGCATCGAGTGATATGTCTTTCTTATCTATAGGTCTCAACTCTTGACTGGCTGACACTCTTATTGCATATTTGGGTAGCACTGTTCTTAGCACCTTACTCATGTACTCATCTTCTATTATTACTCCTTTGCATGCTTTAATGGCTAGCATGATATCTTTTACCTACTTTCCATAGGCTTCAATATTTTCTTTCTTGCATCCTCATGTCATCAAACACTACTCTTAGGCTTTCAACTTTATCCCTCATGACATGCTTGTCACCATCATTGATGACTTTCAACTTCGCCCACATTTCATATGGTGTCTCCAGTTCCTCTATATCTTTATACTCAAAGTTAGATAGGGTGCTTTCTAGAGAATCCATCGTGGTAATGTGTATCTCCTTCTCCTTCAATTGGTCTATACTGAGTTGAACAACTGGTTCAACATATTTTACCTATACATGGGTCCAATAAGCATCTCCAATAGGCTTTAGATGCAAGAACATCTTCCTACACTATGAGATATATTTTTCCCTAGAGAACTTCAATCCACCCCCTTTGAACATTTTGATCTTTTATTTGAGTTGTTGAAGTACTCTCATCTCATGAGGACCTAGGCTCTAATACAAATTTTTATCCCTACCACACTGATGGGGAGGAGGTGGGGGTGAATTGGTCTACTCGTTGATCTCAAATTTTTACTTTAGATCACACTTTTCACTTTCTACAAGTTAGTGCTAGCTATAACTAATTGGCTAGGATTAAGGAAAAACACATAACATGAAAATAGAAACACATAACACATTATTTATCTCATGGAAACCCATCTAGGGTAAAAATCATGGTGTGTGAATGGATCCTCACAAGTTTGTACTCTTCTAAAGTGCATCTGATCAAGAGCTTATCCCTCATAAAATATTACAATGATATTGTGAGGTGCCACCCTATTAGGGGATTTTTATAAGACTTGTTAAAGTCTTTCCCTATTAGGAGAAGCCTAGTTGAAGGACCTCATAACACAAGTTAATGTGTCACCCTGTTAAGGGATTTGTACAAAACACTTTTTAAGGTCCACCCTCAATGAGATTTTCCATTGTAAAGATTAGTGAACAATAGAAAATGATCTAACAATTCAACTACTGAACTTAGCTTGATATAGATCCTTCTTTAGCTCTCATAATTAGTTTGGAACTAAGCTCTACCTTCTCTTGGCTCTACAGTCTTTAGACTCTGATAACTTGTGTGCTTGCCTCTCCTTGCTTATGCATATAATGAAATTTATGTTTTTCGAGCTCACTCTGCTCTTCTCAACATAATCACTCCTTGAAGATGACTTTTCTTAGACTGCTCTCCTTCAAATTATGAGATTCCACTTTAGCTTAGCTCATCTGCCTCTTTGGCTATTCGCTTGGCAATCTAACCTTTACTCTTGAAACTTTGTTTTATTTTATACTTTCCTCTAGATTATTCTAGAAGACTTGATCTAAGAATTCAAAATTTGAATTACCACCCTACTACTAACTCACATCCTATTGTAGTAGTGCACCACTCTTGTTAGGTTATGTCATGTTTGTACAAGAGCTATGGGCTCCATGTGTTCTTGATGAATTCCTATTGTTGGAAAGAATTCAAATTTGAATTATTTTGATTGTTCCTTGATCCTTTCCCTATCACCATTAAATTTCATGTTGAGTGTACTCTTACCCTCTACATAACTAGATAGTCACAAGTTCCTTGATTCATGCTTATCATGCTAACCTGAATAACTCAACTTATTGTTCTATTTGCTTTACCTTTCACTTTTATTCCTCCCACTTATGCAAACTTCACTTAGCATGCTCTGTATAAGTAGATCTCCTTTATTGCCACTTCTACTAGGCTTCCTTATCTTATCTACTTTGATTATCTTCATGAGTTAAAGTCACACATTAGTGTAGTTTTTGAGTTGTTCCTCTCGACTGATCATTATTACTTTGTATGTGTTGCCAACAATGACAACACCTTTGATGACTAAGTCAACTAGTTTGTCTACTTGTCAATCTTCAAGACACTTAGGCCAACATATTGCATTGATAATGGAATTAAAACATAGTTTTTTTTATTGAGAACAAAACAAAATAATGGAATTGCAGAAAGAAGAAATATATCTATTGTTGATTGTGCTAGAATGTTGTTGATTAAAAAAGGAGTTGCACAAATGTTCTGGAGGGAAGCTATAAGGACTATTGTTCACACCCTCAACTGAATTCAATTGAAGAAGGAAAAAACAAGAAACCTTATGAACTCTAATATGGTCATACATCGACTATAAGTTATTTCAAAATCTTTGGAAGCAGGTGTTATATCCATAAAGATGTAATAAATGTAAAGTTTGATTCAAAAGAAGATGAAGGTATATTCCTAGGTTACTTGAATAGGAACAAGGATTATAAATGTTTGAAAAAAGTGTCTAAGACAAAATTGAAAATGCAAATGTAAGAATTGATGAGTTTGTGGATAAGAATGATGAGAAGAGAAAGAAAGAATCTAAAGATTATGACAATTTATTGTATGTTCAAGATGATGCACCAGATACTGCACCTGACTAGGTCATTGCAATGTTACACTAAGAAACAATAGAAAGCAATCGAGCAAAAAAAGAGAGTTATGGAGAAAATTCCTACATTACCCAAGCCATAGATAGACCACTATGAGAAAAATTTTGAGCCCCAACCAAGTGATGACAATGACATAGATCACATAACCAAACATATCTTAGCATAGTATGCGAGAAGGTACCATTCACAAGATAAAATAATTGGAGACAAGAGCATTGGAGTCATGACAAGAAGTAAATTGAAAGATAATACATGTTAGATTGTTGAATTTGACCCTAGAACTATGTGTGATGCATTGGAGAATGATGATTGGATCAATGCTATAAATGAGAAGATAGATCATATTAAAAAAAATACATGCACACTAGTACCAAGACCTAGAGATAAAAATGTTATTAGTACTAAATGGATATTCAATAAAAAATTCAATGAGAAAGGAGAAGTTGTGAGGAACAAAGCCAAACTTATTTGTAGAGGTTATGCCTAAGAAGAAGGATTTGACTATGATGAGACCTTTTCACCTATTCATATATTGGAAGGAGTTTGAACACTGTTGACATATGTTGCTTACAAGAGATTCAAAGCTTATCAAATGGATGTTAAGTTTGCATTTCTATATGGAATTCTAAAGGAAGAGGTCTACATTGAAAAACCTAAAGGATTTGTGGAGCCAACTCAAAATCACCTAATATATAAACTAATAAAAGCCTTGTATGGACACTGAGAGTATGGTATGAAAGATTGCATTTATATTTGATTAGAATTGGACTTGTTAGAACAAGTGATAACAATAACTTGTATTTGAAAAGTGAAGATGAACATAAGGTACTAATTGCAATTTTTTTTTTTGATGATATAATATTTGTGGTAATGATTTGTTGTGCAAGTCAGTTGTTGATCAGATGAGTAAATAATTTGAAATGTTTATGTTTGGTTAGATTAAGTTCTTTATTGGTGTATGAGTTCATCAAATAAATGGTGGGATATATGTGACTCTATCTAAGTACATAAAAGTGATATTAAAGACATTTGACTTGGATGAGTCAAGGCCAGTTGGCACCCCTATCGTCATCGGATGAAAATTATCTAAGGAAGACAACACTACTGAAATAAATGAGACACAATATAGATCAATGATTAGAAAGTTTCAGTATGTAGTACATAATAGACCCAACATTGCACATACAATTGGTATAGCTACAAGATTCTCAACCAATCCTAAGGAGACGCATACGACTGTAGTAAAGAGAATATTTATATATTTGAAAGGAACTAAAGACTATGGTTTATTGTATAAGAAATAAGGTGATTTTGCACTAAGAGTTTATATTGATGTTGATTGGGCAGGAAATGTTAATGACAAAAAGAGCACTAGTTGTGGATCTTTCTTTTTAGGAGAAAGGTTGATTACATGTTTGAGCAAGAAATAAAGTTGTATTTCCTAGTCCACTATGGAAGCTTAGTATGTTGCTTCTATAATTAATTGTTCAAATATTGTATTGATTAAGTAATTGTTGGAAGGTATGCTAGAGGAAGTCCCAAGCATGTTACTATCTATTATGACAATACAAGTGTTATTAACACATCAAAGAACCTTGTGATCCATGAAAAAATAAAGAATATATCTATTAAGCACCACTACTTAAGGGAACAAGTTCAAGAAAACAAGTTAGATTGGATTATGTGAAGTGTAAGGAGAAAATTATAGATATATTCAACAAGCAATTGCCTAAGGATTCTTTTGAGTATTTGAAAGGCAACTTAGGGGTCCTTACCCTATCCAATATTCACTGAGTAAGGATGCATGTTGCATTAATTCACGGATGATCATAATATCTTTTTGGAGTTGATACATGAGTTCACTCTTTAGGATTGTTTCTAGATTTGTGAAAATATTTGTAATGAAGCATCTATGTATTCAGTACATGCAAGGTACAAGGTATAACTACAAGGTTTCATAAGTTTCTCATTGAAACTTATAGTTACCTTTGGAATTATTGTCAAAGGGGCACATAATGATCAAAGGGGAAGAGAATTAGAAAAGTGGGGAATGATGTCTATGAAACAAAGTTGAGAAGAATAGAAAAGAGAAAGAAATAGTTAAAGGATTAGATGTATGAAGTATGATGAAATGAAGTTTTGTATAGTCAAAGGGGATTGTTTATTGTTGTATGATGTTGAAGATATTTCTGAATAGGGAAGTATATCCAAAGGGTATCATATGTCGTAGATAGAGAAAAAACAAACTTGCTGTAGAGATCACAAAGTTGCAGAGAACCTGAATGAAGATAGAGAGTTGAAGATGTTTTGGTATATGGTATATTTTTTCATAATATCTAAATGTAATGTAATAATTTATGTATGTGTTGTCATCAATGCCAAAGGGGGAGATTGTTAGCCGCATCTAATAATGTTGTTAATGTATATGAAAGAGTCACATCAATGTTATGTTGTCATTGACATTAAGCATTAATTAGTGAGACATTATGCTAATTTAATACAATGCCATATCATTTGATTGATGAAGAGGATTTGAAGATAGTATAATGATGATGTAAGAGTTTATAAGTGTATCATATTCAATGGACATGTGAATGAATTAGACTTTGATAGTATAATATTGGTTTGATTATTTTACATGTTTTGATTAAGTGATTGAGATCATATATAAGCAAGATAATTTGGTTAGTGAATGAAGAATCCTAGTATTAACCAAGCTACTATAATTGTCATCAATCACCTAATGAAGAAGTCAAGAATGTTTAGTATCAACTAAGAAGTTACACCAAACAAATGTAATAATGTTAACTGAGCAATGAAAAAAAGGAAGAATGCAATTGATCTGAGCCTAAAATTTGGTAAAAATAAAGATTTTTCAAAAAAATAATAATATAAGGATGAAGTTAGTTATGAGATCAACAGATGGAGAAATTTAAAGAAGATCCGATGAAGGAGATTTGATGATTTGTACTGAAGCACAAAGTTCAAGGTGAAGACATGTTAGCCAAGTTTCTAGATTCAATGATACTTAGTTGGATGAAGATTTGGTGATTCTGATTAAGTAACAAAACCTGGAAGATTCTAGAGGAGCAACAAAAAATTTTATATTTAAGGGATGAATACATTGTTCATTTTTGTTGATCAAAGAAGAAGGAAGGTGATAGCCAGAAGGTAACCGAGAAGAATTGCATTGTGAAGATCAAGCAAGAGAAGTGATAAATTGATGTGATTGTGCATGGATTAACCATAAGGGAGGAGAAGGAAGAAATATGAAAGAGATTGATCGAAACAAAGATCTAAACAAGAAAGGTAGTGTTAAACCTTAATAGATCATTTCACTAATACTCTCTAATGATTGTAGTAGAAAATATCTTAATCGAGTGGACCTAATATTAGCCCCAACTAATATTGTAATTGATGATTATGTGAATGTATGTAAAAGAATAATATCATTTGTTATATTGTCATTGATGTCAAAGTCTTAATTGACTGGACATTATGCTAACTAAGGAAAGTACCATATCATTTGATTGAGGAAGAGGATTTGATTGGTGGAGATGATTTGAAGAAAGTATGATGAAGATAGAGTTGATAGTGTAAGGTATTCAATGGGTAATTGAATGAGCTGGACAATGATTATGTAATATTTGTTGGATTGTTTTACAATCATGCATTGTTGCAATGTATTGAAAATCACAAGCTTAATCGAGTCACAAGATTAATGAAGGGAGACTATATTCACTAAGTGACTACAACATTACTCAACTAAATGAAAAAAGGAATGAAGAACATAGTGTTTCTCAAGATATATCTTGTCTGAGTAAATTAAATGTTTATTGAGTGACAACAAGAAGAACAAGATTGAGAAATTGGAATGTGAGACTAACTTTTGATAGAAATTTGGAAAGTTTTAGAAGGTCTATTATGCAAGTCAAAGTTAGTTGCAAGATCTATGATGGAGAAAAATCAAGAAGGATTTGATGAAGGAAATTGAAGAAGGATAAGGATGGACACAAAGCTATATTTTCTACATGTCTAAATTCATTGAATGAAGGAATTCTATGGTAAACCTAAGATCGAGGATTCAGATTAAGCGACAAAAGATGGAAGGATCTAGAAGCATTAGGAAATCTATTTGAGGATAAAATGATAGTTTGTGTTGCTAATAGATTGAGCTAATTCAAAGTTGATGCTACAGTTAGAGAAGTGATTGAAATTTGATGTGGAATGTGAAGTTGTTAAAGGTAAAGTAGAAAGAGTTGAGCT
The DNA here is from genome assembly GCA_028749045.1 of Cupressus sempervirens. NCBI lineage: Eukaryota > Viridiplantae > Streptophyta > Pinopsida > Cupressales > Cupressaceae > Cupressus > Cupressus sempervirens. The sequence goes on along the minus strand of CM053783.1, from coordinate 400,904,180 downwards.
GAGTGAGCCAAGAAGATCAGAGAAAAGAGAAAGGAGTTTGTGGAAGACAGTTGTAGCCTAGTGACTAAAAGACATAGAAAGAGAAAGAGATGAGATTTGATCAAGAAAATGTAGTTGCTATTCTTACATATAACTTTACACTGTTAGTGTTTAACCATTGTAGAATAAAATCTTAGAAGCACCAAGTGGACCTAACAAGTTTATGAAATCCTATATGGTAACATCAATTAGTGTCGTTTTTAAGTCCTTTAAACTAGTCTACTCTTTTTAGTCCTAGACAGGGAGTGATAAGGTCTAGATGATCTTTTGGAGAAATCCTCTAACAATATCACTTTTTAACAAAGTGTATGTAATCTTTAACAAGGTAGTATCCTAATAGAGACCACTTCAGAAGAGTGAAATTTTTGGGTTGTCAGTCCCAAGTGTTTTTCCCCTCAATAGGGTTTCCACATTAAATATTGGTGTCAAAATTGTGCGAATTTTATTTGTATTGCAAGTTGATTTACATGTTTTATAGTTTACTATTACTTAGTAATAACTAAATAATTAGTACGTAATAACTAGAGTTTACTGACAATCGGTAATGCAAGGAACATATTGATAATAGTTTGGAAATATGTTGATATATGAATTAATTTTTATGCTGGATGTATCTACGAATTGATTGGATGTATTAAAGTTATTATTTTTTATGTTTATGTTTGTGTGATGGCAATAAAATGTTTGAAGGGACTGTGAGATAATTGGATATAACCAATTCACCCTCCTCCTGAGTTATCTAACACCCAACAATCAAATTTGTAAATCCATTGTATGGTGATATTCTATTGAATGTTTTGTAAGTCATTTAAAGAAGGCCACTCTATAAATATTCAGGAGTGATAAGGTCTAGATGATCTTTGGTGAAAATGCTTTAACAAGGTCACATTGATAATGTATTTATAACATTTAACAAAGTTAGCTCCTAACATAGGTCACTGGAGAAGAGTGAAATTCCCAGGTTTCCCCTTAACATAGTTTCCACATTAAATACTTGTGTCAAACTTGTGTGAATGTTTATTGTGTTGCATTTTATTTCATGTTTATTGTTTATTGTTGCAACTTGGTATACACAAGGAAGTTTACTTTGATACTCGATATATGAAGTTAATTGTTTGTTGGATGGTTAAGTTGAATATTTGATATGGTTACCATGCTAGAGATTTGAAAGTTTAAAGAATTTAGATAGTGGAGAATGTTAGAAAGGATAGGATTTCATTGCACCAAAAGGTCAACCTATCAATGCCCAATACAACCAATAGTCTTATAGAACCACAGGAGGTGGTTAAGCCATGTCAGGAATCCCGTGAGGATGTTGGCCCATTGCTAACAATCCCCCTCCCAGTGTCACTCGCTATGGCTTGTAGGGTTTGAACCTCTGACCAAGTTCTGATACTTGTTATTAGAAAGGACAGGGTTGTCATTGCACCAAAAGATCAACTTATCAATGTGCAATACAACCAATAGTCTTATAGAACCACATGAGGTGATTAAGCCATGTCACAAATCTTGCAAGGGATTCTGGCCCACTACCAAAAAAAAACTATTTAAACGCCCATAGGATAACTGTTTATAATTGATTCACCATCCCCTCCCCTCACCCTTCTTAGTTACCTAAATTAGGAAGTACTAATTGATGTCTACAATTGTGCAAATATTTTAGGGAGGTGATTAGGTTTAGATAAGAGGGGGATGGTTTAGATAAGAGGGTGATTAGGATGACAAGTGAATATGTTAGAGAAATGCAAGTGGATGTATTAATTAAATAAGAGATTATTGTAAGTGCGTGAGTTGGATTAGGCTAAACCATCGGGTCAATGATGGGTTGAGAGTTAGTTAAGGTTTGAGGATTTAATTAATTGAATTAATTAATCAAATGGGGTAATTTAAAATTAAATTAAATAAGTTTTTGCATTTTATTCAATTTAATAGAAGAATAGGGATTTAATTTATAAATTAGACTATTGGTTGTCATTTGATTAATTAGACTATAGTTAATTAATTTAATAGTGGATAAATTAATTAATTAAATATTTAATATTTAATTAATAATGCCTAAGAAGATGACTAAATAAGATTACTTAATTGTGTGATCAAATTTAGGTGTCTACAAAAAGAACTTAAATTTGCATCATTATTGTAATACATTTGCATGACTAAAGATTGATGTCTCAAATCCAAGGAGTTGATCCCATCAATTTGATAGATTCCTTAAGATTTTTCTTGATACTAAAAGTCATTGTTGATTAACAAAGAACACAATTCAGGATAAATTAAATAACAAGAATGCAATTGGATGGATTAGATTCATGAATTAAAAAAATTAGCTTATTGATCTTATAAATAGTCCAAGTTTACAAATTCAACCATTTCCAAAACTTACAAACTAATATAATTCAAATAAAAAATAGAAACCTAAAAAATACATTTCAACTTTGAGCCTCCAAATCTTAAGGCCTCGTCAAATTGCTCCTTCTCCACCATTTCTAGAACTATACATCATAAATTCCTTCTTATATTTAATTGTCATTGCATTATATTACCACTTTAATTAATATATATTAATTTATCCTATGCTTCTATGTTTATTTTAATTAATGTTATAATGCCCTTGAAATATAATTTAATTGTTGACAAGTGCTACATAGTGGCTAGTACTTTCCTTGTTATTAGTATAGTAATTTGTTTTATGACAATAATTCTCATTTGCAAATTGATAACTATATGGACAAGTTTAATTTTTATAATTTAATCTCTATTTTTATAGAACACATATATTAAATATTTGTGAAGGCATTTAAGATTGCAAATGTCTATCTTATTTAATTTCTTATATTTTTAAATTTTATTAAATCTAATTTAGTATTTGATAAAAAAAACTTAACTATTTTTCATTATATGTATGCTATTATCTCTGTCATTGACATGCCTAAGTAGGTTCAACTCTATGTGTAATGGTGAAACTTGGGTGTCATGCACATATTTTGCACAAATATTTTATTTAAGTATGCATTTGAATACAAATCTATTTAAAATTTGACCAATAGTCTAGAAATATTTTAAAATAAATCCTCGAATGCATACCCATGGCCATAAAATTTGGAGTCTACATTTAGCTTGCAATGACATATCCATAGTTATTGGTCTGTATATACCAAAAACATGGTGCCTTGTAAAAAGAAGTGAAGTGAGTGCATATTATTTTCCACCCCTTTTTCAAGAATGTTGTAGATTGTAAATTCCACTAAAGATTAAAGTAACATGAAACTTGTGTATAGTAAAGCCAAATTATATTATGAGAAAGCATAAAACAATTATAAGTGACCGTATAAATAAAAGTGTCAATCTTTATAAAGTTGTCACTATATAGGTACTTTAAAATGTTAATACTTTAAATAGCATTTCAAAACCAAGATTTTATCAGTGTTTTGTAAAAGGCTAAGGAGTGCAATTTTGAGAAGTGTAGTGCATGCACAAAAAATGTATCCAAAATCTAGAATGAGTAGTGAAGTTGTGTTCTTTCCAACTCAATGTTGTAACTTTGTGATGTGTATAATGCTCAAATAAGTTCGGTCTACAAACATTTTGTTTGATGGAGTTCAAACTAGATCTAAGTCATAAAGTTAGTATAAAATGACTAGTATACAATGGGAAGAAGAACAAATTACAAAGTGTTTGTTAAACCTAAAAGTCTCAGTGGAATGAAGATTGTAAGGAGTGTTGTCATTCATGGTCAAACTAATTGACTACCAGTAGAAGAGTAAACTGGTATGCATTTGTGTACACCACGCCAACACATGCAAACAAGCATACAAGATAGTTGATCTAGGTCATCAAAGAAGTGAGTCACCATGAATGTGATGGGAGAAATATGGGTAGAGTGGATGTGATAGAAGAAAATAAGAAAATGGTAGAATCAGGAAAGGAAAAAGGCTGCCATTGGTTCACAAACTGATTGATAGGGCTACCAGTCTAGACCTTATGTGTAGGGGTCATGGGTTTCCTATGAATAGACCAAACATGGAATTCAAAATTTGAATTAACAAATGAGCGTGATAATTTGAGTATGGGTAATTGTGCCCTGATATCATTGAATGAATATAAGTGCTCAAAACAAAAGAAGTATGTTGTTGATGTATTTGAAAAAGTTGATTTTTGTTGAAGAAAAGAGAAGGAAGAGGGAAAAGAGTTTATAGAAGAACACACAAAGATGATAAAGGTGTAGACTAGCATGCCAAGTAGTTATGTTGAAAGAGAATGTAATGACCAGATGTTGTAAACAACCAAGGAGAAAGGTGAGATCAAAGAACTCACTAGGTGAATGAGGAGGCTAGTGTATCTTCAAGGAAATGCAATGGAGATCTGCAAGGAAGGCTTGTGCCACATATAAGGTTTAACACATTAGATTTATTTCTTACCATTGCATCTATTTGTAGCTCTTGACAAAGAAATCTTCATTAGTAAGCTTAGTGTAAAATCCTCTAACAAGGTGTCTCTCAGAAGGAGACTTGTAAATCCTCTAATAAGGTAGCTTTTACAGGCTTAAGTAACCCTAATAGGTTATACAAATTCCTAACAGGAGTTTTTTCTAGAAGAAACAATTGTATCTCCTAATAGGGAAACCCTTTACATGAATCATAAGGACTAGCCCCACCATGGTTTTCATCCACTTTTGAGGGTTTTCACATATGAAATCTATGTGTCAACTTGATGAATTATTTTATGTGTCAACTTATTTGCTTCTAATTTACTTCATTTATCTTAGTTTTAGTTGTCAAGTGGTTTACAATAAGATTATTTAGAGCAGCTCAATGAGTAGCCAATTTTGGAGCTAGTATCGATTCACCCCCCTCTCTTAGTACTAGTTGGGACCAATAATTGGTATCAGAGTGTAGATCCCTATTGTAACAAGTCTAACAACTTAAGGGAAGATCCAATGATTTCACATAAGAGATAGCTAGAAGAAACAATAGACACTATCAAAGACCTAAAGGACAAACTTCGAAAGTCCTTGACTAAGAGAAAGAAGTTGATGAAAAAGATCAATGAGAGTCAAGTGCTTATTGAATATCTAGAAGAGCATAGTGGTTTAGAGGAGTCAAAAGAAACTATATGTGATTTAATGACTAAAAATGACTAGTTGAAGGAAGCCATTATTGAGATGAGCAACGAGAAGGAAGAGCTAACCCAAGAGGTTATTAGATCTCAAATTGAATGAGATGCTATCATCTTAGCAAGAAATAAAGTTGAAGTAGTGGCAAGTAGAAAGGATGAGCATACGACTAGGGAGAGCAACCATCATCAGGTGGAATAGTTTATGGAACTAATAGAGCAAGTGCTCAAGCTCATAAAAGCACAAATGAGTGCAATGAAAAATTGAGAAGATTCAATGAAAGCTCAAAAATGATAGATAAGAAATTGAAGGCTCAAAGAAGAAATAAGAGCACAACTAGTCTTGGCTACCAAGGTGACAACAAGACTAAAGAAGAGACCTCTGGAGAAAAGAACATGAATATTAGGAGATCAAGAAGCACATTTCCAAAAGGTAAGAGTAATGATAAACCTACTTGTCATTACTATAGTTAAAAAGGACACACATCTAGTGTGTATTGGTTTAAGAAGATTACACTTGTTCAATAGTGTACCTTTGAAGGGTACTACAACAAATGCCATCTTTATGGTTGATGGGACTCAAAATTGCATTCCCATTTTGAGTACCATTCTGAAATTTTGAGTCAATTTGAGCCCCTATAAGTGCATTTAATGCAAGTGTACCCGACTATCATTTTGAGGCCTATGAGGTGTTTTATGTTTCTAACACCTTGCATTCATTATGTCCATGTGTCCCATGATGATAAAGTGTCATTACGAGTCATTTCATAAAGCATCATTTTGAGCATTGTTCAGGTCTGCATTTTTGCATGTGTCAAACAATGACAAGAAGCCAAGTTTGCAATTGAATATCTTGCACCCAATTATGTTTCATGAATCTATGCTTTAGGAGTGTTTAGTATGTATATTAATTTTTAAATTTATTTCAATATGTATTGACTAGGTTTTGAATCCCTCAAAGTTGGTTGTTTACTATTGTCATGCTGATGTATATTTCTTAGAACTTCGGGAAGCCCTATTTGACTAGTTATAACTTTGAACCAGTTGACCAAAATGAGAAAATTACTTTTGCATTGTATTCTAGGGGTCAGATAGATGAAATGTTTTGGATTTGAGCCTATGATGAATTCATTTGATTAGTTTTTAGACATGATTCCAAATGCAATTTGTAAATTTTTACTAGTGTCTAAAGTGCAGATTGATCAGTTTCCCTATTTGGGATGTTATAACTTTGAATCCGTGATTGATGAGATTAAATGGATTGTACCACTATGTTCTATTCTAAAAATACTTTAAGTGTGCCAATTTTTGAGACTTGAACAATCCATTTGTACACATTCCAATGTCCATTTCATTTGTGAAATTTGTTATCATGCCAACATTCCTAGTTTTGCAATTCTGAGTACCCCACTTTGACCACTTGCCAAATGCACCCAATTATTCATCATGAGCCAAAATCACAGAATTATACTCTCTTCATAAAAATGAACTAATTCCATAGTTTTCAAACTTTCAAGTGTCAGTTTGACCTATAATCAAAGACAAAACTGAACATATGTTATGGTTTTCTGACATGTTTGTTTGCAGGCAGTTTTAAGAAGGAAACTTTGATGGTCAATATCTTTTGACCTAGGTTTCATCATGACATGAAATATGACAAGGTGTAATAATAAAAAACAAAGAATCATTATGTTTGATTTCATAGCTCAGTTAGTTGTTTCAATTAGTTTTAGAGCCTTCCTGTCAGAAAGTCGCAGTTTGCAAAAAGTGGTAAAATGATTTTTTAATGGTGCATCATTGATCAATTCTAAATATAATTAATGAAGTGAATTCATCTAATCAATTTTAGATTTTAGGTGTTTTAGTTTGAATTTTTTTTTAGCCGACCCACTTTGGGTCCCGACTAGCTTCAACAGATTGACAAGACATTGTGAATTGGAGTTATTAAAAGGATATTACAATGATTTTAATCATTAATTGTTTGGTGTGTGGATGTGATCATAACATATCAAATAAATATATATCACTTTACAACTCAAAAAGTTAGAAGAGGAATTGAAATTTGTGGAGACACACATTTCTTAGACCTCAAATGTGGTTTATTTTTTTTTGGAAATGAATGCGTGGACTTGTCATGATGTATGTTAGTGAAGAAAAAGTATTAGTTTTTGCATTTTACAGTTGAACCACTACACTTACATTGTTATGTCTGACTGCCATACTTTAATCAAGGAGTCAAAGTAGTTACATTTTACCATTCTAGGTATATAACCAATCAATGCCTATTAGTCCAATATGCATAACTAATTTATGTAAATGACCAATTCAGATTATGCGCTTGCACCTTCCCTTCCCTTCCCATTTCTATCACTGCCCATTCTCTCCTTCTGCCATGCTACTTTTCTATGATTTCATCTCCACTTTATCCCTTTCAAACATTGCTAGACAAACATGTGTCTTCATAGTGATCGATTTGTCCAAATCTCTATATCACACCACCCTACCTATAAATTGAGAGCGGAGTAGTCAGTGTACTCATCAATGTATTAATTCTTTGTATTTGTGTTTATAAGAGGAGGAGTTTTATATCAATTGTTTGAAACATCTACCTTGATTTTATTTGAGTATAATGCTGAAGATGGGTGATATGGATATGATAGAGAGCATGATAGAGGCAACAACTATTCATCGGACAAAGAAGAAGATTAAGTAGTTTTAGACAGTTACATTGAAAGTTCACATGGACTATGAAGGGTGTGGAAGAAAAGTGATGAAATAACTAGAAAAAATGAAAGTCCACAACAAAGGAAGAGGAGCAGATCCAACGAACAAAACACAAAAGGCAGTGGGGTAATAAACAGGGGTGCGATGAATGAAAAATAGAGGAGAGTTGGGTTAGTTTTGGATGCCATAGGAGAAGAATCTTGTGAGAAATTTATCCCACATTGAGACCAAAGATGATTTTATTTGTGTTTAAGTATCCAACCTCTTAGTATGTAAATGTTTTGAAGACAAAAGGCTTTTGGAAGCCGTAAGGTTCACGTGGGGCCCATTGAGTTGGCAGTGCATAATGACAAAATTTTGACAGGTTATATGAACAATCAACCAGATGTAGATAAGTGGCACTCGAATGGATGAATCACATTGTGACACATGACATGCATCTTAAGGCAATTTAGGTGATATTTTTGCATGGTCAGGGGTTAGGAAGGAGGTAAATTACTAGCAATTCTGATTGTGCAACTGGCAGTTTCTTTAGTGGTTTCACATGGTCAGTGCTCTAGGTGGTGGTTTTGGCCTAGAGGTCCCAACTGCATGAAAATGGCTAATTGCATGGTCATGAGCTTTAACCTAGGGTTAAGTAGATCAAGTGAAGCAATGCAAAATGAGTAATTCGTCGAGTCACTAAGGTTAAGGTTTAAGGCCCTGAACATGCAAGGAGATGACATGTGGTAGGGCCCTAGTAAGGTAGTGAGGTGGCAATGATTGTGCAGAGGCCAGCCAATTAGGGATTGACATGTGGCACCTAGTTGGATGTCAATAGGAGGTTTGACTCAGATCAAAAAAGGGGCAAAAAATATGAAATCATAAAAATGATTTTTTATTGATTTTTCTTTCAAATTTTTACGTGCATCCTTGAGTATGAAAAATTTAAATAATTTTAAATATATTGTATAGTTGAAACTATATACCTTTTTAAATTTTTCATTTAAATGCTCTGTTCATGAGTTGGGGATTGGATTTTCAAACGAGCACCAAACGGGCATTTTTATCCAAAACGTAGAGTCTAGTATATCATTAGAATTGAGAAAAGATGAATTCTTCAGATATGAAGTCAAAAAATGCATAGGTATTCACCAGTAAGGGTTATAGGAAGATTTGAAAAATGGGGGCATTCTCAATAGAATGAGCAATTTTCATAATGAAGCATCAAATTCGGTTGGAGAGAAGACATGAGAGTTTTTTGGCTCTTGACTTGGGGGAAAATGTTTCCAAGAGTTTCATTTTGCCTCTAGAAGTCATTTGGCAGGTGTTTTGGCCTTTGTTTTAATATCAAATTTGGCGTCTTTTTTAGTTGTGTTCTCCATCATTTTGGAGATATTTTCAAAGCATTCTTTAGCAATAAGGATAAGATCTAATTTTTGGTTATAGGAAGAAGGTAGAGAGAGATTTTTCATAAGCAAGTGGAAGAGTTTCAAGTGGACAAATGGTAGCATCTAATCTGATTTGGGAATCGTTCATGTCTTTATATTCTCTTCTCTTCTCTTTCTCTACAATTGATGGTTGGTTGTTTCCAAACTATTGAGCAGAGCTCTAGCTGTGATCCCACCATTCATAACCAGTATTTCTCTTGTAATGAACAACAATTAATGAATTAAAGAGATAGTCTTAGTCTATTCAATTTTTTTAGAGTTAATTTCATGCATTCTTTATGTATTTGTTTCAAGGAAATGAATAAAATGTAGTAACAAGTTTATCTTCAATCTTAATATTGTCTCCTATTTGTGTTTGTAATCTTCTATGGTTTGTGAACAAAGAGCACAAAAACTTAGTCACAGTCTATTTTAGGTTATATATGTTGATATATTTTGCTTGTGATTCAAGGAGTCATGTAAATTCTTAGTTTATCATCACAAGGTTGCAGATTTCATGAAGGGATAGGTTGAGTATGAGACTCAGAAATGATGCAGATGTCTAATTCACAAGGTGAATGGATAGATCTAGAAGTCTTGATATATGAGATGTATCAGTAATTTCTAAGGATGTGTGTTAGTGATATGTGGAATTGCCCAATAGATAAGGCACTGACTAGCTATAGGATCTATGTATTTTTTTGTTCATGTCTTGGTGATGCTAAAATCAATATTATAATCAAAATCCTTTTCCATTTTTGTTGAAGAGCTGAAAAGAGTTGCCCTCACTTAGTTTATCAAGTTCATAGATAATGTCATTAGCTATTTCATGTCTATGTTACTTTAATAAGCAATATAAGATTAAGATTATTATCTACTTTATAATATTCAATTGTATGCTTTGAAACTAGTACTTTATGAAGAATCTAAGGTTCACCCACCTAGGTCTTGCAGAGCTTGAAGAAGGAGTATAGCCTTATAGTTGGCCTCGATATCTGAATAGGTATATTGAACTTGGGAATTAGCTACCCCTAGATGTATTTTGTTCTCATCATTGGGTTTTTGAAACTTGACATTTTAAACACCAATAATGACCATACTACATAATAATGTATATCTAAATGAGAAAATAATAGATGGATGTTGCTACTATTGCAAAAAGTATGGAAATTGAGCAGATAACTATGGAACAAGAGCCAAAGCCAATCAAATGTCTCCCAAGTAAATGATTCCCACTAGAAGGGATAGGTTTTCCACATCATTCTACATGATATGTAGAAGTAATGGTCATCCTGCAACACATTGTAAATTGAGGATGAACCCAAGGACCAACATCAAACCATGGAGAGGTACTAGAATGACCTGATACATCTTCCATAAGATTGGTCATCCTGCAAGAGACTGTAGAAGCAATAGAAGACTAGCTAGGTAGTGAATCCTCTACTAGAAAAGGGAATAATAAGACTATAGAACAACTAGAGAAGGACTTCACCACCAAGTGGATGAAGAAGATTAAAGTGGTTGAAGCAAAAAAGATAGATGAGGTCACAAACTCTCCAATTAGTTTGAGACCTCACAAATTGACTAAGCTCATAAAGCTTAGAGGGGTTAGATAATAAAAGAATTATTCATAAATAAGTACCCTAGTTTAAAGCGGTAAAGACTACATAAAAGAAGAAAAGATGCTGATACTGAAAGTGAGTTCAACCTATTGATGGAAGATCAAAGAGAAAATAAGTAATTGTTTTAGTAAAATTAGGAGAATTAATAACATATGTCCTATGGCAGGTAAAGTCTTTTGCCTACTATTGTAACCCTAATATTACAATTCCATGACATAAATATGCAAATTGTGAATCCTTTGATACATTGCATTATTGAAATCACTTACACTTTCATACTACAAAATCCTAAGAGCTCAAAGATGAATCTACAAGAGTATTGTGTGCAAGAAGAATCTTTCACAAGCCTGCACAACGCTTAAGCAAGAACAATGAAAAAATAAATCAACAAGTTCAATCTAATCGGCAACCAACAAAGTGATCATTTGGAGTACAAGACCATCCTAGCTAAAGGGAAAGACATGAAAGAAGAAAATGCACTATTATTGTTTAGGGGGAAAAGGGAGACACTTTAACAGGGTCATAGGTGTCCACTCATCTGGGAAAGTATGCCATTCAAATATGTATATGAGGGAGAGTGAAATTTACAAATATGATTCCACTTATGATCCAAATTAGAATAGCTAGAAGATAAAGGAAGAAGATTGCTGATGCTAAATTTAAATTATAAAGGTGAATGCAATACAATGAAATACACTCTTTCACCCTTATAGGATAATGTATATGTGAAATTGAACCAATTGCTTAAATAATGTAGATCTAGATGTTATGTGTATACAATCAGCCCAATTGAGATGTAGATGTAGCGTAAAGTTATGAAAAGAAATATAAAATATAAAAAAACTCACCTTGAAATATGTAGAGGAAGATTTATTTTAGCTCTAAAAATCATATATTTGAGCTTATTTTTAAATATCCTATTGTGGATTCCTGAATGAAATGATGAAAGGAACTAAACCCATAAATCGTTCGACAAGAAGGAAAAGAGGAATAGATTGACCTGGAGGAAGGACATCTTCTAAAGTGGTTGATGTAGTCCAACAATACTGTACCAAACTTCTCCAAAAATCTTTCATAGAGTTATTTCCAGATCCACATGCAAAGTTCTACTACACATAAAAAATGAAGGTTTTTTGTTGTTAGGTTGGATGATGGATTGCCTTAGTCAAGCCCTAGGTCAAGGAATTAACCATAAATTAAAATGTAACTAATAAAGGAAATTATTACATGTAGTAGATCTAAGTAATATCAAATGAGAGATACAATTACCCTCAAAGATGCAATTGCTTTTGATATGTGATCAAGTGTGTAAGTGTAATAGTCTTGACTCAAAGAAGCCATAAAGACATCATGAAAGCAAAAACCTCATGTATATAAATGTATGTGACATTCCATGGATAAGTGGAAGATCTATAATGAGTTGGAATGATATATCTTCTCCTAAGAGCTGAACTCCACTACCACCTTGAAGGAAGAAGCTTGATGCAAGAGGGAGATTCCTTAGACTTGAATGCTTGAAGATGTTAGAACAAGAAAAATACCTTGATTACTTTATTACTTGTGGATTTCTTGAGAATTCATGATATTGAGAACATAAAATGAGATATTTTCATGTCCCCTTTTCAAATAATTAAAAAATAATAATCTTTGCTAAGGCAGGCAGGCCCAAGAAAGTGAAGTTTCGGAAAAAGGGGGTTAATCTTTGGAAACCGTTGGACTAATAAATGAAAATTATTACTAAAATATGTTTCATTAACCTCTCTTGGATGTGAGTTACAGTTATGCCCTCTTTTAAGGGGTTTGGAGGCATTTTTGGGGAGGGGAGAACTTGATTTTTGCTCATTCTTTGTTATTCTTCAGAGGCTGCCAAACCTGTGGAGAAGGAGACCCAAGAACGAGAGTTTGCAGGTTTCCAGGGAGACCCAAGAACGGGAGTTTGTAGGTTTCCAGGAAGGCTAAGGATGGGAGTTTGAAGCCATTCCATGTGCATGCTCATACAGAGTTTGCCTTTGTGCTGAACAGTGTAGATTTGTGGGTTTTTGGGTGTGTTTTTTGCATGAGTTTGGTGTTTTCAGTTGAGCATTTCATATCAGTTTTGGTTGCTGATATATTTAAGACTTTAAGCTGTTAAAATAGAGCTGAATATATGTATTGGGATGTGATTAAACTTCTGAGATAGTTTATTAGTGTTGTGTGGTGTTTTCGGGCATTTTTGTGTTAATTTCGGGAGCCCGATAAGCATAGTTTTTGTCCTACATTTGAGAACTGTTGTGTAAAGGTTATACGGATCTGGAAATTTCATTTTGTAGGCTATTATGCTGCTGAAATTTATATAAAAATTTCCACTTTCAGATTTATTAATAATTGGTGAAGCTGTGAAGCTTTTGGCACAATTTCTGGCATACCCGATTTGGGGTTTCTTGAGAAATTTGGAGGATCTTTGTGATATTAGTTGTTTGATCTTAAAGATCTGATTAAAGGTTGGAAATATCATGTAAAATCAGAAAAGGGACATTTCAATGGTATCAGAGCCATGATCTTGCCAGCCTGAGGGTTTGTAGAAGTTTGCAGGTTAGTTTTGACAACTACCCAGATCTTGCATTTCAGTTTTGAGAACTACCCAAATCTTGCATGTCATAATTTATGATTGCATGTTGCTTCTAATCAGATGCATGTCAAAATTTATGGTTGCATGCTACTTCTAATCATTTTCATGTTAGTTCTTGGTGAATTTGGTGGTTGTAGAAGTTTGCATTTCAGTTTTGACAAGTACCCAGATCTTGCATGTCAGTTTCGACAACTACCCAGATCTTGCATGTCATAATTTGGTGGTTGCATGTTGCTTCTAATCAGTTGCATGTCTAAATCTATGGTTTCATGCTATTTCTAATCATTTTCATGTTAGTTCTTGGTGAATTTGGTGGTTGTAGAAATTTGCATGTCAGTTTTGACAACTACCCAGATCTTGCATGTCAGTTTTGACAACAACCTAGATCTTGCATGTCATAATTTGGTGGTTGCATGTTGCTTCTAATCAGTTGCATGTCCAAATCTATGGTTTCATGCTACTTCTAATCATTTTCATGTTAGTTCTTGGTGTTTGAAGAAGTTATATCTTATTGGGGTTACATTCTACTTTATCCAGAATGGACAGGTATAGTACAGAGTCTCAGAGGGAACGATCTTGGACAATTGATAGCCAGAGTCAAAATAGTAGAAAGGATGGTTATTTAGACATTCGAGATAAACTTATGAAAATAAGCCATGACATGTCTAAACAGTTGGTTGAGCACCACCGTATAATGAATGACATGTTATCTGACCCAGCTAAGGTGGATAAGTTGACAGGATTTCTATTTGGCAGATTTTCTCACAGGACAGATGACACAATTCCCAAGAACTTGCATGAGGAGTTTGAGAAACTAGCTGATAGCCAGGTAGAGGTCTCAGATTCTACTCTGCCACAGGAGGTGGTGGGAAAGGATATTACACAGATTGATAGTAACGGTCAACTTGATACTCAAATTGAGACAATTGTTTACAGGTTGTCAAAGGGTGATGCCACAGGTATTCAGGATGGTATAGTTACAACAGGCAGTGACTACAGTGTAGTGGGTTCAAATGATGATTATGAGGATGTTGTTGTGCAGGATGGTGAGATACCTGGTAGAGATGAGCAAAAATTGAACATTCATGACTTTGCTGAGAAAGAGTACCAGGCACAGTTAGATGCTTCATCACATGAGGTTGAGGCAGGTAGTACTTCACATGATTTATCCCGCCAGCTGAAGGTGAGTGAAGATAGTATTTTGAATTCATTATCTCATCATGATAGGTATGTGGAGTTAGTTGGTATTGGTCATATTACTCAAGTGAGGATTTTGCTTGAGTTATCAACTGATTCTAGTTTACAGATATGGACTCAAGATTGTTATATTGGCATTTGGGATTTAGTTGACAGGAGATCTTTAACACTTTTTGGTAGCAGTGTTTGTTTGGGTGCTATCATGGATTTGATTAGCAGATTGCATGGTGTTGTCTTTTCTTGTGCTAGCAGCTTGTCCAATGTTGGTATTAGTTTTTATACAGCAATGTTGGGCTTTGTTCATATATCCAGTCGACCATACTTGCTAGAATGTGTTGATGATATTTCATATTTGGCAGTGTGTATAGATGAGTCCCAGGATCATATTGGCATTGATGACATCCAGGAGGATGCAGTGGGCAATTTTGAAGACTTAGTTTCCTTGGGTATAGAGGAGTTGGACAGCAATGCTAATGTTTTTGATACTCCGTATGTTGATATGAGTTTTAGATTTGATTCACAGGATATGGATGGTAATACTGTAGAGACTAGTAACTTTGAGGATGCTCCTTTAAATAGTGCATCAGAGGAGGTTTGTAGGAGACAGTCAAGCCAATGCCATCATGTGTCTAATTAGTTGAGAGTTAGTGACCAAGACATTGCTATCACTTGCCAGCATTTCGATGCTGCTCATCAGTTGTTAGCAGTTTATGGATGGGGTTCTCCTACTAGTGATGAGCAGGGAGGCAGTTATCTTTCCTTGACAGAGTTCCACTCTTTATGGGAGGCTATCTAGATTCTGAGACAGGATTATATGCAATTGGTAGCCGACAGAGATTATCTTATGAAGTGGGGCAGTACAACATATGATGCATTGTTGGCCAATGAAGATGAGGTGAGTGAGCTTACTGAGCAACTTGTGGTGACTTTTGAGATTCTTGAGAGTACATAGTTGGCTTTCAAGGAGTCACAGTTTCATTTGGCTAAGGTGACCATGGAGTTAGAGCGACTACAGTCTTCACCTGATTCTATACAATCACAAGCAGTGGTGTTTGGTGATCCGAGGATGTCCATGGCCGAGATTGTCAGAGACAGTGGAGATGGGGATGCATCCATTCTTGATACTAACATTGGAATATCAAGTTCATTCCCACTAGAGTTAGGTTCAGTTGAGTTGGGTGTTGTAGAAAATTGTTGTATGCCTGACATGGTGGTGGCCTCTAGTATTGATGGCACAGAGACTAGAGATTTATCAAAGATCATGGGTGATGTTGGTGAGTCGGCAGTTGGCATGGTTCCTACTAGTAACACTACTCCCTTGGTGATATCTTCGGAGGTAGTAGTTAGTTCCAACATGGTTAATGATCAATTGCAATTAGTTTCATCTGGATTACAGTCTGAGCCACTGACTGATATTGGTGCATTCTATCGGCATTACACTATGAGGTATGCTCATCAATTTACCTTTGATGACCATGTTGATGAGATAATGATACAGAGATGTACTTTGGTTCCTAGTGCTTATCATCAGTTATGGGACAATTTGATGCCTAAAGATGAGAGTTGTGATGGGCATGACATGGCGATAGGTTCTACAGTTGACAGCTTGATAATACATGACTTAGAGCAGGAGTTTTAGAGTGATGCTTCAGCGGGTGTTGTTATTGATTCTACTCCTTTGGCTATGACATCTCCTGACTTAGCTGGTGATCAGTCACAGTGGGTTGTATCACTTGTTCATGGTGAGTTGTTGACTAAGGTTGGTTTTTTTTATCAACATTATATTGCAAGGTATGTACATCAGTTAGCATTTGATCCTTGTGTTGAGGAGTTGATGGCAGGAAGATTTGGTTTGGGTTCCAATTCTTGCTATTTATCTTGTGATGGCTTTTCACCATCAGGGGTGCATGGTAGTTATGGTTATGAGATAGTGGCCGGTGATTTGCAAAGTTGTGTTGACTGCAGGAGTTGTACAGTGTGTGGATTCTCCATACTTGGTACAGTTTCATTCGAGAGCATTCACCATTGTTGCAGAGTTGGATTGTGCATTCCGTATAGGCCAGTGGGATGCGTTGATGGTATTTACTATGTTGGTAGTTTGATTTGTCCACTTTTCTTGGGTTCTGATGTTCTAAGAGTTTGTGCCTCATGGGTTTTTGATTGTGGTAGTGATGATTTCGGAGTTTGGTTGAGCTATAATTGTCAGTTTGATTATGGATTCCTCTTGGTCATATTGCAGAGGATATTGCAGGAGCCTGTGTTAATTGGTAGTAGTATAGTTCATGACTACATTTGGGATCCAGGTGGATTGATTGGTTTATTGTTCAACCATTGCTTGAGGACAAGCAATTTTTGGGAGGGGAGGACTTGTCATGTCCCCTTTTCAAATAATTAAAAAATAATAATCTTTGCTAAGGCAGGCAGGCCCAAGAAAGTGAAGTTTCGGAAAAAGGGGGTTAATCTTTGGAAACCGTTGGACTAATAAATGAAAATTATTACTAAAATATGTTTCATTAACCTCTCTTGGACATGAGTTATAGTTATTCCCTCTTTTAAGGGGTTTGGAGGCATTTTTGGGGAGGGGAGAACTTGATTTTTGCTCATTCTTTGTTATTCTTCAGAGGCTGCCAAACCTGTGGAGAAGGAGACCCAAGAACGAGAGTTTGCAGGTTTCCAGGGAAACCCAAGAATGGGAGTTTGTAGGTTTCCAGGAAGGCTAAGGATGGGAGTTTGAATCCATTCCATGTGCATGCTCATACAGAGTTTGCCTTTGTGCTGAACAGTGTAGATTTGTGGGTTTTTGGGTGTGTTTTTTGCATGAGTTTGGTGTTTTCAGTTGAGCATTTCATATCAGTTTTGGTTGCTGATATATTTAAGACTTTAAGCTGTTAAAATAGAGCTGAATATATGTATTGGGACATGATTAAACTTTTAAGATAGTTTATTAGTGTTGTGTGGTGTTTCCGGGCATTTTTGTGTTAATTTCGGGAGCCCGATGAGCATAGTTTTTGTCCTACATTTGAGAACTGTTGTGTAAAGGTTATACGGATCTGGAAATTTCATTTTGTAGGCTGTTATGCTGCTGAAATTTCTGTAAAAATTTCCACTTTCAGATTTATTAATAATTGGTGAAGCTGTGAAGCTTTTGGCACAATTTCTGGCATACCCGATTTGGGGTTTCTTGAGAAATTTGGAGGATCTTTGTGATATTAGTTGTTTGATCTTAAAGATCTGATTAAAGGTTGGAAATATCATGTAAAATCAGAAAAGGGACATTTCAGATATGAAAACTAATCTTCCAACCTTCCGTATATACTAGTTTTCAGGCAGGAAAACAACCTAGGTTGACAATATGAGGAATGAGGAGCAGAGCAGAGCAAGGTGGAATTTTGAATTAGAAGCTAGGTGAGCACACAAAGAAGATGAGAAATGGTGATCAAATTGTAGGGTCAGAGGAGGACAAGGATTGGAAAGATTATGATGCTATAGAGGATGGGGACCCACGTGATTTACAACCACATCCAGGTGAAAATAATTTTTTCATCCTTCTCCTAGGTCTTTAGAAGGAGGGGCCTTGGGAGCTTGGGGTTGGTGGATGAATCTCTTTGGAGTCAAACCTTTAGGTAAGTTTATTCTCCCCAAAGTCATTGATAAATCCAATAAGGAAAAGGGGATCTTTTCTCTAGAAGTACCCACCGAAATTATTGACCACAACATCTTGAGCATGGCGACTACCCTAGTGGGTAGATTTATTGGACCCAAACCAAACATTGATCTAGTTAGGATTTTTGCAAGGAGAAAATGGGAGCTAAAAGGGCAGGTTGAAGTAATAGCCATGGCTAAAAATTTTATGTTGTTTGAGTTCTCTTGCCCAAAGGACTACTCTAAAATTCTGTGTGCGAGAAACTAGTCGATGGGTAAGTCTATTCTCATCCTTCATAAGTGGACTTCCAACCTTGACCTGAACAATGACTTCCTCACCTAGGCCTTGGTTTGGATGAGGTTTCTGAAGTTGCCCTTTGAATATTGGCACAAGGATGTTTTTGATGGCATAGCTAAATCCTTTAGAGAACTTCTTTCAATTGATCCCATTATTGAAGCCAAAAAAACCTTACGTATGCCACAATATGTGTTGAGGTAACTAAGGGTTAGGATATACCCTAGGTGACCGAATTTCAATCATGACTAGGAAAAAGGGTTCAATAGATTGACTATGAAAATGTTCCTTTCACCTGCTTCCATTGCAAAAAGGCAGGACATAAGGCAAAGAATTGCCCAATCTTCAAAGAGAAGGTTAAGGTTGGTAAAGCCTAGAACAAACCAGGTAAGAACAAAGTAGGTGCACCTAAAAAAGTGTGGAAGGAAAAAGACTTAGAAGGAAAGAACCTAGGGGGAGATGAAGCTAAAGATAAGAAGGATTTACCAAAGGATAGGAACAGGCCAACAGATGTTAAAGAACCTAAGGAGTTGGACCACTCTATGAACAACAATTACTTGTTTGTTATTTTTGAATCAATTAACCCTTATGGTTAAGAAGGGTGGGATCCCCTCTACTAAGATGGGTGGAAAGTTCTCTAATTTGGATACCAAAGAGAAGGAGATCATTATCTCTGTTGTTCTAGATTCTTAGGTAGGGCCTACTGGAGAGTTGCAGGATCAACCTCTCTCTCAGGAATCAAACACCAGCCCAAATAAAGGGGTTTCCCCTACAACTGTGAATAGAATCCTTGAAAGGTTGTCGGCTACTACCCTTGGGCACCTCTCCTAATTAGAGGCTCTCTTTGACAACTATAAGGAGGTAAATGAGGTCCCTTGGATATCTATTAGGAAGAAAAAGAAGAACAACAAGGATCCTTCCCCAATCTCTCTAGCTACCACTAGGAGTAGGGTGAAAACTAATTTTGGAAACAAATCCAACACACCAGGAAGAAGAAGCAAGAACCAAATTAGAAAGGAAGAAACAAGAAGGAATCTAATGGATGGGATGCAAAGAACCATCCAAGAATCATGCACTTTAATCAAAACATGAAAAACATTTCCTGGAACATTCATGGGCTCAATAGAACCCACAAATAGGAAATAGTCAGAAATATGGTTAGGGACCATAGACCAGATGTTTTTTTAATCCAAGAAACCAAAATGAAGAAGGAAAAGATTGAGAAGATTTCCTTTGGGAAACACATGAAACATGTGGCTACAGACTTCAAGGGGGCTTCGGGAGGGCTACTTACCATATGGAAGGACTCTTTGGAGGCTAGTATCTTATTTAATGAATGTAATATTTTGCTAATAAAAATTTTTAATGCTAAAGATTAGATGAGGTGGTTTTTTTTGAATCTCTATGCTCCTAATACCAAGAATAGCAGAAAGATTTTTTGGATCAAAATTCTGGATTTGGTTAGTAATTTAGGTGATACCAAAAGCATTATTATGGGGGATTTTAACACTCCTCTCTTAGATACTGATAAGTTAGGAGGGCTTCCACCTAATTTTGAAAGTAGACAACACTTGGCTGATTTTATTAGGGATCTAGCTCTTCTAGATGTGGACCTTGGGGGTTGCAAGTTTACCTGGTCCAACAGGAGAGTTGACAAAGATTGCATTCGGGTAAGGTTAGATAGAGCTCTTTTTTTTTGGATTGGCTTAGCAACTTCCACTATAAGCATTCTGCTCTTGTGAGGCTTGGTTTAGACCATTCTCCTATTTCTCTTACTCTGGACAAAATCAATAGAAAGAAGGCCTTCCCCTTTAGATTTGAAAAAATGTGGTCGACTCACCTTAGGTTGCATAACAAAATCAAAGAGTGGTGGGGCATTGAGGTGGATAGGACTACCATGTTTAAGGTTGCTAAGAAACTTAGGTTCATAAAATCTAAGATTCACAAATGGAACAAATTAGATTTCAATAATATTTTTTAGGATAAGGAGAGGATCATGGGGAACCTGGCTGAGGTGCAGAACAATATCCAAACTTGGGGTTATGATGATAACTTTCTTAACTTTGAGAAGGAAATCTTGGTTGAACTACACAACATTTTTGGGAAAGAGGAAATGTTCTAGAGGCAGAGGTTGAGGTCAGTATGGCTCAAGGAAGGGAACAAAAATTCAAGATTTTTCCACTTGTCCACTATGAAACATTGGGCTACAAATAGAATTAGTGAGATAAAAAAGGGTAATGATACTTTAAAAGAAGATAATGAAATAGTAGAGGAGGTTATCAGGCATTTCTCTTCAATTCTTATGAAAGATCTCAACTTGGATGGTGAGAACCAGAATGAGGTTGTTAACTCTATCCCCAAGATCACTGGTAATGCTTAGAACTGGGCCTTACTCGCTATTCCTAAGTATGATGAAATCAGAGAGGTAGTTTTTGATCTTCTGGCTAAGAAGGCCCTTGGCCCTAACAATTTCCCCATTTTCTTCTTTTAGTTGTACTGGGATATTATTCATGTTGATATTGTTAAAGTTGTCTAGGAATTCTTCAGTGCTAAAGACCTTCTAAAAGAAGTTAATGCTACTTTTCTAGTTCTGATTCCTAAACTCATTGGGGTCGATTCCTTTGGTTCTTTTAGGCCTATCAGTCTATGCAACTCTTTTTATAAGATCTTTGCAAAAGTTTTTGCTAATATACTTATCAATCTTCTACCGGAGATCATCTCACCCCAATAGTTGGGCTTTGTTCTTGGCAAACAAGTTCTGGATTCCATCATGGAAGTTCATGAAGTTATCCATTTTTTGAAGATGGGGAAGTAGGAAGGATTTCTTCTCAAGCTGGATCTTTCCAAGGCTTTTGACAGGGTGGATTGGGCATTTTTGGATAGAATTCTTAATGCTTTTGGTTTAAATGCTAAAGTGAGAAATTTTTTATCCCAACTAGTTTCCACTCCCACCTTTGTGGTCCTTGTGACTGGGTCCCCCTCTATTTTTTTAAAACCCTCCAAGGGTCTTCACTAGGGAGATCCTTTATCCCCTCTCTTCTTCATCATTCTAGCTGAAGGCTTGGGTAGACTCATCAACTCTAGTAGGGGCATAGGGGCTTAGGTGGGTTTGAAATTATCTTCTGGTCCTTCAGTGTTTACACATTAGCAGTTTCTTGATGATACTATTACGGGGGGTGAGTCCTCAGTAAAGGAAGCTAGATCTATTAAAATAATTTTGAACAATTATTCTAGGGCCTCTAGGTAGCTTATTAACTAGGACAAGAGCTCGGTGTTCTTCTTCAATACCCCAGCTAGAAGAGAGAAGAAAATAGTGGAGATTTTGGGGTGCAAGGCTAGATCTCTTCCTTCCACTTGTTTAGGGCTTCCCCTGGGGCTTAAACCTCTAGAAACCTTCTAGGATAATCTGGTGGATAGATTCAACAAGAAGCTAGCTAGTTGGAAAGGTATTACTTTGAGCCAGGTAGGTAAGGTGACTCTGATTAAATCTACTTTACATAATTTACCTACTTATGTTCTTAGCCTTTTTTCTATTACTTCCAAGGTGGCTGACCACCTTGAAGTTATCCAAAAGAACTTTATGTGGTCAAGCACTAATGAGAGCAAGAATTACCCATTGGTGGCATGGGACTCGATTTGCAAATCTAAGAGGCAAGGGGGGTTGGGGATTCATAAGTTGAAATAGTTCAACTTAGCTCTTCAAGCAAAATAGATTTGGAGAATTTTCAACAAAAAAGGTGAATGGAGAGATATTTTTATGTCCAAATATGCCATTGATCTCAATCTTAATTAGTTCATTAATAGGAATCTTGACCCTAGTGGATCTTCCATCTGGAATGATCTTATGAGAACTAAGTATCTTGCCTTTGAGAAAGCTAAATGGCATGTGGGCAATGGGGAAGATATTAAATTTTGGCTTGATGAATGGCTTAGTTTAGGTCCTCTATGGGAAAATGAGGCTTTCAAAAGATGGGCTAATGTTTGCGTTGAAAAATTTGGGAGCAGGGTGAGTGACTACATAATTCATAATGGGTGGATTGATCTAGCAGAGGTGTCTAAGGAGTTGAAGTTGCTGATGGATATGGTTAGGCATATTCCCCTTTCCCATAATAAAGATGACATTTTCTGGGGGGAGACTGTGTATGGTCTTTATATTGTGGCCTCTAGCTATGAGACACTGCAATTTTAGGGCTAGGCCCTAGTGTGGGCCAAAACCTGGTATCTGGGCCTTATCCCAAAGATAAACATTTTGTTTTGGATCTTGCTCCAAAATTGTATTCTCATAGTGGATAACCTCACCAAAAGAGGTAACATGATGCCCAATAGATGTATCTTATGCAAAAATAACAGTGAGAGTGTTGACCATATGTTTATTCACTGTCCTTTTATTAATTCTATCTGGTCTCATTTCCTATCTTTTTTCAACCTGTCCTAGTGTTTTCCATCCAATATTATGGAGCTCTTTGTTCAATGGAAATTTGTGGTGACTGATAAGGATTCCAAGACTTTATGGATTTGGGCCTTACCTCATGTGTGTTGGGGGGTCTAGAAAGAGAGGAACAATCGAATCTTTAGGGATAAGGAGTCTAATGCTAAAGTGGTTTTTCACAAATGTCTTAATGCTTTGATGGAAAATTACACCAACACTAAAGGCCCCATCCCCCCTCTAAATACAGTGGTCAAAGACAAAAGGGAGGACTGTAGATGGTCTTTCTCGCTTGTGGGGTGGCTTAAGGCCAATTTTGATGGGGTGGCAAAAGGCAACCCAGGAAAGGCTAGGGTTGGTGGCATCATAGGAAAGGAGAATGGGAAAGGGATTGCTGCTTTCATCTCCACCCTTGGGATTCAAACTAATCATTATGTAGAGGCCATTACGACGCACTAGATAATTAAGCTAGCAAAAGAAATTGGAGTGGAATTCCTTTGGCTAGAAGGAGACTCTAAAAACATAATTGATTGCCTCAATGGGAGGAACAAGCCTACTTGGACTACTACAAATATTATTGATGAATGCATCCATTACCTAATTTTTTTTGAAAAAACCTATGTGGTGCATGAGTACCGCGAGGCCAACAATGTGGTAGACAAGTTGGCAAATTGGGTAGTGAAGTATAATGAGGCAGCTAAGTGGACGAATGGACATGATATCCCCTCACAGTTTAATGAGGTAATTGAAAGGGATTGTATACCGAGTAGATTGGGCATAATTAAATGCCATAATGAAAGTTAGTAAGCTATGGGCTATGGTCAGTAATAACATGTGTGGATTTATTATGATAATCAATGATTTATGGGGAATTGGTAGAGTTGTGAGGTGGAAGTATGATATTTCTTGTACTTCCCATATCTACAATATCCATCAACCTATGTCAAGTATTGATTGTGGGAAGTGAATTCACAAGGTGAAAAGAAGGTGTAAGAAAATGAGGAGAGCCGAAGGCTTGCAGGTTTTGAATTTTTTTGATATTGACTATAGAGACTACATTGAGAAGAACACCATGGTTGGGGAAAGACACAGGAGGGAACTAGAGGATGAAGCCGAGAAGTGGAAAAGAAGATCCAAGGTGTGGAACATCCTGAGGAGAGGAGAAATAACAAATTATATTGAACACCTCCATGGATGGAAACCCTCTACAACCAAAAGTATGGTTAGAAATTGGAATGTGGACATAGTTAAAATTGATGGGATGGAGTTCTCTATTACAAAAGAAATTATTTCCCAGATAACTGGCATCCCTATTATTGGGAAGAAATTTTGTAGAGACCAAAAGGTTTCTAGGCAAGCAGTGGTGGAGTTTACTAATAACCAAGAGGAGAAAGATGCACTGGTGAAGAAAGGTACCCATTATCTCTCGAGCTCCATCAAACCCCTGTGGAGATTTGTGCTTTGTGCCATCATTAAATATATCACTCTGGATACCAAGTTTGATCACATATGCACTTACCACTTCATGCTCCTCAACCATTTTAGGTATGGGGCAAAAATATCTATCCCCTTATACTTTACTCATCCATAAATGATAATATTGATGAGTATAAATAAAAGAAAACTAGAAATCCAACACTCCATGAGGAACTGCTGTTGTTAATCTATGAATACTTCAAAGCTAGGACTATTAGTAAACAAATCAAAGATAGGAAAGAGGGAAAGAAAATAAAAGGGGATTTTGATGAGTTCAAGGAGACTTATTCACCTTTGGATACAGAGGAAAGCCTTGAAATGCACACGGATTCACAGGACTCTGGGTCCCCACATCGTGGCTCAAGGAAAAAAGCCCTCAAAACTAACAGCAAGGAGAAAATTGTGCACCCTGAGCCCACACAAGATATTGAAACTTCTTTAGACAAGGGTTATAATGAATGAGCTAAAGGGATGGACACAAGTGAAAAAAGTGTTGGGGAAGAGGAGAGAATCAGGAAAGGGGAAGGTAAGGAAAGAAAGAAGAGTAAGAGGATCATCACTATCAAAGTGTCAACAAGAAAAGAGGAGGCCACAGTGTTAGGGAATCAGAAAAGGAAAACCTCAGATGACAACAAGGACAAACTGGGGGAGGAAAGTGAGAAGGTGGAAGGGGACCCCATTGATAGAGAGGGACCTGAACAAGGCTATGAGAACTTTGGCACTAGTACCTATAGATGCTTGGTCAAGGGGAAGGATAGGAAGGTGGTGTGGAGGAACTTTGACTTTGCTTCGACCAATATGGGCATTAAATGGGAGCTAATAAAAACTCACGTCAAGGAAAATGAAGAAGGTAGAATCCAATTGGAGGAGTTGATTGATCCTGTTGTGGTCATCCTCAGCAACATCACTAAGGAGAACCCAAACATGGATGTCCTTAACAATGCGAAGAATAATGTGGTGGATAGCTTTTGAACCACTAAGTGGCTTTTCCATGAAATCCTTGACCTCAAACACAAAATGAGCAGTCTGGAAAGGGAGACCTATAGCGTAAAGAATAGGGTCAACAAGGATGAACAAAGCATGGACAAAAGGGTGGAGGAATTTAACAACAGAACTCATGTGATGGATAGGATAATGCAAGGTATAGTTGAGTAGAGCTCTAGCATCCTCAAGGACAATGTGAACATCAAGAAGTTTATCCATTATGTGGACAATCAGAGCATCAACAAGGAGTAGGACCCTGACACCCACAGCTTAAAGGATAGGACTTTGAATGAAGGTGCAAGGAAGCAAACTAGATCTAGCACTAGGAAAAAGGATATCTTGGCCCTAGATCAGGAGCTTTCTAAGATGAAGGGGGTAGCATGAAAGCTATTGGAGCTGGAGATCAATGTAGCTGAAATGCTAAGAGACATCGTCTAAGTGCCTTGGCCTTTTTTGGGCGGTCCTAGTTTTTTGGCATCTCTCCCTAGCTTTATTTTTGTTTATTTCTTTATTTAGGGAGATGTTCTTTCTTTTTGCCTTTGGGCTTAGCTTGTAGCCTTTTGCACTCTATTGTAGATTGAATTTTTATGTTTGGGTTTCAAGGCCCTTTCAAAGCTTATTTTCCTCAATAAAAAACAACCTAGGCTGACAAGGGAATAACTTAAATTAATTGGCAAACTAGAGTACTATTGGGCCTTGAAATCTATAACCACCAGGGACTAGGTTGACCTAGTCCTAGAGGAGATTGACCTGAGGCTGACCTAGTCCAATCTAGGTTGACTTGGTCCTAGAGGTCAAGACAGGTAGGCCTCAGAAAAGCCTAGAAGGAGGTGTAGGTGAAATTAGAAGATAACATACTGATCAAGAGATATGGTCAAAAGGGTAGAAAAGTAACACCTAAAAGACCATGTTAGAAGGAGAGAGATGATGAAGAAGCATGAAATTAAAGAGGAGAGAATAAAAATAGATCAAAACCACACTAAGGAGGGCTAAAAGGTCTCAAAATGAAGTGTGTCCATTTTAAGATGGCACAATCATCACTTTACAATGATGTTTGTCTTAAGAAGATGTTAGTGCATACCCAGAGGTTCAGATTCAAGAATTATGCAACGAGGAGATATGAGAGATGTATAGCTCATTCTAATATGATGGATTATTGAAGGATGAAAACAAATATCTAGAGAATTCCACATTGAGTAGAGCGGTTGACAAACCCATTTTCTTTCACAAAGAATGAGTAAGATTTGTTTTAAGTAGAATTTTTGAGAAATATATATGGTTAGACAAACCATACAAGATACAAAGGCCTTAATGGAAAGGGTAACTATTTTCAATGCATCTGGCATTGGCCTATTGAAGAATGTCATATTGCTAAGGCAAGATGTTGGAGTTAGTTAAAAGTTTTGTCATTGATGTCAAAATTTCTAATGAAGAAGAAACTATCAGAGAAGGCTTATTGATGAAGTATAAGTGGGATTATTAGAGAATCTTAGAGAGAGAGAGAGAGAGAGAGAGGAATGAGCTAATTTGAAAAGTTTAAGGAGAAGCACTAGAAATGTCAAGTTATCTTGTATAATACCTAATCCATTTTTACAAGATTTGAAGAGTCTTTTACACGAATTTTAAGTTCTTCGATGAACTTTTGATAAAACCTCTAACATGGTGTATACATAGACATGCAAGATTAAATCACTTTGTGAAGTAGTCTTAAAATGCTAAGGATACAATTAATATTGTACCAATCATTCTTGACAATGTGATTTTCTTGGAAGGAAACACCAATGTATGCGTAATTGACAAACCTTTTTGACTGCAATGAAAAAGTCGTGGTTTCCATCCCCATCATAATTTTTCCCTCTAACCAAGGATTTTCTAGCGATACCAAAATCTTTGTGTTATGTGTGTGAATTTTATTTCATGAAATTTTATTTACCTTCATGCATATGGATTGTTAATGGTTAAGTGCTTAAGCTATTAGTTAGATCTAGATTATCAGAGTAATATTGTTACAGACTATCAATCAAATAATAAAAATTGAAATTGTTGCTTAAGTACTAATTCACACCCCCCTAATAACTTTTCCTACTTTTAATTAACAATTGGTATCAGAGCCAAGTTCTCTTGAAAGAAGTTTGACAACTTGAGAGTAGATCTAGAAAATGGAAAGATATATAAGAAGGAAAGATAACTTGAAGAGTCCCTAGATGAAGCTATAACTCAAAATGATAAACTAAAGAAAAAGATGAAAGTCTCATTTGCAAAAAGGAAATAACTATTAAAAATATTACAAAAAATTCTTGAGGATCTTGAAGAACTTTCTCAAAACCATACAAGTTAAGAAGAAACTGATGCTGTAGTAGCTAATCTATTAGATAGAAACACTATCCTTGAAGAAAAATTATAACAAGCAAAAAGGGAACGTGAAAGTCAATCTCTAAGAATAATTGAATTGATAGAAAGAGTGAAAGCTATCAAATATGAGAAAGAAAAATTGGAAACCAAAAATAGAATATTGGAAAAAGGAATCAAAAATAAGGACAATAGTATCCTTTAGTTACAATAGGAAAATAACACACTAAATGGATATATAAGTGATACAAGTGAGAAAAATGGAAAAATCATTATTGAAAATGAAAAAATGAGGAAGGAGATAAAATATCTTCTAAAAAAACTAAAGATAGAACAAGAAGTTAATGAGAAGTTTAGTAAATTTGACATCAACGTGAAAAAGATTGATGAACAATTGAAATGGCAAAGAAATCAGGTGATACAACTAGATTTGGCTACATCAATAACAATAAATTTGAAATTAGTGAATCATCTGAAACTGGTGAAGAAATGATATTTCAACCAAGAAATAATCAAGATAAGAAACCTACATGTTATAATTGTGCTAAACCAGGACATACAACTAATACGTGTGTAAACGGACGGTCAAATGTCTCACTGAAAGCAACCCTTCAATAGTTCTTGCTACAATTGTTGTAAGTTTGGACATAGAGTAAGAGATTGCATTATTAGAACACCAAGTAAATCAATAAGAATAAGCTTTATGGGTCACTTCTATAATTGTAACATATTTGGTCACAAGGCTGAAAATTGCAGAAATGGAACTTTGCTGACCAAAAGATCGAGAAACATACAATGCAATAACTATGGAAAAAGAGGACATACGGCAAGAGAGTGTTGGTATAAAGAAACAACTACATACACATGACTAACTAATATATCATGTTATGTCTATCATAAATATGGTCATGAAACAAAAACATACAGATACCGACAAACTATGGACAAAAATCATGTGAGCATTGAAATACCAAAGGATAACATCAAACAAGTATGGGTCAAGAAGGAAGAGAAGGATGCAACCAATAATAAATCACCAAAGTCTAGTCAAGAAGAAAAAATTTGAAACTAAGATAGTAGAAGTACTACTTAGGGATAGGTAATAATGGTAAAATTCTATTACATCCACAACAAGGTAATGAAGTGTAACAAATAAGAAGTACCACAATATCAATAAGAAAGGTTAAACTCTATCGGCTTGAAGCTTATTAGAGAAAAGTTACTATTGCATATGCATTAATTCCATAATTAACTATTTGCTTACTTTTTATATTATAATTATATTCAAAGGTTAGTTCATTTGACATATTGCCTTTTAAGAATTACCACACGTAAAAGTGAAACTTTGAAGTGATTTACTGCATGAGTTATTTAGAAAAAGTGAATATATCTATTTGTGCCCTAAAATTAACACTAGGCATAATACTTTGTTTTTCTTGCACTCTATGAAGAAATTTTCTTGAAGAAATGGCAGCTATGGATAATAATCATTTTGTTGTAAGCATTAATGAAAAACCAGAGTTGGAAGTTTATCCAATAGACTCAAGTGTACGTGATAATGTTAGAGCCCTATCATCACTACCACCAAGGGTAATATTTGTATACACTAATATGTTAGCAAGAAATACTAATTAATTTAAAAATCAAAGCATTAACTAACAAAATCAATATAAACTTCAAGAGAGACAAAGTGAGGTCCTCAAATGAGAATATGAGCCATGGATAGGCTCTCTCAATGAGGATGATCACTTGATGTAGGGATGCATCTATTTTTGGATTTGGGATGTATGCTCAAGCTTCAAATTGCTTCAATGGTGGAATTTATATGGATTTTGGTGTGGATATTTAAAATTGGTATGAATTTGGCTTCTCAAAATGGCATGGTAACTTTAAGGTTATGGATTGTGATCATTTGGCTTGGGAGAGGATCCAATTTATATGAAAGAGGCTTGAGGGATGGAGGGCTAAGATGCAAGGATGGGGAAATGGTTAAGGAGGGCTCAAATTGAATGAGAGGAGAGCACATGGATTGTGCTTCTTTACAACCAATCAGAGAGTGACACATGTCACAGGGAGAGTGGGTGGAGGAAAGGGCATGAATGAGTCAACAAGGGAGGCTCAAGGCTTTAAATAGCCCTCATAAGTGCTTGTAAGAGAATTTAAGGGCATTTAAGGGATAGTGGGCTTCCTTTATGACTAGGTGGGTGGGATATTTTTGAGAGGAGATTTTGGCTTGGTTTAGGAAAGTCTTAAGCTTTCTTAGGAATGTGCAAATGATTAGGGGATGGATTAGACTTGGGTTAGGATTAGATTAGAGATGGGAAAGTGGATGGCATTTATGAGGGTGGGTGAGTTAGTGACTAAGCTAGGTTAGTATGGGTGGATGGGATGGATTAGTCTAATGGAGGGATTAGGGATAGGCTTAGGGGTTATTAGTTTTGAGTGATAGATTTATTAAATAGATTTATTTAATAAATGGGGATTTTTGGAATTAGATAGGAGAATAGGATTAATTGATAAATAGTGGATTATTTGATTTATCAATTAGGACTATAGATGATTAATTAAATTAATTAGCTAGGGGATGGAAAAGGATTAATTAAATAAGAATTTAATTAATGATGCCTTTAGAGATAACTAAATAGGATTACCGAAGCAATGTAATCAGATTTAGGTGTCTACAATATTGACTGAGGACATTACTACCTTCATGCATAAAAAAAATTTGGTATTATGAAATCTTAGAATTGAAGACATGAAAAGAAGGAATTATGTATAGATGGAGAGTTGAAGAATGAATATAAGCACCTCAAAGTTCAAGGCTTGACAATTATGGTGCATATGCCAAAAGTTTTTGCTGATGAGTAGATTAGACTCATACTGAGCAGAGTACATGATGGAGAAATATGGTTAGATATGGAGGAATCTGTAAATATTACAAGTGAAATTATTAACAAAGTTATAGGTTTATCACTACAAGGAAAGGAATGCCCATTAAGAATTAGCAATATGAACGATTTGAGACAAATAACCAAGATAAATTTAGATAAGAGAGCCATGGTGATAAATAAGGTGAAGCATTCAGGAACAAGGTTCATTGCAATGATAATTAGGTACACAATATACCAATCAAGTCAACCCAATAGTGTGTTGAGAACAATGATATGGATAACCCATGAGATTACCATAGAGGGTAAATCATATTATCTCTTGGGTATGGTTGTTAATAAATTAAGTGTAAATATGAAAAGGTTGATGAAGGAGCAACAAAAATGTATTAAATATGGTACTCTACTTGTATGTATATATTTCAATGTTAAGAATGTTTTCCCTAGTATAGGAAATGTGTAATGGAATGAGAATAGACCTGATATGTATCAAATTAATGAGTAGGTTTAGAAGTTAGGTGATAAATTTAAGAAAATTATGTGGAGCTACTTCAAAGAATTTTACCTAAAGATGCAAGCATGCTATCAGATCCCAGGTGGAGTTGCTAATAGGTATTAAGACACTTTATGTTTTTTGGATGATACTAATAACTGCAAGATTCAACTAATGGAGCTAGGAACTTCTCAGGTTCCTTATCTAGATTATGAATTTTTAGAAAAAGAGTTGGTTAGGTATGCTAACCATATACTAAGTTACTGAAGAACACTTTAGCCACGCGATCTAGGACTTACGAGGAATTTTTCAAAAGAAAAGCTTTGGAGGCCCCACTAGCCAAGAAAGAGAAAAATATAAAGAGTACATCCAAAGTCACACATGAGGCATCAAGCAATTTATCAATACACGAGGTCACACAAGCTACATTAGCACTTCAATTATCAACACCGATAAGAAAAGGAAAAGACACAGATATATAGTCCACAGGAGAATTCGTTACCATCTCAGAACAATAGGAGGAAGGAAGTGAATAACTTGAGTTTAGCACTCAAGGAGAAGTTACTGAAGAAAGAGTAATAAGGACCAACAAGGGAAAAGTATTCAAGAGGAGAAAAATGCAACATATTGTCACAGAGAGAAGAATAATGACACAGAGTCAAGTTTAGGCTCCACCACCAACAAAGAAATAACAAGCTAGATTAGAGAAAGAAATGATTGCATGAGAAAGAAAATTAGGACAAATAATGTATGATATTCTAGAGAACTTGTAATGTATACTACTAAAATAAGACTAGTTGGGAAGATGGATCCTGATTCATTTACAACGTTGATTGAGGAGGACAAGAAATTGATTAGAGATTCAATCATATAACATTTCAAAGAGGCATGCAAATATCATAGAGATGTAATGGATAAGGTGTCATATGAGCTATAGAATACTCTACTAGCAAGATGATACTTTGCAAGTTAGAGAGTAGAAGAGTTGAGGAATTAAGTACTTTAGGAGTTGTGACCTAACCTATCAGTTAATGATGTAGAATTTTGGATGGAAAAGTATCACAAAGATTTTAGAACAAAGGTATTGAAACCTTTGGTATTGGTAGATGAAGAATCTATCTTACTTCAAAATATCAAAGAAGTTTGGATTGAGGAATTACCGAAAGAGTATAATCAAGCCTATGAAGAAGGAGTAACATCAAATGTCAGTGATGTATTTATTGTGAGTGAGCTACTTGGGACTAAAAACATATAAATTGAGAAGTCTATAGATGAGAAAGTAATGATTGAAGATATCATAGATAGGAGAGGAGAATTAGATTCAGAAGGAGATAATCAAGAAAAGAAAACAAAAGTTTGAGCAAACACAACAGTTACTATTAGTATGGAGCATAGAGAAGAAAACACATCCAACAAAGCTATAGTTAGCCAATCTGTAATATACTGATAAGTAGTGTAGGTCAACCACCACTTGATCTAACTACTCAATCACTAGTATCAACATTAGAGGTATGAAAATCTATTATTAGATAGGAGGAACATACACTAACACTGACATTGACACTGACACTGACACCAACAACATCAATGGCTACTGAAGGTAAAAAAAGTGAATCAAAAGACACTGGTGAAATAGGAGTCAATCTAAGGACTCAAACACTTGGGAAGAACAAGGAAAGAGTGGGAGAACTAATACTCAAATATTAAGCTCATCTCAACTGACAACTACTAGAGTAGAGAGGTTAACCGAGAAAGGTAAAGATGGAGATGATGATGAAGATAAAGACAAAGATAAGAAGAAGGATCATGATAAGAGCATATATTCAAAAATAGTTAAAGGAAAAAGGAAATGAGAAGAAGAGGAGGAAGATGTGATAGACGATGATCCACCAAGTGCTAATCCCTAGTTTGACATACTAAAGCATCCAACGCTAAGTTTAAATAGGAAAGATAGATTATCATTATGAAAGAAGGTCCAAAAGAATCGAGAGGCAATTATTAAGGAAGACTCTACAAATGTTTGAAAATATTATGACAAAAGTCACAACAGACAAAGAGAAACCAATTTAGAGACTGTTGAAAGTTTATTTGGACAAGATGGAAGCAACATGAACCAATCTAAAAGGAGAGCTAGTGAAGGAAGTCTCAAGCAAGTTGGAAGAGAAGACAAGACAAGGCTTGATGACAAAGATTAAAATTTTAAAAGGGAAGTTGCAAGAAAATATAAATAGTTTATAGAAGAGTCTTAATACTACATTAATAAAATATATTGCTTTGTGTAGTTTTGACAGATTCACTTTTCATATTGAAACTTGACTTATCGAAGTTAAGAGCGAAAGGCTAACTCATTTCAGGAAACTGGAATCATCAGCCAATGTAGTCCAACATTCATTAAAGTTGAAATATGTAATTGCTAGAGAAGGAGAAACCTTAGTAGAAATAGATAAATTGATTGCAAAAATCTTGGAATTGCAAGGAATGATTAATCTACATATTGATGTGATGAAACAAAGATTATTGGAAGTGCAACACAATATACAGGTGCCAAAGGAAATGATAGTAAGCAAAATGGAGAACATGGAAGAAGAATTTGAGAAGCACATTATGACTATTTAGGCACTAAATAAAACATGGGAAACATTATTGTAACTTGTAGATTCTAAATATACAAATATTTTAAGTAAATTGTAAGATAAAAATGAATTATTCATTGCATATTTTTCTGCTTAGTCATGTTTATTGGCATTGACTGTCATAAACAAAAAGGGGGAGAAATATTACAAAATAATATTGATATATAGTGAAGAGGACATAATAGGATATAGAGGATATTGGTACATAATAAAGCTACAAGGAAGGGGGAGTACAAATGAAAAAAAAAAAGGAATGGACATGGGCATGAAGTAGTATAGATATTTTTTTCCATCAATGCCAAAGCGGGGGGATTATTGAAGTTAGTTAAAAAAAAAATTCATTGATTTAAAAAATTTTAATGGAGAAGAGACTATCAAAATGAATAAGACACCATCTAAATGAAGAAGACATTTTTAGAGAAGGCTTATTGACGAAGTATAAGTGAGATTATTAGAGAAGATTAGAAAGGATGTTTGGAGTTGATATGAACCTAAGATCTATGGTCAAGATTAAGCTTAAGGTGATCAAATATGCAATGATATAAGGGAGTAAGGAAAGGGAGGGAGGGAGGGAGGGAGGGAGAGAGAGAGAGAGCGAGAGAGAGAGAGAGAGAGAGAGAGAGAGAGAGAGAGAGAGAGAGAGAGAGAGAGAGAGAGAGAGAGAGAGAGAGAGAGAGAGAGAGAGAGAGAGAGAGAGAGAGAGAGAGCAATGACAATAAGCATTACGAAAGAATAGGATGATCTGAAAAGGTTAAGGAGAATCACTAGATAGGTCAAGTTATCTTATATATTAGCTAATCAATTTTTATAAGATTTAAAGATTCTTTTGCAAGATTGTTAAGTTCGTTAATGGACTTTTGATAAAACCTCTAACAAGGTGAATGCCTAGAGAAACAAGATTAAATCTCTTAGTAGAGCAGTTTTAATAGGATAATAATATAATTAACATTGTATCAGTCACTCCTGACAAAGTGAGTTCTTCAAAAGTAAATACCAATGTATGTCTGATTGACAAACCTTTTTTTATTGCAGTGAAAAAGTTGTGGGTTCCATCCCCACCATAGTTTTTCCCTCTGACCAAGGGTTTTCTATGATACCAAAATCTTTGTGTTATGTGCGTGAATTTTCTTTCATGAATTTTTATTTACTTTTATGCATATGGATTGTTAATGTTTAAGTATTATACTATTAGTTATATCTGGATCATCACAACAATTTTGTTATACAGTATCGGTCAAATAATGAAAATTGGAATTATTTCTTAAGTATTGATTCACACCCCCCCCCTCCTCCCCTCTCTGTACTTAACCTTTCCTACTTGTAATTAATACAAGTGGCTTCAATCACTAGAGGGAAGATAAGCTAGGATGGAATGAGTTACACAATGAACAAAAAACTAGACCTAAAGATAAGGTTTTCAGCTATGGTGTTGAGGTACAATATGTGCCACACCATTAGGGAAAACTATATTGCTTAGCAACATGACATATAGAGTAGTTCAAGCTATTTACAACAAATCTCAAATTGATCTATGTGGATATTTGCATAGGTAAATAATGGAGAACTAGGAAAGATTATGAATGATCATAAGGACCAAAACTTAAGGTTTAGATCAATACTGTTATGCATTTTTTTCTACCGTAAAGGAGAATTTCCTAGATCCGTACTCAAAAAATAGAGTGAAGACCAACTAGTCATGTCACAATTATGTAAACTCTATAGGAAGTTGGAAGGCAAAGGAAATGTCATGCTATGGGAATACTTCAAATATTTCCATAAGAAAATGAATTAGAGAGAAAGGATAACTACTAGTTTAGTGGAGAGATCAAATTTATTTCCTACCAAGCATAGACAAGTGCATTGCTTGTGTAGTTCAACCAAGAACTCACTGGTCAACACCAATTGGGTATGATTTGAAAGAAGAAGAAGCAAGGCCTTTTATAGAATGGTTAGTAGCATTGAAAGAAAGATGAATCCTACCAAGGTTTGGCACTTGTGTAGAAATAAGAAATAGAGTTCTCACAGAGAAGAAGAAATCCCAACAACCAACCCCCACATAGGGTAACCAAGAGTCAGGTTTCAACATCATTTAAGGTAATGAGCATAGAAGAAATGGAAGAAGAATAGGCTACAAGTCCCCTACACGTAACTTGAGCTTAGGAGGAGGAAGAGCCACCACTGATTCAACCTGAGAATGAATCATAAGATTATGCAACTGGAGCATCTATAATTATAGAAGCAACCAAGGAGGCGGAAGCACAAACATCAAGGTTATTAAAGAAAGGTAAGAAGAAATTTAAATCGGTCCCCATTGAAGAAATTGTAAATATAATTCTTAAAAGGCATGATTACTCAATTTTAAAGAATAGATTTTCTAAGGATAACAATAAAAAATCCATAAGGCTATATTAACTAGCATGAGAACAATTGAGTGGAAACCATATGATATTGGATTGTTGATACCCAAGGAATTGAGAAATATATTGAATGAAAAATTGAGTACAAGCATGAAAGATTATGATAAAATGGTATAGGATTCTCTAATCAAGATGAGAGCCAAGTTGTTTGACTCTCAAAAATTACTATGTATGGAAGTATACAGAGGGAATTTCAACAACACAAAGGATGTGATAGACATAATAACCAATCAAACCAACCAAAAATAGATGAGCACCACCCAACACTAGAAATAAATGACACAAGAAGTAGATACCTACTTGAAAGGAAGTCATACCCTAGGAGGCACCAAGGACCTATCCAATTCCAAGAGTAAAGAGCTAGCCAAGTTGAAATAAGCAGAGGTAAAACATAGTGCAAGAGATGAGAAAGATATAGGAACTAAAGAAAGGAGACATGAAGCTCCAAGTTCTAAAAGAGAGGAAGAAACTCAACAAGAAGAAAAATAGGAGGAAACAAATGTGACTAAAGGAGAGTTAACTGCACCCCAAAATGAAGAGAAGGCACTTGCAATTGGAGCTAAAAGGGATGAACAACCAATAGATGCCCCACTAGTTATGCATGTTGATGCACAAACTATTGATAGACAAGTCAAGTCACAAATGGGTATGACTCATCAATAGATTAGTAAAGACCATCAAGGTAACCACCATCACTATTGATTCATCACCAGAGAAGGACAAAGGTGAAAAAGAGAAACCACCTAAACTTGCCTAGATACTAGATGAAGAACCCCCAAAGGAAAAGTCTCTAGAGTTGGAGAAATAAGAAGAAGAAGAAGAAGAAGAAGAAGAAGAAGAAGAACACCAACAACACCAAAAACAACAACAACAAAAGTGTTAGCCCCTTTTTTAGGGGTGTAAGAAAACTTGGAACATCATAGTGTTTTAGGTTTAAAATAGCCTAGTTTTTGTTGGATTAACACTTCTTGTGCATTGATAAAATACCTTAGAACATAAAACCCTTTCCCTTGTTATGTTTTTGAATTACCTTTTGTACATCTTAAAGGATGGGTCTTGTTAATGAGGGAGAGATGCCTTTTGCTTTACCTAGTGAATAAGCTTTTAGTTATTTGGTTCCTCCCTAAATTATTTTTTTCTCTGAGTCATGCGAGGGGTGTATGTTATTAGACAATAAATTAATTAGTGTTGGGCCATGTTAACCATTTTAAAAATCTAATAAAATTGTTTCATGGGGGTCCAGTGTTATTTTTTGATAATCCCAAATGGCATCATGTCATTTGTTGAGATAAGACCATAGAATGAGTGGACTTATGATATTTTCCCTTTTTTGAGCTGTTGAATCAAAGAAGATCTAACAACTATCTCATACTGTCTTTGTCATGTCCCCTTTTCAAATAATTAAAAATAATAATCTTTGCTAAGGCAGGCAGGCTCAAAAAGGTGAAGTTTCGGAAAAAGCGGCTAATCTTTGGAAACCAATGGAATAATAAATGAAAATAATTATTAAAATATGTTTTATTAACCCCTCTTGGACGTGAGTTAGGGTTATGCCCTCTTTTAAGGGATTTGGAGGCATTTTGGGCTTATTCCAGAACTTGATTTTTGCTCATTGCTTTGTTGTTCTTCAAAGGCTGCCAAACCTGTGGAGAAGGAGACCTAAGGATAGGAGTTTTCAGGTTTAAAAGAAGGCTAAGGATGAGATTTTAAATCCATTCCATGTGCAAGCTCATGCAGAGTTTTCCCTTGTGCTGAACAGTGCAAATTTGTGGGTTTTCGGGTGTGTTTTTTGTAAGATTTTGGTGTTTCGGGTTGAGTATTTCATATTAGTTTGGGTTTCTGCTATATTTCAGACATTTAGATGTTAAAATAGAGCTGAATATATGTATTAGGTCATGTTTAAACTTTTGTAATATATTATTAGTGTTTTGTGGTGTTTTCGGGCTATTTTGTGTTATTTTCGGGAGCCCGATGAGCATTGTTTTTGCCCTCTGTTTGGGAGCTGTTGTGTAAATGTTATACAGATCTGGAAATGTCATTTTTTGGGCTGTTATGCTTCTAAAACTTCTGTAAAAATTTCCACTTTTAGATTTATTAATAATATGTGAAGCTGTGAAGTTTTTGGCACTATTTCGGGCATACCCGATTTGGGGTTTATTGAGAAATTGGTGGATCTTTGAAATATTGGTTGTTTGATTTTAAAAAATCTGATTAGAGGCTTGAAATATCATATAAAATCAGAAAAAGGACATTTCAGTCTTTGACAAAGTGCATTCTTTTTAATGAAAGGGAAAAAGTGGCATTTTGACATACATCCCAGGTGGCACCAAAGGCACAGGCAAATAAAATGGTTACATCTTTTGTTAGGCAAGCACCACATGTCAGGATCCTAGGAGATCTGATGGGACCCAAGAAACATGTATAAAGATGCATTCTGACCGTTTGATCTTGATAGATTTAATGGTTGTCACATTGTCATTTCTAAAACTTGCAAGATCTTTATTCAATGTGACAAAATGACATTAAGATGTGTCCAATAGGTCTCAAAAATAGTAAGTGTATGGTCACTTTTCTTAATCGTCAGATCTTGGTGAATCAAGGGTGGTCGCTTAGTCACTTTAAGAATATGAAAGGCATTTAACTAATTCAGAAAATTGACTTAGCGACATGTGTCCCTTGTGAAAATATGATTATATTAATACAAATAAAGATATAATGATCAAATCATATCTTGATGTGTACATAGGTGTGAGCCAAATTTAGTATGAGTAATATAAGGTGTTCATTTTAATAAGCGTCAGATCAGATTGACCCAATGACTCTCCCTTAGTCACTATAAAAAATTGCAAGACATTTAATCAATGTGACAAAGCAACATTCAAACATGTGTCCTTGGTGGGTTTATTGTGATGTGAAGCCTAATCAGACTCAAAGGTTTATTCGAAATAGTTTTCTCCTCATATTATTTCTATGGGGGTTTGGGGGTAGCACCCCCAAGACGAGGTCAGGGGCAACACCCTTGCAGGGTCCTGGGGCAGTGCCCCAAGTGTGCTCCCTATCATAGTACAAGGTGGGGTCAAGGGGCAATGCCCCCATGGGGGTTTTTTGGGGGCAATGCCCCTAAGCCAAAAATAACCTTATGTTATAAAAGGCATCAACTACTATTTTTTTATTGGATGACTTATTCTAGCCCTAATTTTGTAAGTAGTAAAAAAATTGTATAAAAAGGCTTAGGGTTAGGGATTTCATAATTTAATGGTGATATTGTAGCTTCTTGCAATGGTATTGAGCTATAAGGGATTACATATTGTAATCACTGGATAATAATAATATTGGAATTGCTATTGGTGGACATAGCCCAGGGATTGGGTGAGCCATGTTAAATCTTGGTGTCTTGTGTTCTCTTTTGTGTGATCTATTATTTTTTGATATTGGTTATATTTGCATGTAATTGTTATTTCTATCTAAGGTTAATCCTAACAGGGCCAATGTCTAACACATAAATAATTGAACTCTATGCAAAATCAATGGATGCCATGTGTTGAACACAGGGCCAATGTGGAAGTCACCTGGGAGAAATTAGAGGACTATTTTGGAGCGTCCAATGTGTTTGAATTTGATGGCTATCATTTTATCACTATAATAGATGTGAGGTTTTTAACAAAAGAAACAAAATGACATTGCACCACATGTCCTAGGAAATTCAACAATTATATAGGGGCTCACATTGTTGATATGGTTTACACTTCTCAATACATTATTTCTTTGACTTCCCCATCAGCCTGAGAAAGGTGACTCAACACATACATACTTAGTTGGAGCCATGGATTTGCACCTAAATCAAAGATCTAGTTTCAAAATTGATTATGACTCTCTTTAGGCTCATTGTCTATGACACTAATAGAAAATTAATTCAAATTTTGTGTGAGCTTTATGAGGTTGGTTTGTTTCTTGAATCATTCAAGAGTACTTGATTGAAGTATAACCAAAATTATCCAATACGAGTTTGTGCGAGAAAAGATATACAGTGTTGAAAAAGTTCACAGGAAGAGCTAGGGTGTCGTATAGGAAATTATATTAAGTGTAAACTCAAAACTAGTAAGTATTCTTGCCCAAAGGTTTATGGAATTTACTATAGAAGGAGGAGTTGTAGCGTCAACCCTCTATGGGTAAATAATTTTGCAAGCCTTAGAAATGTTTCCTCGAAAAGATTTCTTTGGAAAGATAAATTATCAGGAGAGGAGTGTGCATGATGAATTCTTAGAACAACTAGATATGTCTACTACTAATTCTACAAGGGGTAGAAAACTTCATCCCAATTAACCCTGATTGCTTATCATTGAAGTTTTATATGATAAAGGAAACTAGATTGGGGATGCTAAGATAACCACAAATGGTTTGGAGCCTTTTAAGAAATGGTTTTCATAGAGAAACCAAGGTGTCCCACATGATAATGTATGGAATTTTTATTTAGGGAAACTGGTTATACGAAGGGTTTTAATGGAATCGTATCTCATAAACCTACTTTTCAAAAGATATGATCTAATTCTTAATCTAGTGAGAAATCATGTTGGAATTGGCCTATTTAAGATCACATCAGAAGAGATTTGTGAGGTTTTTATGCTGAACCCATCTTATGTTCTCCTTGATACCATAGATTTTGAGAAATTCCAAGAAGCATATGAGGCTCAAATGATTTATCTTTGGAGTGGGACTTTGTAGGAACATTTTGCAAAGGTTAGCAACCTAGTTTTGGTCTCACTAGCTACTCCTAAAGTATTATTCAAGATATATCTCAGCCTTCATGCCCAAGTTATATATATGTCCTTGTGTAAAATGATGGGTGAGGATGAGAAAGATTATATGTTTGTCCCATTAATATATATGATGGTTCTGATGCTCCAATATGGATGTGATCTTTGAATTTGTTTCTTATCTTGTTAAGGAGATCCACAATGGTTTGATTGGAATCGATAAAGGAAAGGTTAAAAAACCTTTTGGATGGTACTCCACATATTTATTTTTAAGGGGTTTCCTATTTTGAAAAGGAAATGAAGTTGGTAAAGGAACATTAATAAAAATAAATTTTTTGTTTAGTTATGGAGTACATATATGTCATGTTGCAGGGAAGATGCCAGTTTTGTAAGGTTTGATAAGTATTTTGCTTCCAAGTTGAGAAACTTGTTATCCCTTGATAATCCTTGAATTGCTAAGGCATTGTTAGAACTAATCAGACCAAAATAGTTTACTACAGGTCTAAAAGTGAGCAATAATTGGGGATACATTATCCATTATCTAGTTTTTAGAGTGTATGGTTTTCCAGGAACTCCCCATGTATTACCTTACCAAGTCCCCCTCAAGATTGGTATTGTAGAGGTTTTGTGACAAATTGGAGGATTGAAGGAATAGTTGACGAATAGATTGAGATGTACAATTTTCCCCTCATTCACTATTACACACCAATTTGTAATTACAAAGGGAGGATGGAAACATCTAGATAAAGTATTGGAACCCTATAGGATAGAAAAGTCTCATACAAGATTCTTGAACCCTAAGGGATTTTATGAGATGTTAAAGATAAGGAAAAAGGCTAAAGGAAATTCTTATAAGTTTCATTACCCTAAATATGTCATCAAAAAAGAGTTTTCCTTGTAAGAGCTAGAGGTGAAAAAATAAAAATGGAGGGTATATAATAAGGCCTTGGATTTTATTAGTTCTTTTGATAAAAAATATGATCCATTGAAAGATGCAAAGTTATGGGATGACAAATTGAAAAAGTTGATGACGCATTTTGCTGAAATCATTCAAGTTCTGAATGAGAAGAGAGTTGCCTTGGTTAAAACACATCCTAACAAGGTAAGATAATTGATACAAATATTTTCCACTATCCCTACCATGAATCCTGGACAATATACTTTTCAAAGGAGAACTAGATATACTGTTGTGAGAACAGTTGAGGATGTTGATGTTAAATAAAAAGAAGTAGGAGGTAGGCCTTCACCCATCTCCTGCCCCAGTTTATAAGAGACCTTTTTTAGAAGGCCCCCTATAGAATCTACCTAAAAAAAAAAGAGAATGGAAGAGGGTCATTCATCAAGAAAAGATGTATACTTGTGTTCTCAAACTCCTCTACATTTTGCAAGTAAACAATAAATGGATGACCATTTGGGGCAAGTGGGAAACATGTATGATATTGTTGTAACCATTGTTGAATTAGAGGAAGGAATGCTAAAATAACCTACAATGCTATCTATGGATCTCATAGTGGAGGATTTCAGAAGTAAGGAATTGAATCTAGTAATAGAACAAGCTTGTGAAAAAAATTGTTAGATGATAATTTTGTTAACTCTAGGGCTTTTATTCAATTTTCTTAGAGATCAATCATGTCAAA
Organism: Cupressus sempervirens; assembly: GCA_028749045.1. Classification (NCBI taxonomy): domain Eukaryota; kingdom Viridiplantae; phylum Streptophyta; class Pinopsida; order Cupressales; family Cupressaceae; genus Cupressus; species Cupressus sempervirens. The sequence goes on along the minus strand of CM053783.1, from coordinate 400,861,475 downwards.
CTTTAAACCCATATGTAAGAAGAGGAAAGAAGAGAGACCTAATAAAGATGAATCTATTATAAAGGAGTAAATAAAGGAGTAAATGATGGAGGGATTTAATAAAATTACCCCAGAAGAGGGTAGAATAATGATAAAGGAATGAGGAGTATTAATTCTTCCTAAATGGGACATTAATGATGCTACGGTATTTGATGACATAAGAAAATAAACAAATACTAGGTTTAGAATAGAAGAAGAAGCTAGGCAGGCCCCTAAAGGGGTAAAATATAATGAAGATTATGCAGCTTTGGTAATATGGTCCTTGCAAAAAAGAGATAAGTCTAGGCAACATGAAGACTCTCACACATATCATGTGGGGAGATTAATGGTGGCAAGAGTAGGAGATACTAATAATGAAGAAGATGTCCTCTGTTGATATCAGATTAGTTTTGACATATGAATGTCTATACACTAAAGTCATTTACAAGTTAGAACTTAGTTCATGTCGAACAAGTAATTCATGTCTAGCATAACATGTCAAATAGTGCATGCCAAGTGAGATACTCAGTAAGTGTCAAGTAAATAGTTAGGTGCTGATTCACTCAAGTGCTAAGAAATCAGTATGTACTAAGTCATTCAGATGTTGAGTGACAACATTGAAGTTGTAGTTGATGCTGAGCATCAGGGACTTTAGATGACAAGTAAAATAGTTTTGACATAGTTGTTTGTAATGGCACAAACTACTATGTAAACTATTTTGGAGCTGACTTAAGGATTATTTTGCAATCCTAGATGATAATAACAAATCTTAATTTAGAATCCCTATGCAATACATGCAGCCAATCAATTAAAGGGATAAATTGAGTGGCTAGATGGATGAATTAAAATCATTGATTCATACCTAACCCAATTCACCTAGATCTTCTTAAGGAAGATAAACCTTAAAAAGATGTAAGAGAGTGGAATGCAAGAAGAGAGAAGTTTGCATGCACAAATAGAGCATTGAGATGTGACTCAGGAAGAATGATCATAGTGCATGAATTGCAAAATTAGTTAGAGGAGGACAAAGGAAAGGAGTTAGAGAACATAAGTGATACATATGATCAAAGAGGATCAAGTATACATCAAGAAAGAGGTGATATGTTATCTAGCAGTAGAGTGCTAATCATAGGATCATTGCTGAGACATTCCAATAGGTGAATCATTCAAATCTCTTAACATAATAGTCTTAATAGGCTATTGTAAATCCTTTAATAGGGTGATTACTTCATTGTAAGTTGAAGTCCTTTAATGAGACACACTTCTAACATGGTATTTAAATCCTTTAACATGGTAAGATCTAACAATCTTTTAAGCTTTTAACATGGCATACCTTGCACAGGGTAGATCATGTTTCATGATCAAACATTATAACCTTCATTGGATACATTTTACAACTGTAGTAGTGAAGATTTATGGGTGTCATCCCCACCCTAGTTTTACCTTCTTATTAGAGGGTTTCTAGGTAATCATATCTTGTGTCATATGTGTGAATATTTTTATTTTTTCATGCTATGGATGTATATGCTTAATTTGGTATTTTAGTTTACATACAAATTGTGAGATGGATGTGTGGTGAATGAATTTATGGTTAAACTTTTGAAGGACTGATTCCTTCCCCTCCCCCTCTTAGAGTTTACTTTCCCTATTTTATTTCCAACAATTGGTATCAGAGCTAAGTTCTGTGGAAAGTAAAGCTTTGCAACTTTGAGGAAAGATCTTGAAGATGGAAGTTTATAAGTTTGGAAAGACTATTGAGAACTAGAAGATTGAAATACAACTTGCTCCACATCAGTTGAATGGAGAAAGAGATGAGTTGAAGCAATCATTGAAGAGAAGGAAAGAGATAGCTATTGAAGAGAATAACACACAATACCAAGAGATTGACTCTACTAAATTTTTTGCTGATGGAAACAAAAGTGAATTTGATGTTGTAGTTGCAGATCTGATGGAAAAGAATAGAGCTTGTTAGTCATTTTTGCCTTCTTGATGAAATGATGAAGCAATCTCGTAAGATCCTAGGTGCAAATGATGAGACCACCAAAGTCATGATAAAGGGATAAGTTAACCATGACCATAGGATCATAAGGGTCATGTGTTTACATTTTGATGTTACACCAAACTGTGATTGTGAGATTGTAAGGTTAGTTAGTTATATCATAAACATTGCAAAGAAAGATCAAGGGTCCCACGATCAGACAATAAGATAGATTGTAAGATCGTAAGGGAAGATTGGTAGGCTTCTGATGCTACAAAATATTGGTGTCATATGATCATAAGAAGGGTAAAAGGAGGGTCCGATGTTAAGATGAGTTGTCAATTGTAAGATGAGTTGATGATCATAATATTGTAGAGGCTATAGAGGGATCTTTGACCAATGAAATTATAAGAAGGGTACAGGATGAAGGTTGAATATGTTTGACTTATTGATATATCTGATTTGGTGAGCATTGAGAACAAAAAAGATGGTTCTTAATGATCAGATCGATCTTTTGATAGTCTACAACTACTTTTTTCTTTCTCTAGGCCTGGTGAATGAATTTTCTATCTTCTTGTGGCTGTGGGTTATTCATCTACCCAATCTTCAGTTATGGCCACTAGTTCTATCCCTTCCAGAGTTGAATATGCATATGGAAATCAGATTTTTTGCATATGGACACACACTTGAGCAAATCCTTTTATATCAGCATTGATGTCTCTTTGTAACTTGATAATAGTGGTTGATTTCTTGGCTTCCAGTAGAAGTTTCTCAGTTATGCTTGAACTACAAAAGCAAGTTTGTACCCTTTCTAAGGGTTGATTTTTCTCTAATTCTCTAGTATTGTTTCCCATGCATACTACTATAATTTCTTGTGCCTCTAATGCAATTCTTTGTTATGTCTCTTTTAACCATTAACACACTATGAAAGACTTCTTCGTCTTTGGTTAATGTTCTTGTCTATATTGTGCAATTTGCATAATTGTATCTATTTTTGGCATTTGAATGACATTAGTGAAGTTTCTTCCTATAGCATTGTTTTGTTTTCTGATCTACATGTGGTTGTTAGGTTAAGCAAGGTATGAATCTATATTCTTTGAGGTTATAATTGGTTAACTATGCATTTATGGAAAGAGATAAGATCAAACACTCTATTTTGGTGCATCACCTCCTTAGAATAGATTAGGTAGTTTGCTTCATTCCCTCTCCCTTTTTCTCTCCAAGAGTAGTTAGGTGCATCCTGATAGTAAAGGAAGTTAGCCTTCTTTGAAGACTCAACCTCACGATAAAAGTCCCACTACTTGGAGGTTGTTTCTATGTTTCACAAGGTTTTCCTTAGGTAAAAACTTTGGATAAGGGTGCAAGCTTTTTTGACAATAGTTTTTGGCAAGCTTAGTGGGACAATATTTAGAAGATTTCAAAGCCTACTGGTGTCAAAAGAGAATAATTTCAATTTGATGTTGAGAAGATAGTGTCGCTCTTAGTATTCTAGGCCTTCAAGAGGCTCATTTCCATAAAGAACTTGGTGACTCTACACCCTTCATATTTGGTATAAGACCAAGTTGGACTGATTCATGCCCAAAGTTGAAACAAGGGCATCTTCTAAAGGTAAATTTTAGTACCAAGAACTTTCATTTTGAAATCCTAGAAGAAGAAAGACTAGAGTATCTTTATCACCAGTTAGGAGTATAGAGGAAATACATACCCCTACAAGATCAATCTCCACTCCTCCTATTGTGAGATCTCAACCTAGAATACCCTCTACTCATATCAATAGGTCACTTGCTTATATGGCTAGAGCTCATGCTTTTGCAACCTTTAATGGTGGAAGTCCTCTTTTGTTAGCCCAAAGACATGACATACTAGTAGTTGCACTTAAAGTATACCTGAATTTATTAGTGAAACTTCCATCTCTCTCTTAGAACACATTCAAGAGGTTGCAAATGTCTACAATATCCATGGTATTAAAAAAGATGATCTGGCTGTTAGACTCCTAGCTTCATCTTTAATAGGGAAATTCCTACAATGATACATGAGTCTACCACATGGTTCTATAATGGATTGGGATGGGTCAGGTGCAGGACTATGTAAACATTTTGAAGACAAAAGTGACTATTTGTCACTTTTAAAATAGCCAACTCCTAGAAAAAGAACCCCCCATGAATTTATGACTGATTTCAACTATAGATTTCAAAAGACATGGGATAGATACCTACTTTGGTGAAGCCTACCCCCAGTAATGCCTTCTTTCATTACCTCAGAGCCTTTAATAGTGATATTGCCACTACAATCCAAACCATGGGAGGAGACACATTACCTGATGCTTATGAAATAGCAATAAAAGCAAAAAAATCCTAATATAGGGAGGAAAGTTAGCTCTAAGGACCCCTATGCCTTTATTCCCTGATATGCCAAGTCATTAACCAACAATAGCCCCTATTCCCACACCTTCCATATCACAACCCCTTGCTCTAGCCCCTCAAGCTTCCACTTCTTCAAATGGAATTGATGAAATTAAAGAGATGATGCAATCTATGATGCAAAGCATAGATAAGAGATTGCAAGGTCCAGAGAAGAAGCTAGAGGATGGTCTCTTGGTGATGCATAAAATTGGCAATAAGATGGTGACTTTGGAAAGGCAATATGCTCAAGGTAATAGAGCTCCTCAAATATAATATCAAACTCCAAATAATGGTAGGCCTTCAAATCAAAATCATGGTAACATTTCTTTTGATCATGGTAGACAAAATGGTCATGCTTCTACTTCAAGTGCAAATCAAAGTAGGGCCATAGTCCCTCAAAACAATATGGCTCAAGATCAAGATTTTTGCCCCTCTTGCAATTACTCCTATGCCTATTGTATGTGTTAAAAGGTTGAATCTTATTTGGTTTTGACCACTCAAGAACCTGCAATAGGATAATCATATAATGAGAGCCAACCCAAAGATGCCTCACATATGCAATGACAGGGTGATTGCTCCTTCATGAATCATTAGGTGGAGGAACATTGTAATGTAAACTAGGACTCCATTGCTCATAATACTAGGAGCTAAAGAAGAGATGTTGAAGATGCTATCCCTCCTCCTCCTAATCAAGCTTCAACATCAAATGTAGTACCTCATGTACTGTTGGGCCCATTTGCTGTTGCACCAAAAGCCATGATTGTTAGTGAACATGGAACACCACATAATTAACCACCTGTGGGTAGGGGAGCGCGTCGCATCACCCAAAAATCTCCCCCTCGACGTGCATACTAGGTGCTTACGCGGGTCGGGAAGGCACCGGAGAGATTTGAACCCATGACCAGGCCAAAACCAGGCTCTGATACCAATTGTTGGGCCCATTTGCCATTGCACCAAAAGCCATGACTGTTAGTGAACATGGAACACCACATAATTAACCACCTGTGGGCAGGGGAGCGCGTTGCATTACCCAACATGTACAAGCAGTGAATGATCAAGCCAATGCCCCTCAACAACACAGACAAAATAATAGTAGAGGAGATGTGAATGACCCCCAAGTTGTTCCATCTCAACCTCCTACACACGCATCTCCCAAGGTTTTTATCAAAGAACCTAATGTCTCTTTCAGTGTGGTAGAGTAGATGAAGAAGAAAAATGTGAATATTTCCATGTGGGATGTTGTTGCTACTATACCTATGCAGAAGAGGCTACTGCAACAAGAATTGGAGAGCATCAAACCAAAGGATCAACCAGCTAGCGTGGAGAGTGCCACAAGTCTTGTACAACAATCAAAGGAAGGAGAAATGAGTAAAAAGGTTAGACCTCATCCATTTTATGTTTCTTGGATTATAGGGGATAAACTAGTCCACAATTGCATGATTGGTTTAGGGCTAGTAGTTCAGTGATGCCTAAGTGTGTTGCCGATGCTTTAGAAATGAAATATGAGCCCATTGTTAGGAATGTATTATAGTTAGATGGTAGTACTATCAAGACTATAGGGATCCTTAGGAATGTTGAAATAGCCCTATATGCATGCTTTGGTTGTACTATAACTCAAGATATATCAGTTGTTAAGGTCAAGCCACACTTTTCCATTTGTCTTTCAAGAGATTTCACTACCCAAATAGGTGGTTGCATGTCTTCTGATTGGTCATATATATATTTTAGAACAAATTATAGAACCAAGGATTTAATCAGAGTAGAGCCTCTAGCCCTCCATCATATTGAACCCTATACCCCTAATCTCATTAATATGAATTGCATTATCCTAGAGATAGATGAGAATGACATAGTAAATGAACCTTCTACTTCCCTAGTGGAGACACCTGATTTTCTCTTAGATGAATGGGCTAATGCATACTAGTTTGATCTTATATTAGTAACCCTTGAGACAAGCCTTGGTACATACTATGTATTAGAAAAGGATGCTCTTGTTCCTAACCTTATGAAGACCATATAAGATATGAGTGGTATATGGAGTATGTACTTTGATGGATCAAGGAATAAGAATGGATTAGGGACTGGTGTGCTATTGATTTCTTCTACACTAGCAAGGTATTACTTCTCCTTTAGGCTCTAATTTGGTTATACTAATAATGTGGCTAAGTATGAATCCTTGATTAAAGGTCTTCTACTTGCTCAAAAAAGAGGAATTCAAGCATTAAGTGTATATGGAGATAGTGGGCTAGTGGTTAATCAAGTGAGAAATCAGAATGTCACTAAGAATGGTTTGCTCAAGTCTTATAAACATAGAGCATGGGATTTTCTTGAAGGTTTCAATGCATTTAATATTCAAAGCATCCCTAGAATGGAGAATAGACATGTTGATAGACTTGTAGCAGTGGGTGCATCTTATGATGTGCCAAAGAGCCTTGAAGGTAAAAAGAAGCAGCAGATAAAAATGGTAGCTAAGCCTACTATTCCTAACAACAATGACAATTGGAAAGTATTTGAATCTGATGCACAAATTTTAAGTTTATTGTAGAATGAGGTAGAATTATTAGAGATAAATTAGTTGAGGTTGCATGGCCAATATGGTGATCAAATCATCAATCTCAATTCCAACAAGTTGCCTAAGTGTCTCATTACCTTAGAGAGCATCTTCAATCGTAATGACCAAGCAAGAGATAGAGGCATGAACCTAGCCATTGACAAAGATGATTACACACTAATTGTGGTTGATAATGGAAATATCTTAAACATGGGGAAGGTATGTACTAAAACTAAGCAAGATAATTCCATCTATGTCAAGAATCTAGTGATGTATTCGCTTGGACATATGATGATTTTGACCCAAGTTTGTTTCAACATACCATTGATTTAATTGATAATGTCATACCTGTAAGGCACAAAAAGAAGCCAGTGAATCCTAAAATTGAGCCATTAATGGGAAAGGAGCTATCCAAAATGATTGAGGCTAATATAATTTTCCCTATCAAACACTCATCATGGGTAGAAAACCTTGTCCCTATTAGGAAGAAGAATGGGGAAATTAGATTGTGTGTGGACTTTAGGGACCTTAACAAGGCCTCCCTTAAAGATCACCACCCCCTCCCTTCCATGAAATAAATATTATCTAAGGATAGTGGTTATGAGAGGTTCTCTTTCTTGGATGGGTTCTCTGGTTACAACCAAGTTATGGTTCAAGAGGTTAATATATACAAGACTACTTTCACCACTAAGTGGGACACCTATACCTATATAAAAATTCCCTTTGGGTTAACTAATGCAAGTTCCACCTTCCAGAAGGAAATGGAGATGGTTTCAAGAGAATTCTTAAAAGATTTTTGCTAGTCTACCTTGATGATACTACAGTGTATTCAAAGAATGTGGTAGACCATTTTGGCCATCTCAAACAAGTATTCAGAGAGTATAGAGTATCTTTGAATCCAAGCAAGTGTATATTTGCCACTAATCAAGGGAAACTATTAAGACACATTATATCCAAGGATGGTTTGACTATTGATCCATAAAGGACCAAAGCCATACTTTCTCTCTCTTTCTCTTCCAAACCGCAAGAAAGGTCTACAAAGTTTTCTTGGTAGAATAAATTTCATGAGGAGACTTATTCCTAATTTAGCTACCATGGTAAAACCTCTTACAACTATGCTTAAGAAGAATATGGTCTTTTTATGGACCAAGGAAGGGAAAGAAAGTTTTGAAGAAGTTAAAGCAGTCATAGCTTTAACCCCTACTCTCATCAATTTGAATTTCAAGAAGCATTTCATTATTTATACCTTAGGTGGTGAGTCGAGCATTTCTGTAGTCTTGACTCAAGAAAATGATAAGAACAAAGAAAAAACCATAACATTCTTTAGTGAAGGGATTAAAGAGTATAAAGACAAATATAGTGATATAGAAAAGCAAGCCCTTGCAGTCATAAGAGCTTTGAAGAAATTTAGACATCTTCTATCTCATAACAAGATCCATTTGCTAGTGCCTCATGTTAGTGTGAAGAACTTTCATTTGAGAAAAGACATTAGTGAGAAGAGAGTTGGATGTGTCACTAAGGTAATGGAGTATGATGTTGACATCCAGATGACCAAGTTGGTAAGAGGGAAAGGAGTGTGTAAATAGATGATCTCATCTCAAGAATTAGATGAGGAAGTTGCTATGGTATTGATAGAACAACAAGAAGCAAGAAATGATAATTCAAGGAGTTGGATAGATGACATGAAGACCTTCTTCATGAAAAATGGATATCCTTAAGGGTTGGATAAGGCTAAAGGAGACAGTTCAGATTGCAGTCAATCCCCTATACTATAGTTGATGGTATCTTGTTTAGTAGAGACTTCAATGGAGCTTTACTAAGATGTATTGATGCAGATCAAGTTGATAGAGTGATCAAGGAGCTTCATGATGGTCTTGATTGTGGCCACTTTTTGGCAAGGATAACTGAAATGAAGATCATGAGGGTTGGTAACTACTGTCCATCCTTGTTCCATGATTGTCATAGACATGTGAGTAAGTGTGAAAAATGTTCTTTCTTTTCTAGTAAGAAAAGACTTGCAACTCTTCATCTTCATCCCATTTAGGTGGATAAGCCTTTTGCTCAATGGGGATTGGATTTCATAGGCCCTATCAATCCACCTTCTAGCTCTGGTCAAAAATGGATTCTATCTACTATAGATTACTTTACCAATGGATAGAGGTGATTGCATTAAAGGATGCCACATAATCTTTAGTTGTTGAATTCCTTGATGGAATTGTAACCAGGTTTGGTGCCCCTTCAACGATTATTTCAGATAATACAAAATCTTTTGTAGGAGCTTAGATTTGTGCATGGGCAATTGATCATAATACCTACTTGAGCACATCCTCAAACTACTATTCTCAAGGCAATGGATTGGTTGAGTCATCTAACAAGAACCTAATCAAGAATATGAAAAGGAATATAGAGGATAATTAGAGTTGTTGGCATCAAAAGTTGAAAACAACATTGTGGGTTAATAGAATAATACCTACAAGAGCTATAGAAAATTCTCCTTTCATGTTGGTATATGGTAGAGAAGCTAGACTTCCTATTTCATTGGAGTTTCCTACTCTTGAGTTGGCTCATTAGTTGGAGCTAATTAAAAATGATGCTATGTCTATAAGAATAGAAAAACTAATAGAGCTAGAAGAGAAAATAAATTAGGCCATACATACCCTAGAAGCACATCAACAACAAGTCAAGAAGTCCTTTGATAGGAAGGATAAGGCCATAATTTTTAGAGAGGGTGATCTTGTGTTAAAATGGGATGTAGACAAGGCAAAACTAGGGAGGCACTCAAAATTTGATACATTATGGAGTGGTCCCTATTTGGTTATTAGTTGCAAGTAGGCCAATGCTTTCTAGTTGAGCAGGCCTGATGGTGAAATTTGTCCTATTCTAGTTAATGGAATATATCTTAAGTCCTGTTTCTGATGAAGGATGAGTGTTCGTGTATATAATTAGCTAGTTACTTTTAGCTTTTTCTTTTTTTCCAAGAAGTGCATGAGTGCATGTGTTTTTTGTAGAGGTTGTAGAGGATTTTGGTTCCTGGTTTTAATTATAGAGGGTGACTCTATTTCCCAATGGATGCCCAGGCCACTAGTCCATACTTAGCAGGCTTGCATCCCCCCCGAGTCGCCAGAATTGTTGGTCATTTTGGCCTTCCTGCCAAAATTGCAATGTTTGAGTTCAAATGTAGTAATGTTCATATATTTGAATTATTCAAGTTGGGACACACAAAAATATATCTTTAAGACTTTAGGTTATATCTCATTTCCTAAAGTAACTACACACTTTAACTTTTTTATAGGCCCACAACTTTTCCTACCATCAGATCTTCCTAGATCTATGGTCATCACAATCTTTCTTTACCAATAAGCATGATCTTTAGCACAGCAAAAAAGTGACGAGAGGACATGTGTACATGGCCGGCCCAATTTGGAAGGTAATAATGTAGTTAGTAGTCACGATTAAGGGCAAAGCTAGTCAGATGAAGTGTTCCAATCTTATGATGAAGAAATGTCGTAAGATTGTAGGTGCAAATGATGACACTTTCGAAGTCATGATAAATAGCTAAGTTAACCACGATTGTAGGATCATAAGGGTTAAGTGTTTACATTTTGATGTTATGCCAAACCGTGATCATGAGATCATAAGTTTAGTTATCTATATCATAAACATTGCAACAAAAGATTGAGGGTCCTGTGACCAAACGACAAGGAAGATCATAAGATTGTAAGGGCAGATTGGTAGGCATCTCATGCTACAAAATATTGGTGTATCTTAAGATCATAAGAAGGGTAAAAGGAGGGCCCGATGTTAAGATGAGTTGATGATCATAAGATCATAGCGGTTATAGAGGGATCTTTGACCAATGAAATTACAGGAAGGGTAAAGGATGAAGGTTGAATATGTCTGACTTATTGATTATATCTAATTTGGTGAGCATTAAGAACAAAAAAGATGGTTCTAAATGATCAGATTGATACTTTCATTGTTTGCAACTACTTTTTGCTTTCTTTAGGCCTAGTGAATGAATTTTCTATCTTCTTGCAACTGTGGGTTATCCATCTACCCAATCTTCAGTTATGGTCATCATTTATGTCCCTTCCAAAGTTGAATATGTGTGTGGAAATCAGATTTTTTGTGTATGGGTGCACACCTGAGAAAATCCTTCTATATCAGCATTGATGTCTCTCTACAACTTGATAATAATGGTTGATTTCCTAGCTCCTAGTAGAAGTTTCTCAGTTATGCTTGAACTATAAAAGCAAGTTTTGTACCCTTTCAAAGGGTTGATTTTTCTATGATTCTCTACTATTTCTTCCAATGCATACTACTATAATTTCTTGTGCCTCTGAGCTATTGTAATTCTCTATTGTATCTCTTTCAGTCACTAACACATAGTGTACGACTTCTTTGCCTCTAGTTAATATTCTTGTCTATATTCGACAATTTGCATGTATCTATTTTTGGCATCTGAATGATATTGAGTGAAGTTTCTTCCTATAGCATTGTTTTGTTGCCTAATCTACATGTGGTTGTTAGATTAAGCAAGGTATGAATCTGTATTCTTTGAGGTTATAACTGGTTAACTATGCATTTATGGGTAGAGATAAGATTGAACACTTTATTTTGGTGCATCACCTCCTTAGAATAAATTAGGTAGTTTGCTTATATGCATTCCCTCTCCCTTTTCCTCTGACCTTCTCTAGAATTATATGCATTCCCTATCCCTTTTCCTCTCCAATAGTAGTTGGGTGCATCCTAATAGTAAAGGAAGCCGACCTTCTTCAGAGACTCAACCTCACAGTTCAAGTCCCATAGCTTGGAGGTTATTTCTATGTTTCACAAGGTTGTCCTTAGGTAAAAACTCTAGACAAGGGTGCAAGCTTTTGTGACAATAGAGCCCTAACTGAAGAGGTTGAAAATCTTAAGATAGAACAAGAAGTCCAATCAGTATTGCCACATGAGGTGACCAAGTAGAAAAAGAAAGTTGAAGAGGATAGTCATGATTGAAGATGACAAAAGGATATTGACCAATAGACTAGAAGAGAAGACATCAAAGGTGAATAGGATTGCTCACATGCAACTAGAAACATTGAATCAAATGATGATTGCCAATCATGAATTGAATGGAAAAGATATTGAAATTACAACACTGAATTTATAGAATGAACTACTAAGAAATGATCTAAAAAGAGAAAAAGAATTTTCTAAAAGTTTCAACAAACCAAGTGAAGCCATCAAGTATTTTGAGCAATTGATGAGATCTCCTAGATCCAAAAATGATACTAATGGATCAGGTTACACCAGTACTAAAGAAGGAGAATCATCCAAAAGTGGTGAACAAAGAGGTAACAAAGGTAAGAACTCCAAATCTATTTTTCATAATTGTGGAAAAAATTAGGACATACTGCTAATGTTTTCTGGAGCAAGACTGCAAATCAGAATCCTAAGCGAAATTTCATGGGTCACTGCCACAAGTGCAAAAATCAAGGACATCAGGCACATGAATGTAGAACCAAGACCATAAGTACACAGAGATTTGAAAGATACTTCTATAACTATTAGAAGTATGAACATAGAGAATATGAGTGTAGATCCATGTCCAAGTGGTCATCAAACAAGTAGACAAAGGTAAAGCACAATGGAAACTCTTATAATTGGGTTTATAATACTAGGTATAATTGTCACTACTATCAAGAGTATGGACATGTTCCTAAGAATTGCATAAGAACACATTTTAGAAGTGACTATAGTAGAGGGTTAAGTCAGACTACATGTTTTAGTTTCTTAAAGACTAGTCACATAAGCATACATTGTTCAACAAAGTCAAAGGCACCAAGCAGTGAGTTCAACAAAGACAAAGGAAAGGCATATGTTGAAGAAGTCAAAGTACAGATGAACAAAACATGGAAGAAGAAGGAAGATTGCAGTACATCAAGTTCAGATGGGATCACTTCACCCAATGGGTTAGGAGATCACACCACCCCCAATTAAGAAATCAAGAGGTATATGTGGAAGTGATATTTAGATAATATACCATACATCAATTCCAAGGATTTAGTTTGGAAAAGATTATATATGCATGAAGAAAGGTGTAAAACGTGTCAGTACAAGAAGTTTCTATAGAAGCACAGGAAGGGACACAAGTCCAAATAGGTCAGGAAGATACTCTTGTACCTATAACACAAACTCAAGGTGCAACTAAGATTGGAAAGAAAGAATAGGATAGGACTAAAGAGTCAGTATTGACTACCAAGCCTGAGGAGCAATTAGCAATACAAACACTAGTTACTTTTCTAGAAACTACTATTCCTCCAAGTCAAGCTCTTTATAGGCCAAGTGTAGGAGCTACACCATTGCAGTCATCAAGGCCTAGTCCTAGCACATCCAAGACAAATGAAATTACATGATTTGGTGATGTTAACTTGGATGAGGTGATTTTTTTACCAAAATTTGATCTTGAAACAATCATTATTGAACAAATAAGCATACTTCAGGATGCTCTTGCATGAAAAAAGCACCAAGAATTTCTCAGAAGGGAGCATAGGCAAAAGAAAGCATTGCAAGATATCAAGGACATCTTTCTTGATGCATTCAACCTACATACACCTAAATAAGACAAGCCTATCATGAAGTAGTTGGAAAACATAGTAGAAAAGATTAATGATATAGACTTGGATTCACATGAAAAACTACTTGAATGGTCTGAAAGGATATTTCAAAGCAAATTTAATGAAAAGATATCAAGTGCAAACTTCATTAGGTTGAATTAGCAACCAAGATTGACAGTGTAAATAAAGTATTAGAGAATATTTTCTCTCTTTATACCAAGTTGTGTGATACAACTCTGTTCAAACAAGAAGTTTAGTGACATATTGACACTCTGGAGGGAGATATGAAGATAATAGGTACTACTCTACCCAATTCTCCAATTCAGAGTTAAAAGCACTTCAAGAATTTGATGAACTCCTAAGGTTAATTGGCAGCCCTACATTCTCAAGATGCAAACATTTGGGCTACATTGATCATCATCTAGTCCATGTTGACCCCACACATGGAGATACTACACAAGGAACTAGCTTTTGCAGAAATAGTGATGAAGAAAGATCTCCATCTTTCTACACATGAAGGATTAGTTCACCTTGCTACCAAGTTAACTATCCAAATCAAATCATTGGAGGTAGCATTTGATAATTGGGATGCAACTCTGAAGGTAATACTTGAGGTCCATACAAATTTCTTGAAAAAACACACTATACATGTATAACCCTTTGACATAAGTGTCAAAAAGGGGGAGAAATAACTAAAGGGAAAGACATAAGTTTTGGAGAGAAATAAGAAGAAGAAATAAGGAAATGGGAGATAGATATTATATATGGCAATTTTGAGAGAAGAATGAATATAGTTTTGGGGGAGACCAAACAAAGGGGAGTCAACGACAGAAACAAAGTACATCACAGTTCAATATATGCATATTTACTCAGTAGGGGTATTGGTTAAGATCCAAAACAACACAATCAACTCAAGGGGAGTTAGAAGATTTTGAGGTATGACTGTTAAGTTAAGTTTTTCAAACTTTTAAAATTTTGAAATTTTGTACATATGTCGAACAAAGATAGTGAGTATCTGAGTTATGCTCATAAGTTAAGATCATTCATGCATGACCCAGTGTTTTTTCCACTCATGTCGAAGGGAGAGATTGTTGATCTCATATTGGTTTTGGCATATGAGTGTCTATACACTTAAGTCATTTACAAGTTAGAACTTAGGTCATGTCGAACAAGTAATGCATACCGAGCATAACATGTCAAATAGTACATGTTGAGTAAGATACTCGGTAAGTGCTGAGTAAACAATTAGTACTGAGTCACTCAAGTGATGGGTAGTCAATACATGTCGAGTCATTCACATGTTGAGTGACAACATTGAAGTTGTAGTTGATTTTGAGCATCAAAGACTTTAGATGTCGAGTGAAAAAGTTTTGACATAGTTATTTGTAATGACACAAACTACTATGTAAATCATTTTGGAGCTGAATTAAGGATTGTTTTGTGATCCTAGATGATAAGAATGAATCTTAATTGAGAATCTCCATATAGTACATATAGCCAATCAATTAAAGGGATAAATTGAGCAGCTGGATATATGAATTACAATCATTGATTCATACCTAATCCTAGTCACCTAGATCTTCTTAAGGAGGGAAAACCCTAAAAAGATGTAAGAGAGTGGAATGCAAGAAGAGAGAAGTTTGCATGCACAAATAGATCATTCAGGTGTGACTAAGGAAGAGTGATCATAGTGTATGAATTGCGGAATCAATTAGAGAAGAATAGAGGAAAGGAGTTAGAGGACATAAGTGATACATCTAATCAAAGAGACTCAAATACACATTAGGAAAGAGGTGATCTGTTATCTAATAGTAGAGTGCTAACCACAAGATCATTGTTGAGACATTCTAACAGGTGAATTAGTCAAATCTCTTAACAAAGTAGTCTTAACAAGCTATTGTAAATCCTTTAATAGGGTGCTTACTTCATTGTAAGTTGAAGTCCTTTAACCAGGCACACTTCTACTAAGGTGTTGAAATTATTTAATAGGGTAAGATCTAACAATCTTGTAAGCCTTTAATAGAGAAGACCTTTCACAGGGTACATCATGTTTCATGATCAAACATTGTAACCTTCATTGGATACACTTTACAACTAAAGCAGTGAAGATTTGTGGGTGTCATCCCCACCCCAGTTTTACCTTCTCATTGGAGGGTTTTTGGGTAATAATATCTTGTGTCATATGTGTGAATGTTTAGTTGTTTTCATGCTATGTATGTATATGCTTAATTTGGTATTTTAGTTTACATGCAAATTGTGAGATGGATGTGTGGTAAATGAACTTATGGTTAAAGTTTTGAAGGGCTAATTCACCACCCCCACTCTCAGAGTTTACTTTCCCTATTGTATTTCCAACACCCTCATGAATAAAGAAATGATAAAATTTACCCTGGCCACCACTAGGAAAGAGAAGAAATTTTCTATTGAATTATATCTCTAATATGAAAAAGTTTTGGAGGCAAATGATGAACAAAAAGAAAGAACAATGAGATGTCAAAGGGACTAGCTATGTATGACAGTCAAAAATTAAGGGAAATGAAGATAGGGGAACCCTCTCAGAGAATGATTACATCTTCACCAACTCCACCACCCCCTACTGACCCAATTATTGAATTGCCTCAAACTCCATTACATGCCGAAGAACCATTTGATGAAGGATTTGAGGAAGAAAAAAGTAAACTCAGGACAACACAAATGGAGGTGGTGCAAAGATATGAAGAAAAGATAAGAAATGTCATTTTAAACTTTGCATTCAATATTGATACCAGATTGCTCTACCATGGGATATCAAAGCTTATGGCTATCGAGAGATCTCTTAGTTAAATTGAGGATATTCTAAGACATATTTTGAACAAATGGGTTAATAGAGAAGAAGAGTTGGGTCATATATGTGTAATTGATATAGATAAGCCCCGAGTTGATGACTTAATTAAAAATTCTTATGATCAAGTAGCAACCTTGGTAGAATTTGATATAGATAGGAAATTATTATAGAGAAGGGTAAGATTTTATCTTTCCAAGAATGAAATTAAAAGTTTTGACCTTTTCCCTTTGGCCTTTAAAAGTGAACACAATCTAAAGACTTATAGAGAGTGGGATGAAGAATTATGTGCTTTGCTTAATATCAAAATGAATGACATAATAAACAATGATGATAATGCTTCACTTACAAGGATTGTAGAGGAGATGGTAGAAGCAAGGATATTTTACAATTCTTTAAACTTTGAATTAAAATAGTTGAAGGAAAAGTGGAAAGGTATTACAAACAAAGAAAATGAGGTTATGGATTTCAACTGGCCTAATGATACTATTTATAGTGAATGGGTAACAAAATATATTCCCAAAGAAGAAGACCCAGAGGCGATAGTTGACGATTAGGCTCAAAGCCAAGATGAAATAGAATGGGTTGCACCACTAACCAAAGATGTTATCCAAGAAATAGTAAAATATAGTTAGACAACAGGCTAAAGGAAAATAGTAATTATTACAAGAGGGAAGAAAATTATCTGAATAGGGTATCTTACTTTTGTAGTTCACCCGCTATGGATATACATGTGTAACAAACATGGAACTTTTATTGAACATATTACCAATTGTATGTCATATAATGAGATTTTCTTTCTTAATTGTAAAGTCATGGACATTGACATTTTTTTGCTTTTGTAACTATGTTGTATACCCAGTTGTTTTGAGATACATGTCTTTACTCTCCCACATCTAAAGCTTTTTGCAATCCTTGCTTATAAAAGGATTTTCAAGAATGGATTTAAAGTGCCAAGCTTTGAAAGATAAATGTTATTCCTCATGTTTGAGTTCATCCAATACTGTATAGTGTAAATTTTCTAATATTGTTCATATGAAAGGAGAATAACAATATAGTGTGTTAAGTATGTTCTTAGTTATCTAATTTCACAAGATCCGATACCTCAAATGTATTCTTTCAAGCTAATTAATACAAATGGAGAAGTATTTTGAGTTTCCCAATCTAGATTTTGTCTCTTTTTATGTTGTTTTAAATTTTTTGTGATTCAATTATAAAATGTATTAAATTCGACTTGTAATTCCTTTTGAATTATTTCTTATTTCATATTTTTCTTTTGATCAAATTGATTGAGTAAATTCTTAATGCGATTTGAGAAAATTAAAGGGTTTCATAGGGAGATTGTGATATGAATGAGATATGAGATTTAATATTGGTTTTCTTCATAAAGTAAGGAAATAAATATGAATTGGTGGTATCAATTTTTTTGAGTAGATAACCCAATGGATAAAACACAGGTCACGTATTGAAGTTGAGCAAATCATTGAAAACTATATAGTGTCAAATTCATAGACCAAAATATTTAATATGCCAATTCCTATTGTAGATCTAAAAAGAACTAGCCTATACTTGGTTTATAGAGCTTTAAGATCTTGAGAATTAGATATATTATAGTTCTCTTGCCATCTCTAAATTAGAAGAATTAGAGGCTATTGTTTGCTATAATGGAATTTATGATAAAATATTGTTAGAGAAGGAAGTAATAATAAATTCCATGGTACACCCACCTAAATCTTGCATAATTCAAAGGGAGGAAGACTAAATGTCTTGTCCATTGGTCCTAATGACATGTCTCGGAGTACCAATCATGGTATCTAGCTAATTCTTAGGTATTCCCCACATCTTAAAGGGTTATTAAAATCCTATCAAATCAGGAGCCAACAAAATAGTGACTCTACTGGGGACATATGAGGTGGATTATGTGTGAAAAGTGTTGCATATGTTAGAATAGTGTCCTTGCTTATGTTGTAGAGTTGGATTTATTTGTTATTAGAAGATTTTATGCTTGGTTAATGTTTTAAGCATTCTTCTTGGAGTAGTGTATTTTATTTTATGTGGTAAGTGGACCAGTCACATTTTATATCTTTCACGAGACCAGGTTTCACACCTCACTCTGATTGGTTTAGCCTATCATAGATTCACAAGGTTTGTCTCATAGAAAACTTCATTTCCCTAGGCGGGTGGTGAATCGGTCAAGGTTTCTTAACCAATGTTTTAAAATTTTGACTTCATTAATATCTTAATGGATGACAAGAGAAAAAAAAATACCAAATCCTACATAAAAGCACATCCTTATGTCCCACTATAGACTAATTTACCCAAGGGTAATAGAAAGATCTAGCCTAAGAAAAGGGGAGAGTCCAATCATGCCTAGCAACCTAGAAATAATTTTGGGGTAAACCTTTAGGTTCAAATTTTAGAAGAGGAATGTTTCTCTTTTAAGAGTTATAACTCTAATAATACTAGTATCTTAGGAGATTCTTTCAACACTCCTTTCCAAGGAGAAGAAATATGTGAAGATAAAGTAGTTTCATCTATTGGGTATGTTAGATCTCAAATAGCTAGTTCAAGAAGTATGGATATACATGAAAACTTAACAAACTCTTAGCTTCAAGGATCTCACCCAGAACATGCCCCTTTCATTGAGAGAAACCTCGTAGATCTTAGTGAGTCCATAGAGTCAGAGGTTACTACTATCAATACTAGTGATTTGTATGTTGAACTATAGGTCCTCATAAGACAAGCAATTGAAGAGGATGCCAGGTGCAAATATTTGGAGAAAGATAAAGATATAGACACTATGAATGCTCTCATAGAAATAGATAATCTACTTAGGAGAATATCTCTATTGAACAAGAAAAAAAAAAGACTAGAGGAAAAACCCATATCCTTACATGCAGATGTTTTTAGAGATTTGGGACATTTGAGATCCGAGTGTATGGCATGAGAAGGAGCTTTACTTAATAGTTTTGAGTCTATGAAGGAGGGACCAAGTATTAGTTAGATCCATCAGTATGAGCCAATTGAGAAGATGGTTACTGTGAATACGTCTATTCCCACAACTAAGGTCATAGATAAAGGTAAGAAAAAGGTAGTTGGTATTCACATAAATGAACCCACCATAGTTCCAAAAGATATCCATGTTATGTCCAAACTTGACATAGAGATAAAAAGGCCAGGAAGGAATGAGAGGATCTTACTAAATAATTAGAAAAGGTTGAAAATGAAGCACAAGCTATAGAGATGAGAAAGATGATTCAATTCCTTAAGTCTACCTCCTATCTTAATATTGGACTTATGGTATCTTCCCAGGGTATGTCCTCTGGTCATGCTCCTAGTCTTACAACTAGTAATGTGGGAAATTCTAAGGAAAATCCTATGATATCTTCTAGAGGAGTTGGAAATGTTACATCAAGACAACCAACATATGCCAATGTGATAAACCCAGTTATAAATATTGTTGGTCCTAGTGCAAGTGCGGGTACTAGTTTCCAAAAGAGACCTATAAATTTAGAGAGATATAAACAAATATGTTTTATGGGTATTCTCAAATACCCCAACCTAGTCTCAAATGAGGTAAGAGACAAGGTAGTTAAGTTCACTGGAAATAATGAAGTTAGTGGGGAACAACATCTCAGCAAATTTATAGATATGTTAAATGATTATGAAGCTGAATTTGAAGATATTGTCATGAAGTTGTTTTTCCATCGTCTTATTAAGGATGTTAGGGATTGGTTTAGAAGACTCCCTAATGATAGTATTTATTCATGGTATGATATAGAGAAATGTTTCAAGGAATAGTATGGAGACAATACAAATGCTGGTTTCATACTCAATGAATTTAACAATATCAAGAAAAGCTAGAACAAATCCAATTTTGATTTTGATGTGAGGTTTCAGAAGGGGATGTATAAACTTTTCCAAATAATGAGATAGGATGAAAATGTATGCCTTACAACTTATTTTAATGATTTTTATAGTAAGATGGCCTATATCCTGAGATACAAAGATCCCAAGACTTTGAGAGATGCTTTTAGAACTATCATAAATATAGAAAACAATACGAGAGCATATGGAAAACTAGTGAGAAGAGATGACCCAAAGCTTTTTGGCTCAAAAAATAATAAAAGAGAAAAGGAGAAGCCTATTGGAACCAAATAACCTAAGGAAGATAAAATAGATAAGGCCCTTAGCATGTTGAAGGATATGAAGCCTATAGTGGAAAATGTTAACAAAGGGGTTGCAAATGATAGGCCATAGTTTGGACAAAATTTCAATAGAAAAATCAGATTACAAAATTGCCCCTACAATACTCAATGGAAAGATGGGAAGCCTACTATAAATGTGGCTAAGGGAAAAAATGAGAAGACTACTCTAAACCCATTACAAAGAAATAATGTAAATATGGCAGAGGATACTCCTTGGTGTATGGCCTATCAATCACCACACCTTCCAAAGTATTGTGTAGTTGCTCGGTCAATAGCTACCTCACAAGAGCCCAAGCCAAAAGAAATTACTAAAGAATAAAACCTAGATAATGTAGCTTGTAACTTGGTACACTCTTGTTGTGAAGATAATGATGATTCTGATTATGAAACATTTGAAATGGATGTAAACTTAGAGAGATATAATTATGAAAGGTTTCATCAGCAAAATTTTATTTGACGATGATAAGAAGTTAATGATAAATCTTGGAATATGATATCTAATGTAGAACAGATTAATTTGAGGAAGTCATCAAAAGAAGAGATTGATAGAATCATAATAGATATGGTGGTTCACGTCCAAAGCAATTACAATTTGAGGAATAGAGTTGTGAACAACAATTCTAGCAAGACATTAGGAATATTCATCAAATATATAACTCGCAAGATGCCTGATGGTAATAAGGTAAAGGACTAGTTGGTAATAAAAGTGAAAGATGTAAAGACAAAGAAATGGAAACCAAAGAAGATGACAACATCCTAAACTATTGAGACAAAGAAGAAAACTACACAGGTGAAGATACTAGAAGTGAAAGTCAACAAACAACTTGAAAACACTGTTGTTCAACCAAAGGAATAAAAAGTTATGCTAGCTAAAATCCATTCCATACCCCCATAGATATGTTGTCCATGATTTTTAGATTATTGTAAAGGTCCCTTTGTCTAAATTGTTTAGGATATAAGAGCATAAGAATAAGGCATTAGCTCGGTTAGAGGCTATAGAAGCAACTAATGACATTAAGGATAGAAAAACTTTAATAAGCATGAAGGAAGTGTCATATAAAATTAGCAAAGTTGAAGGAGTGGTGTCTTAGATTCCCCCTATGTATTTAGACAATTTTGATGTTTCTTATATTGAAAATATTGATCTATTTTTTCTAAGCCTTGTTATAAATGGGAGGGTAGTTCAAAATTGTATGATAGACTCAAGAGCTTTGAATATTATTATGCCTTTCAAGATAATAGAGTCCTTAGGCTTGAAAATCGATAAAAAACTATGGAAAATATTGTGCTCTTGTTTCAAGGGAAGTTCCTATCATAGGAACTATAAATGCATTAACCTACAAGCTAGTTGCATACCTAGATAATGAACTTACCATGAGTGTGCTAGCAGTAGACATCCCTCTTCAATATTGAATGTTATTTTCTAGAAAGTGGAGTGTTTCAATAGGTGGTAGTTTATAGTGTGATATTGCATTTTCTACTTTTCACAAAGGTGACCAGCCTATGAAGATAAATAGAGAGCCTAGGGTCACCACATGATTGAAGAGAATATTGACAGTGATGTAACATGCTTCTTGGATACTGATATCAATGATTTTAGAGCATAGGCGATTGTCTTAAAAAAGGAGGAAACCACCTACATTAATGACACAAGAAGTCAGAAATTGTTCTCACAATAGGGATCTGTGGACTATGTACTTTGATGGTGCTAGTTCTAAAGAGGGAGTTAGAGATAGAGTGGTACTTATTTCACCAAAAAAGAAAAAATATAGATACTCTTTTACTTTGGATTTCACATGCACTAACAACATTATAGAGTATGAAGGACTCCTATTAGGTTTGAGAGTAGTTGCTAAACATGGTATACGATGTTTGTATGTAATTGGCAACTCTGAGCTAGTGGTGTCACAAGTTAGACAATCCTATGCATAAAAAATAAGTGACTAAAATAATATAGAAATGGTGTATGGGATGAAGTTGAGGCCTTTGATGCTCTTGGAATAACTTGGATGGATAGAACTAATAATAAAATGGTAGATCTATTGGCCAATGTTGCTATCAAGCCAGATGGCATATCCTTTGTAGGATTATCCAAAATAGAATTGCAAACAAGACCTTAAATCCTTGATAATTTTGAAAGTTGGTAGGTTTTTGAGGATGATTCAAATATCCATAAGTTCCTCAAAAGTGAAGACAAGTACCAATGACAAGAATCAGATTGCAGTGCTTTTGTTGAGAACATAGATGGGAAGGATACTATTTTTGGGAATGAAGTCATACAGCTCAAAACCAACAAGGTACCCAAAGGTTTAGTTGTCTTAGAGACCATGTTTGATAATAAGGACATAGTAAAAGGAGATGTTAAAGAGAATAAGCTAGAGGAGCTAGAAGAAATAAATTTGGGTACTAATGAATCACCTAAAAAGGTATATGTAGGTAAGAAGTTATCGCCTACAATAACAAATCTTTAATTGAGTTATTAAGGAAATTAAAACATGTTTTTTCTTGGTCATATAATACCTTGAAAGCTTATAGAGAATATCTTTTTAAGCACGTTATTCCTCTAAAGGAAAATGCTCAACCTTTTAGGCAAAAGAAGAGACCATTCAATACCACTCTGGCCCCTAAAATGTAAGAGCAATTGCTGAAGCTTAGGGATAGAGGTCATATAAAGCTTATTAGACATTCCACATGGGTTTCAAACTTGATACCAATTAGGAAAAACAATGGAGGTATTAGATTATGTGTAGATTTCATAAATATAAACATTTCATCCCTGAAAGATAATTATGGACTATCTAATACAGAAACCATGTTACAAAAGGTGATTGGTTCAGAGTTTATGTCCATGATGGATGGATTCCCTACTTATAATCAAGTGTTAGTGGATGAAACTAGACAATATAATATTGCATTCACTACTCCATGAGGAACATATGTGTATATGAGAATGTCTTTTGGACTTATCAATGTCGGGACAACCTTTTAGAGAGCTATGGATGTGGCTTTTGCTGATTTCATAGACAAATTCATGGTTGTGTATCAAGATGATTTGACTGCCCACTCCAAGAATGCGAATGATCATTGAAGACACCTAGAGAATGTCTTTTTGAAGACCTTGGAATAACGTGTCTCTCATAATCCAAGGAAATGTGCATTTGGAGTAACTAAGGGCAAGCTTTTTGGTCATATAGTATCTAAAGATGGGGTGAGAATAGATCCTAAAAGGGTTATTGTTATAGACAAAGTCCCCAAACCTAAAAATGTGAAAGGAATTCAGTCATTTTTTTGATAGATAAACTTCTTATGAAGATTATGTGACTAATTTTGCAAAGATTAGTAGGCCCGTATCCATGATGCTCAAGAAAGAAGAAAAAATTAAATGGGATGGAGAATGAACTATTGCCTTCCAAGAAATTAACGAGGCAATAAAAAATGCACATTTTCTAAGAACACTTGATTATGAGAAGCATATACATATATTCTCTTTTGCATCTTTTCACATAGTGACAGTAGTGTTACTTCATAAAAATTAGGAAGGACGTGAACAATCGATATCTTTTTTTAGCAAATCCCTCCAAGCTACAGAATTGAAGCATGATATTAATGAGAAATAAGCTTATGCTCTTGTGAAGGAAGTGATAGTTTGTGGTGACTGATCAAGGAAGTGCTATACATACTTTAGAAAAGAAAATTGTACTATTTTTTGATTCGCCACTAAAGTTTGGGCTAATATTCACCAATTTATGGCTGACATGTTGTAACCCTAAAGCAAAAAAAATACTTGTGTAAAAGGGCTTAGGGTTAGGGATTGTTTCAGTGTGAGTGATGTGAAAATTGGTTCTTACAGTGGTATTGATCTATAAGAGATTATGGATTGTAATCAGGTTGTACTCATTGGATCGTAATAATATCAAACTTGTTGTTTGGTGGATGTAGCCCAGGGATTGGGTGAACCACGTTAAATCTTGGTGTCTTGTGTTCTTTTCTGTGATCTATTATTTTTTGATATTGTTTATATTTGCATGTAATTATTATTTTTGTCTAATGTTTAATCCTAACAAGTGGTATCAGAGCCTAGTTGTTTTTCAGTTATCCTCTATAGGAAAGTCTCACAATTGAGTGGGAGTGATGGTAGATGAAGGTAAGCTGAGGGTTGACAGGTTTAATGGTAGAAGGTGGATCTATTGTAGATCATTTAAATGAGTTTAATACTATTACTAGTTAGTTATCTTCTGTGGGTATCAATTTTGATGAAGAAATTAGGGCTCTCTTGATTTTATGTTCTTTGTTTGAAAGCTAGAATGGCTTGGTAATGGCAGTGAGTAATTTTGTTCTTGGATCTAGTACCCTAAAATATGATGATGTGATTGGTGTTATTTTGAGTGAGGAAACTCATAGGAAAACCTCAGGTGGATCTACATCAGGAAGTGCTTTGAATGCAAAAAGTTGAGGTAGAATGACTGAGAGAGGAAGTAATTCTAAAAATCATGGAAAATCAAGAGGAAAGTCAAACGGGAGGAGGTCTGAATCAAGAGGACCAAATGACTGTTGGTACTGTGGGAAACCAAGGCATAAAAAGAAATATTTTTGGACTCGAAATAAAAATGATGGAGATAAACCAGATGGAGACAAGGAGGCAAATGTGGTAAGTAATAAATATGAAGAGGATGCTTTGCTTCTATCTTTAGAAAGTGTTGATGATTTATGGGTTTTAGATTATGGTGCTTCATTTCATGCTACACCTCATAGAGGTTATTTCATTAATTATGTCCAAGAGGATTTTGGGCTTGTTTATTTGGGGGATAATGAACCCTGTTAGATTATTGGAAAGGGAAAAGTTAAGATTAAATTATAGAATGGGAATCATTGGCTACTACATTAGGTAAGACATGTTCCAAGGCTGAGTAGGAATTTAATTTCAATAGGGCAACTTGGAGATGAGCATTGTGTAGTTACTTTTAATGATAAAAATTGGAAGGTCTCAAAAGGTTCCCTTGTAGTAGAAAAAGGTGTGAAAGTATACACTTTATATCTTTGTACAAGTCATATTATTCCTTCTACTTTAATTGTTTCAAAGAAAAATACATGTTCAGAAACAGTTGCCGCAGTTGAGCAGGGAGAACAAATAGCTGCTATAAATTTTGATACAGTGTTGTGGCACAATAGACTTAGGCACATGAGTGAGAAAGGTATGAAAGTAATTCATTTAAAGAATGTTTTACTAGGTCTAAAATGTGTAAATATGGATTTTTGTGAAAGTTGTGTATATGGAAAATAAAAGACAATGAATTTTGTGAAGACTAGGAAGGAGAACAAAAAGGAGAAATTAGAGCTTGTGCATACAAATGTATGGGGATCGGATCAGGTATCTTCCCTTGGAGGCTCTCATTATTATGTTACATTTATTGATGATGAAACTAGAAAGGTATGGATTTATTTCCTTAGAAATTTGATATATTTCAAAATTTTAAGAAATGGAAATGCTTGGTTGAAAATGAGACTAGCAAGAAATTAAAAGTCTCAAATCTGATAATGATGGTGAGTATTACAATCATAAATTTGAAGATTATTACTCCACTAATGGTATTCATAGACAAAAAACTATTCCAAGAACTCCACAAGAAAATGAAGTGGCTGAACAGATGAACATAACTATAATGGAGTGTGTAAGGAGCATGAGGTTGTATGTTGGGTTGCCCTTACACATGTGGGTGGAGGCTATCAATACTACTATATATTTGATTAATAGAGGTTCCTCTATTCCTTTGGGTTGTGGTATTTTAGAGGAAGCATGGACTGGTAAGAAGGTGAATTATTCTTTTCTCAAAACCTTCGGTTGTGAAGCATTTTCTCACATAGATTCCGAAAATAGAACCAATTTGGAAGCTAAGTCAAATAAATGTGTATTTTTTGGATATGGGAATAATGAATTTGGTTATAAGCTTTGGGATTTTGAAAATCATAAAATTGTAAATTGCAGGGTGTCATATTCAATGAGAAAGTGTTGTACAAAGATCTATTGCAGCAACATGAGAAGAAAGAAGATGTTTATGTAGTGGTGGATGATACTACAAAAGTTGATGTTCCAGCCATTCCTCATGATGTGCAACAACTGCATCAACAAATACCACACACACTAGTGAATGTTAGACGGTCAACAAGGAAAATTAGACCTCCAAAAAGATTTTCTCCCTCTTTGTATTCTATTTTACTTACTAATGTTGGTGAACCTGAATGTTATGATGAAGTTGTGCAGGTGGATACTAAGATTTAGGAGAGTCTGCAATGAACAATGAAATGGAATCTTTGCTGAAAAATAAGACATGGGATTTATGCAAGTTTCCTATAGGTAAAAGATCTTTATAGAATAAGCGGATTTATAGGTCAAAAGAAGAGGATGGAGGTAAGAAATGATTTAAAGTTGGGTTAGTGGTAAAAGGATTTGCATAGAAAAAGGGCATTGATTTTGATGAAATATTTTTTCTTGTTGTTAAGATGACTTCTATTCGCACTATTTTAAGTATTGTGGCTATTGAAGATTTGCATTTAGGGTAGCTTGATGTTAAATCAACCTTCCTTCATGGTGATTTAGATGAAGAGATATATATGGCTTAGCCATGGGGATTTGAGGTCAAAGGTAAGGAGAACTTAGTGTGCAGATTGAAGAAAAGTTTATATGGCTTGAAGCAGACACCTCGAAAATGGTATCTAAAATTTGATAGTTTTATGCATGAGAATGGATACAATAGGTGTCATTCAGATCATTGTGTTTATTTGAAGAGGTTGGATAATGGAAGCTACATTATTTTATGTTTATATGTTGATGATATGCTTGTAGGTGGTTCTAACATGGATCATATTAAGGGGCTGAAATGACAGTTAGCACA
Source organism: Cupressus sempervirens (assembly GCA_028749045.1). Lineage (NCBI taxonomy): Eukaryota > Viridiplantae > Streptophyta > Pinopsida > Cupressales > Cupressaceae > Cupressus > Cupressus sempervirens. The sequence continues at coordinate 400,834,005 of CM053783.1, read as the reverse complement.
TGCATTTGCTATGAAGAATTGGGGGTAGAAAAACAAATCCTTGGTATGAAGATTTGCAAAGATAAGAAGAATGGGAAATTGATGCTATCTCAGGCTGATTATGTTGAGAAGGTGTTGTCATGTTTCTCTATGGAGAATTCTAAAGTTGTCAGCACACCTTTACTTGGTCATTTGAAGTTGACTAAGGAGATGTGTCCTAAGACACAAGAAGAGGAGGACAAGATGTCCAAGGTACCCTATGCTTTAGTTGTAGGAAGCTTGATGTATGCTATGGTATGTAAAATGCTAGATATTGCACATGTAGTGAGAGTCATTAGCAGGTATAGGAGTCATCTAGGAATTGAGCGTTGGAATGTAATCAAATGGATTCTTAGATATTTGAGAGGAACATCCAGTAAGTGTTTACACTTTGGGGGCTCTACTACTAATTTACATGGCTATGTTAACTTAGATTTGGTAGGGGATATTGATACCAAGTAGAGTACTACATGTTATGTATTTACTATTGGTGGGGCAGTCATGAGTTGGGTTTCTAGGTTACAAAAGGTTAATGCTCTATCCACTATAAAGGCAGAGTATGTTGTTTCTATAGAGGTAGTGAAGGAGATGATATGGCTTTAGATATTCTTGGAAGAATTGGGACAGCCTTAGAGGGATAATTATTTGTTTACAGATAGTCAAAGTGTCATTCATCTTGCAAAGAATTCAGCTCTGCATTCAAAGACTAAAGACATTTAGTTGTGGTACCATTTCATTCTGTCAGTTTTGGATGATGGACAATTAAAGCTGGATAAGATACTTACAGATGACAATCCAACAAATATGTTTACAAAGTTAGTGACATGGGAGAAGCTGAATTCCTCTTCAGCTTTGGTTGGTCTTCTAGACTGAATAGGAATAAAAGAACAACAGAGTCCATGGTGGTTTGATCCAGTGTGAGCCCCATGTGGTAGCAATATTGCTATAGGACCAGTCTCTAAGTGGGACATTGTTAGTTTGTGGTGACTAATTAGGGAAGTACTATACACACTTCATAAAAAAATGTACTATTCATCAATTCACCACTAAAGTTTGGGCTAATATTCACCATTTTATGGCCGACATGTTGTAACCTTAAAGTGGAAAAAATACTTGTATAAAAGGGCTTAGGGTTAGGGATTGTTTTAGTGTGAGTGATTGTATGCTAAAAGAAGTGACCTATAGGGAGCATGAATCAACAAGCAAACATTAGTTTTACATCAAACATGTATCAAATACTCATCAAAATGAAAGAAACTTAACTAATGCTTGTTTGAGTTTTGCAACTCATAGCAACCAACAAACCAAATCCTCAAGCAACCTCAAATAGCTCAACAAAAGCACCCATGAGAGGCCTTATTGGTGTGTTAAGATTGGAAGTATGGTTGGTGTACTCTCCCAAGCACAACTAAAGTTTGAATCTCTTGAATATGGAAGTGCAAATGTGAGTGATAATGAAACTATGAAACCTAAGCTATATGAAATGGAGAATACCTCAAACAATAGCTATGGAAAAAGCCATGTTCAAAGGCATTCAAGGATGGAAATGGAATGCAACAAAAGAAACTAACTTAATATGCAAGCTACACTAACATTCAAGTGCAATGGAGATGAACATGCATAAGAAAACTAGACTAACAATGCAAATGAAAACTAAAACCAACTACCAAAGGTAAGTATGCAACCTAGAAATCACTATGAAAGCTCTACTGTGAAAACCCAAAACTCAAACTAGCATGATAAAAATGCAATTATGGGAGATGAAAATGCTTGAGACAAGGGCTCTATTTATAGGCTTGAGAGAGACCTTGGGTGAGGTGGCATCTATGTGGCATCTACATAGTGCCACAAGGAGACACATAAGCAAGCCACGCAAGTGGTCAACATTCAAAGTTTGCTCACATGTGTGAGCAAACTTGGAGAGAGGAGTGGGGGACAAAGCTTGCAAGAGGGAGTGGTCTCACACATGTGTGAGCACACACTTAGGCTTAATAATGGATTAGCAAGATGATTAAGGGTAATTAAGTGGGAATAAATGGTGGATAGGCTTAGGAGGATGAAAGTGATAGGTGTAGACTAAGCTTTAGGCTAGGTTTAAGATTAAATTAAACATGATTTAATTTAATCATAGGTTTAGAAGAATTAATGAGATGGAGGGATTTAAATAAATAGTATTTATTTAAAAAGGAGGATTATGGGGGATCATGCAGTAAATAAATTTAAGACATTAAGGCTGGAGGTATTTAAATTAAATTTAAATACCTTAGGAAAGTGAACCTACTTAATTAAATAAATTTAATTAAATAGGTAGAAGAATATGAAAAATATAACTAATTAATAAACAACCAATTATAATGTAAAGGGCAATATTAATAAATTAATATAGTCTTTTGGGATGTTTTTAAGCGTCTACAGTGATGTGAAAATTGGTTCTTCCGGCAGTATTGAGATGTAAGGGATTACAGATTGTAATTAGGTTGTACTCATTGGATCATAATAATATCAGACTTGTTGTTTGGTGGATGTAGCCCAGGGATTGGGTGAACCACGTTAAATCTTGGTGTCTTGTGTTCTTTTTTGTGATCTATTATTTTCTGATATTATTTATATTTGCATGTAATCGTTATTTCTATCTGAGGTTTAATCCTAACAGGAAGTAAAATATTTCAAGTGTTATCTAATTGGAGCAATAATAATAGCTTTTGTTCCTAGTGCTATAGTCAAGGATATTTTTTTCCCAACAAGAAGTATTAGGTAGGAGGTGCAGATGGATGTAGATGGATCAACTGAATTCAGGAATTCAACATTGATGTATAGATTGCCAAGCTTATTAGAGGTCAGGGATTGGCTAAATTGATGACACAATCTAACTTAGATGCAAATGAGATCAAAAAAATGGATAGTGATTATAGATCTTACACGTGACATGGATTCTTGCATTTGGTACAGAGACACTATTCACTACTTACAGTATATGTGTGCCCCTTCTATAGTAAGTGATAATAATAAAAAGAGTATTGAAGCTCTAGGCCATCAAATATGTGATTGTTAGTGGTAAACTATGGTGGAAAAACATATAAGGTGTTCTTATGAAATGTGTAGAATATAAACTTTCTATCAAGATTTTAGATGAGATGCATAATGGTGTGTGTAGTGGTCACTACATGGCAAAAACTACAACACATGAAGTGATCAAGGCTTGATTTTGGTTTCCTACATTATTTAAGGATGCTCACACATTGGTTAAAAATGTGACCCATGTCAAAGGTTTACAAGCAAGGTTGAAATTCTCTAGAAATGTACCTCTGAAACCAGTAGAAGTACAAGCACCCTTTCAACAATAGGGTATTATTTGATAGGATAAATTGTAAAAAAGTAAAATGGGGGTCATTTTTGGATTTTGACTATTTGACAAAGTGGGTAGAAGCCATTCCAACAAAGAAAATAACTAGCAAGGTGGTGAATGACCTCCTCTTAAATAACACCATAACTAGATTTGGATGCCCAAAGAGGATTGTAACAAACAATGCCATGTGTTTAGGTTTGATGAACACATTTGCTTATGTGAAAAGTATGGTATAACTAGGTCCACCTCTTATCCATACCACCCTCAAGAGAATGGACAAAAATAATCTAGTATAAGAGTATTCTAAATAACATCAAGATGATTTTGGATAAAAATTAGAAGGCATGGGATTCTAAGTTACCATTGGTAGTATGGGTAGATAGGATGATAGTAAAGAAAGCTATTGGGCCAACACCTTTTCATTTAATTTATGGGATCTAAGCAAGATTTCCTCAAAATTACCTGATAGGAATGTACAAGTTTGTCCAAAATTATGATGAGGATATAACTGATAATATGCAAGAAAGAATGGATGAACTTATTAGATTAGATGAGACCAGAAGAGAGGCATCAACCACAAATGTAAAGTTGAGATTATAGATGAAAAACTTGTATGACAAAAGATTTGTTAGTAGGAAATTTGACTCAGATGCCTTGGTATTACTATGGAATGCAAGGCATGAAGATAAGAAAAATATGGGAAATTTGACCCTATATGGTTGGGTCCTTACTTTAATCATGGAAAATGAGGAAATGACTCATATTCTAAAAGAAATTTTTGGAGATCTTCTTAAACTACCAGTTCGTGGACAATTCTTGTAGAGATACTTTTATGGAAGGTATCATTTTTCCATGAACAATAGATTATTTTCGTACATATGTTGTAAATTTTATGAATATGTGTCTCCTCTATGTGATGTATTTTTCTTGTACATAGCCTATTTGGTTTGTCCTGATTGTGCAAGTTTTTCTTAGTGCTCTTCAAATGTTGTCAAGTATGTGGTATGCTAAACCCATAAATTATGAATCCTTGTATAAACATAAATTTTCATCATCCCTAGACAAAGCCACTATCAACCCCCTTTTTAGGGATGCAAGAAATCCTAGAACATCATAATGTATTAGGTTTAAAATAGTCTATTTTATGTTGGATTAACATTCCCTATGCATTGATAAAGTATCCCAGAACATGAAACCCTTGCCCTTGTTATGTTTTTTAATTACCTTTTCGGAAACTTAAAGGATGGGCCTTCTCAATGAGTGAGAGGTCCCATTTTACTTTACCTAGTGAATAAGTTGTTAGTTATTTGGTTCCTCCCTAAGATAATTTTTCTTTAAGTTGTTTAGGGGGTGAATGTTCCTAGATAATAAATTCATTACTATTGGGTTGTGTTGATAGTTTTTATAATTTGATAAAATTATAATATGGGGCCCCAATGTTATATTTTGATAATCCCACATAGCATCATGTCATTTGTTGAGATATGCTCATAGAATAAGTGGACCAACAATATTTTCCTTTTTTTGAACCATTGGATCAAAGAAGATCAAATGATTGTCACGTAGTCTCTTTGATAAAGTGCACACTTATTAATGAAAGCAAAAAAGTGAGGTTTTGACATGCCTCCCAAGTGGAACCAAAGGAAAAGGAAAATAAAATGATTAAATCTTTTTTTAAGCAGGCGTTAGTGTCGAAATCCTAAGAGATATGATGGGACCCAAGCAACGTGTATAAAGATGTAGCCTAACTGTCTAATCTTAATAGATTTGATGGTTGTCACATTGTCACTTCTAAAACTTGCAAGATCTTTATTCAATATGAAAAAGCAACATCAAGACGCATGTCCAATGGGTCCAAAAATAGTAAGTGGATGATCACTTTTCTCATCTACCTTGGTGAACCTAAGGGTGGTCGCTTAGTTGATTTGAGAATGTGAAAGATATTTAACTAATGCAAAAAAGTGACTTAGTGACACATATCCCTGGTGAAAATATGATTATATTAATACAAAAAATATATAATGATCAAATCATATTCTGACACATGCACAAGTGTGGACCATCTTTAGTATGAGTAATATAAAGTATTCATTTCAATGATTGTGAGATCAGATTAATCCAATAGTCATCGCTTGGTCACTGTAAAAACATGCAAGACATTTAATCAATGCAACAAAGTGATATTCATACATGTGTCCTTGGTGGGTCAATGTCTAATGTAGAAAAAAATGAACTCTATGACAAATCAATGGATGACACATGTTGAACATGGGGTGAGTATGGAAGTCTCTTGGGAGAAATCGAAGGAATATTCTAGAGCATCTGATGCGTTTGAATTTTATGGCTATTATTTTGTAGCTATAAAAGGTGTGAGATTTTAACAAAAGTGATAAAATGAGATTGTGCCACATGTCCTGGGAAATTAAATGGTTATACATGGGCCAATAATATTGAGATTGTTTATAGTTGTCACTACATCATTGGTTTGACTTCCCCATCAGCTTGAGAAAGGTGACTCAACACATATGGACTTAGTTGGAGTAATGGATTTGCATCTAAATCAATGGTCAAGTTTTAGAATTGATTATGACTCTCTTCAAGTCCATTGTCTGTGACATTGATAGTGAACTAATTCAAAATTTGTGTGAGTTTTATAAGGTTGGTTTGATTCCTACATCATTCAATAGTACCTAAATGAAGTATAACCAAAATTATTGAATATGAGTAGATGAAAAGAAGATATATAGTGTTGGAAAAGGTCATAGAAAGAGCTAGGGTTTTACAGAGGAAATTGCATTAAGTGTAAACTCAAAACTAGTAAGTATTATTTCCCAAAAGTGTATAGAATTTACTCTAAAAGGAAGAGTTGTAGCATCAACCCTCTATGAGTAAAGAATTTTGTAAGCCCTAGAAAATACCACCTTGAAAATATTTCTATGGAAAGAAAAATTATTAGGAGAGGACTATGCATGATGATTTCTTTAAAAAGCTAGATATGTCTACTAATGATTCTACAAAGGGTAAGGCGTTCTCCTTCCTATAATGAGATTAGGAATAAAGAGTAGCACAGAGTGGAGTTGTTAGACCAGAACACTATGATTGCAAATTGCTAAGGGTTTATATGATAAGGGAAACTAGGTTAGGGATGCTAAGACAACCAGAAATAGTTGGGAGCTTTTTAAGAAATGGTTTTCATAGAGAAACCTATGTGCTCTACATGATAATGTATATAATTTTGATTTAGGGAAACTAATTGTACCAGGAATGTTTATGGATTAAGACCTCCTAACAATACTTTCCAAAAGATGTGATCTAGTTCTTCATTTAGTGAGAAACCATGCTAGAATTGGCCTATTTAAGATCACAATACAAGAGATTTGTGAGGTTTTTATGTTGAACTTGTCTTCTATTCTCCATGATACCATATATTTTGAGAAATTAAAAGAAGCATATAAGGCTCAAAAGATTTATCTTAGGAGTGGGCCCTTGAAAGAACATTTTGCAAAGTTTGGCAATTTAGTTTTGGTCTCACCAACTACTCCTGAACTATTATTGAAGAAATATTTCAGCCTTCATGTCCAAGCTGTATATATTTCCTTGTATAAAGTGATGGTTGAGGATGAGCAAGATTATATGCATGTCCCATTAATGTATATGATGGTTCATATCCTATAGTATAGGATGGATGTGATCTTTGATTTGTCTTCTTATCTTGTTGAGGAGATCCATAATAGTTTGATTGGAAATAATAAAGGAAAGGTCGACAAACCTTTTGGAAAGGAAATGAAGTTGGTAAAGGAACATAATGGAGAGAAATTGCCTATTCAATTATGGAGTACATAAATTTCATGGGACAAGGAAGATGCCAATTTTGTAAGATTTGACAGGTATTTTACTTCCAAGTTGAGAACCTCTTTATCCCATGATAACCCTCAAATCCCTAGAGTATTGTTGGAACTAATTAGACCAAAAGATTTTGCTATAGGTTTGAAAGTGAGCTATAATTAGGGAGACATTATCTCTTATCCAGTTTCCACAAATTTAAGAGTGTATGGTTTTTCAGGAATTCCCCATGTATTACCTTACCAAGTTCTCCTCAAGATTGGTGTTGCAGAAGTTATATGGTAAATTGGAGGATTGAAGGAGTAAGAATTGATGAATAGATCGAGAGGTATAATTTCCCCTCATTCACTTTTGTACACCAATTTGTAATTACAAAGGGAGAATAGATAAAGTATTGGAACCCTGAAGGATGGTAAAATCTCATGCCAAACTCTTAGACCCTGAGCGATTTTATGATATGTTCAAGATAAAGAAAAAGGCTAAAGGACATACTTTTAAGTTTTATTATCTCGAAGATATCATCAGGATTGAGTTTTCCTTACAAGAGAAAGAGGTATAATTTAGGGTATATAAGGCCTTGGATATATAAGAGAAAGTGAAAAAAGAAAAATGGAGGGTATATAAGGCCTTGGATTTTATTAATGCTTTTGATAAAAATTACAATCCGTTGAAAAATGCAAAGTTATGGGATGAAAAATTAAAAAAGTTGATGACACATTTTGTTGAAATCATTCAAGTTCTAAATGAGAAGAGAGTTTCCATGGTTAAAGCACATCCTGACAAGGCAAGAGAAAGGATGCAAAGATTTTCCATTACCCCTGCCATGAATCCTGGACAATATACTTTTCAGAGGAGAATATTGTTGTGAGAATATTTGAAGATTTTGTTGTTAAAGAAAAAGAAAGAGGATCTAGGCCTTCACCTCCTACAAACAGTGCTCCTTTGATGCAATGGAGCCTAGTGGAATAGTTCTTTGATGAACTATTATAGTCCTTAGATCCTTGTCACTGAAGATATGCCAAACAAAAGTGCCCTTTGATCCTACTAAATGTTCTTAAGAACCAATAGAGAGTTATCAAATAAGTATTTTAGGTTATCACAACCAACCTCCTAAACAAGGAAATCCCAATCACAAGGAAGACCCTTCAAACTAGACAACTTATCACAAATTGCCCAAAATGCACATATTGACAATTTTTGACACAAGACCCCAAAACACAAAATAAGACTAGAGGAGACTCAAGGATGGAATTTTATTATATTTAGGTCTAACATAATGTGGAATGATGGTTAAAACCAAACTATGCAATATCTGCCTTATGGTTGCTTCACAAATCCACCATATTAGGGTTGTAGCCCCTTTTTAATGAAATTTAGGGTTAACTTTAGAAATATCCACATACACCTATGGATAAATCACATATTAAAATACCCTTTTTTGTTTTACTAAATATACCTAAACACCAAGAAATGAATTCACAAACAAATTAGGTTTTTCCCAATTCCTCCCCTAGGTAATTAGCCCTATTAGGTCTCCAAATACAAAGGAGGTATGCTTTGCAAAGGCCCAAAATTCAAAAAAAAAATTGAATCGTGAAGGGGCAAGCATAATAAGATTTTAAACCTAATTTCAAGACCCGTTGTCACTTCTGGAGCAAGTTATGGGAGATGTTGATCAACGTTATGAACATGCACATGGGTCTTACATGCCTAGGGCATCGGATTCCTATTAGCCACCTGAAAACACATGATTAAGACAAAATTCATCATAAAGTACATAATATACGCTTGGATTTCAAAAGAGGCCATCAAATTCCCATGTTGAAATCTTGAGATATGGTAATTTCTTATTGAAACCCTAGGTATGACAACTTTTATGAACAACTTTTATAAAAATCTAGATATCTTGAGTTAGGAGATTGATCGAGACTCAAACCAAGTGCATTACAAAGATAATTCATCCACCTTCCTAGAAAAATAGGTTAGACACCTTGGTTCATCTGTACACATCTGTATGCATTGTTGCAATATCAAATTGGCAGGAAATCTGAGTTATTTTTATTGATTTGAATGCAAACGTACATCATGATACCTACCACCCACATGAGAGGGATTATGTATGCATCACCAATTATCACAACAAATTTTCAAACCATTTCTATCTGTTGGGGATCAAATTACAAGTTTTTTCAATTTTTGCTTAAAAGTTGCTTGACATCTTTTTGAGAAATTTTTGCATTTTATGCAACTTTTGCAATTTGTGAACAAAATATGTTCAAATCTTAATTAAATGATCAAAATAGGATCAAAACATGCTAAAAACATAAAAACAAGAAAAATCCTAAGATTTTAAATCATTTGATTATAGTTGATCAAGGGATTATAATTATGCCAATCTTGGAACTAGGTCTTACAAATAGGTCCAAATGCTTAGATGCTAAATCTAACCTATCCTATAAGTTCTTAGGAATTTTTAGATTCCTCATTTGATGTGAGTGCTCCTGCACCACCCTCCTACCACATTTTTTAAGAAGCCTTTGTTAGAAAGTCTGCCTACTAAATGTACCTCAAAGAAATAGAGAATGGAAGAGGGTCCTTCATCAAGCAAAGATGTATACTCACATTATCAAACTCCTCTATATTTTGGACTTGAACAAGAAATGTCTAAGCATTTGGGGAAAGTAGGAAACCATTATGATATTGTTGTGACCACTTCTAAGTTAGAGTAAGGAATAGTGTAAGAAACTCCAATGCTAGCTATGGATTTCACAGTGGACGATTTTAGAGGTAAGGAATGGGATCTAGTAGTAGAACTAGCTTGTGAAAAAATTATGTTAGATGATAATTTTATTAAGTCTAGGAATTTTATTCAATTTTCTTTGAGATCAAGCATGTCAAACTTTGAAGCTATATGTAAGAAGAGAAAAGTAGCACATCCTAATATAGAGGACTATGTTATAAGGGATGAAATAAAGGAGGAAATGATGGTGGGATTTAGTAAAATTACCCCAGAAGAGGGCAGAGTTACTATAAAGGAATGAGGATTATTAATTCTTCCTGAATGGGACATTACTGATGCTATGGTATTTGATGCCATAAGAAAAAAAATGAATACTAGGTTTAGAATGGAGGAAGAAGCTAGGTAGGCCCCTAGAGGGGTAAAATATAGTGAAGATCATGTGGCTTTCGTTATATGGTCCTTGCAAAAAAGAGATAAGTCTAGGTAGTAAGAACCCTCTGACATAGATCAAGTGGAGAGCTTAGTGGTGGTGAGAGTAGGAGATACAAATAATAAAGAAGCTACCCTCATGAAAAAAGAAATGGTAGACTTTACCCTAGCCACTGCTAGGAAAGAGAAGCATAAATTTATTGAATTAAATCTTAAATATGAAAAAAAATCAGAGTCCAATGGTGAACAAAGAAGAAAGAATAGTGAGATGTTAAATGCACTGGCTATGTATCAGAGTCAAAAATTAAGGAAAATGAAGACAGGAGAACTCTCTCATAGAATGATTGCATTTTCACCAACTCCACCACCCCTACTAGCCTAATTATTGAATTGCCTCAAACTCCATTAGATGTTGAAGAACCATTTGATGAAGAAATTGAGGAAGAAAAAAGTAAACTTAGGACATTACAAATGAAGGTGGTCCAAAGATATGAAGAAAATATAAGAGATGTCATTTTAAACTTCACATTCAATATTGATACTAGAATGATCTACCATGGGATATCAAAGCTTGTGGCTATTAGGAGATGTCTTAGTGAAAGTGAGTATATGCTGAGACAAATGGATCAATAGAGAAGAAGAGTTCGGTCATATATGTGTAATTGTTATAGATAAGCCCCAAGTTTAGGACTTAATTGAAAAATACATATGATTAGGTAGCAACCTTGGTAGAATTTGATATAAATAGGGAGATATTACTGAGAAGGGTAATATTTTATCTTTCCAAGTATGAAAATTAAAGTTTTAACCTTTTCCCTTTGCCATCAAAAGTGAACACAATCTAAAGACTTATACAGAGTGGGGTGAAGAATTGTGTGCTTTGCTCAATATTAGAATGAATGAAATAATAAACAATTATGATAATGCTTTATTTAAAGGACTATAGATGAGATGGTAGAAGCAAGGATATTTTACAAGTGTTTAAACTTTGAAATAAAATAGTTGAAGGTGAAGTGGAAAGGTTTTACAAACAAAGAAAAGGAGGTTATGGATTTTAATTGGCCTAATGATATTATTGTTTATAGTGAATGGGTAACAAAATATATTCCCAAAGTAGAAGACCCACATGTGGTAGTTAAACATAATAGGTTTCAACACCAACTGAGTTGTTATCCAAGAAATAATAAAAGATAGTTAGGCAACAGGATGAAGGAAAATAGTAATGATCATAAGAGGGATAGGTATCTTACTTTTGTGGCTCACCCACTATGGATATACCTACATAACAAACATTGAACTGCTATTGAACATCCATACTACCAATTATATGTCATATAACTATCTTTTCTTTCCTAATTGTAGAGTCATGGATGTTGGTATTTTGTCTCTTCTGTAACTATGTTGTATACCCAATTGTTTTGAGTCACATGTCTTTACTCTCCAATGGCTAAAGCTTGTTACAATCCTTGCTTATAAAAGGATTTCCAAGAGTAGGATTCAAGCATTGAATTTTGAAAGATAAATGTTATTTCTCATGTTTGAGTCAGTCCAATACTGTGTGGTGTGAATTTTATGATATTGTTCATATGAAACAAGAATAGCAATAAAGTGTGTTAAGTATGTTTTGGGTTATCTAATTTCACAAGATATAATACTTCAAATGTATCATTTTAAGTTAATTAATACAAATGGAGAAGTATTCTAAGTTTCCCAATTGGGATCTTATCTCTTTTTATGTTATTTTTAATTTTTTGTGATTCAATTACAAAATGTATTTCATTCCAGTTGTAATTCATTTTTAATTATATCTTATTTAATATTTTTTTTTTTGATCAAATTGATTAAGTGAATGCTTAATGTGATCTAAGAAAATTAAAGGGTTTCATATGGAGATTGTGATAAGAATGAGATCTGAGATTGAGTATTGGTTTTCTTCATAAAGTGAGGAAATAGATCTAAAGTGGTGGTATCATATTTTATGAGTAGATAACCTAATAGATAAAACATTGGTCATGTATTGAAGTTGAGAAAATCATTGAAAACTACATAGTGTCAAATTCATAAACCAAAATCTTTAATATGCCAATTATTCTAAAAAGGATTAGCATATACTTGGTTTAGAGAGCTTTAGGATCTTATAAGAATTCTCTATCTTATAGTTCTCTTTTTGTCCCCAAATTAGAAGAATTAGAGGCTATTGTCTTCTGTAATGAAATTTATGATAAAATATTGTTAGAGAAGGAAGTAATAATAAATTCAATGGTACACCTACTTGAATCTTGCATAATTCAAAGGAAAGAAGACTAAATGTCTTGTTAGTTGGTCCTAATGACATGTCTAGGAGTATCAATCATGACCTATAGTTAATTCCTAGGTATTCCCCACATCTCAAAGGGTTGTTAAAATCTTGTCAAATCAAGACCCAATAAACAGCAACAAGAAGAAGAAGAACACGAAGAAGAGGAGTAGAAAGAAGAAGGAGGAGGTATGACATCCAGGCCTACATCCTTAATATCAAGAGTGTTTGAGAGAATAAGACATGGAAAAATAGGTTGACAGAGATCACTAAGCATGTTTATAATGATAGGTAGTGAGTACTTAAGGAAGAAGAGAAAGTCAATAAGATATATGACAATATCTTAATCATTTTCATCATCATCCTCAAGCTTAGAAGTTGAAAGAAATTTATTTAAGAAGGGTGCATACACAACAATAGAGAAGGAGAAACTAGATGTCATCATTTCTGAGAAGAAGTCAATAATCAAAGGCAAGGATCTTGAAAAAATGAATGTGTACATGCAAAAATTGAAAAGGCAAAAAGAACTTAAGAAGCAATAGAGAGTATTGAAACTAGTAATCACCAGAAATATTATTGTTGAATTAGCTTTTGATACTACATATAATCCTAATATGGATATCGTCAACCAACTTACCACTTTGGTTGACAAAATAAAGGACAATGAAGGAAGGATCAAAGAACTAGTGGAAAAGAAGCTATAAGCTAAAAGGATAAACAAATTGTAAAATATGATAGAACAAAAGAAGGCCACTCTACAAGAGGATAAATAAAAATGATAGAAACACTACAAGACTCATCAAAAGTCATATAGAAGACATATGATCTGAGTGCACTCTCACTAGACTTAGAGAAAAAGCTATAACAAGCTCAACAAGAGCTACAGACACTAAAAGGTATCTACAATGTAGTCACTAACTCTACAGTTGACTATTTGTCCAAGACACAAGGGACATTACACCTTATTCATCGGGTCAAAGAAGATTAGGAGAAAAGAGAAATAAGACTGATAAGAGTATAGTGCATGCTATCTTGAATGGCAGGCATCATTCAAGCACATATTGCATATGCAGATGCATTAGTCTCCAGAGCACCGATCAACACATTGAATGAACTTGAAGTGCTCTTGGAAGACATAAAGAGTGAGACCATTTCTCTGAATAACTTGAAGGCATCATGGGATGCCCCATATTTCCACCACACAAGGTCAATACAAATATATATTTGGAAGCCTGTAGAACCCTTTGTCATTGATGACAAAAAGGGGAAGACTGAACAAAGTAAAGAATATAAAGTGGGTAGTAACAAAGGGAGAAATAAAGAAACAAAGGAGAATGAAGACAAGGGGAGAATGAACACAATAAAAAGGGGAGACAAAATAAAGAATGAAGAAGAATAATGAGAAGAAGAATGAATAGAGCACAGAAAGAGGAAGAATGAATAGAACATAAGAAAATGAGAATAGATGAATATGCAAAAGGAAGATATGAGATAGTAGATTAATATGAATAAAAATACATCAAAGAAAAGAGAAAAGGACCGAATCTAATAGAATAGCAAGGCAAGCACATTATTAGGGGGAGATCTAACAAAATAATGATAAGTCCATATACTAGAGAAATAGTCATCACTGGTACATGTTGTAGACACCTAAATCTGATCACATCAATAAGTAATCATATTTAGTCATCTTCTAAGACATTATTGATTCAATATTTACTATTTAATTAATTAATCTTCATCCCCTAGTTAATTAATTAATTTAATTAACTATAGTCCAATTGAAAAAATCAAATGATAACCCAAAATCAATTAATCAATTAATCAATTAAATCCCTATTCCTCTATTAAATTAAATAGATCCTCAAATCTATTTAATTTAATCCCATACCCTCATTTTATTAAATAAATAATTTAATAAAATATCTAAAATCTTAAAAGCATTCATAAACCCTATCCTAACCACTAATCCAACCTTTTCACCCATACTAACCTCACTTAGCCACCTAACTCTCCCATCCCATCAAAGCTAAACCACTTACCCCCTAACCCCCTTTCTAATCTAATCCTAATCCCCCTCCTAAACATGTGCACAACCTTAAGCAAGGGTTAAGACTTGTTAAGCCAAGCTAAAGTCAAAATATCTCCTCCCCTCACCCTCCAGCATTTATTACTCTTACATCCCCCTTTATGACTCTTACAAAGTATTTATGGAGCACTTATCTCTTGAGCCTCCTTTTTTGACCATCCACCTTGCCTTCCTTTCATCCAATCACCCTCTGACATGTGTCACCTCCCTATTGGTGCTAAATAAGCACAATCCATGTGCTCCCTTTTGAGTGCATCTTGACCCTCCCTCACCATCTTACCATCCTTGCATCCTGACCATCCATCTCTCTACCCCTTGGCCTATAAATGGAACCCTCTCCCTTCACAAATATCATCTACCTTTCATGCAATGTTATAATGCTATTCTGAGAGCTTGAAAATACCAAAATACCATTATAATGCTAAAATCCCTCCATGCCTCCATTGTTGAAACCATCCTCCATGCACACCATCCATCCACTTAAAGCTTGAGCACAATCATGAGCACAAATATCTACCTATCAGGGACACATCCACTTCATCATGGGTTATACCATAAGGAGCCTACCATTCTTGGCTTGCTTCCTTTAGTGGTGACAACCATATTCGTCCTATCATAAGTGTTTACTATTTTCAGTATTGAGAATGCTTTAATAGATTAGTATTCAATTTTCTCTACTAGCTATTAGGTGATACATTTTGGCACACCTAGTGGGACCCCACATTTAGGTCAATCTAATCATGTTTTTTATTTTTTTGTGATAAACTAACCAAAATAACCTTTTATGCTTGCGAGTTTTTGTAGGTTGTTTGCTAACATTTCTAAACATACACTAATCACTCTTTTGGAAATGCGCTCCCAGCCATCTGATCATTTTTAACTTTAAAACACTTCAAAAGCCTTTTTGTTAGTGATCCCACAACCGTAGGATCGCAACATCAGACCAGCAAGAATGCGAACCCCATGAAAGCAAGTTCGTTGTTTGTCACCAACTCTCCTCTACATGTGTCACAAAGTATTTTCGCATCCCCGCATTACTTCTTCCCACAGAAATGCCTAAATTTTCCTGCAGGATTGCTGCTTATTACTTGCAAGAACATAGCCTCTAGTCAGTCAAACCTTTGAAACCAACTTTCATTGTTCACCAGTCAAACCCGCTAAAAAACTTGTCTGTAGGAACGCTGATAAAACCTCCCACTGAATTTCCTACTCACAGGAAAGCTCTGTATTTTTTAGCCTGCAACCTATTATTTTTCTTTTTTCGTCAGTCCTTGTACCTCAATCCCACAATTTTTAGTCTTGTTCTCATGACCACGGGATTGCAGCCTAGACCTGTGAGTTTGCAGATTTGACTATTTTGTAGAAAAAATTGACATTTTTCTATTGTAGGTATTCTCAGGAGTAGAACACTAACTATTTTATTGTAGGTTTTTACCACCATAACTATCTTTTAAGGCTTAAAATAGAATAAATCCCTTATTTTCTTTGAATGAATGATTAAATCTTTTAGGACGTCTTGCTTCAATTGGAATGTTTGAAATAGCTTAAGTAAAAAACCCACTCTCAAATGACAAAGGCTTAAAATTAATCAATGCGATGAACATTTCATTTTAAGTGTTAAAGAACATTATGTGAAAACACTTTCATTTTGGTGCATAAAATAAACTTCATCCAATCTTGAATGTTCTAAAGTCAAAACTTTCTTATTCCCTCTTCTTTAAAGCTTTTGTGCGCAATTTTCCTTTTGTTGACTCGATTTACTTTGTTGGTGACATTGTTAAGTTGGAAAGAATCTTTGAATCTTAATCACGTGTGTCTTCAAATCATAAAATAGAGCACTAAAGTGTCCAAATAGCAATGAATCCAATGTCTTGCATGTCTTGAGATTGTGCCTTTTAGCACATCTTTGACTTCTCTCTTTCTTGCAAAGTAAGACCATTTAAATATGTGATGCATGTGCTGAAGTTCTTAGCAAGACCATCTGCAACAACCTAGGAGTGCTTCTAGCGAGTTCATCCACCTCTACGAAGTGCTTCCCCTTTGGTGAGAAGCTCAAACCAGTAAAAAGTCTGGCCAGTATATAAATGAGGGGAAAGGTAAACTTTCTTGCTCTATCACCCAAGTTTGGGTGGTGTGTTTCTGGGGGTAGCCTAAGGTGGGAAAAATTTCCCACAATTTCAACATGTCTGGAATAGATTCTTAAGTGGATCACATACATAACAACCATTTGATGAGATGCCACAGACCCATTTACAACCCTTTTAGTTAAAAGTATCTCACTTTTTTCCATGGTATGTTCATTCACAGTGCAAGGGAAACAACGTCCCTCAAGACTACTCACCATTGTGCTCCCTTGGTAGAGGCATAAGGCCACTTGGGTTTCATCTCCAAGGGTCATTATTCCCATAGAAGGGGAACTTCTATTTTTCATGCCTTGAAGGTTCTTTGATGTGTATCATTTTTTGATCAACTCTTGTATCGACTCACCTCTTCGATGAGAAGGACATATTGCACTAGAATCAAGAAACACCAAGTTGTGGGCCATTGAATACCATATTGCAATAAAAAATTTGACCATTAGGATAAAGTGTGTGTTTGAATTGTCTTATTTGTGCTCAAGATCCATGAAAAACATTTGTAAAACATACACAATTTTTTGGTTATTATCAAAATCCTTTTGCTAAAGAGATCATATGTTTGTCTTTCTCAAAGTTGCTTTGTCCTTTGAGAAACTATTTGTTCACAAAAACCCTCATATCAAATAAAATCCACCTTTATTAGCTCAAAAGGCAGTTGTTAGCAAGTCCATTCACAACAACTATTTGTCTTTTTGGTCCAAATTTTCCCTTTGCCAAAAAAGGTTATACTTATTCCCTCAAAAACAAAAAAATCACTAAATAAAATCCTACTTACTTCCTTTGTCCAATTTTTTGTCCTTTTTCAAAATATCCTTGTCACCTATCCTACCTGACCGATAATAACACATTTTTCTTCAAAACAAGTACTCCCTACTTCTTGACCAAAAGATTGTTAGCAAGTTCATTCGTGACAAACCCTAACATCTAGTTTGTCCTGCTGCACTCAAACTTTTCCATTGTTTTAGAACCTTAGCTATTTCTCAATTGATTTGTGTTCATAACACAAGGTCCAAAAGGTATACTTAGCATAGTCACTACCTATTAAACCCCACAGTTGCAATCAAAACCTCTTAGAAATCTCTCATGTTAGGCCAACCCAAGACTAAGTTCAAAAAGGCTAAACTTCCACAAATACCAGTTTACAAGGAGATAGATGCAAAA
Organism: Cupressus sempervirens; assembly: GCA_028749045.1. NCBI lineage: Eukaryota > Viridiplantae > Streptophyta > Pinopsida > Cupressales > Cupressaceae > Cupressus > Cupressus sempervirens. The sequence continues at coordinate 400,815,945 of CM053783.1, read as the reverse complement.
CACAAGAAACATACCCCCAACCCAAGGATTTCCAAGCTAGACCAAATTAAAAAAGATGGAGCAGACATTACCTTACAAATCGAGTGGGATTACAAAATTTAGAACCTAACTCTTCGACGAGGTGTCAACCATAGCCTTATCAACAACTCCAATGTGACTCACTCTGATTAGGTCTATCTTTTTCCACACACTTGCACACTTAATCCCTCATAGTTTTAGTCTCTCATATAGGATCCACTCCCCCACAAGCATTTAAAATAGGATCACCTCCTCCCATTTTTGCATCAACCTTAACTTTTCAAAGAATCCTCCACAAGCATCATTAAGACATAGTGCCTTCCACCATTTACTCACGTACTTAGAAACATTTAACACCATCCCTCCTATCATCATAGTTACCCTTGAAACTCAAGCATTTTCTAGAAATAGGCTGTCATTTGTGTCCCACATCACCTTGAGCCAAAGGTTTGTCCCACACTTTTCATATCACCATCACATTTTTGATTTATATTTTAAGGGAAACACAACCTCCTTCACTTAGCACCATATCATCTAGAATCCTAAGGTATCATATACCCTTAGCATCATCCCTCTTTGCATTTTCATCCTTGGGAAAATCATCCTTTCATGCCACCCACCACATGTTTTGGTAAAAACACATGAAAAAAGGACATGGATCCTAGTCATAGTAGTAACACATCTTGAGCTCAATTGTACCCCATAGTTTCCATAATGCCACTAGATCCACCACCACAATTCCTAGAATAAATAGGTTCCTCCATAGATATTGATGCTTTCATGAACCAACCTAGTCACACCACCATTGTTAATGTTATCATAGATCGAAACAAGGAAACCATCATGGAAATTTTCTTAAGGGATAATGTTGGTGCCTTTGAGTTTGGACGCCCACCACCTCCCCACATTATGGATCCTACACATCCCCTATTTAGGTGGCAACCACTATCTGAAGGGTAATCAGCCCCTTTTGATCCTTTCTCCTCACCCAACAACAACTACCAACTACCACAGATAGAGCCTGCAGACCCAAATATACCTTTAACATAGGTGACTGCTCCCATTTCACAAAACACCCATCCAATCCTCACTCAACCCCTAGTACCTACTACATCCCAACCAACCCCAAGCGTAATATCTACATTTGCTTCCACCACTCATTTTCCTACTCCACAAAATCCTCTATTTGCATCCAACAAAACTACCTTTTCACTTCCACCTCACATCACATTTAGTCCATTTACTACTCAAATGCCACCACTCGAGTCAAATACCTCATCTTCCATCCCACCTAACATCACTATCAACCCCTTTGTAGCTAGCCAAAGCTCTTCAACCTCATTTCCTTTGGGACCTTGGAATGTTGCTATGACACAAGGGCCTACCACTAACCTTCCCTCTAGCACTGCATTCATGTCCACACCTCAGGCACTTTTATCCATCACTTCGCAAAGTTATTCACTACCACCCCTCACCAACTACTTTTCTATGCCACCTTTAGGCAATAGCCAAAACACCCTGCCACTACAATTCCCTGTTGTAAATGCTCTACCTCAGATTAATTACTTTGCACTTGTTCATAATTAGTCATTTTCTCAAGCAAGAGCACAACCCACATATATTGGACAAGGTATATATTCCCAAAGCATGGCTTAGACATTACCAAAATTACTACTCTTTTAGCTGCAATGATTATGCCAACAATATGCTCAAGTATCCATGCAAAATTATCTCATAGGGCAAAAACCTAATACTTACCCTTCCCACCAACAATCCTCTCAGCAAATGCAGTAGTATGCACAAACTACATTCCAACAACCCATAGCATCCATCCCACCAATTGTGCAACCTATTTTTCCAAAGGTACCATATGGCAATCAGGGTTTTCCACGTCGTTCTTTAGAATCTGTCATGTATCCTACATTAGGGGCACCTAGATTGGGGCTATCGACTCCCCCACCTATAAAATCTGAATGGGAGGAAATGAAAAATGCTCTCAAGCCCCTCAAAGATGGGATAGACTCCAAAAATTTTAAGTTTGAAAATGATTGCCCATATCCATTTGAAAAAACCATTACAATGACACCATTTCCTAAACATTTTGAAATCCCCAAGTTTGATAAATTTAGGGGGAAAAGTGATCCAGTCACATATTTCAAGGAATTCTATATGCATTGTCAAGAAGTGGCCTATAATGATGTATTCCTCATGCAACTTTTTCTAAAAAGCTTAGGAGGACTAGCCCTGGAATGGTTCTATCATATCCCTTAGGGTACCATTAAAAATTTTGTTGATCTTTCTGAAGCCTTTGTGGCTCAATACACCCATCTTGTTGTAGACCTAGTTCATACCAAGCAGAAAGGGGGAGAAAGCCTTGCAGAATACGTGCAACATTGGCAAATACTCACAACTAGGATCTCATGTACCATCCTAGAATGTCACCTTGTCAAAATATTCATAAATAATGCACATCCTAGTCTTGCCCATCACATGGTTATGAACTGTTTGCAAAAATACAAAGACATTAAGGAAAAAGGGATGGGACTTGAATAGGGGCTCATCAAAGATGGTGTTATCAAACTTTAAAAAGAAAACACCCAAGACCGAGGCCCAAACAATGACAAAACATGGTACTAGAATAAGAACAAGAATATAGTGACAAATGGTATCACCGACACCCGACGTGTTCATATCGTTGGGGCAACTACCAACAACCCCACCACATGTTATCAACAACAACCCCCTGTATATCAACAACCACCTATGTAGAACAATCAACAAGTGCTCACCTATCACAATCAAACTAATTCCATCACGCTTTCAGTAAAACCTAAACCACATGTTCAGAGACAACCATGCACATACACCCCATTGGGGGAGCCCCTTGATGCAATATTTGAAAAACTAGCCAAAGATAATCTTTTTTTATATCCATAGACACAACCCTTGGAACCTAACCAGTCTAGAGCATCCTGGTATAAGGATAATGGGTTCTGCAAATTCCATCATGTCAAAGGACATACCACCCTTAAATGCATGCAACTCAAAGATTATGTCCAAGACCTCATTGACCAGAAAGAGATCATCGTAGGGGCACAAGTTTCACCTAATGTAAGATTTATGATATATCAAAATGCTTTTCCTCTTGATAACACAAACACAAGAAAAGCACCTACAAGCACTCCTGTCAATAAACCAAACAATACTCAAGGAAAACAAGGAGATAACTGAGACAAGTCTCAAAACTATACTTCAACATACTTGGATTATGGAAGCCTTATTGGGTTCATATCACAAGTGGAGGCTTCTATCAATGTTATAAACATCAAAGGCCCAGATACCCAATGTGTAGTTACTACTTGTCGAGCTCAACTCAATATAGCTAGCCCACTTGTATCTACACCATCACGACCACCTCCATTCTAGGCACCTTCATCAGAATCACCCTCATTAGGACCACATTATCATATCTTGGAACACCGTGGAAACACGCCAGCTCAAATTTCCATTCTGGATCTCTTACGAACAAGCCCACTTTATTAAGAGATCCTCGACAATACTCTCCATGAGTCACGCATCCCCATTGACATAAATGCCATTGAGTTTCACAACTTGGTTGGCCATCTTTTAGCATCATGTGCTTTATCCTTCAAAAACACTAACATCCTAGTAGTTAAACCCAATCATATCCTTCCACTTCACATAGCTATCATGGTTTTTGACTTTACAGTCAAATGGGTCATGATAGATAATGGATCAGCTTTGAATCTATGTACTTAATGGGTCATGATAGATAATGGATAAGCTTTGAATCTATGTACTTTAAAATTCATCAAATAGGTAGGATACACTGAGGTAGATATCATTAATGAGGTAATCACCATCAAGGCATATGACAACTTGGAACGCACTACTCAAGGAACCATCTTGCTCCCTCTCAGAGTCGTCCTAGCCACTTAGGAAACTATTTGTCATGTAGTTGATCATAACCTTCCATACAATATCCTCCTTGGCCGCCCATGGATTCATGCCATGAAGGCCATTCCATCCACATATCATCAGTGCATCAAATTTTCACATAATGGCACTGAGGTAACCATCCATGCAGATCCTAAACCCTTTGCTTATTGCAATGTGGTCAAAGCTTCATACACCAACCATTGTCCTGGAAACAAAATTGGCCACACTATAGCCAGTTCCTTTGGCACCTGCCATGATCCAAATACCATTTTAGCCTCCACTCTTTCCACAGTTAAGATCAACTACCAAGGTTGTGGTGAATATAGTCTCACAGATGCTTTTGTTGTTGGCACTCTACCGATTGATCCACATACTTGAGGATGCCCAACCTATCAAATACTAAGATAAGATGTTACCCTTTAGATCAAATAGCTTAGATCTACCACATTTCTTACCAACGGTATCCTCAATGGAGAGGAAAATGCTCCTGACATTAGTACATGGTTGTACAAAGAGCCGCCTCCAAAAAGTAAAGAACTTTTTTATCACTTCAAACAAAAATACCCATAGTCTCATTGGCTTGCTACTGAACAATTGGATTATGAAGGAGGTGGTCTAGGAAGTTTGGAATCAGGTATTAGACAACCTATAGAAGCATACCCAGAAAAGAAAAAGAAAGGCTTAGGCTATGGACTCCCTATAACTGGGGGCACTACGAAAGAAGTCCATGCCTTTACAAACATCCAAAACAGTCTTCTTGAGGTCAAAGACATTCTTGAGGAAGTAGAAAAGAAATCCTATGAAGATATTTTCCTTGGAAAAATTATCTTAGAAGCATCTATGCTCTACCAATTATCCCTAAATCTCATAGACCTACCACTCACTCACCACTCACTCATTGATTGGGACCAAGTGTTGTCCATGTTGATGAATTCTCTACCAAGCACACACTGCTTAAATTCATGGGGGTAGAGATACCACATAAATGGCTGCCACCACCATCAGTGTATGTCTACAAACTAGATCCAGCAGGTTACTTTGGGGAGGAGGAAATCTCCAGTCACAATATTAGATTGAAAAATGAAACAAAAAAGCAAAAAAGAAAAAGAAACACATCCTTTGGTGAAAATCCTCTGGGGCACCATTGGATGACTCAAAAAATGAAAGAAAAATAAAGGACATATCTGATAGTGAAAACCTCTCTGAGACACCCGAGGATGGAGATTTCATCCTTCCCCCACATGAGCATAGGCCTCCCATATCTTCAGTTTTAACAGAGGAAACTAGACCAGTCAATATAGGCCTGACTAAGATACAACATATCACATACATTGTAGCATCTCTACCACCTAAGCAGACAGATCTTCTCATTAAGGTCCTTTGTGAAAATGTTGGTCGCTTTGCATGGTCCTATGAAGACATGTCGAGGTTGGACCCCAAATTAGTAGTGCATCATTTGGCTGTGGATCCAAAGGCCAAACCTGTCAAGCAAAAGCTCTGTAAGATGCACCCCAAATTTGCTTTATTAGCTAAAGAAAAGTTAGAAAAATTGCTTGAGGCAAAAATCATTCGCCCAATAGATTATTCCAAATGGATTTCCACCATGGAACATGTTACAAAACCTTTGAGTGATATCAAAATTTGCACAGACTTTAGAGATCTCAACAAAGCTTGTCTGAAGGATGATTTCCCATTACCAAATATAGACATGATTGTTGATCTCACCATAGGCCATGAGCTCTTATCACTCATGGATGGTTTCTCCAGATACAACTAAATTTAGATAATAGAGGAAGACCAACATAAAATGGCATTTACTACACCTTGGGGAACATTTTGTTATAACATGATGCCATTTGGGCTAAAGAACATTGAGGCAACATATCAGCGCGTCATGATAGTCATCTTCGATGACCTAATTCATAAAACTCTTGAGGATTATGTAGATGATATTTTAGTCAAGTCCCTTAATGCCCTTGATCACTTATCTCACCTCGAGGAAGTGTTTGATCAATTGGCTATATATCGTTTCATGCTCAATCCTAAGAAATGTGTCTTCAGTGTCACCTCAAGAAAGCTCTTGGGATTCATTGTATCATGACAAGTTATTGAGATTGATCCTAACAAGGTCAATGCCATCATGGATATGGCTCTTCCCAAGACACTCAAGCACCTTCGTTCTCTTCAAGGAAAACTTCAATTAGTTAGAAGGTTCATCTCCCAGCTCACTGATAAATGCCAACCATTGACACATCTACTCAAGAAGGATCAAAACTTTAGATGGGACCCTACTTTCTAGCGCAACTTTGAGCTCATCAAGGAATACTTGGCTAATGTACCTATTTTGGTTCCTCCAGTTGCAAGGCATCCAGTCATATTATACATTACAACTACTCCCACAACATTAGGTGCTCTTCTAGCACAACTTGATGATATAGGAAATGAAAAGGCTATTTACTACATTAGTTGTACCTTAGTGGGATATGAGCTCAATTACATGCCAATGGAGAAGGCTTGTTTGGTTGCAGTATTTGCCACTTAAAAGTTGTGTCATTACATGTTGACCCACACTGTGTGACTAATATCCAAAATTGATCCCTTAAAATACATGTTATCTCGTACAGTAGTTATAGGACACCTGGCTAAATGGGTTATGCTTCTCAATGAATTTGACATCCAATATATTGACAGAAAGGCCATTAAAATCTAGGCTATTGCAAATCACTTGACATATGCACCTTTGGTTGTAGACCACCCTCTCATCATGGAATTATAGTTTGATAGAAGAACAACCACCTTGGAAGTTATACTTTGGTGGCTCTTACACATCTCGTGGCTTCGGCTCAAGCATATTCTTGGTCACACCTCAAGGAGATTACATTCCTAAATCTTTCAAACTACAATTTTAGTGTACTAATAACATCTCAGAGTATTAAGCCCTTGTTGCAAGGCTCAAGATAGCCATTGAATGGAATATCATGGAGCTATAGGTCTACGATGATTCCCAGCTTATCATCAAACAAGCCTTGAATGAATATCAGACCAAGGATGACAAGCTACTACCTTACAAGGAGCTAGTGGATCAATTAAAGGAACATTTTACTCAACTCTAGTTCACACAAATATCTAGATTACAAAATAAGGTATCAGATGCCATGGCTACTATTGGTTCCCTTTTAGAGATACCGCACGAGGCTACATAGTATGAATTCTTGGTCGAGAAACCACACGAACCTGCATATGAGAATGATGAGTCAACATGGGTATGCACCTTAGTTGATCCCCAATCCCCATGGTACCACAAAATTCATGCTTACCTACTAAATAGTATCATATCTCCCCATCTCACACGTACCCAACACCAGAACCTTATTCGCAAAGCTTCCCGTTAGACTATCATCACCCAAACCCTATATCATCATGGTTATCATGATACTCTCTCTTGATGTCTAGACCAAAATGAGGCTGCAACGGCTCTCAAGGAGGTACACGCTGGACTTTGTGGTGTTGACATGAGCAGGATCATTCTAGCTAAGTAAATCCTTTAGGCTGGGTATTATTTTCCTACTCTAGAGCATGATGCATGTGAATTTGTGAAACAATGTTTAACCTATCAACAACATGCTAATCTAATTTGAGTCTTGGCTCAGGATTCACAACATATAGCACCACCATGGCCTTTTTCTTGTTGGGGGTTTGATCTTGTTGGTCTTATCGCACCGCTTTCTTCAGAAGGACACAAGTGGATAATCACTGCCACAGATTATTTCACTAAGTGGGTTGAAGAAATTCCACTTGTCACTACCATAGGAGTTTAGGTGTCCAAATTTATCCTATATCATATCATATGTCACTTTGGCATCCCGACTACCATTTTTACTGACAATGGAGGTAATTTTGAAAACCTAAATATGGAGGAATTGTGCACTTCCCTTCACATACATCACCACTTTTCTAGCCCATACTACCCACAAGGTAACGGTCAGGCAAAGGCAACTAACAAAACCCTACTTAAAATCCTAAAGAAAGTTGTCAATGATTTTGGCCGTAATTGGCATTTACAAATCAATCCTACCCTATGGGCATACCCCACCTCATTCTGTACATCCACCAGCACAACCCTATACTCCTTGATCTATGGTGTTGAAGCAATATTACTTATTGAGGTTGAACTCTAGTCCCTTCGCATTTCTCTACGAGGCCAGATATCCAATGAAGAGTATAGAGTAGCTCAAATTACTCAGCTTGATCTACTTGATGAGAAAAGAAAATAGGCCTATGATCACCTCATGGTCTAATAGAATCACCTTAAGTGCAATTTCAACCAAAAGGTCCATCTGCACAATTTTCAAGAAGGCATGTGAAGGTTTAGACTGACCAAGAAAAGAAAGGCAAGTTTGAGCCCACATGTCTTGGTCCTTATGTGGTCACAACATCTTTTGGCTCAAAGGCATATCAGCTATCTACACTTGAAGGTGAAATCCTGAATTATCCTACCAACATCATTCACCTTAAGAAATTCTACACCTGAAAAACAAAATTCTCAGTCAAAAAAAAGTAATGAAAAAACAAGCGTCCAATGGTCAAGCACCTTGGATAGGTACCCTGGTGAAAACCTAGCAATTAGGTGCCAAGTGTACTTAGCCTTTTTATTATCTATCAATGATTCCCATCTCCTCCATCACCACTCTATATCACATCACCCATCTTCCCATTTTTCCAACATGTTCCTCATAGCTTTACAATTCACACTCCCATAACACCTCGCAACATCACCTTCTAGCATTTTGCTAGCTCTTGTTCATATGTTCCCCATGTATCATATTAGGTGTACCCTACCATTATACTCTACCACATGTGTCTTATCAGGTGTTTTCATCCTTGTACTTTACCATATGCATCCTACTCAGTGAGTAGTATTATGTGTATCATATCATTGTACTAACACTTCTATCATATGTATCATAATCTTGTAAAATACAATAGTATCATAATCCTTGCAACAATAATTGTGCTTTACATATCACACCCCTATAACAATAATTGTATTATAATAATACTATCTCCTCATCCTGAGCTTCCCCCCTATCATATACATACCTACTACCGCATTTTATCATATGTTCCCAAGTCCCCATTCGTTGTATAGTCATACTTGTACATATTATTCAGGTCTTATTGAGACACCCTATGTCCCTTGCCTGTCATATGTAGACAAGAAGTCATTGTCCCCCTTTTTCTGTATCCCATACATCCTAGTCTTTGTGTCCTTTCCAAGTGTATCTTCCTTGTTTTCCAGCTCGTCAATAGCCAATCATCTAGATCTCTTTAGCAAAAGGTTACTTTTTTGCACTTTTATTCTTTCTTTTAAATCTTTGGTTCTTGTATATTTTGATTGGTTACTTCCACATAATTTTAATTGTTCCCTCCTCAAGGTTGCCATGATCATTTCATATCATGGTGTTTTTTTACTATGGAAACTCAAAGGCATGGTATCCATCATAGTCTTTTTCTGCTTGTGAGTCAGACGGATATCACCCTTGCATATTTCAACCATGTTTTCATTTTAGATAACATGATGCATTTGGGTGATATCGTTTTCTTGTGGATCACCTAGTATCGTTCCCACTCTAATCTCTCCAAAATTCATGTGTGATGTTGGGGCAATCCTTGCGTGCTTGTTTGAGTCAGTCCTATGTAATATTGGGGAAAAGGCCTTGATGTTCTTAGTAACCTTAGCAGATCCCTAATATTCCTATATCAAATAAAGTGCTCACACTACATGGTGGTACTTCCTCATGAAGTACGCCATGCTCAAGCTTCCCATACACCCCACATTTATTTTCTTGTTACTCCATAACCTATGGTATCCTCTTCCTTTACATCACCTATCTCTCTCAAACTTTAGCTTTTTTCGCTATCAAAATCTCTCGATTCAAATCATCAAACATTGACTCCTGTTCATTATTTTACTCTTACAGCTTCTCATCCATTAGGCTACAATTTCACCACCAACATGATGTGATCTTTATCATAAGCCACTTTCCTAGCTCTAATCTCTATTGTCCTCCTAACTACGAGTTTGTTGGTCACTCATGTTCCAATATCATTCTCCTTAGAGTCAATATCTCCTATGTTTTATGATCCTTTTCCATATCATTGATCATTATCCTAATTCAAATTTTTGGTTAGCTTATTCCACCATCATAGTTTGTCCTATATCTCAGTATTTTCCTCATTGCCTACATCCATTTACTATCTCCCCACCTCCTAGAATTTAGCATGTTGCACTATCATAGCTCGTATCTTTTTATCATACCTTGGATCTCTCTTATATCTTATCATTTGATCTTTCACTTACTAATCACTATTTTAGCTCACTTTTCATATGTTATCATCACATGCTTATCATAAGTATCACATTCATCTTGTAGTTTGTGTCCATTTTTAGCTTATCATCAAACTCGTGTAATGGCAGTTTGTGTCCATTTTAGCAAATCATAAATTTCACGTTCTTTTTTTAGTTTGTTTGTGTTCCTTTGTGATTCATTTTCAAAGTTGTAGTTCATTATTAGTTTATGATTCATTTCAAAGTGTTGTACTTCATCTTTCATTTGTATTCATTTTAAAATCCGTCATCTATTTCTAGTTTGTGTCAAACATATCATAAAATCTCATGTTTATCCTTTAATTTGTTTTCATTTTAAACATATCATAAATATCATGTTTATCCTTTAATTTATTTTCATTTTAAACATATCATAAATCTCATGTTTATACTTTAATTAGTGTTCATTTTAAACATATTATAAATCTCATGTTTATCCTTTCATTTGTGTTCATTTTAAACATATCATAAATCTCATGTTTTATCTTTCAATTTTTGTTCATTTTAAAATCTCTTGTTTCTCCTTTATTTGGTGATTCATTTTAAAATTTGTCACTTGTCTTTAGTTTGTGTTAGTTTTGAGTACTATATGAACATTCTCATCATCATACAATAGCATATCAAATAATATCATAAGGAAATCACATCATCAATGATCACATCAAAATACATCACATCGCATCTACAATATCATAGAACAAATCACATCTCAAAATTACGTCAAAACATATCACTTCACATCATGTCAACGCTATCATAGCAAATCACATCACAAACATATCACATCATATTTACACTATCATAGAAAATCACATCTTGCATCATAAACTATCAGCAAAATCATATCTCTCATCACATATCATACCTTGCACCATAAATCGTCAGCAATATCATCCAAAATCACATCCTACATATCAAACATATTAGTCTCTCAACTACATCTAAAACATACATAAAACTCACATCATAACCATACCCATGCCATCATAAGTCCATAACACATCTCTCGCCCCAAAGAATGATTTTCTCTATCTATATATCTCTCTTCTCCACAAAGAATGAATGAAAGAATAAAAGAATATAGTCCATCAAAGTCCAAATATACAGTATCCACATCATACATATCACTACACTAGGTCTGTGCCCGCACAAAAAAATAAATATATATCTCAAAACTTTTGATACGTACAACAAAAATGATAACCATACAAGTTTCCCCAGCCTATCACTAGTCTCCCTAATTTGATGTCTTTGTATATGGATCTTCTTTTGTATCTCTCCCTGCCCCTGGTGCTACTCGTGGTGGTGGTGGCCTCATCAATTCTCCTCCTATCCCTGAGCTCTACACCTCATCCCTCCTCCCCCTCATCCATGTGTCTCGCCTCTAGCTCTGTCCTATCCTGTGACTGTGCCCTATATGTTGAGACCTACCTGTCCTTTATGAGCCCCCAATTCTCCATCCACTCTCCCCCCTCCATGCATCCATGTGTGCGTCCCAACTATCCCTAACCATGTTGGTCACCTATAGTGCTCTATCTAGTCTACTAGGATCGCTGCATGGTACCTACCCTGATAGAATTTGGCCCTCTCCCTCAGATCCTCCACCTTGGCCTGTAGTCTCCTTAACTCCTCCATCCCTCCTCCCACTACCACCTACACTCATAGGGTCACCACCTCCACCACCAATCTATCTTTCTCCTATTGTATGGCATCTATCCTCGCCTGTGTATCCTACCTCTCCAGGCTCACCACATCTAGCCTCCCCTCCATCCACCCCAACTCCATCTACAGCCTCTCCACCTCAATCCCTACCCTATCTGCTTGGCCCTGTGCCACATCTCGCTCCTATCATAGCTAATATCACTCTATCCTAAGCTGATCTCGCTGCTACTATGTGTCGTGGAGTAGCTAACTAGTAGCATCATGTGTCTATAGTAGTGAGGTGTAACGAACTACCCATCCATCATCCATCACCCCCTGCAGATGACCCTCCTCCATCACCCCCTACTGTCCTCTATGGCCCCTACTCCCCCTCCTCCTATGGCTTCCTCTCCTCCACTCTCTCCTCTCCACCTCTTGCTAGCTCTCCTCTCCTCTCCTCTTCTCTCTCCTCTCCTCCTCTCTCTGGATAAGCTCCTCTCTCCTACCCCCTACCCTCCACCTTTGCCGAGTTGGCCCCTCCTCCTATGCAATAACCTCTACTCACTGTCATAGCCCTTTGGCTACATATCTCCCCTACCTCACTGCCTGGGCTAGCTCTCCCATCACCACCATGGCCCTCATAACCTGTGCTCGGCCTACTAGTCTCGGCTGCTGAAAACTATCTTGATACTTCTGAGTAGAGCCTACATCTACCACCCTATCAAACTAGTCCCACTGTTATGGCTCTAACTCTAGCCACAAATGCAACAAACCCTCCCTCCGTAATGATGGTCCATACATCAATACTAGCTCACAAGTCACTCATTGATACCAGTTCAGCTCTCCTAGAGCCATCTGTCACCATCCAAATTGCCATAGGGCCCTATCCAATCGGTACTACTTGACAATGTACTCCCACCATCCAAAAATAAAGCAAGGGGATATGGTGTATGGCAGCTGTTGTCCCTCCTCCGCCTATGGCCCCAGCCCCATATAAGGTCTCCATACCACTGTCATGATCTCATCCACCCAGACTCTCCAGTAGTTCACATCCTCTATGTGATGGTATGTAAGTGGCTCCCCCCAACTATATGCCACTAGCTCCTCTACCTACTGGTCTCTCCACCCAATCAGCCTAAAAACTGTAATGTGCTCCTAGACCCATACTTGTAATAATGTGGGGAACCCTATGCTCCTCCCCTATTTGTCAACTGCCTGATATATAATCTGGTTCAAATCTTTGTATAGCTCTGCCAACATTAATGATCCCCACATAGCGAGGACTCTTGCATCTACTATCTACATGATTATAGGGATCAGCGCCAATGTCACTCCTATCCCCCTTGTATCTAGGGTAATGTATCTTGAGACCAACCTGCACACATAGAAATAAATGCATCTCTTCAGGGTGACTCGATCCAAATGCTCATCTAATGCAAACTATCCCCTTTGAATCTGGAATGACACACCTTGCCCAACCAATCCCTAGACTACTGCCTCTGGGGTCATCTCTATCATTGCCATCACTGGGGACTCCCATACTGGTAGTCTAAAGATATGATATACGTCCTCTAAGGTCACTGTCATCTCTCCTATCGACAGATGGAAGGTAGTTGTCTCGCTATGCCACCACTCGCACAGGGTTGTAACCATATCCATGTAGGTCTATGTGTGAGGTAGCCTTGCCAGGTGTCCGATCCCAATGCCCTCGATCCTTGCCTAACCTGCAGTTGTCTACTGATTTCCTAGATGTAGCACCACTGCTAGTTGCTTACGCAATACCAAGGCATCTAGCGACTACTACACACCAAACAACCCAATTATATATTAGTACTCTTTTCCATACTTAGCTTACCCTAGCTTCCCACTCCTTATCTTACCCAACCCCTATCCTTTTTTTTGCTTTTTTCCCCAAACCTGCATTCCCACGATCGCTTTCCTGCAAACCTAAACCTCATGATCCCACGAGGATATGTGCTTGCAAGGATTGCACCTTTGACCTTCCCTTACTTTGCTAGTTTGACCAGCGCTCCCAGGACCGCTTTCCTATTAGCCTTGCCCCTCACGATCCTACAGGGATATGTTCCCGCGGGATTGTTCTTTGACCCTTGCCCACCATTGGCTTGTTTGGCTAGCATTCTTGCACACACGTACTTGCGTGAGCTTACGCTGGGAATCTCACGAACCCTTATTCCCATGAGATCACTCCTCTTTCTTTCCCTCAATCAACCCTATCTCATTCCCATGTTGACCTCATCCCTACTGTGGGACTGTGTCCCCACATAGTTAATTGTGTTTTCCTTGGCGAGAACATTATCCCGCCTATTTACCCTCATCCTTGCATAAAGTTCCTTCCCCAAATCTGTGATCCCACAAAACCTGTTTCTCAAACCAATTTTTTCCTTTGACCTAGCTCTTTTTGTAGGACTATGATCCCGCCAATCCCACACACATTCTTGCCAAAATCGAGTCTGCGAGATTGCATTTTCACTTTCCCAGGAATGTTATAAACTAATGCAAAATTAAAAATAACCAAGAGATTTTTGACCCTACCAAATGATCAATCGTCCGCCATACTCACACTCGTCACACCACATCTGATCGATGCTCTAGTCATCCAATAGCTGCCATCATAGAATCCAACTCAAAGCTCTAGGTAGCAATATCTCCTCATCCATCTAAAACCAAATAACCCCTTCTAGCCCTCTTCCAGACACTTATAGGCCCCCTAGTGCCCTAACTGCCTCTTTTTCTCCTCCAGCTACCCCTTATTGCCCACCACCCTTCTTCTTTCTCCCATTTCTTCTCTTTTTTACCTATTTTTCCCTCTTCCATGTCTTCTTGTCCCCCACTGGCTTACTGCAATTTTTTCAAGAAGCTATCATGCCTCGTATTCTTTCCCTGCCACCTTCTTGAAGGGACATCACCTATTCCATTCTCTCCTCTTCTACTTAAAATTGGGGCAACCATGTTATTTTAAGCAGTCTTCTTCATGTCATTTATATTCGAACTTCTTTGAAATAGTGTTGTTTCAACACTATGTCAAAGAGGGGCAAAATGTAGACACCTAAATCTGATTACATCAATAAGTAATCATATTTAGTCATCTTCTAGGAAATTATTGATTAAATATTTACTATTTAATTAATTAATCATCATCCCCTAGTTTATTTATTTATTTAATTAACTATAATCCAATTGATAAAATCAAATGATAACCCAAAATTAATATATCAATTAAATCCCTATTCCTCTATTAAATTAAATAAATCCTCAAATCTATTTAATTTAATCTCATACCCTCATTTTATTAAATAAATCATTTAATAAAATATCCAAACTCCTAAAAGCATTCATAAACCCTATCCTAACCCCTAATCCAACCCATTCACCCATACTAACCTCACTTAGCCACCTAACTCTCCCATCCCATCAAAGCTAAACCACTTACCCCCTAACCCCCTTTCTAAGCTAATCCTAATCCCCCTCCTAAACATGTACACAATCTTAAGCAAGGGTTAAGACTTGCTAACCCAAGCTAAAGTCAAAATATCTCCTCCTCTCACCCTCCAACATTTATTACTCTTACATCCCCCTTTATGACTCTTACAAAGCATTGATGGAGCCCTTATCTCTTGAGCCTCCTTTGTTGACCATCCACCTTGCATTCCCTTCATCCAATCACCCTCTGACATGTGTCACCTCCCTATTGGTGCTAAACAAGCACAATCCATGTGCTCCCTTTTGAGTGCATCTTGACCCTCCCTCACCATCTTACCATCCTTACATCTTGACCATCCATCTCTCTACCCTTTGGCCTATAAATGAAACCCTCTCCCTTCACAAATATCATCCACCTTTCATGCAATGTTATAATACTATTTTGAGAGCTTGAAAACTACCAAAATACCATTATAATTTTGAAATCCCTCCATACCTTCATTGTTGAAACCATCCTCCATGCACACCATCCATCCACTTGAAGCGTGAGCACAATCGTGAGCACACATCTCTACCTATCAAGGACACATCCACTTCATCAAGGGGTATACCATAAGGAGCCTACCATTCTTGGTTTGCTTTCTTTGGTGATGATAACCATATTCGTCCTATCATAAGTATTTACTATTTTTAGTATTGAGAATGTTTTAATAGATTAGTATTCAATTTTCTCTCCTAGATATTAGGTGATACACATGCGAGAAAGCTAGTAAAAGTGAGAAGGAAATTTTTCAATCAAGGATACTTTGCAAAGCATAACAAAGGTTTTTCTATCAATGCCAAAAGAGGAGACTTTTAACCATACAAGTCTCATTGGCTTGAAATTTGTAACAAGTGTTATCATTTATGGACAAACTAATTGACTAATAGTAGAAGAGAAAATTGGGTTGCACTTGTGTACACTAGGCCAAAATAGGTGGGCAAGCATACAAGATAGTGGATCGAGGTAATAAATGAAGTGAGTCACCACATATGTGATGCAAGAAATATGGGCATAGTGGATGTGATGGAAGCGAAGAGAAAAATGACAAAATTAGGCAAGGACAAAAGTTACCATTGGTTCACAAATGGACTGGCAAGGCTACAAGTGTAGACCCTATGTTTAGGGGTCACAAGTTTCCTATGAATGGACCAAGCATATTGGAACTCAAAATTTGAATTCAAAAATGAGTGGGATAATTTGAGTATGGTTATTTGTTACCTAATATCATAGAATGGAGATAAATGATAAAATAAAATAACAATTGATGTTGATGCAGTTGAAAATTTTTGTTGTTATTGAATAGTAGAGAACAAAGAGGGTGAAGAGTGTGCAGAAGAACACGTAGAGTTGATAAAGTTGCAGAATAGTGAGCAAAGTAGTTGTGTAGAAAGATAATGTAGTAACAAGATATTGTAAAAAACCAAGGGAAGAGGTGATACCAATGATCTCACTAGGTTAATAAGGAGATTAGTGTGTCTTCAAGGATGCACAAAAAATATGTATAAGGTGAGCCAATTCCACATATCAGGTCTAATACATTAGATTGCTTTCTTATGATTGCATCTATTTATAGATCTTGATAGGGTAAGCTTCATTAGTAGTATTGGTGTAAAATCCTCTAACAAGGTGTCTCTCAGAAGGAGACTTGTAAATCCTCTAAAGAGGTATCTTTCGTAGGCTTGAGTAACACAAACAGGTTATAGGCATTCCTAATAGGATGTGTTTCTAGAAGAAATATTTGTAGCTCCTAATAGAGCAACCCTTTACATGCATTATAAGGTCTAGTGAGTATATTATCCCCACCATGATTTTCATCCCCCAACCAAGGGTTTCCACTTACAAAATCTCTTTGTCAGCTTGATGAATACTTTTGTGTGCGAATTTATTAGCTTCTACTTTATTGCATTTATCTTAGTTTTAGCTGTCAAGTGGTTTACACTAAGATTATTTAGAGAACTTCAAGGAGTAACCAATTTTGGAGTTGGTACTGATTCACCCCACCTCTTAGTACCGGTTGGGACCAACAATGTTGATGTAAACAAACATGTCCAATTTTACAATTTTAGACTATGTGTGGAATTTTTTTTTAATACCTAACTTGAGGATTGTGTGTGATGCATTGTATTTTCTTCATAATCAATAATCACATTATCCTAGTTGAGTATGTATTTTGATTCTTTTTGCAAGATATAAATTAAAAATATTATTTTTATCTTCTATTATATAGATTGTTCATACATAATATGCTTGAGTTGTGGAAATATATGAGCAAACATTTCCTTTTATATAGTACATTCTACTTGAGTTTTTCTCTTAGTTGTCAAAATGCAATTTAAGCAATGTGTATATGTGTACTTTGCATCTTCATTGCACTTGTTGCAATGAGTCACATTGTTCTTTAGTGTGCCAAAATTTGCACTAGTGCAATTACATTTTGAATAAGTTGGCTTAAATGGCATAAAGATTGTATTTTCCACTCAAAGTACTCGATGTACCAGTGTGACAAATATGAAGTCATTTTTATGTTAAATACATTAAGGTAGATAAAACATATATTTCCCACCCATAGATTTATTAGAAAACATTGTTGAAACTTAAGCACAAACATCCCCCTAGGTAGGACATGCATATATCACAAGCTATATAAACCTAATAAAGAAGACTCTAAATGCACATTTGAAATGCTTTAAAAATATCTAAATTCCCCAATGATCCAAAGTAGATTGAGAATCATAAGAATAGAAATCCCACAATTAGGGATATAAGACTCGTGTTTATAGTACCCATCAAAGGTTGTCCCTTCCAAGTTGTTGGTTGATAATATTTAAGATAAGAAAAGAAATCTCTTGCAAACAAAGTGAAGGAAAGAAATAGGGATCCCTTGATATTTGATTTAGTCAAAATTAAAGATAGGGTTAATCCTCCAAAGGACAGGTGCTTCACACATTAATAAGGTCCTCTTATCTTACACTAGACATGAGCAATTATCAAATGAAACTAAATAATTCTCAAATTAAATGCAACCAATCAGTTGAAAGAAAAATAATTTTTGTCTCAATAAAAATTTCATTGAGGATGTGCATAATCAAATCTAAATTTGACACCCACTTTTGAATGTAGCATACCTCAACGAACGAATAAAATTAATATTGTATTAATTTGATAGGAAAGATACCTTTTGAAGCATGGGCAATTTCCCAAATAATGAAATTAAAACATAGCCATCTTATGTGATTTGTTTACTTGGATCCCCTAACAGCTAAATTCATCATTGGCTAGCTGTTTACAATTTCAAAGGAAAAACTAAAAGACTATAATAAATATCCTTACAAAAGTAATTTATAGTTAATTCATGATATTAAATTTTAGAAAATTTAAAACAGTTCATTCTAAGCAATTTAAAGCTCAAGCAACTCATTTAGAATTCAAGCAATTGGAGGCTAGTTCTATAAAATAAAACAAACCCACTTGATCTTTCTATTCATGGGAAGAGTTCTAAAGAAACACAAAGCTTGAAAGAAAAGTTTTCAAAAAGTTCTAGAAGCAATTTTTTTGTTTATTTGGATGTTGCAAATATTAATAGTTGCAAAAAATAGATAGCCATCATTGTACACCAACCTGTTGAAATATGGATAATGAAAAAAAAATTATGATATGCATATTAAGCTACAATTGTTGTTGGAATTTAAGCATGTTGCATATGATCTATTGAGAAATTTGAGGAGATCTTCACTTGTCTCTTTGTGTATGAGGTCTCCAATAAATGTAGTCTAGCTAGTGTAAAATATTGTGTCCTTTGCATTGTTTCCCCTGACAATATTTTTGAAGAGTAGAAGATGGTAGTCATTTCTTTGTATATGAATTTTGATGTTTAAATATTCTGATACATATTTGGATGAAAAGATACCTGTAAAAATATAAAATTTCTTTTCATAGAATATTTTACCTATTGTTGCCAAGTTTTAGTCCTACCCTTGTAAAACTTAAAGTCATTGGTGTGAAAGTGAGTGTGTGTCCAAGTGTAGTGTATAAGTATCTTTTAGGTCACTTCTCATCTTTCCTAAGTGCTTTACTTTCTTTGTTTTCCAAGTCCCCCTTGCATTATCTTTACCCAATCATTCTAAGTGGGTTTACTATTTTTCCGATGTGTGCGGGGTCGAGGTGATCTAGGCATGGTTGGGGTGTGTTTTGGCATCCTCCCGAAGAGAAGTAATTTTTTTGGCATTTCATTTTTTTCTATCTTTCCCTAACATTCCATGTCCCATAGGTTTTGAGCTTTTGAGCTAATTTTTCGCTTGAGCAAACTATATCAAGCATGTATCTGAAGAATGAATTCGTGGCAATGATTAATAAGCTATGAATAGTATTATGTCATGTTGGAAAGGCCTAAAAAGTTGTGGATCAAAGCCAAAATAAATCCCATTCAAATTTTTGGAGGTAAAATCAAGTGTTATGAGGGAACGTAGGTATATAGGTTTTCTGTTGTGCACTCATGGACACGAAGTTGTTTTGTTATGCTTCTGAAGCTGTAATAACTTCAGCCAATTCCCAGTCTCAATGATCAAATAGTGAGAGCATATTGTTGAACGAATCATTTTGAGCTCATAATCAATAAGGGATGTTCGAAGACCTAGCTTTGAGGCCATCAGATTGAGGTTAAGGGTAAAGACTTATTAACTATACTCTAGTCCGAGAATTGGTGTTGTAAAAGGGGTTTTCTTTCCCAAGGTAATGAAAAAGGTTACTTATCCAAAGGCTTTAAATATAGAAACACAAGAAATTTTAAAGTACGAATATTCTTTAGAGATGATTGAAAGATACTTCTGGAGAAGTTACTAGTGGGAATGTGACCCTGATATAAAGGAGATGCACTATTAAAAGCTTTAGGCAAAAAGTGAAAGGATGAAGTGCACAAGCGATCTAAGGATCACTCCCTATGTTGTGATCCTGAATAGAAGGAAAATAGGTTTGTGGAAAAGCTAAGTTTCTCTCTCTGCCACATATTTTAACATTATCAAGTATATCTACATTCTAGATTCTAAAGCAAAGTAAGGCACTTCTCGTAAAGCTAAAGCATTTGTGTTGTTAAGTGATTTTTAGTCATATCACTTTACTTTAAGTAAAGTAATAGAGCTTTTCGAGAATTTGATATTTTAGATGCGAATGAACAAAAAATGTAAATATCCATTGATCATGGAATTCAATGAAAATCATGTCATTATAATCATTGGCTGAGCTTAATTTCATTCGTGTGGCACCAACATTCTAATTCCTATACCTATTTCATTGGAATTGCCTGCAATTTGTTTCTTCAAGTATATTTGAATGACTATTTATCAACAACTATATCCTATGAAATTATAGAGAATGTCAATAAAATATTCTGGTTATGATAAGTTAATTGGCCTTGAGAGTGAATTAAAAGAGCTAATAAACACATCTTTCAAATTCTATGATTTAGGTGATCTTCATAGAAGACTCAATTCTCAACCCATTCATCCAATCAATCAAAAGCTTAAAGAGAGAAAACTAGTTGAGGTAGTCAGTTTTCCAATGGCAGTTCATGCACCTAAGCTAGTGAAGGAATGCATCAAGAGATTTAATTAGGAAACAAAGCAAATTTTGTATCCTGACCAATCTATTCTAATCTCAATCAACAAGGCACTGATGTAGTCTATGTTTGGAATTCCTGTAAAGGAGCAATATTGTGATGTTGATTTTAGCTCTTCCACATCTATGTTCAATGAGAAGAAGACCCTCAAATGGGAAGATATGTAGATGACATGGTTCCAGACTGCTCACTCAAAGAAAAGAAAATGTTGAAGACCATTTTTGGTACAAATTTGAAAAGAGAAATAGAGGATATCCTCGCACTCCTCCTCAGACTAAAAGGAAAAGAGGAGATCCTAGAATTCATTGAGCACCATTTCTTCCTAGTAAAAGCTATATGTGTTGAGGATATGTAGATCGACTAGGCATAGATTATCTATGATAGGCTCACCTTGTGGTTAAATCCAGCTAGAGGTTTCAAGCAATTTTACATGTCCTCATGTAATGCCTTGCCCGGAGATCCTCGGAACAAGGATTCAATTCAAGCCAAGATTTTTTTTTTTTACAAGTATGAATGCACATGACAACATCATACAAGGATCAAAAGATCACAATGGAAGACTTTTCCACAATCCCAGCAACCAATGAATCTTTGAATGTCACTACCAAACTGACATAGACAAATATAAGCCAACAACGACCACACACATGATGAGGACTCAAAGAAACAACCACTCATCAACAAAACATCAAGCTGGGGTAAAATGTAGAATCATGAAATTTGGCTAAATCTAAAATCTTGAAGCCCTAAAATTTGGCTAAGTCTGAACTTTTAAAGCCCTAAAATTTCCTAGAATCTTTATCTTATCTTGGAGAGGTCCAAAACCTATCTCAAAAGATTCGTCGCATTTATTAAAATATATCTTAAGTCTAAGGTTAAACGATATATTTTAAACCCCTAGAAAGACTATTTTGAATTAGAAAGGTGAGAAATCCAATAAGGTGTCCAAAACCAACTTCCAAACCTCCTCGGCCAAGCCTAATTGTTCCCTATTTCTTGCATGAGCAAGTGCACTGGTCTCGAGTCTCGCACAAGACTTTGCATCATTGCATGCAAGAAAGTGCATTTCTCCATGTGAGGATATGCATCAATTTGCATGAGGATTCACACCAAACCACGTGAGCCTTTGCTTCCCTGCGCGAGGAAGTGCATTCTTGTGAAAAGAAGTACATTCTCGTGCGAGGAACTACCTTTCCATGTAAGGAAACACATCAGTACGACAACATAGCAAGAATAAAAAGCATAAAAACATGAAAACCTCTACATCGGGGAGTACCAAATCCACATAAATCGAGGAATGAACACTTGAGTGCATAAACATCAAGAAAAAAGAACATCTATCCATCTAAACCAAAGTAGTAAAGAATGTACTAAAAGAAACATGGCAGTAAACATAAGCAACATCGCAATGTACAAAACAACTAACTAAGTATGTGGTTCCTCCCAACCGTTAATAGCATCATAAGACCATCATGGATCCTAGCCATCCCCCGCACTTAACATCCCAAGCCACCAATTAGATAATCAGTACTATCATAATAGGGACATCACTAATAAAACATGCTACAACATAAGCATAAGGAAATCTAACATGCTAGTAGTAAAGCATAAGATAATCCTACTAGTAGATAACATCACCTATCACATGCTAATCAACATAATAATAAAATCTGGCATGCTAAACCAATAAGCAATAGATAATCCAATACAACAATTCACATCATCTAGTCATATGCTAAACATCATAATATGGTAATGCATCAAATAAACTAACATCATCTAAATATGATATCCAAGCATTCCAATGAAAGCATACTCCAATTTTCGAAGCATCATGTGAAAACATCCAGCAACGGTCGCACTAGGACAAAAGATCGTCTATGTACACTGGTCCCTAATAGTGGTAGAGGTAGCTACGCCTCCCAACCATGTAGCACTCATAGGTCCACACCCACTGTGCTGATGGAGATAATGATCCAACCATAGACACACATAAAGTACACCATTCATGGCTAACACTCACGCCAAACAGTATGATGGTTGTAACCAAGAACCTAAGACAATGCAAGAAGTACAGGTCTAGGCTACTAAGTAGGGGTTGACATCATGGAGAGTCGCTTGGCATCGACAAGCCCAAGCTCAGATTGTGCAGATACAACATCCCTCAATGGAAAGGCTCTCACACATACATTTTATTATCTTAAGTTTTATTAAAACACATATTTTATTGAGTTATCACTTACTTAAAACTTCATATCCTCTGCCAACCTCTGGTGCCATGATTGCCGAGCTGTGAGATAGAAACCCCCTCGAGATGCTCATCCTATGACAAGTTCTCATGGGCATGCATATTCCCAACCCAACCCCAATGATCATAACTTTTGGAAGTACAACAGAAGATTGGGCCTTGCAAGTCACTCAACAATTATATGCACATGTACTCATGTGTGGCACACCACCATAATGAAGATCATAAAACAAGGACTAGATGAGAACATAATGCAAAAATTTAACACCCAACCGAAAGCAACTCGGGAGGAAAGATTCTACATGAATCCCAAAGCCAATAAAACCATACATCATGAAATCACTCAACCGGCCTCAATTTGAGAGTATGGATTCTACACAAATCTCAATGATGCAACAAGACCAAAAATCATGAACTCAATCAACCAACCTCAATCTGAGAGTATGGATTCTACACAAATCCTAGTGTCTACGAAACAATAACAAACTTCCAAGAGAAAACATAACACAAGGTATAAAATCACTCAACCAAACACAAAGTTGGGAGTACAAATGTGACACTCATCCAAAGAAAACACAAAAATGCAACAAAGGTCTAACTGATATCCAAATGGATAATCTAGGTCCACAACCCAACTCGTGCCAAGAAAACTCGAGAAAATAGGGTGGCACATAAAATGAGGTAAAAACCCTAAATTTTGAAAAACTTCAAAATTAAAATCCATTTGGCCTTTGGGTACAAAAACCCCAAAAATCCAAAAGCAATTAAGTTCAGACACCGTATGCAAAACCCCAAACCCTTATCCTGAAAAATAGGGAAATGCTCATACTTGACCAACTGGGCAGAACCAGTAAACAAAATTAAAGGGGAATACTAGTTCTCATCCTCCTAACACACAACTACCAAAAATAGAAGCAAAAACATAGCCAAAACAATAAAACGGGAGAGCCCTACCTCACAGCCAAAAGGGTAAAACAGAAATCTGAGCCATAAAATAAAAAGCTCGTAGAAGTGGCCGAAAATCATGGCAATCCATGGTCTCCCCAAGCTAGATCCAATGAGCTCAACCTCGCAACAATCCCATGATCGTAGCTCCCACAACGAACAAAACAATAAATCCTTATGAAGAGGATTTTGGGTTTTACTCTCAAACTTTCTAATTCAAAAATGAGAAGTGAGGAATTAAATTCCTTTTTGGATACTTATTCACTTTTTGAGTGAATAATTGATTAGGGAAAATAACCAGCCAACCTAGTTAAACCCCAAATTGACCCAAACAAAAATAAACTATTCCTATAAATAGGAATTCATCTACAAAAAAGCTACCAGAAATTAAAATAAATCAATTAAAAATCTAGAAAATCCAAAAAACACAAAAATTTCCTTAACAATTTTTGCGACAATGCGAACCTCTAAAAGCACAAACACACTCACTGGTCAAATCACATAATGCAAATGAGTTCAGATTTAATCAGTATCACCTTTCCACAAGGTTACAAAGACTTTCATCAGTACACACAATCATGTAATATCTTCATACCAACTCATAAGATGGCAACATGTGTCCAACGATACCATGTTCTTCCAGCACCATGCTAGGAATACCACACCCAACCTACCACTAAACTCAATCTCCACCTCAAGCTAACTATCAAAGAGCAACTTGACTAAGACAATCCTCT
Organism: Cupressus sempervirens; assembly: GCA_028749045.1. Lineage (NCBI taxonomy): Eukaryota > Viridiplantae > Streptophyta > Pinopsida > Cupressales > Cupressaceae > Cupressus > Cupressus sempervirens. Next base: position 400,790,913 of record CM053783.1, on the reverse strand, counting down.
AAAAGATACAAGGTTAGGGAGAAAGAAACTACAGAGTATTAGGACTGAGAGGGAGTCTCTCTCTCAACCTCTGCACTAAATCAGCCCAAGAAATGTTAGGGAACTCACAATTCCACCAACCATCAACATACTCATTTGAAACCACTAACTAAGCTTGTGGCATAACCATGCTAGCCTACATTCTCAAGAGAGAAAGGAATACAAAGATGCACCAAGGTCACCATCCCAAAAGGTAGATCTAGACTCATCAAATGACTGAGTCACTCCCAAATGACAAGGCAACATCAACCTGGAGCAAGGAATGCTCACAAACTACACTTCACATCACAAGGGTGGGTTGGTGCTATAGGAAGCACACAAACCCAAGTACGAATCTCAACAAGTACCTTGTAGATTATGAAGACTAGATAACTCTTCCATTAAGAATAACATGAAGAGTTAAACTTCTAAAATGGTCATAAATATGATATGTCATGATTGAATTGGCCTCTACTTGATAAAGGGTACTTGGAACATCGATCTACTCCTTTAGAAGTGTGAACAAGTTGCTCATTGTTCCCCAAGAAAAATCTTGCATTAACACAGTGTCGTGCAAAGTTTCTCACCAAACTAGTCAAGAAAGTGCAATCAACCAGGTGAGAAAGTGCATGACCACTAGTTCCTCACATGAAAATTCAAATTAGCACAAAAATTGCCTTCACTTCAAAGGCCATAACTTCCACGTCCAAACTCAAATTGACTCCATTTGAAAAGTGTTAGAAAGTTATTGACAAGGAATACAACAAGATGGAGCTTAGAGATTCCTAAGATCTAATATTTTGAGTCACCACTCAAAACAAAACCACATAGGCAAAAATAAGTCTTGGTCACCAAGATAAGTGATAGACAAAACGTCCAAAACCATTCAAGGACACACATGCCCAAAACAACATAAGACATGGAATGAAAGGTAGTTCACACACTAAAAACCATCATTACTTATCTTTCATAATTTCATTACTTAAAGATAACATGAGCACTAATGCACAATGAAACTAAAAGGTTTTCAAAGCAAGGGTTCAAGAGTCACCTACCATAAAACAAGTGCATATCTTTCAATTTCTTTCAAGAATTAGCATTATGTTTACTCATCTTTTAAACCATCCAATTACATTAAAAACTTTAAATCTATCAAAGACACACTAGCATGTTCTCCATGATATTATCCCTTATACGTACTACTAGAGGTTTGAGGTGAACATGGTAGAGTCACAACACACAACTAGGTAGTAGTTAAAACACATTCAGAATAGTCATAATGAACCAAAAAAAAAATCCCAAATGGGGAATTGTCAATTCCAATAGTAAGTAAATATCAAAAAGTGCACATTTCAATAATAAGTAAAATGTGACAACTATCACAAAGAGAGTGATGGATAAAATTTGATGACCATTCCAAGAGAGGAAAATATTGAAAACCAATGTTAGCCCAACAACATGAGGAAAGTACCTCTAGCCAAATAAAATTAGGTGTCAATCAAATCACATAACATGTGATGATTGAGGACAGTCACACAAAAGGGATAAACCACTGCACAATGCTAAGGAATATATCATCCTAGCAACATTAGAGAACACACTCACACACATCAAGAAATATACCATTAGTAACCTCAAGTATGCAAACAACAATAATTTCCTTAATTATTTTTCCATGCAATGCAATATTTAAATATTCATCAATCTAATGCAAATTTCCATAAGCTTAAGTAATCAGATTGGGGACTTAAGTCATTAACCCAAGGATATAATGCAAAACCTACTTCTTTGTAATAATTCACAATAAAAACTCATTTCTCAATGAAAGGAACCATTTCATTACTACAACGATATAACATAGAATCACAAATAAGATTCATTTATAACTTGCAATTAGGAGAAAATAGGGAAACAATGCACCTTCTCCACAAGGAGAAACAAGAAGAGGAAAACAAAGCCAACACATGGAAACCAATCAATGGCTCCATCCAAAAGGGTCATACACACAACCAACCAAACAAGGCACATCAATTTTGTCTACAAAACCAAGAAGACTCACTTCCTTCTCCTCACATGGATGTAGTCGCATCTACTAGATAAGAAAGTCCATCACAAGTAGATACCAAAGCAACACGGATCACAAGTTCTCACCAAGACACTCACACTTAACCAACACAGCAACCACCATAAGGGCAACATATATGCAGAGATCCCAATGTTTGAACATGGGCTCTGATACCAGATGTAATGCCCCACCCAAAGATCCTTGGAACAAGGATTCAATTCAAGCCAATATTTTTTTTACAAGTATGAATGCACATGACAACATCATACAGGGATCACAAGATCATAATGGAAGACTTTGCCACAATACCAGCAACCAACGAATCTATGAACGCTACTACCAAACTAACACATGCAAACAAAAGCCAACAACAACCATGCACATGATGAGGGCTCAAAGAAATGACCACTCATCAACAAAACACCAAGTTGGGGTAAAATGTAGAATCTTGAAATTTGGCTAAGTCTAAAATCTTGAAGCCTTAAAATTTGGCTAAGTTTGAATTTCTAAAGCCCTAAAATTTCCTAGAATCTTTATCTTATCTTGAAGAGGTCCAAAACCTACCTCAAAAGATTTGTCGCATATATTAAAATATATCTTAAGTATAAGGTTAAATGATATATTTTAAACCCCTAGAAATACTGTTTTGAACTAAAAAGGTGAGAAATCCAATAAGGTGTCCCAAACCAACTTCCAAAACCTCCTCGACCAAGCCTAACTGCTCCCTATTTCTTGCATGAGGAAGTGCACTAGTCTCGAGTCTCACGTGAGACTTTGCATCATTGTATCACTTTGTGTGAGGATTCCCACCAAACTACGTGAGCCTTTGCTTCCCTGCGCAAGGAAGTGCATTCTCACATGAGGAAGTACATTCTCGTGCAAGGAATTGCCTTTCCACGTGAGGAAACACATCAGCACAACAACATAGCAAGAATAAAAAAGTATAAAAACATGAAAACCTCCACACCGGGGAGTACCAGATCCACGTAAATCAAGGAATGAACACTGGAGTGCATAAACATCAAGAAAGAACATCTATCCATCTAAACCAAAGTAGTAAAGAATGTACTAAAAGCAACATCGCAGTGAACATAAACAACATCGCAATGTGCAAAACAACTAAGTAAGTAGGCGGTTACTCCCAACTATCAATAGCATCATAAGATCATCATGGATCCTAGCCATCCCCCGTGTGTAACATCCCAAGCCACTGATTAGATTGTTGATACTATTGTAATAGGGACGTCACTACTAAAACATGCTACAATATAAACATAAGGAAATCTAACATGCTAGTAGTAAAGCATAAGATAATCCTACTAGTAGATAACATCACCTATCACATGCTAATCATCATAATGAGGAAATCTAACATGCTACACCAATAAGCAATAGATAATCCAATACAACAATTCACATCATCTAGTCATATGCTAAACATCATAATATGGGAATGCGTCAAATAAACTAACATCATCTAAATATGATATCCAAGCATTCCAATGAAAGCAGAAATCACAAGAAAGCATACTCCAGAACCAGAAGCATCAAGTGAAAACATCTAGCAATGGTCGCACTAGGGCAAAAGACCGTCTCTGTACACTAGTCCCTAGCAGTGGTAGAGGTAGCAATGCCTCCCAACCATGTGGTACCCGTAGGTCCAAACCCACCATGATAATGGAGATAATGATCTAACCACAAACACACATAAAGCACAACATCCATGGCTAACACTTACGCCAGATAGTATGATGGTTGTAACCAAGAACCTAAGACAATGTAAGGAGTATAGGTCTTGGTCAGACACTCAATAGGCTACTAAGTAGGGGCTGACATCATGGAGAGTCACTTGGCATCGACAAGCCCAAGCTCAGATCATGTGAATACAACATCCCTCAATGGAAAGGCTCTCACACATACATTTTATTATCTTAAGTTTTATTAACACTCACATATTTTATTGAGTTATCACTTACTTAAAACTTCCTATCCTCTATCAACCTCTGGCACCATGATCATCGAGCTGCAAGATAGAAGCCCCCTCTAGATGCTACCCTACCCTACCCATGCTCATCCTATGACAAGTGCTTATGGGCATGCATATTCCCAACCCAACCCCAATGATCATAACTTTCAGATGTACCACAGAAGATCAGGCCTCGCAAGTCACCCGACAATTGTATGTGCACATACTCATGTGTGGCACACCACCATCATGAATATCATAAAACAAGGACTGGATGAGAACACAATGCAAAAATATAAGACCTATCTAAAAGTAACTCAGGAGGACAAATTCTACATGAATTCCAAAGCCAATAAAACCATACATCATGAAATCACTCAATTGGCCTCAATCTGGGAGTATGGATTCTACATGAATCCCAATAATGCAACAAGACCAAACATCATGAACTCACTCAACCAGCTTCAATCCAAGAGTATGGATTCTACACGAATCCTAGTGTCCACAAAAAAATAACAAAGGTCCAAGAGAAATCATAACACCAGGTATAAAATCACTCAACCGAACACAAAATTGGGAGTACAGATGTGACACTCATCCCAAAGCAAACACAAAAGTGCAAAAAAGGTCTAACTAATATCCAAATGGATAATCCAGGTCCACGACCCAACTCATGCCAAGAAAACTCGAGAAAACAGGGTGGCACGCAAAATGAGGTATAAACCCCAAATTTTGGGAAACTTCAAAATTAAAACCCATTTGGCCTTTGGGCACAAAAACCCCAAAAATCCAAAAATAATTAAGTTCGGACACTGTATGTAAAAATGGATAGCATAACAGTACAAAATCCCAAACCCTCAACCCAAAAAATAGGGAAATGCGCATACCCAACTAATTGGGCAGAACCAACAAATAGAATCAAAGGGGAACACTAGTTCTCAGCCTCCTAACAAATGGCTACTAAAAAAAAAGCAGAAATGGAGCCAAAACAATAAAATGGGAGAGCCCTACCTCACAACCAAAAGGGCAAAATGAAAATCTAAGCCATATAATAAAAAGCTCGTAGAAATGGCCAAAAATCGTGACAATTCAAGGTCTCCCCAACCTAGATCCAACGAGCTCAACCTCGTGATGATCCCACGACCGTAGCTCCCACAACGAACAAAATAGCAAATCCTCATGAAGAGGATTTTGGGTTCTACTCTCAAACTTTCTAATTCAAAAATGAGAAGTGAGGAATTAAATTCCTTTTTGGATACTTATTCACTTTTTGAGTGAGTAATCGATTAGGGAAAATAACCAACCAACATAGTTAAACCCTGAATCGACCCCAATGAAAATAAGAAATTCCTATAAATAGGAATTCATCTATGGAAAAGTTGCCAAAAATTAAAATAAATCAATTAAAAAGCCCAAAAACCCAAAAACATAGAAGTTTCCTTAACAATTTTCGCGACAATGCTCACTGGTCAAATCACATAATGCAAATGAGTTCAAATTTAATAATCACCAAAAGGTTTAATTAAACAATTAAACTAAGGATATGTTGACCATATAGGGATGACAATAGTAAAATATTAACGACTGAATCATTAACTCCATGTGCCACTACCAGGGATATAAATCCTGCACACTACACAACACGATCAAGTGAAATTGCATATAATAACATAGCCAAAGCAATAAATGCATTAAATCACCTAATTTAACCATTTATTTAATTATATTAAAATAATTTATTTACATCACTCACATTTGCATAAAGTATAACAATGCAGGAATGAAGTAAATAATCATAGCATTAAATCTATCACATAATATAATGAGTGAAATGTCCAAATACCAGATATCATCATAAAACACACTATCATCTTAAAATGGTATCGTCATGCCAATATGATCAACTAAATAGCATAGTAGTCTAACATCTATGAAACTGAAATCAATGTATGACATCTGACTCTCGAGTCATCTCAAAAGTAAAGCATAACATAAGTAGATATCCACATCACATAACCAATGAATCCAACAGGGACAACCCATTTCTAATTATTTAAGCATTTAATAATGGTCATTTAAACAAAAACAACAAAGGTCACATAAAACACATAAGTTAACACAATCCTAAACATGACTAACCACTACTATAGGAACCTAGTCCAGTGTAGCATGATAATAGTATACAGTGCAATCTTTGCACACATCTCAGGATAATCATAGAAAAACCTCATGATATGACATTGATATTGGTAACCATTGGCACAAACCTCAATGAACCATAAATCACATTGTAATCTCATAAACAACCATAAGCATAATCAAAGCAACTAATATAGAAACATAAATCTAATCACCTCTACGGTGTAGACCACTCATGATCCCAATCATGATCCATCACAACAAAAGATCAAAAAGGTTGCATCCATTAGGATGACTTATAGAATTCAAATGGGAGAGGCACTACACCTCATATATGATATATTCCTTGTCAACTCACCACTTGTGGTTCGGCCTCCCTAACATCCTAACCTATGACAAGTGCACCAAAGTATATGCATTCTACCCACATCTATAGTTATAAAGAAGCTTTGAGGAGTATGTGGCTATTCATGATGCCTTCACAATGAGGCTATGTTGGTAATTACAAGGATTCCTTGAAAGGATATTTTCACTAGAGGGGATTTTGGCAATAAGCAAATTCAGATGCTCATTCATCCAGTTTCTGAATTTCTCCTATTTGCAAATAGGATCTTACGATGGCTTTCCTAAGAGGTTGCCAAGTTATCCATAAGACAATTTAGTTCTATTCAAACTGTGTTGACAGATCCTTGAATTCAACACCCTATGTTCTAATGTAAACAAGATAGTTGAGATTCCCTTCCCTATAGTGGTTGGACCATATGCATGTGCTTCCACATCAGATGCTCGTAATTTGGTGAAGAGCTTTGAGAGAAAAATTAAAGTGTTAGACTATGAGGTACTCAGGCCTCAATATGATCTAGTTAACCTTGTAAGGGATCACTTTAAGTTGGGATATGCCTATATGCATGTTTTGAATCTTGAAGACTCCTGGTCTAGGTGTCTCAACAAGTACCAAACTTAGGAGAGGTTTTGGTCACAATTAACCATTAACAAGATTAAATTGTATAACAATTATGTTGATGTTTTTGACCTTGGAGATGATGGATCTGACATGTACCCCACATCCTATGAGAAGATCAAAGGCACCACAATTTTTTTTACCCCCCTAGGTCCAGTCATTGACACTATGGAGATTCTTATGCAGGGCATAATCAAGAGAATTGATAAATGGGTGGAGTGGACCTGAGTGAGGAAGAAAAGAACTAGGAGTACTAGTTCTACAGGTGGAGTATTAGTTGGAGCCACCCAGTCAACCACAAAAACAACCACCACAGCTACTACATCGACATCTTTAGGGCCATTACTATCCATTGGCCAAGGTGGAGACTAGCCTCCAGAAAAGAATGTGCCAATCACTCCTACCTGTGAAGATCACTCTCTTCGGAACATCGAGAAAGTTGGGGAGAAGTAGGATGACAAGGATAAGGGGAAAGAACAAGAAATATTAATGGCCAAGCCATCTTCCCCTATCTAAGTCATCAATTTGGATGGTGACACCAACACCATGGATGGTCAGGAACAAGATGCATCTTAGCAAGGGGGTACTTGAGCCCTTTCATTAATTAAGGTCACTACCTTCCCTCTTGCTTCTTAGAGCAAGAAAACTCCCTTAATTTTGAGGAAGCTCTTTGATCCTACTACCTTGCAGTCTATAATGAATGTGCTCTCTACATAGTCATGGCTTGAATAGACCATTGATAGGAAGAATAGGATATATGAGGAAGCAGCTCCATTGAAGGACTTGATCATACAAGTCACCTCGTCTCAACCATCCAAGAAGACTAAGAAGCAAAGGAAAATTGTTTCACTAACTACTAATTCGACAACTAGTCATATGTTGGTAGAGATTTCTAAGCCACAAAAAGAAGGAAAATTCCACAACCTTTACAAAGATGACTTCCAAATCAGGACAGTGGATCTTGGTATTTTTGTTCACAATTGTATGGTGAAAATGTGGAAGTATACCAATGAGAAAATTGGAGATAAGATGGAAGAGCTTAGAGAATAAAATGAGATATTGAAGGCCTCAAATAGAGAATTAATGGAGTATATAAGTTCTACACTTAGGAGCACTTTGTCAAGTCAATTTGATTCGAATGCAGAGGAGAACAAAAATCTACTCGTAAAGCTACAACAAGAAAGGAAATTTGGGCAAGTTGGCTAAGCATGGGTAGATCAAATGAAGGCTTAAGGTCCCTCACTAGTTGAAGACTTGGAAATCCTAATGTTGGATGCTCACAAGCTTAGGGAGGTAGATTCAAATCACCAAACCACCATACAAAAGGTAATAGACAAGCTAACAGAGCAATTGGCCCTTTTGAAAGAAGTAATTGACATGAAGACAAATGTGGCCATTACTCATGGGATCCTCAAGACATGAAAGGAGTCACTATTTCACTAGAAAAAATCATTGGAGTTTGTAATAGAAATCTCTATGAGATCCACAAATGAGCTCAAGGATGTAGATGACCTAGTGTAGAAGGTTATTGAGAAGTTGTTTCAATACTTGAGGATACTGCACACAGAGTCCTTTGTGTTCGCTAATGGAAACCTCATGGATATTGAAAGAATGAAATAAAAGTTATTGGCATTTTTTGATGAATCCATTGACCCACTCACCTTCCAAGTGTTAAAGATCTAGGAAATCTTGGTAGCGGACATGATCAGAATGAGAGAATCAAAGAAATTCTAGTCAAGGGTCGCCCGAATAGATGAATTGATTGAGATGCATGGCTATTGGATGGTTCGAGCTAAAAAAATCATCATTCTAGATGTCAAAGAATTGGACAAAGTAACTGATGACATGAAAGCCTATACAGCCAAATCAGTTAATCCTAAGAAGACATGATGTTCTTGTTGGTCATGTTTTTATGAATTTGTCACTCTGTGATTTTTCCTTGTTCTTATGAGAAAATTAGGGATTGGTTCCTTTTCAAATGATTATCCCTAACAAAAACCCTAATTAAACCTTATTCATGTCCTAAGTGAGCCCTTTAGGTCATATGTTTCACTTTTGAAAAAAGAGCGGGAAAAGTCATATATTAAAAATAAATATTTCAGGAACCTTTTAAAGTTTTTTTCATTTGGCTTTGTATTTCCCTGAAATATTTCTTACCATTAGATCTTCCTAGATCAATGATGGTCGCCGTGTCACAACCAAAAATTGTAAGGTTTTTACCCTTCATGACATAGTGACCATCACAAAATAGAAACATAGTGAGACCCAATTCCAATAGATAGGTGCCAGGATTTTTATTACTATTTGTGATTTTTGGCTGCATGATGGGATGTCAGAAATGTTAGGCACAATAAAGAGATATTGGTTAGAATGTGCCATGTTTTATAATGCCAAATCTCTACAGAATCATAGTGGTCTCTATGTCGCCACTAGAATTTGTGAGAATTCAGTCGATTGTGACATGGTGACCTCACGTGAGAATGAAAACATGGCAGGGCCAACAATGAAGACGGGAACCATAAAGTTCTTTGTCATTAATAAGTTGTGTCATCATTATGGAGAGTCAGAGGTGCAGTAAATAAAATTTCATAATGAGAGCATGTTGATTTCATGGAGACTGTTTATTTTGAATTCTACAGTGATTGTTATGTCGCCCTCGAAAAATTCAAGGTCTTCGCCAGTAGTGAGATGGAAACTTCCCGTGAATTAAAATTTTGGTGGGACCTATTTTTAAAAGGCCGTGCCAAAAGGATTAATAGTTATCAATTTCATGCCAGCATGTCAAGGTGGTCTGATGTCACATACCACATGGATCTTCGCTCAGAAAAGGATACATGTTGATTGGAGCCATCATATTTTCTTAGATTGATGGTGGGTGCCATGTCGCTATGGAAACTTGCCTAACCTTTAATGCACATGACATGGTGACCAAAGGAAAAATTAAGGACCTACCATAATTGCATTAAAACACTCTTAAAATATGCAGCATCAAATTAAGATGAATCAACAATGGTCGCTATGTCGCATGCGAAAGTTGCTCAACATTTATACATAGTGACATAACGAGAGTGTGACATATGTCCACGAGTGCCAGTGGGTCTACAATAAGTTGCTAGCAGTGGATGGAAAAGCTTACATCAAGAAACTTGATTGGGTTGACTACCAAACTGGCAAATTGAAAATGAGTCACTCATGGTTTTATTCCTAAATCGTCGGATTTTTTAGAATTGATGGTGTATTTTCAAAATTAGAAGGTGTTTATAAAATTTAAAAGCTCCCCATGCAAACCAGAACCAGAGATATATTGCAAGATTTTTCCATTTCTTCTCTATGCAAACAAATTTCAAAATTACAGAGAGCAAAGAGCAAGCTAAAGAATTGTTCCTCGCACATTTGAAATTGAAAAAGATTTTCAGTATCCACCATTTGTTGCACAATTTTGAGAAGAATAATGAAGAGCCAAGTAAATATCTGAATCTGTTAAACAATGAAGAGTTTTGGTATTTTTGTGTCACTAGTAAACATGCCTCCAAAGAAATTTTTCTCATAAAAGGTAGATTATGCAAGTAGAAATATACATGATGACCTTCTTGAATTATTGCCTAAGTCTACAAACTAGTCTACCCAAATGAAAAAGCTAATTTCTATGAACCCTAGCCTCAATATTGTGGATGGGTTGTATGATAGAGGGAATTGGGTTAGAGATGCCACTAGTACTAAAATAGGGTCCATCTTTTTAAGAAGTGGTTCTCATAAAGAAAATTGGTTGCTCCCCATAGAAACATTTGGAATTTTGATTTGGGAAAACTATTGGTCCCTGATGTTTTTATGGATTCTGACCTACTCATGGCCATTGCCCAAAATTATGACCCAACTACCAGGATAGTGAGAAGAATGGATGGGGAATGCCTAGTAAGAATAAATCCTAAAGAAATTTGAGAAGTTTTTGGTTTAGAACCATTTTCAGATTATCATGTAACCATTGACCTACCAATACTGAAGAAAGAATACTCATCTAAGAAAGATAAGATCAGGCAGGGTGCACTGAGGGCACACATAGGTTCAATTGGAAATTTACTAGTAGTCACAGCATCTACTAAAGAGCCCTTTAAAAAGGAAATTTTCACTTCTAAGGCCATAGAAATATATATGACTCTGTGTAAGGTTTTTGGTGAGGATGAGGAAAATTTTGTGCCAATAAAATTTATGTATATGTTGACTCAAATCTCCTCTTTTGGTGTTGATATTATTTTTTATTTTGCATCCTATATAGTGGAGGAAATTCATATAGGGTTAGTTGGAATTGTGAAGAGTAAAGTGGAAAAGACTTTTGGCCATTATTCACTATTAATGCACATATTCCTATTTAAAGGGGTTACATATTTTGAAAAGGAGATGGTTTTGAACCAAAAGTATGAAGAAGAAGATCTATCAGCCCAGTTGTGGAGTGCAAACATGACCTAGGATGCAAAGGAGGCCAGCTTTGTTAGATTTGATAGGTACTTTACATCTAGGTTAAATGCCTCATATCAAGGGACAATCCCAGAATCCCTAAGGCATTGTTGGATTTCATCAAACCAATGGATAATCCTTTTGATTTGAAATTATCACATAATTGGGTTGATATCATACCATACCCTATTTCAACAATTTTTAGGGTGTACAGTTTCCAAGGGACTCCCCATGTACTACCCTACCAGGTACCTTCAGCTGAGATGTTGTGGCAGCTAGGAGGATTAGAGGAAGCACAATTGGCTAGTAGAGGCAGAGGCTCAATTTTCCCCACTTGTACTATGGCCCATCATTTCATAATCACAAAGGGTGGTTCATTATTCTTGTATAAATTCCTAGACTAGTACAAGATGGCTATGTCTCATCCTCATTTTTGTGACACTGAAGGATTTTTTGATGTGTTCAATTGAAGGGCTAAGGTGGGTGCAAAAGACCACCAATTCTATTTCCTTAAAGACATAATAAGGAATGAGTTCTCTATGCAAGAGTAGGAGATCAAAATGGAAAATGGAGGGTTTATTCTAGGGTTTTAGAATTACTCATTTTTTTGATAATAATTATAAGCCTCTAAAAGATGTCAAAATAGAGGTAGACAGATTGAATAAACTCATGACTACTTTTGTTGAAATCATGGAAGTCATGAATGAGAAGAAGCTATTCTTTATTAATTCTTTTGTTGAGAAGGCCAAAGATGTCATGAGGAAGTTATCTTTTACTCCTATAGTAGGTTTAGGGTAGTTAGTTGTTCAAAGAAGACCTGGCTACAATATAATTCAAAATAAAAGGGCCACTGTAGATAAAGGGAAAAAAATAATGGGATCAACAAGTGTTGTTCTTGGGGAAAGACTTGATGAGCCCTCACCCAAGAAGTAGCCAATAATAAAGGGACAAACACCTTAGATTGAGGAATATTCACCTACTTAGTCCCCATTACAAATAGGAGATGAACAACTCACTAGGGATTAGGTGGAACAATTGGGATCCCAAGGGGGAGTGTTCATTACTCAAGTAGAGTTAGAAGAGGAAAATCCTTAGGAACCTCCAATGCCAAGCCTTGAATTGATAGTGGCACACTATAGAGGAAGAGAGTTGGATCTTGTAATGGAACAGGCTAGCCATGAATTCATCTCTGATGATAATTTTGTCAAATCTAGAACCTTTTACCAATTTGCTTGGAGAACAAACATGGGAATGTTTGAAGAAGATTCAATAAGCTGAAAATAGAGCATCCAAAAATGGAAGAGGAAGAAATGATGCAAGAATTCAAGAGCTTGACCCCTGAAGAAGGGAGACAAATGATAAAAACATCCAGTGTTTTGTTGCTACCCAATTGGGATATTGCAGATGCTTTGGTTTTTAACTCTGTTGCAGATAAAATGAGTATAGAGGATCAAGGGAAGAAAGAAATGAAAGGTTCCAAATTTAGTGAGGACTAGTCTACATTGGTCATTTGGTTAGTGAGGAAAGGATCTAGAATTGGCTCTTCCCAACCTGATGATACTGGGTTGATAGGCAACCTAATTGTGAAAAGAGTTGAAGAAACTACTAGTGTAGAAGTTGCACATCTAGGTGTTGGATCAGCCCACTTTACCTTAGTCACAACTCTAAGAGATGAAAGGGAAAGGTTGGAGTTACAAGACAGGTATGAGAAGGTTTTGGATGCATACAATAAAGAAGTTCAAAAAAGAATTAAACTTGAAAAGAAAACAAAGGGATGATCCACTAGGCCAAGAATCACCTACCTGCACCCAACAGTGGAGCCTTTTAAATCCACTCCCCTCATTGAGATCCCAGACACACCACAAAGGGCATAGTATTATACTGCAAAAGATTTTGAAGAAGAAAAGAGAAAATTATGGGCATTACATGTGGAACTAAATGTACAATATAAGGATAAGCTAAGAAAAGCCCTTATATACTTGGTTGATAAAATTGATTGGCCCTCATTTTATGAGCAATTAGAAAAGACAATAAACAGATGGGATGAGATGAAGGCAAATGATGAAACCTTAAAGGTAATTGTCAATAAGTGGAGTAAAAGGAGAAAAGGAGCCACCTTTTTATGTTTTTCTGTCATCAATTTATCACATGAACATATACAAAAGACATACGATATTCCCAATGATCTTTTAGAATTTGATGATAAAAGAGTTAAGCTACAATGGAGAATTGTTAGTTATTTGGACAAGTACAAGAGTGTTAAATTTGATTTGTTCCCACATGCTTTAGATAAAAAGAATAAATTAAAAAATAAGGAGGAATGGGCCCAAGAATTAAATGACCTATTTTTTCTAAGGATGAATAGAATCATAAATGAAAAAGGAAATGCATGTTGGGCAGCTACTACTAAACAAATTGTAAAAGTTTCATTATTCTTTCATTCTTTAAGACATCATTTTGTTGAAATTGACAAAATTGTTGAATATGTGATTAAGAAATAACATGATATTCTACAATTTAATTGGCCAGATGACACATTTTTTGACAAGTGGATGGTAGATATTGCTCATGGTGAGCAGTTAGAAGATGTTGAGACTGATGATGATGAGGAAATGGAACAAGATGAGGTATAGATAATTGACACATCAGCAAGAGATCAAAAAGAAGAAGAGGACAAAGGTGAACAACCAATTGTAGTTGCTAGCATAGAAATCTGAATTGATGATTTGGAAAAAGAGAAAATAGATATAACCATTGTCTTATTAGTCCATGATGATATAAATGGAGATCCTTGAGTTGAAGTGAGTTTGCAAGAATCAAAGCCAGAAACATCACTATCAATTCCATTAACCACATCTTCTAAGGAGCTACAACAACAATAAAGCCAATCATTAGCTTTTTCATCAATAAGAAAATGCAATGAAAGGATGCAGCAGAAAATGGTCCCACCAAAAGAATATTTATGATGCAAAGTTTTTATGTTGCACAATTTCTTGTCTTTTATGACAATAACAAAATGTAATTATCTTTTGTCTTCAGGATAGTTGTTAGTTCTCTATGCTTGAAGCTTGTTGCATCTCATACTATATAAATGAGATTCTAGGGCTAAAGAAGGAGTCTAATTCATTTGCAATTTTAGTGTTACTAAGTATTGTTCAGTCCAGTTTCTTGATGCAAACTTTATGATGTATTTTCTTTGCAAATATTTGAGAATACATTGATATTATAGGATCTTAATGTCTTATCATAAGTCATTTTTGAGTTTTGTCACAATTGTCATATAATTTTCAAAGGAAATTAATACAAAGATGAACTAACCCCATATCTTTTCTTCCTAAATCTTGTCTCCATCTTCATAAGTTGGTTATCTTGAAATTGTATGAGCAAAGCGTGTTCAATTGAATGCAATTAAATAAAATTTTATGTCATTTCACTATTGCTTTTAGTTCAATGAATTAAGTGAATGCTTTAGTGAAGTTGATAGGATTTCCATGGTAATAGGAAGGATGTGTATAAGAATGAGTTTCAGTAAGAATTGTTGATAATATTGATTATAATGTAATCAATTAGGTCTGGAAATTGGATAGACTCTAAATCCCAATAGATGAGGCACTGATATATTAGTTTAGTCTATGGATGGAGAAATAATGAACAAGCATCAAGCTTAAAACCAAATTAAATCAATTTTATTTTAATGTTTGAATATTGTCAAAGTTGGTTAACACTTGTTTACATTAAACCTCTGAGTCTTAGTTAGCTACTACTTCCCAGAATTACTTGTAAATCTAAGAAGAACTGTGACCAATCTACTATAAGGAATGTCTATTGTTATAGAATGTCATGGAATTAATGAAATATGTGTATAGTATCATGTTACAAATCTTTCATCCCTCAGGTGCACCCACCTTGGTTTTGCAGAGCCTAAAGAGTAGAAAATCTTTCTGATTTTGTTGAAGTTAGGTCTGGATCTGAAGCACATATAACTATTTATGGGAATTAGCTAATCCTTAGGTTGTTGTGATCTTTTTATCTTGGTATTAATTATTTTGTTGCTTAATAGTGTAAAAACCCCAATAGTTATGATGCTCTTTTAGACATCTATCATTCTTCCCCTTCTCTTTCTTTTTGTACCTATTCATGGCATTTTGTCAGTCTCTAAATGGAAACTAATTCAATCTTGTCCTATTTTTAGTTTATTTTGTTCAGAGATGCTCTGCAAAGTAATCATCCAGTGTAACTAGCCATTTTGAGAAGGCCTATAAATGTGACCTTTTAAGAAGTTAATAAGATTGACAAAATTACTTTTGGAAAAACCCCTATATTTGGGATGGTTGTGTGTGACTCTAAGTCAATTTCAAGTTTTTTTGTTCATTTAGTTTCTATATAGTGTATGGAATGAACAAGCTAATGTTGAGAATTGAATGAATGTGAATGAACTTGATTTTTTTTTCCTTTGTTCAATAGATTGTATGTTTTAATTTTTTAAGCATAAGCATCTCTTTTGTTCTATGTGTTGTACACCATAGTTTGTGTGTCTAGTATAGTTCATTCCATAAGGAAGTTGTAAACTAGTGTGTGGAGTAGGTAAGAGGTAGACAATTCAAGTATTGTCAAAACATCAACTAATTGTGTAATTCAAGAATTACTTGTTTTGTTGTCTCTTCCTTTCTTCCTATTATTGTAGTTGGTTATGCACGTTTCCATTCATTATATTATAGGTCAATGTATATTACATATTGTCAGTTAGTCCCCCATTCTACTACCTAGGTTGTTTAAAGTGTTGAGCAACTTGATCTTTTTTGCCTCTTCTTCTCTCTAGTTAAGAGCATAGCCCCAAAACCCAAAAAATAAAATTTATTGCATATCTTGCATTAAAAAGGGAGTTGTACCTTTCAATTCAGGGGTCCTTGATAGATTACTACATTGAGTCATTCTTTGTTAACTTCGTTGTCCTCCATAGGCCATTGGGAAAGTTAAGAGTCATGGTATAAACCAAAAGATAAGGAAGAAAAACTATTAACCAATAGTTTTTGGTGACTCTACTGGGGATCAAACCCATATGTCCTAAGTTCTCTTAAGTAAGTATGTTTATGGCTTTATTGAGAAACTTAGAGATTATCTCTATGGCACTCAAATAGTTGAGTTATGCATAACAACTTATAAGAAGAAATGGTGTTGCCTAACGAGGGACAAATCCCAGTAGTGCAGCCTAACCTCAGTTTCTAGGATGAAAAAGAGGATATAATAAATCATTTGAATATCATCGCTTGGAAAATCCAAAAGTCCCTTGAACAATATAGAAGAGTAAGCTTCACCCTTGAAAGAGAAGAAGCCAATGTTGAATATTTGTATGGAGTTTTATGGGAAAGAAGATTAAGAGAAGCACACCCATTGTGAACCAAGATAGTTCACCCTAGATCTTAAATATACCCATAGTGCCTATGATAAGGGGCAAGTTGACCCTGTGTTTGAAGAGTTGCAGAAATATGAGTTTCGTATATTGGAATATCCTATAGGAAGAGGGAGAATCTACCCTTGGGATCTAGTATATCAAGGTATCTATGGTACTCTTTTTCTTCTACCCCACCCTATTTCTTGGATACATAGCCATTCATCTTCACCTCCTATTTTTTGCACTCAAATCTCATCATTTTGAAATGCCCTCACTCTTCATGGAGTAGTTACCCCTATTGCTATCACTTTAAGCTATACCAGTAATCCTCCCTGCCTCAATGGTTGTTTCTGAGGGTAATGCTATTGGCTCTTTATGACTTGTTACCAATAATGACCTCCCTATAGCTTCTTGAAATAATTTTCCCAAATTCAATGGCGATGGGAAGGTCTTTGTAGATGAGCACATTGTGGCTTTCTTTGTTACATGCAGTGTGATTTTTCCTCAGCATAAAGATGTAGTAGTGAGCATGTTTGTGGAAACCTTCGTTAAGAATGCAGTTGACTAGTTTCAACACCTTCCAATAGGATGTATCATGACCTAGGATGACATGCAAAATTGATTTGAAGCATGATACAAGAGTACATAAGATGAACATACTCTATTGACTCAACTTACCTAGATAAAGAAGTAATCTAGTATTCCTATGAGAGACTTCATTGAAAAGTTCAATAAGTTGGTCAATAGGATCCTTGCTACAAGAAGACCTATTGTTGACAACTAGAAGATGTTCTTCATTAGTTCCATGCCCCCTGACATAAGTTTTCAAATTAGGCATGCACATGTGGCTAATTTTTTGGTTGCTTAAACCCTAGCAGTCGAATTGGAGGATGATATGTAGTTGGGAAATGGAAAAGAGAAATTCAGAGTGGAGCCTCAACAAGCTCTACCCTTGGAATAACTAAAAACACTAAAGCGATGGTTCAAAAGATCTCTAATGAAATGATTTCCATGAAGAGACAAATAGGGAAGCTTATTTCTTCACTCCAACAACCATATCAAGATGTTCCTTGAAGGCCTCACGAAGCTAGACCACTGTAATTGTCATCTTCTCAGCAAAAGCTTAGTATTGAGGCACCTCCCAAGAAGAAAAATGTGTGCATTTTTCATTTACAAGCTGATCCCGATGGTGATTCCTACCCAGAAATGAATAGATATAAGCAACTCACTACTACTAATGAGCTAACCATTGAGTACCCTGAAAGTGAAGATGATTTTTCTCCCCATGATGACTCTGGAACATTCTTTTTGGAGTATGAATTGAATTTGGAGGTTGGAGGTGACTACTTCACCACCTTAGATGGAACTTAGAGAATTGTGGCTACAAAAAGTCAAAGAGACAAGAATCTGGTTAACCTTTTTCCTTCTCAGAACATAGCCATTGGCCCTTCACTAGCTATAGCTGGAGCATTCGCTTCCTCATCATAGAAGAAAGAGAAGTCAAGGTTTGATCCAAATGGTAAGCCTCATTCCTCATTTGACATAATACAATATTGTAAGGATTCTCGTATCCAGGTGTCTCCCCTTGATTATCTCAAAACTCATCCTCTTAAATTGCAAAAGCTAGTAGATTATTGTAAAAGTGATTTTTATGCCAAAACTCAACCCAATGTCAACTCTATAATTAGTAATGACCAACCTCAGTTGGATAGTGGCCCACTAGGTGATGAAGAGCTTGTTTTTCCTATGCTCTTCAAAGAGGAAGAAAAATTAGTTTTGGCTACCTCCCCTGGTTAGAAACCTGACCCATTCTATCTATCCATATACATAAATGGCCATAAGCTTAGTAACTGCATAATGGATTTTAGAGCTTCTAATAATGTCATGCCCTCTTCATTTTCTCATTCCCTTGGCTTCACCCTTACCAAAACTTTTGGATGTTGCTATTCCATGGATGCAAAGCAGGTCCCTCTATTAGGTGAAGTGAAAGATGCACAAGTAGCATTGGTCGCTCATCCTGCAAAGAGAATGAAGCTAACCATCCTAGTAGTAGATATTCTAGCCAGCTATAGTATGCTTTGAGTAGAATCTTTTATAATGACATGGGAGGGGAAATCAAGATGGATTAGTCTCATGCCATAGTTCTTGTTGGTAACAAAAAGATCAAGTTGGAACCTGAGGAGAAGGCCAAGTTCACGGTCTTGAAGTCTGATGATCCTAATTCACAAATTTTATATCAAGAGATGGAGTTCAAAAATTACATGATGTTCTCTGAATTCAATTATTCTGAGGAGTAACCAAAGCCATCTAGTGACCCAAAGATTTAGACCCTAGATTTTGATGGTAGTTGCACTACTGCTTGGTTTGAAGCTGGTGTGTAGTGCTTGTGTTCCTTAATGGAGATGTAACTCAGCTTGCATACAAGTTGCAATTCAAAAACACCAATAACACAATACACTATGAAGCCTTGTTGTTAGGTATCACTACTAAAAAGAAGAGAGGAGCAAAAGTCTTAAGAGCCCAAGGAGATGTGAAGCTTATAGTAAAAAAAGTTCAAGCTCAGTACACTATAAATAATGCTAGGCTTAGGAATTACAAAAATAGGGTCTAAGATGAGATTGAACATTTGGATGCCTTCTCAATACAAGTTTTCCAAGGGAGTAGAATGCAAGGGCAAATCTATTAACCACCTCATCCTCACTACTACTCTGACATCTGAGTTTCACAAATAATTGCTACAAGGTTGAAGTCTTATTTAGACCAAACGATCTTGACAATGTTGAGACATGGAAAGTGTTCAATGATGATAAGTAGATCTAGTCTTTCCTAAAAGGATCTGAACCTTTCAGTGATCAATACTTTGAAGGAAGTGAAAATGCTTGCAAGGATTTCTCCCTTGACACCAAGAAAGAGATGGAGCTTGGAGCTAAACAACTCAAAGGTAACAAGATCCCTTGACATCTTATTTTCCTTGAGAAACTTTTTGATAGGTGTGATGCATTAATTAGAAGAGAAAGGGGAAGAAAAGGTGGAACTTTTAGAGAATATGAAGGAATGAATATAAACCCAAGATGGTTAATATCGGTAGTATTTACTCAAAGGAAGAAAGGGAAAAATCAAAGGGATTGTTGTCGAAATACCAAGACATATTTTCTTGGGGATATGAGGACCTAAAGACATTTAGGAATGGTGAATTCAAGCACAAATTTCCCCTCAAGCCTAAAGCCACTCCCTTTAGAAAAAAGCATCATAACTACAACCCTATGGTCTTAGATGCCATCTTTAGGGAGGTTCACAAGATGTTGGAAGCAACAATTATCTACCCCATACACCATTCAACATGGATAGCCAACATTGTCCCAATCTAGAAAAAGGGTGAGGAGATTAGAATTTATATGGATTTTAGGAATTTGAACCAAGCATCTCTAAAGGAAAACTATGCCTTTCCCAATATAGATCATTTACTACAAATATTTGTCGGCTCTAAAATGATGTCCATGTTAGATGGATTTCCAAGTTTTAATCAAATTGAGGTAAATCCAGAAGAACAGTTAAAGACTATGTTCACCACTCCTTGGGGAATGTTCACATATAATAGGATGCCCTTTGGGCTCATCAATGTTGGAACAACTTTTCAAATGGTTATGAATTCATCCTTTGTTGATCTCAAGGATAAGATCATCACCATGTACTTGGATGATCTAATAGTATTCTCCAAGAAAAGAGAAAATCATCTAAGGGATTTGGAGAAAGTGTTGAAAAGATTTAGGGAACATGGGATTTCACTTAATCCCAAAAAATTAGCCTTTTGTGTTACAGAAAGAAAATTGCTAGGTCATATGACCTCCTAGGAAGGCATCAAGATTGACATAGAACATGTTAGAGCCATCTAGCATCTAAATTTTCTAGAAAACAAAAATGGAGTCAAATCATTCTTTGGACAGGTGAGCTTTCTGAGACATTTCGTTCCTAATCTTTTCGAAATCACCAAGTGCATAATGATATGATGAAAGGAAGTCAAAGCTTCAAATGGAATGATTTTGGAAGAAAGACTTTTGATCAAATTAAAGATGCCATAGCCAAAGCACCCATGTTGGTACATCTGAATTATGCTAAGGAGCTCATACTATATTACTATGCCTCGACCCATACACTATCTACAATACTCATGCAAGAAAACAAGGAAGGTATCCAAGCTCCAATTGATTTCATGAGTACCCCCCTTAAAGAACATGAGTTGAGATATTCTCAACTAGAAAAGCATGCTTATGTAGTGGTAAGAGCACTCAAAAATTTTAGGTTCTATGTCTTTCACTCTCATTATGTTGTGTGTGTACCTAATTCGGTCGTCAAAAGCATATTGACCCAACAAGAGATAGGTTTCAACACTAAAGGTGCATGGATAGAAAAAAATTCAAGAGTATGACATTAAGCTAAAGCCAATAAAGCTAGTGTGTGGGAATGGCTTGTGAAGGATAATTGTGGAAAATTAGGACTTAATTCAAGAAGGTGAAACTACAAGGGCACTAATGGTCAGTCTCCAAGAACCATGGTTCTCAAGCATTTCTTATTTTCTAACTAACAAAGATTGCCTTGATGGATTGACATAAAATCAAAAAAGAGACCTCAGAATTAAATTAGCTAAATATGTCATATATGATGACCAACCATACAAGAAATAAATAGATGGAACCTTTTTGAGATGTGTGAAAAAACCTCAACTAGAAAGATTGCTTCATAGTTTCCACAACAAGGCTTGTGGTAGTCATTTTTCATCAATAGTTATTGCATACAAAATTCTGAGGCATTGCTACTACTATCATGGCATGTTCAAGGATACTTATAAGTGGGTGGCCAAGTGTGACAAGTATAGGATGTTCTCCAGCAAGCCTTAATCAGCTACTTTGCCTCTAAAGCCTGTACTGATCAAAGGCCCCTTTCAATAGTGGAGAATTGGCTTCATTGGACCAATCAATATGCCCTCTTCTGTTTGTCATTTGTATGTCATCACTACTATGGATTACTTCACCAAATGGGTAGAAGCTAAGCATACCAAGAAAACTACTTCTAAAGTCATCTGTGAATTCATCAAAGAGAATATTTTGATAAGGTTTGGGGTGCCAATGAAGCTTGTCATGGAAAATGCTTCTTACTTTTCTTCTATAGAGATTATAGAATTTTGCTACAACAACAACATACATCTTAGTCATTCATTAGACTATTTCCCTCAAGGAACTAGTCAAGTAGAATCAAGTAATAAGAACTTGATCAATATCATGAAGAAGTTGGTTTTTGAGAACCAAAAGAACTGGCACAAGAAAGAGAACGATGCGCTCTAGGCAGATAGAGTAACACACAAAAAGGCAATCAAGATTTCCTCATTCAAGCTGGTATACAGAGTTGAGGCTAGCCTTCATCTCCCATTAGAGCTATCCATTTGTAAACTATAGTAAGTGATCAAGGATCTAATATTCCAAGATGGATTGGAAAATCGCATTGTGTACCTAACTAAGTTGGAAGAAGAACATGACAGGATGGTTGATCACATTACAAAACATCATAAGCCCGTGCAAACTTTCTTTGACAAAAAGGCCAAACCAAGGAAGTTTATGGAGGGTGATTTGTTCCTGTTATGGGATAGGAGGCATAAACCCAAAGGTATGGATCACAATTTTGACTCCCTCTAGAAGGGGCATCACAAGTTTAACTCCCTCTGGAAGGGCCCTTTAAAGATTATGCAAGTAAACCAGAATAATTCTTTCATTCTGGCATATCCTTTTAGAGAGATTATTCCATTGACTTACAATTTCCAAGATCTAAAGTTGTATCAAATTCATAATTGAAAATTAGGTAACTCCTACAGTTAGTGTTAGTCTAGGCAGGTTTTCTTTGCGCCTTTCCTTGCATTGTTTTCCTGCTTTTCTAGGTTAGTTTTCCCATCTCTCTTGTGTGCTTAGTTTAGTCGCCTATTGTAGTTTTTCATTCTAGTTGTGCAAAAGCATAGATTCTAGGTCACTTCCCAAACAGTTGTAATTCCTAAGTCTCTAGTTAGAACTAGTGGTTGCCAAGTTTGAGTCCTACCCTTGTAAAACTTAAAATCATTAGTGTGAAAGTGAGTGTGTGTCTAAGTGTAGTGTCTAAGTATCTTTTAGGTCACTTACTTATCATCCTTCCTAAGTGCTTTATTTTCTTTATTTTCCAAGTGCCCCTTGCATTACCTTAATCTAATCATTCTAAGTGGGTTTCTATTTTTTTGGTGTGTGCGGGGTCTAGGTGATCTAGGCATGGTTGGGGTGCATTTTGGCGTCCTCCCAATGAGAATTAAGTTTTTCCACAATTCAATTTTAGCTATCTTGCCCTAGAATTCCATGGCCCATGGATTTTACGCTTTTGAGTTGATTTTCCCTTTGAGCAAACTATATTGAGTGCATATCTAAAGAATGAAGTTGTGACAATGATCAACAAGTTGTGAATATGATTATGTCATGCTAGAAAGGCCTATGAAGTTGTGGATCGAAGCTAGAATGAATCCCATTCAAATTTTTGGAGGTAAAATCAAGTGCTATGAGGGAACATGGTTCTATAGGTTTTCTTTCATGCACTCATGGAAACAAAGTTGTTTTGTTATGCTTCTGAAGCTATAATAACTTGAGCCAATTCCCAGTCTCAATGATCAAACAATGAGAACATGTTGTTGAATGAATCATTTTGGGCTCATCATCAATAAAGGATGTTTGAAGGCCTAGCTTTGAGGCCATCAAATTGAGGTAAAGGGTAAAGTGTTGTTAGCTTCTATGAAAGGGGTTTTTCGTCCCAAGGTAATGAAAAAGGTTACTTATTTAGAGGCTTTGGATATAGAAATACAAGCAACTTTAAAGTGTGAATATTCCTCAGAGATGATTGAAAGATACTTCCAAAGAAGTCAGTAGTGGGAATGTGACCCCGATATAAAGGAGATGCAATGTTAAAAGCTTTAGGTGAAAAATGAAAGGATGGATTGTGCAAGCCATCTAAGGATCACTCCCTATGTTGTGATCCTAAATAGAAGGAAAATGGGTTCGCAGAAAATCTAAGTTTCACTCTCTCTCCCACATATGTTAGCATTATCAAGTATATTTGCATTTTGGATTCTAAGGCAAAGTAAGGCACTTCCCGTAAAGCTAAAGTATTTGTGTTGTTAAGTAATTTTTAGTCATATCACTTTTCTTTAAGTAAATTAATAAAGCTTTTGGGAATTTAATATTTTACATTTGAATGAACGAAAAATTTAAATAGATGTTGATCATTGAACTAAATACAAATCCTATCATTATAATCATTGGCCAAGCTTAATTTCGTTCATGTGGCACCAACGTTCTAATTCCTATACCTATTTCATTAGAATTTCCTACAATTAGTTTTTTCAAGTATATTTAAATGACTATTTATCAAGAACTATATCTTGTGCAATCATAGTGAATGACAATTAGAGATACTGGATACGATAAGTTAATTGGCCTAGAGAGTGAATTAAAAGAGATAATAGAAACATCTTTCAAATTCTACGATTTGGGTGATCTTCATAGAAGCTCAATTCTCAACCCATTCACCCAATCACTCAAAAACTTAAAGAGAGCAGACTGATTGAGGTAACCATTTTTCCAATGGAAGCTCATGCACCTAAGCTAGTGAAGGAATGCATTGAGAGATACAACCCAAAATTAAATTAGATTTTATTTCCTGACCAATTTATTGTCATCTCAATAAAAAATGCACTAATGTAATCTGTGTTTAACATTCCTATGAAGGAGCAATATTGTGATGTTGGTTTTGGCTCTTCTACATATATGTTTAATGAGAAGAAGACCCTCAGATGGGAAGATATGCAAAGGACATGGTTCCAAACTGCTCACTCAAAGAAGAGAAAAATGTTTTTGACCCTTTTCAGCACAAATTTGAAAAGAGAAATAGTGGATATCCTCACACTCCTCGAACTGAAAGGAAAACATGAGATCTTGGAATTCATCGAACACCATTTCTTCCTAGTACAATCTATATGTGCTAAGGATATGTAGATCGACTAGGAACATATTATCTATGATGAGATCACCTCATGGTTGAATTCAGCCAAAGAATTCAAGTAATTTTACATGTCCTCATATTTGATCTATGCCTTGGCAACTCACACCTTGTGTCTCGGCTTCCCTAGCATCATGAACTATGACAAATGCACCAAAGTATATGAATTCTACCCACATCTATAGTTGCAAAGAATCTTTGAGTATGTGGTTGTTAATGATGCCTTCATAATGAGGCTATGTTAGGAATTGCAAGGATGTCCTAAAAGGAGGTTTTCATGAGAGGCAATTTTGGCCATAAGCCAATTTGGATGCTCCTTCATACAGTTTTTGAGTTTTTCCTATTTGCAAACAGGATCTTATGATGACTTTCCTAAGAGGTTGCCACGATATCCTGAAGACAAGGTGGTTCTAGTCTAACTATGTCAATAGATCCTTGAAGTAAACACCTTGTGTTCTAATAAAAAGAAGATAGTCAGGATTCCCTTTACTAAAGTGGTTGGACTATATTCATGTGCTTATAGATCAAATGCTCATAATTTGGTGAAGAGCTTTGAGAGAAAAATTAAAGTGTTAGACTATGAGATACTTAGGCCTCAATATGATCTAGTTATCTTTGTAAGGGATTACTTGAAGTTGGGATATGCGTATAGGCATGTTCCAGATATTGAAGACTTCTGGTCTAGGTGTCTCAATGAGTACCAAACTTGGGAGAGGTTTTGATCATGGTTAAACTTTAACAAGATTAAATTTTATAAGGATTTTGTTGATATTTCTGACCTTGTAGATGATGGAGCCTACATGCACCCCACATCCTACAAGAAGATCAAAGGCACCCCATTTTTTTCTACCTCACCTGTAGGTCTAGGCATTGACACTATGGAGGTTCTTATGTAGGGCATAATCAAGAGAATAGATAAATGGGTGGAGTGGACCTAAGTAAGGAAGAAAAGGGCCCAGAGTATTGGTTCTATAGGTGGAGTATTAGCTAGAGTCACTAAGTTAATCACAACTACAACCACCATAGCTACTACATCAACATCTACAGGGCCATTATAGTCCATTAGCCAAGGTGGACCTCTAGAAAAGAATGTGCCAATCACTCCTACCTGCGAAGTTGGCTCTCTTTCGAATATTGAGAAAGTTGGGGAGAAGCAAGATGACAAGGATAAGAGGAAAGAACAAGAAAAATTAGTGGCCAAGCCATCTTCCCCTATCCAAGTCATCAATTTGGATGGAGACACCAATCCCATGGATGTCTAGGAACAAGATGCATCTCAGCAAGGGGATACCTTTTCCCTTTCACTAAATAAGGTCATTGCCTTCACTATTTCTTTTTAGAGCAAGAAAACTTCCTTAATTCCAAGGAAGTTGTTCAATCCCACTAACTTGTAATCCACTATCAATGTGCTCTCTAAAAAGTCATGGATTAAAGAGACCATTGATAGGAAGAAGAGGAGATATGAGGAAGCAGCTCCATCAAAGGATTTGATCACACAAGTCACCTCATTTCAGCCATCCAAGAAGACCAAGAAGAAGAAGATAATTGCTACATTGGCTACTGATTCGATAACTAGTCATATTTTGGTAGAGATTGTTGTGCCACGAAAGGAAGGAAAATTCCATGAGCTTTCCAAAGATGACTTGTAGATCAGGTCAGTGGATTTTGGTATCCCTATTTAGGATTCCATGTTGAATATGTAAAAATCTACTAATGAGAAAATTTAAGATAAGTTGGAAGAGCGTAGAGCAAAAAAGGAAATATTGAAGGCCTTGAATTAAGGATTGGTGGAGTACATAAGGTCTGTACTTGGTAGCACTTTGTTGATTCAATTTGACCCAAATGTAGAGAAGAACAAAAATCTACACCTAAAGCTACAATGAGAAAGGCAATTCAGGTAGGTTGGCTGAGCATAGGTAGATCAAATTAAGGCTTAAGGTCCCTCACTAATTGAAAACTTGGGAAGCCTAGTGTTGCATGCTCACAAGCTTAGGGAGGCAGCTTTAAATCACTAGACTACCATACAAAAGGTAGCAGACAAGCTGATTGAGCAATTGGCCCTTCTACAAGAAGTAATTGACGTGAAGACAAATATGGCCATTACTCATGGAATCCTCAAGACATGTAAGGAGTCACTATTTGACTAGAAAAAATCCTTGGAGTTATTTATAGAAAGCTCTATGAGATCCACAAATGATCTCAAGGATGTACATGACCTAGTGTAGAAGGTCATTGAGAAGTTATTTCAATACTTGAAGATACTGCACACAGAGTTCTTTGTGTCTGCTAATGGAAAGCTCATGGATATTGAGAGAATGAAATCAAAATTCTTAGCATTTGTTGATGAAGCCTTTGACACACTCAACTTCCAAGTGTCCAAGATATAGGAACTCTCAGTAGCAGATGTGATCATAAGGAGAGAATCAAAGAAATTATAGTCAAGGGTTGCCCAAATAGGTGAATTGACTAAGATGCACGACTACTGGATGGTTTGAGCTAACAACATCATCATTCTAGATGTCAAAGAACTAGATAAAGTAGCTAATGCCATGAAAGACTATAGAGACAAATTAGTTACTCCTAAGAAGATATGACATTTTGATGCTCTCTCAAACATCTTTCATTCTTCCCCTTCTCTTTCTTTTTGTAGCTATTCATGGCATTTTTTCAGTCTCTATAATGGCCAATGATTCAAGCTTTTCCTATTTTTAGTTTATTTTGTTTAGATATTCTCTGTGAAGCAATCATCCAGTGTAACTGACCATTTTGAGAAGGCCTATAAATGTAACCTTTTAAGAAGTTAATAAGATTTGCAAAATTATTTTTGGGCAAACCCCTATAGTTGGGACTATTGTGTGTGACTTTGAGTCCATTTCAAGTTTTTTTGTTCATTTAATTTCAATATAGTGTATGAAATGAACATGCTAATGTTGAGAATTGAATGAATGTGAATGAGTTTGGTTTTGTTTCCTTTGTTCAATAGATTGTATGTTTTACTTTCTTCATCATAAGCATCTCTTTTGTTCTATGTGTTCTATGTCATAGTCTGTGTGTCTAATATAGTTCACTCCATAAGGAAGCCAAAAATTGGTGTGTTGAGTAGCTGAGAGATAGGCATTCCAGGTATTATCAAAACATCAACTAATTGTGTAATCTAGAAATCACTTGTTTCGTCATCTCTTCCTTTCTTCTTGCTATTGTAGTTGGTTATGAATGTTTCCATTCATTGTGTTGTAGGTCAAAGTAGATTGCATATTGTGAGTTAGTTCCCCTTTCTACTGCCTAGGTTGTTTAAAGTGTTGAGCAACTTGGTTTTTTTCCTCTTCTTCTCTCTAGGTAAGAGCATACCCCCAAAGCCTGAAGAAAATAAAAATCATTTCATATCTTGTATTAAAAAGGGAGATGTACCTTTCAATTTAGGGGTTCTTGATAGATTACTACATTGATCCATTATATTGTTAACTTCTTTATCCTCCATAGGCCATTGGGCAAGTTAAGACTCAAGGTATAAACCAAAAGATAAGGAAGAAAATTTGTTAAACAACACGTGGGCTATCAAATTCCATGTCTCCATCTTTTATATCTATTGTATTATGGTATGATTTCCTTTTAACACCCATTACAATGGTACCCAATATTTTGAAGTGTATTGCTTTGTGTTTTCAAGGAGAAGTTATATTGTGGTGCTTGGAATGAGCATATATTGTTTGTAGACTTGACACAAGGCTAGGAGGGTCTAAAGGGAAATTCTTAAGATGCCATCGCTAGAGCTATACGTGAAAGCCAATAATATTGAAGAAACCACAAGAAACTATATTGTTTCCAATACAACTATGATGAGACAATATTCTTTCAACATGTCAGGTTTAAGGCCTACCTAGTTGCAACCATAAACATTTAAATTATAATCAAAGAGATTAGAAGCTCATGCTTGTAAATCGATGTTTATGGCTGTAACCAGGTAGACCTCATACCTAAAATGTTGAAAGAAGATTGTCACACCATATTTGTATTGGAATCAATATAATATATTGTAGTTTTTTTAATAATGTTGGCTTATGTGTGTAACTCTAGTGAAGGTAACTTGGGAGTTCCCTTTGGACCCTCCTGGCCTTGTGTCAAGACTTGAGATATATTTTTAATTATATTTTCTTGAGTAATGATCAAAATACAATCATAATCTCCATGGTGATGTCCAGTTTTAGGAGATATTTAGAAATTTGTGACATGGACGCTTCCTCTAGTGAAGTTTTTGTTTTCAAACATTTGAATATAATATTTCATAAGATTAAGAGTGATAATCATTTCTTCTCTATGGTCACTAAGTTCTACACAAAAGACTTTTACTACATTTTGTTCCTTTCCTAGATGAGTTTTGTATGTGACAATTGCATCCCCTTCAAGATCTCTATACTTTTTTTTAGCATTGATTTCTTCAATTGAAATTATATTTGTATTTTCCTTTTTAGGTCTATAAGGGCAATTGATGTGAAGACTAATTAAACAAATTCTTAAGAAAAAGCATGGAGGTTGCAATGAAAAGGGTAGAGGAGAGTTACCTCATAAGGAAAAGTTACATAGAAGGTATATGTGTAAAAAATAATGGAGAAATTATAGAACATAGTCCATAAGGAATAGTAGGTAGTAGAGATGAGATAGATGTCATTTCAAAGATTTATTAAAGTAAATTGACTTTTATAGTAATGCATCTCATAGATGTTGTTATTGATAAGAGCATTGTCAATTGGCACAAGTTGACTTTGTAATAATAACACCCAGTGATCTATTCATCCTCTAATACAAATGGTCTCATGCATCATGCAATAATGGATCGATGCATCTTTAACCAATTTCATAATAGAGCTACCTAAAAATAAGATAGAAAAATAATACAAGAAGTATATATAAATTCTCTAGTGTTATAGGAAATATCACACTAAATATTAACATGGAAGTTTTTCATAGATTATAGTTAAGCATCAACCCTCCATCAACCTACCTAATCTAACATGATTTCTATAAAGTTGTGGTTATGTTGTGGGAATGAAAGAATAATAATCGTCATTAAACTTGAAAGTTTGAATCTTGAAATGATATTCTTGGAAGGATCATTTATTGGGTTGCCTCGATAAAACATGGGAGCTGCAATATGGTTATGTAAAGATTTGAAACATTGTAAATGATAGTTGCTTTCTAAAAAATGACTACTTTACAAGGGTTTCTAATATTTTGTTGGATGACCTCTTTCTTGAAGATGGCCTCTATTTTATGAAGGTTTCAAACATTTGGATTGTTTCTTTCTCAAAAATTGTTCAAGCTTCAAAATAAGAAGAAAAATATAAAGTAATACAAGGAAAGGTGATTGAAGATGAGAAACGTTGCTTGCATTTGAATTTTAGAAGCAGTTCATGGTTTTGGATGACATCATTTGATTCTTCTCATAGGAATTGACTTCCATTAAACATCAAGGGGAGGGAGGGAGGGAGAGGGGGGGGGGGGGGAGAGAGAGAGAGAGAGAGAGAGAGAGAGAGAGAGAGAGAGAGAGAGAGAGAGAGAGAGAGAGAGAGAGAGAGAGAGAGAGAGAGAGAGAGAGAGAGAGAGAGAGAGAGAGATTTCTTGGAGAGTTATTAATTTTTCAATGAGAGGAGATTATGTAATCAAAAGTGCATGTGGGAGAAGTGGTAAATAAAGTGGGAATGGAAGTAGACATAACAAGATTAATAGAGAACTACTTTAAAAGAATTTTAGAAGGGAATCTATTTGCAAAATACTCACATCTTATGTTGTTCTTCTCTACTTTTCTTTATGGTGTTTTTGATTCTATTGTTGGACTTCATTCCTACAACATGATAACAAGAAGTTAATATAAGTGTAGATAGATTTAACTCTGATTTGAAATGTAATAAGAGTAAAAGGAATAATTGTAAGTACTTACGTTAATTGAATCCTCTTTTTTTACTAGGTTAAGGAATAAATATATACAATTATGATCCATCCAATATGCATCTGTGTTGTAGATTTTGTAAAACCTTGGGCCAATATTTGACCATGCATGGTCAATATGTTATTCTTTCAAAGAATTATTTTTGTCAAGCAAGTATTAAATATTGAGCATGGGAAATTCCTTATAGTTTTTTTAATGTTTTCTTTTCACCAAGAACTATTATATTTTAGAGTGTTTTGAACATTGCTTAGCACTTTTTGTAGAAAATCTATAATTGAAGACGCTTGTGTGTTTGGTGGTGAATACAAACTAAATAATGTTAGTGTAATGTTATAGTTATGTCTCGGTGTAGAACTTCAATTTTATTTGAGTAGTATTGTTCTAGTATTTAATGTCTATATATTTTTTAGTTGATGTTCGAATTCCATAAGACTGATACATAGTATACTTTGAGTTTTTAGAGTTTTTGTAGCATGTTGAAATGGTTTATATGTGTTTCTTGTAAGCACAGTATATCAACTTCTACCAAATCATAGTCATTGGTAATGTCATTGATATGTGATTTTAAGATTCTCTTGTTAAGTGAGACAATAGTTGTGTTAGCTCCAAATGATGATGTAATAGGTAATTCTATGAATGTATGTGATTGAGTCATATTAGTTGTTATGTTTCTGTTGATGTCAAAGTATTAGCTGGCTAGGCATTATTCTAACTTAGTAGAGTACTATATCATTTGATTTATAAAGAGGATTTGAAGAAAGTATGATGAAGAAATAATTGATAAGTGTGGTATTGAATGGGTACTT
Organism: Cupressus sempervirens; assembly: GCA_028749045.1. Classification (NCBI taxonomy): domain Eukaryota; kingdom Viridiplantae; phylum Streptophyta; class Pinopsida; order Cupressales; family Cupressaceae; genus Cupressus; species Cupressus sempervirens. The sequence continues at coordinate 400,759,112 of CM053783.1, read as the reverse complement.
GAATGATTTGGACAATGATAATGTAATGTTGTTTGATTATTTTACAATCATGTAGTATTGTAAAGTATTAAAGTACAAAAGCTTAACCGAGTGACAAGGTTAATGAAGGTAGGTTGTATTTATCGAGTGACTACAGTGTTAACCGAGAAGTTTAGAAAAGTAAGAAGAAATTCACTATTATCTAAGCAGGTCTAGTATTAAGTGAGTACTACATTATCCAACCAAAACATTATGTTCATTGATTAGTAGCTGGAAGACAAGTTTGGAGAATTGGAATCTAAGGCTAACTTTTGATGGAAATATGGAAAGTTCGAGATGGTCAAAGATACAAGATAAAGTTTGTTACAAGATTTACAGATAGGAAAATTCAATAAGGATCTACTGATGAAGATTGAAGAAATATAAGGATGAGCACAAAGCTCTATGAAAAGTTATATTTTCTATGTGGTTAAGTAAATTGAATTTGAGATCGACGATTGTGATTAAGTGGCAATAGATGGAGGAATCAAGAAGCCCACATATGACTATTTAAGGAGGAGATTAGGAAAATTTTAGGTTGCTAATTTGATTGTTGATTTGTTATGATGTTGAATTGATAAAAGTGTGAACTATTGAAGGAAGCTAAAGAAGAGAGTTAAGCTAGGAGAACCAAGCTGAGTTGAGCAAAAAGAAGAAGTGAATCAACTAGTTGATTGAATAGAAAAAAGAGATCAAAAGACAAAGATCAACTGGGATAAGAACACAAATATGAATAAGAAAAAATAGTTGCTATACTTAACAGATTACTTCTATTGTTACTTTCTAATCATTATTGTAGAAAATCTTGGAAAACTGAGTGGACCTATCAATTCTGTGAAATCCTATATGGTAACATTGATTAATGATGTTTGTAAGTCCTTTAGAGTAGGCCACTATTTAGACAAGATCAAGGAGTGATAAGGTCTAGATGATCTTTTGGTAAAATCCTCTAACAAGGTCACATTAACAATGTGTATGTAACCTATAACAAGGTTGGCTCCTAATAGAGCTCACTTTAGAAGAGCAAAATTTGTTGGGTTGCTGGTCCTAAGTGGTTTTTTCATTTACAAGGTTTCTATGTTAAAATCATGGTGTCAAATGTGTTGCAAGTTTATTTACATGTTTTACATACTACTGCAACTTGGTAACAACTAAGTGAACAGTCAGTAATAACTAAATTATTTTATTGATACACAAATATGCAAAGAACAATAATTTAATAGTTTGAAGTAAATTGGTTGAAAGAATTAAGTGATAATTTGAATGTGTGCACTAAGTGATTATTTATGAAGTTTGTGAAGGTTGTCGGTACTAAAATTGTTTGAAGGGATTATAGGATAAATGAACATAACTAATTCACCCCCCCCCCCGCGCGGTTATCTAACAATTGGTATTAGAGCAAAGTGGTTGGGGAAAAAAGTTTAAAGGAACTTGAGAAAAATGATCAAAGATGTATAAGAGAGAGGTACCAAGACCAAACAAAGAGAACTTCTCATTATGGAAGGACATAATGAAGCTACATTTGTCTAGAATTGAAGACAATGTCATACATTGGTTGGAACATGAATAGTCCTCTAACTATGGAGGAAATGAATGAAAGGAGAAATCACAATATCTTGATGACTGAAATTCCTTCTACACTCAATGATGTTGAGTTTGATGATATCAAGGATTGTACTACTACCAAATAGATGTGGGATAATTGAAACTTGTACATAGAGGAGATGATAATGTGAGAAGAGCCAAAACTGAAAGTCTTAGAGGAAATTTTGATGACATGACAATGAAATAATGTGAAAATGTTTCTCAGTATGTAAATCAAATCAAAGAAGTTGTAAGCACAATCAAAGCTATTGGAGGTGTTATCAGTGCCTCTAAGATTGCAAGGAAAGTTCTTAGAACTCTTATGCATATTTATGCTATCATAGTTTTTGCTATTTAAGAAGTGAGAGCCATGCCTAGTAATCTATTGACACTTGACAGTTTAGTTGGTCAGTTGACTAAATTTGAGTTGAGCAATTATGACAATAGTATGTTACAATTAGAAATTTATTGAAATATTCTCTAATCACTGGAAGTTCTAAGAAAGAAAAGTAATGTAAAGAGGAAAGTGAATCTGAATCTGGGGATGATCTAGATGAACTTGAAGCATTGCTTGCAAGACGATTGTTAAGAGGTAAATGTAAATACAAAGGTAAACTACCCTTGATTTATCTCAAATACAATGAGGTTGGTCACTTTGTTGCTAAATGTCCTAACAAAATTACAAGAAAGATTACAAGTATAGGAAGAAGATGGACTACAAAGATAAAGGGAAGAATTCTTGCTACATTGTTGAAGAAGAGCATACTGATTCCAGTTATGATGATGACAAGAAAGTAGTTGAGATGGTTTATGTTGCAATTAAAGAAGATTCAAATGGTGAAAGGTATGAAAGTGAAACTACCCTTATTTCACATATTAGTAAGAATGACTCGTGAATTATTGATAGTGGATGCTCACATAACATGACTAGTGATCTCAGTAAGTTTGATAAATTTGAAGAATTTGATGATGGTTGAAGTGCTAAGCTAGGTAATAATGTTCCATGTCTAGTGAATTGGAAAAGGATCACTAATTTTGAATGATAAGATCATACGTGATGATGCATATTGGGTTCAAGGACTAAAGTATAATCTTTTGAGTGTTGCACAGTTGAATAACTTAGGTCACAAGCTGAAATTTCAAAACAAAAAAGTCATGATCTTTCATGATTAAGGTAATTTGATTGGAACAAGAATGCAAACATTAGGTAACTTATTTTATCTTGATCCTACTATTGAGACATGCTTATTTACTAAAATTGAGGATGTATGGTTATGGAATAAAAGTTCGTGTCATGTGAACTTTGAAAACATGGAGATAGTTAGTAGAAAGAAAAGAGTAAGAGGCTTACCAAATCTGCAAAAACTAGAGAATGCTATGTGTAAAGAATGACAAATTGGTAAGCTAACAAAGTCTAGTTTTTCTAGCAAGAATCACAATTCAAATGATATCCTGGAATTGGTGCATACAGATTTGTGTGGTCCTATTGGTATTGATAGTTACTATGGTGATAAATATTTCATATTGTTTGTTGATAATTATTCAAGAATGATGTCTATCATGTTTATGAAGGTGAAATCACATGCTTTTGATATGTTCAAATGGTATAAATCTAGAGTTGAAAAGGAAACTGACAAATCTTTGAAATGTTTAAGATCCGATAAAGGTGGTGAGTTTATGTCTGCTAAATTCACTAATTTTGTGATAAGAATGGTATTAAAAGATATTTAGCTACCCCAAGGACACCAAAACAAAATGGGATTATTGAAAGGAGGAATAGATCAATTATTGATTGTGCAACGACATTGATGATTAAAAAGGAGGTTTCTCATATTTTTGGAGAGAAGCAATTAGCACTATTGTTTACACTCTCAACTGAGTTCAATTGAAGAAAGGAACAAATAAAACACCCCATGAACTCTAGTATGGTCACACACCAAATGTAAGTTATTTCAAAATCCTTGGAAGTAGGCTCTATGTTCACAAATATACAAGGAATGGAAAATTTGATGTTAAACAAGATGAAGGTATGTTCCTTGGTTATTCATGTAAGAGCAAAGCATATATTTATGTTTGAACAAAGACACTAACAAGATGATTGAAAGTGAAAATGTAAGGTTTGATGAGTTTGCAAAAAAAAATTATGTAGAAAGCAAGAAGAAGATTACAACAAGTTTGTATGTGGCTATGAAGAGGCACCTGATGCACTACCCAAGTTACAACAATGACCCACCAAGAATTAGTTAATGACACACAAGTTACATAATGCTTTACTCGAGCATAAGTATTTTAACCTGTGGAAGAAGTTCAATCTCTACCTAGTGAAGAAATTGTTGGAAATCAAAGAACTAAACCTATATTGGCCAAATATATGAGAAAGAACCATTTTCCTAAACAAATAATTAGAGACAGAAGTGTTTGAGTACAAACAAGAAGTTAAGAAATAATTGATACTTGTTCAATTTTTGATTTTACACCAAGAATAGTAAAGGTTATATTGGATAATGAATATTGAGTTAATGTTATGAATGAGGAGACTGATCAAATTAAGAAAAATAATACCTAGACATTAGTAATGAGACCTATTGACAAGAATGAGATTGGAACCAAATGGATTTTTAGAAATAAAATGAATGAATAGAGAAGTGGCAAGGAACAAGGCAAGATTGGTTTGCAAAGGTTATGCTCAAGAAGAAGGAATAAACTATCGTGAAACTTTTGCACTTGTGGCAAGATTGGAAGGATTAAGAACATTGTCGGCTTATGATACATACAAGAACTTAAAAGTATATAAAATGAATGTTAAACCTACATTTTTTAATGGAATACTTGTAAAGGAAGTATAGACTGAACAACTTGGAGGATTCATTGAACCTAAAAAGAAGAACATGGTTTGCAAGTTGAACAAGGCATTATATGGACTGAAACAAGCACCAAGAGCATGGTATGAAAGGTTACATTTTGTTCTGATTAAGATTGGATTTTCTAGAACAAGTGAAAATGGTAATCTATATGTGAAAAATGAATATGGAGATATGGTATTAATTTCTAAAATATTTATTGATGACATAATATTTGGTGGAAATGACATGTTGAGTAAGACATTTGTTGAACAAATGAGTATAGAATTTAAGATGTTTATGTTTGGTGAGATTAAAATAATTATTTGACTACAAGTATATCAAATAAAGAAAGGTATATATGTGACTCAGTCTAAGTATGTGAAAGAAATCTTGAAGGCATTTGGGATGGATGAGTCTAAGCCAGTTGGCATACCTATGGCAACTGGAGTGAAATTATCAAAAGAAGACGCTACTGGTGAGGTAAATGAGACTCAATATAGATTAATGATTGGTAAATTACAATATATTTTACATAGTAGACTAGATATTGCACTTGTTGTTGGAATTATTGTAAGGTTTTCATATAATATAAAGGATACACATGTGACTGCTATGAAAATAATAGTCAAATATCTAAAAGGAACTAAAGATTATGGACTATGGTACAAACAAGAGGATGACTTTAAACTTAAAGTCTACATAGATGTTGATTGGGTTGGTAATGTCGATGACAGAAAAAGTACAAGTGGTGGAGCTTTCTTTTGAGAAGAAAGATTGATAACATGGATAAGCAAGAAGCAAAGTTGTCTTTCACAATCTACTATTGAAGTTGAATATGTTGTTGCTACAATCAATTTTTAAAATATTGTATGGTTTAAGAAACTACTAGAAGGCATGCAAGAACATGTAACTAAGCCTAATACTATTTATTGTGATAACTTTAGTACAAAAGATATTTCAAAAAATCTGGTGATGCATGCAAAAACAAAACACATATCAATAAAGTATCATTATTTGAGGGCACAAGAAGTTGTGAAGCTAATTGTGATGAAACTGATGTATACTGTACATGCAAGGTACAAGGATAACTACAAGGTTTTATAAATTTCATATTGAAATTTATAATGACCTCTGGCATTGATGTCAAAAGGGGAGAAAGTATAAAGGAAGAAATATATTAAAGAGAGAGAAGTTGAAGGAAAATATAATAAAATGGGGAAAAAGAATGAGATCATATCCAAAGGGGGAGCTATGTTGAAAAAAATTGTTGTTGTTGAAGATTGCTGATGATATCGAGTTATAGGGATCCTATAGATGGAGAAAAAGAGTTGAAAAGTTTTATTATTGATAATACATAAATTTGATTATCCTATGTATTTTCATGTAATGTAAAATCTTATGTTATGTGTTACCATCCATGCCAAATGAGGAGATTGTTAGCCCCAACTAATAATGTAATAGGTAATGCCATGAATGTATGTGAAAGAGTTAGATTAGTTGTTTTGTTGTCATTGATGTCAAAGTCTTTGCTAGCTAGACATTATGCTAACTCAGTAGAGTACTTGTCATTTGATTGATGAAGAGGATTTGAAGAAAGTATGATGAAGACAAAATTGTTAAGTATGGTATTCAATGGGTACTTGAATGAGTTGGATAGTGGTAATGTAATGTTGGTTTTATTATTTTACAATCATGTAGTATTGTAAAATATTGAAGTACACAAGCTTAATCAAGTGGCAAGGTTAATGAAGGTAGACTATATTTATCAAATGACTATAGTGTTGACTGAGCAATTTGGAAAAGTAACATGAAATTCAGTATTTCCAAAGCAAGTATAGTATTAAATGAGTACTCTATTACCTAAGTGAAACATTATGTTCTTAGAGTAACAACTAGAATAATTTTTTTGGATAATTGGAATCTAAGGATAACTTTTGATGGAAATATGGAAAGTTTGAGATGGTCAAAGGCACAAGATACAGTTTGTTACAAGATCTACGACAAGGAAAATTGAATAAGGATCTGATGATGGAGATTGAAGAAATATAAGGATGATCACAAAGCCCTATGCAAAGTTCTATTTTCTATGTGGTTAAGTACATTGAATATGAGATCAACAATTATGATTAAGCGACAAGAATCTAGAAGCCCACATATGACTATTTAAGGAGGAGAGTAAGATAATTGTTAGGTTGCTAAATTGATTGTTGGTTTGGTTATTTTTTGAATGGATTAAAGTGTGAACTATTGAAGGAAGTTAAAGAAGAGAGTTGAGCTAAGAGAACCAAGATAAGTTAAGAAAAATGAAGGGAATTACCCAATCGAGTGAATATGGAACAGAGATCAAAAGACAGATATCGAACCGAGACAAGAACACATATCTAAACAAGCAAAGATAGTTGTTATACTTAACATATCACTTCTACTATTACTTTCTAATCATTGTAGTCAAAAATATTAGAAAATCAAGTTGGCCTAACAAGTCTGTGAAATTGAATATGGTAACATTGATTAGTGATATTTGCAAGTCCTGTAGAGTAGGCCACTCTGTAGATAGGATCAAGGAGTCACAAGGTCTAGATGATCTTTTGTAAAATCCTCTAACAAGGTCACATTAACAATGTGTATGTAATTTATAACAAGGTTGGTTCCTAACAAAGCTCACTTCAAAAGAGTGAAATTTTTTGGGTTGTAGGTCCTAGGTGTTTTTTCCCCCTTTATAGGGTTTCCACATTAAAATCATGGTGTCAAATATGTGAACATTATTTCTATTGCAAGTTATTTTACATATTACTACAACTCAGTAACAACTAAGTGAACGGTTGGTAATAACTAGATTATTTTAGTTAAGAGTTTGAAGTAAATTGGTTGAAAGAATTAAATGATAGTTGAATGTGTAAACTGGGTGACTATTTATGAAGTTTGTGAAGTTTTGTTGGTACTAAAACTAATTGAAGGGATTGTAGGATAACTAAACATAACTAATTGAAACCCACACCCCCCCCCCCCCCCCCCCCCCCCACGCGCTATTATGTAACAAGTTATAGTGATGTTTTTTTAGGTAATTGGTTGTTTGAATGCAATATCCCAACTTTCTTATGTGTGTAGTCGATGCATCTCATATATAATTTTGTTGTGTAGTTTGAAATTATTTTTAATAAGTGGGCTTCATAAGTAGAGGGTATGAATATCCTAAACACATGTTATTGTTGTGTATACTAACCCATACTTATTGACTCCCGATGCATAAAATGTATATTTGTCTAAGGTGAGGCCTTACATCTATAAATTGTTCGTTCACATGCTAGTTCTACTAGAAAAAAAAATTATAATTATTTGTGATGATTTATTTTAATGGATAAATACATTATAGTTCATAGTATTAGTACCCATTATTTTAGAATGGTTGGCATGTATAGATATCCAAATTTTATCGACTAAGTCTATCTAATAGTTAATTCATTGAATTGAATCCATATTATATCTATTTGGTTAATAGTTGTGTATGCTTGAAAATACCATCATCTCTATTTACTAGTCCATGTTTGATTTCATAGTTTCCATCACATAATTCCACCAACATATTTATTTTTAGCACTATTTATCGTGGGAGGTTTTTCTTTGTATACATTGGCACATTACCATAATTATCATCAAGTTCATCTATTGCATTTATTATGATTGGTTCATCAATTCAATTAATGATATTTTCTTATTGTGTTCTTCTATATATTTGTTTGTGTGAAAAAAGAAATGGAAATGTGTGATGCAAGGTAGGTAGAGGAAAGGATAGAAATGCAAACTCCTAACAACTTGCCAATAGTATATGCAAAAGCAAATACACATTCAATAACAAGAACCTGCTTATGCATGAATCAACTAGTGATTGATTAGAAAACTCACATGGTAAAATATACTATTAACATTGAACATGCCCACTATAAGGCCTTCTGGGTTGTGGCCAATACAATGAATTACAACATTAGAGCTCAAAGCTCACAATATTGAGACTTTCTTTTGCTTTTTAGCTTCTGAATCCTTAAGAACTTACTTCCCTACATCTAATCCAAGTTTCTATAAAGTTAGCAAGAACACAAGTTGGTATGTCAAGCATTTACCTTGGAGGAGAAGACAAAAGAACTAGCCAATGATCATAACAAAATTTGTGCTCTTAAGGATAGGTTCAAACACAATCCAAGAGATGTCCTTCAACTGTGTAAGATGTCATGTTGTAGCAAAAAATTATGCTAAAAAAATTCCACAATGCACTGCATGAAACACATAATAAATATTGAGAAGAGAAAGAGGCACATAAATCCAAGCTCAATGAACATTGGATTTCATGCACTTAGAGTAAGGATCACCAATGGGTCCATAATAAGATGTCAATTGCTCACACCTTGAAACCATAAGCAACAACAACTACTCCTAGAATAGAAAACTAGTATAGAAAACAAAGCAATATTTTTGGTTGATGCAAGATTGCTCATTGACCTGAGATGTTCCTTCATCATACTTGTGCCAGGTGGTATCAGGGTAAGGTTTTATTTCCTTGTAATTTTAGATAATGGAGAGCCTTAATTGGATTGGTTGTAGGGTGGAAGATCTGAGTCCTGGCCTATAACTTCCAAAAGGTTATGATCTTGCAGGAACTATTATCAAGATGGTTCAAGGTAGAACAAATGCAAATAATGTTATAATGGATATGTTGAGGCAGATTGCAATAAGACTTGAAGTTGTTGAGACAACCTAGAGAAGAGGTATACATCTTGAGGATGTTAGTGATGATGAAGAAGTGGTACCTAATCCTAATCCTAATCCTAAAGCATAACAAGATGAGGAGAGGCTTCTAAGAGTTTTGTCTAGGGAACACTCTAGAACTATTGTTGAAGTTGCTTACTATGATGGAAGACTTGAGATTAATGTTGTATTAGATTAGATCTCTAAGATGGATAAATTATTTGAGTATGAAAGTACTCTTGAGAGTAGAAAACTAAAGATAGAAGTGACCAAATTGAAGGCTCATGCTTCACTTTGGTGGGATCATTTGCATACTAAAAGATATAAAAGAGGAAATGAGAAGATCAAGACATGGGCAAAGATGATTGGAAAGATGAAGAATAAGCTCTTTCCTATAGACTACTAGATTAATTATTGAGAAGAATACAAAACTTCAGACAAAAGGATATGATAGTAAAAGAGTATACTCAGGAAGTTTACAAATTGGACATCAAATCCAGACATGTGGATGATGAAGTTGAGAAAGTAGCTAGATACCTAAATAGATTCAGGACATCAATTTAAGATGAGATTAGTTATGTTAAGATGGATAGTGTGGAAGAAACATATCAATATGCCTTGAAGGCTAAAGATTTTTTGGCAAAGAAACATGATCAAAGACAAAGAGGGAGAGGTGGTATATTTCAAAGAAACATGATCAAGTCCTTGTGTTGTAACCATTGTAATGGAACCTAAAAAGAATGGAGAATGTGCACAAATTATAGAGCCATAAACAATATAAAAATGAAGTGTATATTTCCATTGCCTAGGATGGATGACATAATGGATTGCTTGACTAGAGCAAGATATTTCACAAAGATTAATTTGAAAAGTGGATGTTTCATCCTATCAGAATCACAGAACGAGATGAATATAAAATTTCTTTCAATAAAAATGAAGGTTTGTATGAGTGGTTGGTTATGCCTTTTGGTTTAACTAATGCAACTAGTACTTTTATGAGGTTGGTGAATGAAGTTGTGAAGAAATTCTTGGGTAAGTTTGTGATTGTATATCTTGATGACATTATGATATTCAATAATACTAGAGAACAACACCTTCAATATATTAGACAAGTGTTACAAAGGCTAAAAGAAGAAAAATTGCTAATTAATTTGAAGAAATGTTTATTCACAAAGAAAGAAATTGTTTATGTTGATTTTGTGATCTCTTTTGATGGTTTGAAGATGGATCCTAAAAAGGTAAAATTTATTCTTGACTAGCCTACACCTGAGAATTTTGGGGAAGTTAGATCATTTCATGGATTAGAAAGTTTCTATAGGAAATTTATTAGAAATTTAAGTTAAGTATGCAATGGAATGGAAAAGACTATGAGAAGAGATAAAAAGGATTTCAAATGGACACATGGAGCACATAAGAGTTTTGAAACATTGAAACAAAAAGTGGTACAATTTCCTATACTTTCTTTGCCTAATTTCACTAAGTTTTTTCAAGTTGATTGTGATGCCAATGGAAGTGTCATTGGAGTTGTTTTGAGTTGAGAAGGGAGACCTGTAGATTTCTTTAGTGAGAATTTTAATGACACTAAGAAGAGGTATTCAATTTATGATTATGAATTCAATGCTACTATTCAAACTTTAAAGAAATGGATACACTACTTTATGCCTAAAGATTTTGTGTTGTACACTAACCATAAAGCTTTTCATTATTTGGGAAGTCAAAATAAGTTGAATCAAGGACACATGAATTGTATAGAGTACTTGTAGAATGTTTTCTTTTTATTGAAACATAAGAGGGGACAATCTAATAAATTTGTTGATGATTTGAGAAGAAGGAATTTGTTAACATAGATGAGAGTTGAGGTACTTGGTTTTGATGACTTGAAATATTCATATGAAACTAATCCTAGTTTTACAAAGCCTTGGAAGGCTTGTAAGAATCAAATGGTCAATAAGCAGGATAAGTGGACTCATTATTTCATTCAAAAAGACATGTTATTTAAGGGAATTCAATTGTACATACCTAGAGGATCTATGAGAGATAACATCATGAAGAAGAAACATAGTGGAGGTGTAGTGCCTCTTGTGTTTGCAGTCTGAACCTTGTTATATTTTGATTCAAGAGATACTTGATACTCTTTTATTGGTACTTTGAGATGACCTGAGGGTTGGATGTTATACTTTGATTTCAATATCATAGATGTTATACTACTATGCTATTCAGTTTATCATATTTTCATGTTGATGCCATTTTGAGATGACAATAGATTTGTGATGATATATGGTTATCTGGTATTTTGGACATATCTCTAATTCAATTATATGATGGATTTTATGCTATGGATATTTATTTCATTCTTATTTCATTATGCTTTATGTGAATGTGAGTGGTGTAAATGGATTATATCATTATAATTGAATAAATGGTTAAATTATTTATTTAATGCATTTATTGATTTGACCATGTTATTACATGAAATTTCACTTGATCATGTTTTTTACTGTGCAGGATTTATATCCTTGGTAGTGGCTCATGGAGTTAGTGATTTAGCTATTCATATTTTATGAATGTCGTCCCTATATGGTCGATGTATCCTTATTTTAATTGTTTAATTAAACCTTTTAGTGATTATTAAATCCGAACTCATTTGCATTATGTGACTAGACTAGTGAGTGTATCTGTGCATTTAGAGGTTCGCATTGTCGCGAAAGTTGTTAAGGAAATTTCTGTGATTTTGGGTTTTTAGGCTTTAAGTTTTATTGAATTTAATTTCTATTAGCTTTTCCATAGATGAATTCCTATTTTTAGGAATAGCCTATTTTCGTTTGGGTTGATTCAGAGTCTAGCTAGTCTAATTGGTTGTTTTCCCTAATCAATTATTCACTCAAAAACTAAATTAAGTATTAAAGAGGAATTTATTATTCACTTCTCGCTTTTGCAAATTACCAAATTGAGATATTTTTTTAGAATCCTCTTCTGAAGGATCATGTTTTTTGTTCGTTGTGAGAGCTTCAGGTCTGGGATCTTCGCAAGATTAGTCTCATTAGATCCAACTTGGGGAGACCTTGCTTTGTCATAGTTTTTGACAACTTTCATGAGATTATTATTTTATCAGGTTGATTTCTATCTCTACCCCTTTTGCTATCAATTAGGGCTCTCCCATTTTCTTTTCTTAGCTTGATTTCTATATCTATTTCTGGTAGCTATTGGTTTGGAGGTTGAGAACTAGTGTTCCCCTCCATTTATGTTTGTTGGTTCTACTCGGTTGGTTGGGTATGAACATTTTCCCTATTTTGAGATGAGGGTTTGGGGTTTCACACCATTATGCTGATCATTTTTGCATACAATGTTCAAACCCAAATTTTATTTAATTTTTTAGGCTTCTGCGCCCAAAGACCGAATGGATTTTAATTTCAAAGTTTTTCCAGTTTTTGGGGTTTTTACCTCATTTTGTGTGCTGCCCTATTTTCTCAAGTTTTATTGGTATGATGTTGGTCATGGACTTGGATCATCTATTTGGATGTTAGTCAGACCATTGTTACACTTTTATGTTGCATTCGGATGTGTGTCACATCCGTTCTCCCAAGTTGTTTTGGTTGAGTGATATTTTGCTTGTGTTCTCATCTAGTCCTTGTGTTATGATCTTCGTGATGGTGATGTGCCACACATGAGTACATGTGCATACATTTGTCGGGTGACTTGTAAGGCCCAATCTTCCATGGTACTTTCAATAGTTATGATCAATGGGGTTGGGTTGGGAATATGCATGCATACGGGCACTCATCGTTGGATGAGCATGGGTAGGGTAGGGTAGCACATGGAGGGGCTTCTATTTCACAACCTAGTTACTATTTCTTGTTGGTTGGCAGAGGAAGTTTTATATAAGTGATAACTAAATTAAAATATTGGGTGGTAATAAATTTAAGATAATTAAATTGGGATTTGTGCACCTTCCGTTGGAGAGTGTGTTGCCCGAATTATGTGCCTTCTGTTGGGGAGTGTTGATACTAATACTAGTTTGGGCTTGTCAATGCTAAGTGACTCTCCATGATGTTAGTCCCTACATAGCAGCCCATTGAATGTCTAACCAAGACCTATTATACTTACATTGTTTCATGATCTTGGTTTTAGTCATCATTATTGTCTAGCATGAGTGTTAGCCATGGACGTTGTAATTTTTGTGTGTTTTTGGTTAGATCATTATCTCCATCAGCATGGTGGAGTGGACCTATGGGTTTCAAATGGTTAGGAGGCATAGCTATCCAGACCACTACTGGGGACCAATGTATAAAGATGGTCTATTTTCCCAGTGCAACTGTTGCTAGATGTTTTCACTTAGTACTTCAGGATCTGGAGTATGCTTTCTTGTGATTTATACTTTCATTGGAATGCTTGTATATCATTTTTAGATGATGTTAGTATTGACGCATTTCCTTACTATGATGTTATGATGTTATCTGTTTAGTTGGAGTATTTATAACTGTTGTTTTAGAGTGTTAGATGTCATATTCTTATGATGTTATTACACTTTAGTAGTGACATCCTTATAAGATAGCTCTGACTATCTATTTGGCAGTTTGGGATGTTACACATGGGGGATGGCTAGGACCGTCGAGGTTTCATGATGTTATTATAGTTGGGAGGAACCGTGCACTTAGTTTGGTTGTTTAGTTCACTGTGATGTTGTTTTAGTACACTACGATATTACCTTCAGTACTTTCTTTTATTTCTTTGTTCAGATGGTTAGATGCAATTCTATTTAGTAGTTTTTTTTCAAGTTTCTATGCCTCGATTGTGTATTTGGTACTCCCTAGTGTGGAGGTTATGACTTCAGTTTCATTCCCTTGTTTGTCTTGGTCTATTTATTTCTTTTTCTAGGTGACCATGGATCAACATTATGTGATACTTTAAAGTATCGCACACCTAAAGAAGAAGAATTGTGATATACTAGAAAGTATCACACACCCTTAGAAAATTTATCATGTGATACTTCGATGTATCACATGCCCATTGTAGAAAGGTTGTACGATACTAATCAAGTATCGCATGCCTTTAGGAGAAGTGTTGCCCAAACCCTGAAGTTATCACACTCCTTCATTAGAAACGTTGTACGATATTGGAAAGTATTGCACAGTATTGAATTAAAGTATCACCTAGGTTTTGGAAAAACCTGTCTGAGCAGACAGCGAGCACTTTTCAGTTTGACCAAAAGTTTTTCGGAGGTGTTTTGAATACCCTTTATGGTTTCTCAAATACCTTGGAATTTCATTTAGAATTTAGAATTTTTTTGGATTCAAAATTGTTTGCATCCTTCTGTGGTTAGTCATTTTGGTCAGTAGTGGTGTTTGGAGATCTGTTGGTGTTTGAATGTTTGTTTAGTCTTCCATTGTGATCTTTGTGATCCTCATATGTTGTATGTCGTGTGCATCCATACTTGTTTTAAAAAAAAAAATCTTGGCTTATATTTATCCTTGTTCCAAGGATCTCTAGGCAAAGCACTATAGGAGAGCTTTTTTGGAAATTGGAATTGACAAAATAGTGAAGATGATCTCTAATAGATACTATTGGCCTTAGATATACAAATATGTTTAGAAGATGGTTAATAGTTGTAGAATATGTCAAAAAAAAAAGGAACTAGTCAGAATTCAGGTTTGTATTCACTATTTCCTATTACAAATAAACATTGGGAAGATATTAGCATGGACTTTGTTCTCACCTTTCCTAGAACTCGGAGAGGTCATCATTCTATTCTTGTAGTGGTTGACAGATTTTCAAAAATGAATCATTTCATACCTTGTAAGAAGATATATGATGTAGTAATGTGGTTGAATTATTCTTTAAGGAAGTGGTATGATTACATGGGTCACCTAGGACTATTGTTTTAGATAGAGATATTGAGTTTACTGTTATTTCTAGAGGACACTTTGAATTTAGTTGGATATGGAGCTTAAGTTTAGTTCTACATTTCATTTGCAAACAAATAAACAAACTAAAATTTGTTGTGATGTGAAGCCTAATCAAACTCAGAGGTTAATTTTTCCTCACTTTATTCAGTGTGATTTCCCCCCATATTTTACTATGGGGGTTTGGGGGTAATTCCCCCAAGCTCTAGGGGTCAAGGAACAACACCCCTTACAGGTTCCTAGAGTAGTGCCCTAGGTAGGGTCTTGGGGTCAATAGCCCCAAGCGCGCTCCTTGTTGCGATACAGTGTGAGGTTGAGGGGAAGTGCCCCTGAAGCCAAAAATGATTTTAATATTATAAAAGGCACTATGAGTTATATTTTTTCTATTGGTCGACTTATTCTAGTCCTAATTTTGTAAGAAAGAAAATCTTGTATAAAAAGGCTTAGGGTTAGGGATTTTATAATGTATGATGAGATTATATTTTTTTGCAATGATATTGAGTTGTAAGGGATTACATATTGTAATCAGGTTGTAATCACTAGATAATAAGAATTTTGGACTCATTATTTGGTGGAAGTAGCCCAAGGATTGGGTGAACCACATTAAATCTTTGTGTCTTGTGTTCTCTTCTATGTGATTTATTATTTTATGATATTGGTTATATTCACATGAAATTGTTATTTATGTCTCATTATTCCTAACAAGTGGTATCAGAGCAAGGTTATTTTTAGTTATCCTCTGCAAGAAGGTCTAACAGTTGAGTGAGAGTCACATTATTGAGTGGGAGTGATGGAAGACAAGGGTAAGTTGAAGGTTGAGAAGTTTAATGGGCAGAACACTCAGTTGTAGAAAATGGAAATGGAGGACTATCTTCATTAGAAGGATTTATGGTGGTAATTGGAAGGAAATCTAAGAAACTGACAGCTATGATAAATGAGGACTAGGATATTTTGGATAGAAAGGAACTTGGAAGTATTTGTTTATGCCTAGCACAATCGGTGGCATTTAATATTATAAAAGAAAAGATGGTTGAAGAGTTGATGCAAACCCTAGCAAGGTTATATGAAAATCCCTCTGCTTCAAACAAGGTATTTCTCATGAAGCATTTATTTAATATGAAGATGGCATAAGGTGGATCTGAAGTAGATAATTTACATGAGTTTAATACAATTATTTATCGATTACCTTTTGTAAATGCCAATTTTGATGAAGAAATTAAGGCTCTCTTAATTTTGTGTTCTTTGCCTATAATTTGGAATGGCTTGGTAATGGTTGTGATAAATTCTATTTTTGGATCTAATACCCTAAATTTTGATGATGTGATTGGTGTTATTGTGAGTGAGGAAACTCATAGGAAAACCTCAGGTGGATCTATATCAAAAAGTGCTTTGAATGCACAAAGTAGAGGCATAACAAAAGAGAGAGGAAACAATTGTTTAATCATGGGAAATCAAGAGGAAAATCAAAGGGAAAGAGGTCTCAATCTAGGGGGTCAAGAGATTGTTGATGTTGTGGAAAACCAAGGCATAAGAAGAAAGATTGTTGAACTCAAAAGAACAATGAAGGAGACCAAAAAGAAGCAAATAAGGAGGCAAATGTGGTAAGTAAAAATTCCAAAGAGGATGATTTGCTTCTTTCTTTAGAAAGTGTTGATGATTCATGGGTTTTAGATTCAGGGGCTTGATTTCATGATACTCCTCATATAGCTTATTTTCATGATCATGTCCAAGGGGATTTCAGACTTGTTAATTTGGGGGATAATGAAACATGTTAGATTGTTGAAAAGGGAAAAATTAAGATTAAGTTGAAAATTGAGAATTATTGGCTACTATAAGAGGTAAGATATGTTCCAAGGCTGGGTGGGAATTTAATTTCAGTAGGGCAACTAGGTGATGAGGGTTGCACAATTACTTTAAATGATAAAAAAATGGAAGGTTTCAAAAGGTTCCTTAGTAGTAGAAAAAGGTGTAAAAGTAGGCACCTTTATTTGTACGTGTTATATTGTTCCTTGTACTTTAATTATTTCAAAGAAAAATGAATGCTCAAGAACAGTTGTTGCAGTTGAGCAAGGAGAACAAACAGTTGATGTAGACTTTGAAACAACACTATAGCATAACAAACTTATGCACATGAGTGAGAAAGGTATGAAATTACTTCATTCAAAGAAAGTTTTACTAGGTCTAAAATGTGTCAATATGGATTTCTGTGAAATTTGTGTGTATGAAAGATAAAAGAGAGTTAGTTTTGTGAAGAGTGGGAAGGAAAAGAAAAATGAGAAATTAGATTTTGTGCATACATATGTATGGGGACCAAATAGGTTATTTTCCCTTGGTGGTTCTCATTATTATGTTACATTTATTGATGATGCAACTAGAAAAGTATGGGTTTATTTCCTTAGACAAAAGTATAATGTATTTGTAAATTTTAAGAAATGGAAATGCTTGGTCGAGAATTAGAATTGTAAAAGGATAAAATGTCTTAGATATGATAATGGTGGTGATTATTTCAACAATGAGTATGAATATTATTGTTCCACTAATGGTATTTTTAGGCAGAAGACTGTTTGAAGGACCCAATAGGAAAATGGAGTGGCTGAATGTATAAACATGACAATAACGGAATGTGTAAGGAGCATGAGGTTGCATGTTTAACTACCCTTAAACATGTAGGTGGAGGCTATCAGTAGTGTTGTATGTTTAATCAATAGAGGTTCCTATGCTCCTTTGGGTTGTGGTATTCTAGAGGAAGCATGGATTGGTAAGAAGGTGAGTTATTCTTTTCTCAAAACCTTTGGTTGTAAAGCATTTGCACATATAGATTCTGAAAATATAACCAATCTAGAAGCTAAGTCAAAAAAAAAATTGTATTTATTGGATATGGCATTAATAAATTTGATTATAGGCTTTGGGATTTTGAAAATCATAAAATTGTAAGAAGTAGGGATGTCATATTCAATGAGAAAATGTTGTACAAAGTGTTGGCTCCTGATTTGATAAGATTTCAACTACCTTAAGAGAATGCAAGGGGAAAACTAGGAATTAGCTACAAACCATTATAGGTAATTCATTGCAAGCCAATAGGGCCAACTGATAAGACATCTTAGTCTTGCCTCTTTTGAACTTTGTAAGATTTAGGTGGGTATACCTTGGAATTTGTCTTCACTCTCCTTTACAATGTTATTTATCATAAATTCTATTATAGTAAATATTTTTCTTTTCTTATTCTAATTTAGAGACAAAAAAAAAGGATGTATGATAACTAATCCTCCATACCCTAAAGCTCTGTAGACCAAGTACAGGATAAATTTTCAGATCCACTAAACAAAATAGAAGATATTTTTTAGTTTTGATTTAATGTTTAGATACTTTGTAGCATTGAATCTTCTTGTTCAACATTCACTCTTGACCATTACTTTATCTATTGGGCTATATATTTATAGGATTGACACACCATAATAGATCAATTCTCCCACCTTGTGAAAAGAAAATCAATACTCAACGTCAGATCTCATTCTTATCAAAATCTCCATATAAAACCTTTAATCCTCTTAGATCACATCAAGAATTTACATAATCCATTTGACTATTAGAAAAACATGTAATAAGATATAATTCTAAATGAATTACAATTGAAACTCGATAAACTTTGTCATCAAATCCTAGAAAATTTTAAGCAACACAAGCAAAGACAAGATCTAGATTGAGCTACTTATAACACTCCTCCATTTGTATTAATTAACTTGAAATAATATGGTAGAATGTCAAACCCCATGAAGAATAACTCAAGGCAAACTTAATACAATGTGATCCTATACTTCCTTCTGTGAACAAGAAAATAGAGAAAAATTCTACATAGTATTCTTGGACCGACTTAAAAGATGATGATTCACTTTCATTGTATCAAAATTCAAACCCTTCTCTAGCCTTGGGAACTTGCTTATATAGATGAGTTGCAACAAGCTTCAGACATAGATATAAATACATGTGTCATCCTTTGATGTAGTATTTTAGTTTGTTACTAACTATCAACAAAAGTTAATCCACTTAACAAGTTGATGTGATAGTTTGTAATCACATGACCAACTATCGTCTTTCACTTCCTACATTTTTTCTTATTCAAATATTCCTTTATTGTTGCTTTTTTGGTGGTGAATCTTCATGGTTTGAGTCATCATTTGGGATATAACTTCTAACCCACTCCTCAAACTCATCATCTGTTGGCCACATATGATCTAAGATCTAATCTACTACTTGCCTATATGGGTTATACTTAACCATGGCCTTAAGTAATCTTTTTCTCAAAATTTTCATATAATATCCTTGAGTTAACCAATTTGGACATACATTCCTAAAAAAAGTGCCATATCCATATTTTTTGCTATTTTTCTCAAGATGTCATTTACTATGGTGATGGCCTTTGTTCTCCAAGTGGAATTTTTTTTGATATTTTTGTCTTTATCCAAAATGGGTGGCACCAAAGTATCTTGGAAACCTTCTATTAGGTCCTTTAATTCCACCATTTTGCTTTCAATGTAATCTGGCAATACAAAGAAGTTTCTAAGTGATTTTCCAATTTTTATTGTAGCCATAATATTTGGAGGAGGATTAGGGTCTATTCTTACACATAACTCAATATTTCTTATTTTCTCAATCCTTCCTGCCCATTTCTAATATGTTGGCTTAACCAACATCTTGTCACCCTCCATTTTACTAATGACCAGATAAAGAATTACGAACATAGGCTACATGCTCTTGCAAATTCTTCATGGAGTGGGAAAGTTTAGCATCTTCCACTCTTTGTAAGACCATATTTCCTCTTACTTCACTATCCTCTTCAATACCTTGACTAGAAGAAGAGAGCAAGAAATACCAAGTAGCTAAAACAACTAAATCTTCACTATAATACATCCCAATAGTAGACCTTTCAGCTTTCCTGTTAGGCCTTTTTAACCTCGTGTCTTTCATTATTGAGTCAAATACAATTGCACCAACAATATTAAGATTTGGAAACAATTGGACTCATGATCCTTTAACACTTTTTATTCCCTCCTTTGGGATAATAACATCAAATCTAATCATTATTACATGTTCAACTTCTTGAGTGAGGTCATTAGGATCAACATTTGGCCTCTGTATTTTTATCTCTTCGACCATTTTGAGGTAATCCCCCATGTATTATTGCCATAGTAATTGCTTGAAGGGGATTGATTTAACAAATTCATCATCAGTTGCATCCACCTTACAAGACTTTGTTCTTTTTTCCCTTGGGAAAAGTCCTTTTATCTCTTGTGTAGTAATAATAGAGATTGGTGCTCTAGGAACTTGAAAATCTTTTCTTGCCAAATCTTCTTCAGGGACATAAATGTATTCTTTTTCCTCATCATCATCCCCATAATGAAGATTCAATTCCCAAAATTGCTCTACACCTTTAATGTTCTTTATGTCCTTGTAGTCTCTTCTTCACCAGCCACTCTTTCCTTAGGTATATCATCAATATTCCTTTCATGTGGTGAGACTATAGGAGGTGGTCTTGGAGATTTTGGAGAAGGAGATCTTCTTGTTGGGTCTTTTGGTGCTATTTCTTCTAGACTTGGTATCTCAACTATCCTTAGATCAGTGGGCCTCTCTCCCAATGTCCTCCTTTGATACATTTTTAACCCTCTAGAGTTTCAATCTCCTTCTCTAATTCATCATCATGAGTTTTTGACTCCTCTGTTATCCTCTTTTGTCCTCTTCTTTCTTTAGGGATTATATCAGTAGATTGTAATAACACATTTAAACTTTCTACATCATCAACAAACATTACTTTTGTCCTTTTTGTTCTTCCCAACTTCTCATTCATAGTATCATATATACTTAGGAAATTATCAAAAAATATTCTCAAATTTTGTTTCAAGCTCTTACAATTTGAGAGTGGACCATAACTTAGATCATCTCAAATTTCCTTCAATGTCTCCTGTTATGTACACCAATGTACTCTCTTTCTTTTCTGAGATTTGAAGTCTTCATCATTTCTAATGATGTCCTCTAGATAATCAAACTAATGTTTACCCCTAGGTTCCATGTTTATTTTGTGCATCAACCTTTCATAAAACCCTTTTATGTCATTCATCCTTTTTTAACTAACTTCCAAATTGTATTTCCTAAGCAACTAAACCATATTATTTTGTCCATATTTAATGATTATAAAATGGTGAAAAATAGTAAGATCAGGGAAGAGAGTTCCTTTTTGAGCCTTTTTCTAGAGGGAAATCAATATCCTGGAGCATGAAAATCTACCTCATGACTTCAAGAAAACTAATTCTCAATGGAACATACTTAGGTAGCACAAAAGGCCTTCCCAGATATCCATATATTATGATGATTATGGTATAAGAGTAGAAATAAACGTCTACCCACTGGTGGCACATCTTGTTGGAATTCTTTACAATAGCTGGGGGGGGGGGGGGTGTGAGGGAGGGGGTGAATTAGTTATCCAAGGTCCAAATGTGCAAATAAAATTGTTTAGTGCTTAACATATTCATATCCATAAAACTATATCATGCATGCATCTATTAGATCATCCAATACCTTAACTTAGTATGTCACTATCATAGGTCAAAATAAATTTTTAGAAATGTAAACATGAAATACCACAAACTCATTCACTCAATTTGACACAAGGATTTTATGTGGAAACCCAATTTGGGAAAAAACACCAGTAACATGCTACCCAATTTCACTCTTCTGAAGTGATGCCCTGTTAAAGGTTAGAATACACATTGTTAAATGTGACCTAGTTAAAGGATTTCAATCACCCTATTAGGAGTGAGCCTTGTTAGAGGACTTTAGAACATTTCATTAGAATGTCACCCAATTGAAGGATTTACAAATGACTATTAGGTCAACCTTAATCCAAAGGATTTATCCAGACTGATACAATTGTTAGAAAGTAACAATAGGACTTGATCTGATAATAAAATACAACTCACTTGTAGATTACAGTTCTTTAGTTTAGTCCTCCATTTTGCTTGGCATTCATACTCTTCATCCCTGATAGCTTGTTCACCCTCAAGCATTCAACCTCTTAATCCTTCTTGCCTTGTAAGCCAATTATAGTCTCTTCTACTCGACTACCATATGAAGCAACACCCTAGACTTCTTGTCTTCCTTAGGTTCTTACACATGACAATCTTTGCTTCTAGCCTGCTATCTTTATAAATAGAGAATTTAGGTCTTTTTCCATTTAACCATAATTGTCCATTTAAGGTTTAGATAAGATTCAATGTCTTACTTGGTCTTAGTTCTCCTTTTATACACTAAATAACTCAACCTTTCTCTAAGTTCTCTTGTTATCTCCTCTTTTCAAATCCTCTTCATGAATCAAACAAGTGATAACATTCACACCAAAAAGAAATTGTCTCACCAAGAAGTAGCAGGTTTGACATCATTGACAAAATAATGATTGTTCTATGATAGATTCTACAGTTCAAACAATCTCTTTTCAATGCATCTTTGGTTTTGTGTTAAAATTAATAGGCCTCAAGAAAATTCTCAAAGAATGAGGAAAATCATTAACAACTAGCAAAAAAAAATCTTAAAGTAGTCCCAAATTGGTTTTCAAATAGCAAAAAACTAGAGCTCTCCCAATCCATAGACAAGATAGTTGACCATAACTGAACAGGTAACACTTCATTGTCCCTTTCAAATTCAATATCCATGCATTGTGGAAAATATTATTTATTGTAAAAAATAATCATATCAATAAGCAATGAGTACCATCTAAAATCTATGGATTCACCCTTCTTCAAAGTTGGCAATCCTTCATTGATATTTATCTCAAAATATTTAAGGAAGTCATAGATTACTGCATTTCCATATTTCAAAATCACAAGACACGTCCACATTGTAGATTTAATGAATTTCCTCCTATTTATCAATACTAATACCTAGTAAAGGGAAATATGGGTGTTTAATAGGATATCATTGTAATGCTCACAATTACTTGTGGTATATAACATGGCTAGAGGTGTCAATTTGATTCCATCTACCTCTTCCAAGAAGGAAACTATCAACTTGTGTTGCATTTCTACCCCTGCTTGGTCAAAAGCTTCTTCAAACATCTTAAAATCTATTTCATCAGTTATATCCATGGTAGTGTGTAAACCAAAAGTTGTCCTGATAGATTTGGCATCAACCCTTAATAAGACCTTCCCCATTTGTGTCTTTGATCATGTAGGACATTGGGTCATACTTGTTTACCAATTCCAAAAGTAGGTCAATATCAAGGAAAACTGTAGACATTACCAATTTACCTAAATCATATTTCCAGACATTATTGAGAGGGCTCCCTACATTAGTTTAACCATACCACTACCTGAAAAATTCTAAACCTTTGGTTGGCATGTTCATGTCATAGACATTTCCATATGTATCCTTTAAACCAGGGCATACTTCATTTTTCAAAGTTTTCCAAGTTTCAGTTGCTTCCCTTCTCTCTTTTTCCATGGGAAATTGTTCAACAAAATCATCCTGGAGTCTTCTATCCTCATACTTGAACTTCCCAAAGTATTTCTTTGGAGGCATGTTTCTTACAATAGGGTATCCACACAACTAGGGTTTATCTAGGGTTTAAAAATGCAAACTAGGATTTTATAGATCAATGCAAGTCTTAGAATGCATAATTTCTTAATTTAGAGCATGAGAAGAGAAAACAACAACTTACTTGTTCACTTTGTAAATTTCATAGCACCTCAAATCTGATTTTGAAAACCTTCAAGCTTGGATTTTCGAGTCTCACAAATTTTGTATGTAGAAGTGGATAATTCAAAATGAAGTGACAACCTTTGAATCAACCATAATAGCATTAAAACCATGTGTAGATACCCAAAAATTAGCAAAGACCTGAATTACGCAATTCCAATCAATCAATGCAGATTAAGGATGAAATCAAAAGAGCATAGCAGACTTCCAAATCAAAATCACATCAGGTCATTAATTATCTATCAAATCGACAAGACCTAAATCAACTTTAAAAGAGGAGAAAAATAATTCAAATTCATAAAATGAAATTCAAAAAGGTAGGAATAAAAAGACAAAGTGTTGAAAATAAATAAACATTTATTAAATCAATTATCTTCATAGAAGTGAAAATTTCCCTTTTTCATTTAAAAGAATTAGAAATATCCTCATTTATCCTCAAAACCAAGTCTGTTGGACTCTTCCCCCTGGTCTCTTATGAGATATTTTCAATTACACTTTCATCCACCAGTCAAAGGTGAAAATCTTGATTCTTACCCCAACCCCTTCTGAAATCCTATAAATAGGAGGGAATCCAAGAGGCAAAGGACCCAAGTTTTAGGCATTTGCACTATAGGCACACTCTGAGTTATCATTTTAGCATTATCATTCTAGAAAATTTGCACTTTAGCATTGGTTTTATGTTATTTAGCATCATTTATTACATGTTACCTCATTGTATGTCCATTGTCATAGCATTCTAAGAGTTGTTATCCTCATATAATCTACAATATAATCATAGATCTTGCATGCATTCTTGTAGATTTGCATTCTAAGCATACTCCTAGTCTAGAACTATCACTAAGATGCTAGCCTAAGAGCTTTCTTAGCAGTTGTAGTTAGGGAAACATGAGACGTTTGTAGAATTTACATTTTGATAATGATTTCTTGGGTTTAGTCTAGTTCATTGTCAGTCTATCTACATTCTACATTAAAGTTTCATAAATACATGATTGTACTGTGTACACCATGAATTCATCTAAAATAACTATCTTGCTAGGTTGAAGAAAGTCTCTCTTCTCAGCTATGTACTCAGTTTAAACATCCACCATTGATCATCTTCTAACTTGCATTGAATGGCTAGAATCTCCCCTTGACATTCACTAACCATCTGACTCATCCATTGGGACCCATCACTGGCTAATAAGATATCAGAACAATGATTAGGTAGGATCCTTTAAAAATTCTACACACTAAAACTGATGGGACATGTGGAAGCATCACCATACAATTGCCAAACCCTCACGGTAACACAAGAACTGTTGATTTACCTTATATTCCTAAACACATAGATGATTAATCTTTATTGTGTGATTAAGTTCCCATCATCAATTTATCACTTGTGCACAATTCTCTCTTTTAATTGGCAACAAAATATATTGGTGCGGATAGGACATGTAGAATCATCATGCTTCATCACCATGCAAATACAAATTTCTTGTGAGACAACATGGGTCCTCTGATCATCTTTATGATCAAGACTGTGGGTACTTACATGATCAAACCTATTGATGTTGTCCACATGGCCCAACCATATGTCAAATCCCTATTGATTCCTTAAGTCCCACTGGAAACCCTTTCTATCAATCATGACACATGTCATGATCTTGCTTCCTCGCTATAACTTTTGTTAGAGTTTGAGAGAACATGATAGTCATTGATGTAAAGGGAGGGAGCCTATTGGATTATAAAATAAAACCCAATCATTGTGTCCATGTGGAAATATCTTAGCATCTTCATTGTACAACTCATACCTATGACCCATTCATAATAGTTGATGTGAACACATGTGGACCAATAAAAAAATATAGCGAGTCATCGCTGAAACTGGTCCCACTGAACAACTTGATCTTGGGTCTCATTCCACATGGTTACATTGTACTTTTTTGCTATAGTTCTTTCCAAGGATAATGAGTTAAGGAGGACCGTTGATATGCACCTTTATCTTTGAAAGAGACACGGGCCCATCTCTTGGACATGTGTCATCATCACCACTCTAGGAGGAGCATCTAGTGAACAAGTGGTGGTTGTTGATTTGTTTAAGTTGTTTGCTCAAAGAGAAAAGTATCTAGACCCACCATTAGCCATGTGGAAACATCATGTGTTATCACTAGAAGAAATGTCAGATCTTGAGAAGAAACATGTGTCTTTGATTATAGGCCCTACCATTTCATGTGCTTAAAACCAAAATATAATTAAGATGCCTAAGACCAAGGTTTATCTATTTGTTAAAATTTTGATCCTGGTGGACAAAAATATTAATACCTAGGTATACACATAGAGGCCCCTACCACAAAGAAATAACCCTTTTCTTAAGTTTAAGATATAGGCATATCTAACAAAAAAGTCACAAGGTCACGACTTAAAGATAATAACATCTAGGTTTATAACACAACACGATGGTGGATACTCCTTCATTAAGTGAATCAAAAAGCAAAGAAGGAATAGAAGGACCTAGGGGATTTTCAAAATTGACCTAAGGTTTCAACCTCAAAACCCTTGCAACTAGGGTTTTTTAAATACGGGGGGAAATGGCATTAGAACAAGAACAAGGAAACCCTAAGGTGGGAGAAAGAAAACTTACTCAAGAGAACATACCAACACAAAGATCTATTGCAACAACATGAGAAGAAAGAAAATGATTTTATAGTACTATATAATACTCCAAAAGATGTTATTCTAGTAGTTCATTATGCTATGCAAAAACACCAACAACAAATATCACAAACTCTAGTGAATGTTAGATGGTCAACAAGGCCAAGTAGACCTCCAAAAAGATTTTCTCCCTCTTTGTGTTCTATTTTATTAATAGATGTTGTCAAACTTGAATGTTATGATGAAGTTGTGCAAGTGGACACAAAGCTTTAGTGGGAGTCTGCAATGACAGAAGAAATAGACTCTTTGCTAAAAAATTAGACTTGGGATTTATGTAATTACCTGTAGGTAAGAGTTTATAGAATAAATGGGTTTATAGGCTGAAAGAAGAGGATAGAAGTAAGAAAATATTTAAGTCCAGGCTACTTGTAATATGATTTCCATAGAAAAGGGCATTGATGTTGATGAAATATTGTCTCTTGTTGTTAAAATGACTTATATTCGCAAAGTGTTGTGGCTACTGAAGATTTGAATTCAGATTAGCTTGATGTTAAAACAAATTTTCTTCATGGTGATTTGGATGAAGAAATATATATGACATAGAAATGGGGATTTGAGGTCAAAAGTAAGGAGAATTTAGTGTGCAGATTGAAGAAAAGTTTATGTGGCTTGAAGCAAGCACATCAGCAACGGTGTCTTAAATTTGACAGTTTTATGCATGAACATGGATACACTAGGTGTCATTTAGATCATTGTGTTTATTTTAAGAGGTTGGATTATGATAACTAAATTATTTAATGCTTAAATGTTGATGATATGTTTCTAGCTAGGTCTAACATGGATCACATTAAAGGGGTTGAAACAATAGTTAGCACATTCATTTGCTATGAAGGAATTGGGGACAACAAAATAAATCCTTGGTATGAAAAATTCCAATAATAGGAAGAAAAATAAAATGGAATTATCTCAAGTTGAATGTATTGAGAAGGTGTTACATGTTTCTCTATGGAGAATGTCAAAGTTGTTAGCACACCATTACCTGGTCATTTAAAATTGACTAAGGAGATGTATCCAAAGACACAAGAAGAGGAAGATAAGATGTCTAGGGTACCTAATGCTTCATCTATAGGAAGTTTAATGTATGTTATGGTATGTACTAAGCCAAATATTGCACATGTAGTGGGAGTTGTTAGCGCATATATGAGTCATCCTAAGATTGAGCATTGGAATATAGTCAAATAGATTCTTAGATATTTGAGAGGAACATCTAGTAAGTGTTTACACTTTGGGAGTTGTACTATTAATTTACAAGGCTATGTTGACCCAAATTTGGAAGGGGATCTTGATACTAGATAGAGTACTATGGGATATGTATTTATTGTTGGTGGGTTAGTTGTGAGTTGGATTTCTCAGTTGCAAAAGGTGAATGTTTTATCAACAATAGAGATAGAGTATGTTGTTGCTACATAGGCAGCCAAGGAGATGATATGGCATCATATATTGATGGAAGAATTGGGACACCCAAAAAAGGATAATTATTTGTTTACAGATAACTAAATTTTGATTTATCTTGCAAACAATTCTTCTCAACATTCAAAGACAAAGCACATACAATTGTATTACCATTTTATTCGATTTGTTTTAAATGATGGATAGTTAAAGATAGAAAAGATACATACAAATGATAATTCAACATATATATTTACAAAATTAGTAACAAGGGAGAAGATAAACTCCTCTTCAACCTCAGTTGGTCTTCTAGAATGAACAGAATAAAAGACCAATAGAGCTTGAGTGTGGTTTTACATTCTAGAGGGAGTTATAGCTTTAGAAATGCTATGATCACTCTCCAAGTGGGAGGTTATTATTGTGGAGTTTGATCAATCTCTAAGTGGGAGATTATTGTGATGTATAGCCTAATCAAAGTCAAAGTTTAATTTTTCCCTACTTTATTCAGCACGATTTCCCCCCATATTTTATTATGAGGATTTGGGGGTAGCGCCACCAAGTTCTAGGGGTCAAGGGGTAATGCCCCTTGTGGGTTGCTAAGGCAATACCCTAGGTAGGGTCCTAGTGTCAACGACCCTAAACAAGCTCCCTGTCATGATAGAATACAAGGTTGAAGGGCAGTGCCCCAAAGCAAAAAATGGATTTAATATTGTAAAAGGCATCGAGAGTTATATTTTTTCTATTGGTTAGCTTATTCTTGCCCTAATTTTGCAAGCAAAAAAAAATCTTGTATAAAAAGGCTTAGGGTTAGGGATTTTATCATGTATGATGAGATTATAGCTTTTTTTGGCTTTATTGAGTTGTAATGGATTACAGATTGTAATTAGGTTGTAACTCCTAGATAATAAGAATATTGGACTTGTTGTTTGGTGGACGTAACCCAAGGATTGGGTGAACCACGTTAAATCTTGTGTCTTGTGTTCTCTTCTATGTTATTTATTATTTTATAATTTTGGTTATATTTGTATGTTATTATTATTTATGTCTCATTAATCCTAACAAAGTTGTGAATAGGAGTCTAGGTAACTTGCTAAGATGTTTAATTGGAGATAAACCTACTAATTGGGATTTGATTTTAGCACTACCAGAGTTTTCATATAACAATTCTATAAATAAAAGTATTTAGAAGACACCATTTGAGATAGTAAATGGAATGCATCCTAAAGGAACTACCAAGGTAAGGAATTTGAGTACAGAGATGAAGAGAAGTGCTAAAGTAGAGGAATTTGTCGATTTCATGAAGAATTTGCATGAAGAAGTGAAGAAGAATATGGAGACTAGTAATCAAGAGAATAAATAGAAGGTATATAAAGGAAGGAGACATTAATATTTTGAAGCAAGAGATGAAGTTATGGTTCACATGAAGAAGAAAATATTTCAAGTCGGTACCTATAGTAAGTTGAAGATTAAGAAGTTTGATCCTTGTGAGATCTTAAGAAAATTTGATAGTGCAGATGCTTTTGAGGTTGAATTACCAGAAGACATGGATATTTTACCAATATTCAATATTCTAGACATCTTTTAGTATTTTTAAACAAATAAGGAATTAAAAGATAACCTACATTATCCCAAGAGGAAGACTGACAACATTGAGAATGTTTTGGATAGTAAAGTAAGTAAGAGCAAGAGGAAAAGACTATATGGAGTACCTTGTTCAATGGAAGGATAAACTAATTGAAGATAGTTCATAGATAATACAAGCTAAGTTGGATCTTTATGATTCAGATTAGAGCATCGGGATTTCATGATGTGGACATAAGTTCTTTATCTATCCCAAGTGTCTAATATAGAAGCATATTGGTTCAATGAGAAATCTTGCATCAACAAAAAAATTACTTTGTTTTCTATACCAGTTTGTTGTTTGAGGAGTAGTCACTGCTAGTCATGGTTTCAAGTTATGTATAGTTGACATCTTATTGTGGACCCATTGTCAATCCTTACCTTAAGTGAACAAAATCCAATGTTCAATGTGCTTGGAGTTACGTGCCTCTTTCTTTGTTTTCTTTTCATTATGTGTTTTATGTAGCCCATTGTGGAAATTCTTTTAGCATAGTTTCCAATGATGACATGGTTTCTGTCATTGTTGAAGGACATATATTGGATCACGCGTGGACCTATCCTTAAGAGTATGAATTTTGTTATGATCATTAGCTAGTTCTTTTATCTTCTTCTCCAAGGCAGGACCTATTTTGTAATTAAATGCTTGACATGCAGACCTGTGGTCTTGATGGCTATATAAGAACTTGAATTAGATGCAAGGAAGTAAGTTTTAAAGGACATAAAAGCTAGAAAGAAGAAGAAAGTCTCAAAATTGTGAGCTTTGAGCTCTAGTGTTTTAATTCGTTGTACTAGTTGCAACCAAAAAAGCCTCGAAAACCAGGCATATTGGATGTTAATAGTTTATTTTATCATGTGAGTTATCTAATCAATTAGTACTTGATACATGCATAAGTTGTTTCTTGCTACTGAATATGTGTTATCTTCCATGTGTACTATTGCCAAGTTATTAGGAGATTGGATTTTTGTCCTTTCCCCTACTAACCTTGTGTCAATGTGGGATCAATTGGGGGTTATCAATACCAAATTTTGTTAATATATTGTATATCACTATCACTTTATGAATTATTTATTATTTTGTTTAGAATTGAAATGAAGTAAATATTTTTTTGATGAGTCATTGATTACAATTCATAGTATCTGATCATATATGTCCAAAAAGTGTATCATATTTATTCTTTATTCACAATTGGAAGTTCAAAAATATAACTCTCTTGTATTGGTTGAGCTTGGTAGAAGTCTCCACTAACTATAATGTCAACACTAACAAATAATTTTGTAGGACTATATTTTATTTCACTCATTCTTTTGTCAATTGAATATATAAAATGACTTCCTATTAATGATGCTTAATCCACCAGTAAAACTTATATCTCTTCATAATATTTTTGCAAAGAATCCATGGTTTCATTGCTAAGTGGGTTGTGTAGAACCAGAATCAGTATGCAAAGAACATTAACAAATGAAGTAAACATTCACAAACCAAAAACTAAATTCACATATATGCTTAGACTAAGAAAGAAAATAAGAAGTGCAAACCTCACAAGAGAAAACACTCCATGCTTTCTTGATTCTGTAGATGTGTCCTTTTGCTGTGGATGTATGCTCAAGATGCTCAAAAGCTGCTTCAATGAAGATGGGTAATGGAAAATTGGTAGCTTTGTGAGCTCTCAATTTGGCATTATAAGGGTATGGTTGATGGCTTTGGTTCTCAAAATAGCATGGTAACTTTAGCTCAAATATTGTTGATGAAATGGCTTGGGATGGGATTCAATTTATAGGCTAAGGGGTAGAGGGATGGAGGGCTTAGATGCAAGGATGGATGAAGGCTTAAGGAGGGCTAAGATGCACTCAAAGGGGAGCACATGGATTGTGCTTGTTTAGCACCAATGGGAAGGTGACACTTGTCACAAGGAGGATGAGTGTGAGAGGGTAGGGTTAAGGGTTGGTTAAAGTCATGATGAGTGGGGTTGAGTATGTAAGAGGGATGTAAGAGGAATGAGTGTGGAAGAGGGAAGAGTGTGGAAGATGGGTGTAAGAGTCATGAGTGGGCTTGTAAGAGTCTTTATGTTTTGTAAGAGCACTCATGACTTAGTGGTTGGGTTTTTTGAGGGAAGACTTTGGTTTGGTTTAGGAAAGTCTTAAACTTGTTTAAGGAATGTGACAACATTAGGGGGTGGATTAGGCTTGGTTTTAGGATTAGATTAGGGATGTTAGAGATGTGAAAGTGGACGGCATTAATGAGGGTGGGTGAGTTAGTGGCTAAGCTTGGTTAGCATGGGTGGATGGGGTGGATTAGGCTAAATGGAGGATTAGAGATAGGTTAGGGGTTTTTGAATTTGAGGATTTCATTTATCAAATAGATTTATTTAATAAATGGGGATTTTTGGAATTAGATAGAAGAATAAGATTTAATTGATAAATAATAGATTATTTGATTTATCAATTAGGACTATAGATGATTAATTAAATTAATCAACTAGGGGATGACAAAGGATTAATTAAATAGAAATTTAATTAATAATGCCTTTTTAGATAACTAAATAGGATTACTAAAATAGTGTAATCAAATTTAGGTGTCTACATTTTGCCCCTCTTTGACATAGTGTTGAGACAACACTATTTCGAAGAAGTTTGAATGAAGACGACATGAGGAAGATGTTTTAGCAACAAGGTTGCCCCAGTCTCGGATAAGAAGAGGAGAGACTAGACTTAGATGATGCCCCCTCAAGAAGGCGACGGGGAGAGAAATGAGGCTCGACGACTTCTTGAAAAGTACAAGAAATTGAGGCGAGCTGAGACGCAGGTTGGCGAAGAGAAGGGGCTGAATTAGCTCAAACTCTCACTACGGGAGAATGATAAAGGGAAATCAGAGGCACAATAGTAAAGCAAGCTTAAGACTTTCCAGGATTGGGGGGGGGGGGGGGGGGGGGGGAGATGGAGGAGCGGAGCGCTATAAAAGGAATCCATGGTAGGGAGATGGATGATAGAATGATAAAGCTGATGCAACAAGAATTCAAAGAGTCAGGTTGGCGGAAGATGGGTTTCGGGGATCCCTAGGACTAGGATTGTGGATCTCGAAAGATGAGGCTTGGTGGATTCCTAAAGCTAAGCGTGAGGAGTGATTCAAAGAGATACTGATGCATAAGCTGGGGTAGGAGCGACAGATGTAGGATATGGATGGGGGGGATAATGGAGATGAAGGGAATCCATTGAAGCTTTTTGAGCGGGGGGGATACTACAAAGAGAAGTACCACCATGTAGTTGAGCACTAGATTTGCTATAAGACTGTTGGTTAATTGCCAGGGTTACCAAGAACATCAAGGCTTTTTTACCAACCGTCCAGAGGACTGACGAACTGACTCAAAACAAACACACAAGGATTGCCCCAGTATCACACATGAATTCCAGAGGAAGCAGCGTGGAAACGACACTAGGTAACCCACAAGCAGAAAAAGAAAACAAGCAAAAGACCTGATCAACACCTTACGCTCTAATTGCCCCATTCGCAGCATACCATGATATGGAAGATCATGGAAACCTTGAGGAGGGAACAAGGAGATTGCTTGGAAAAGATATTTCAAGACCCAAAAGGGAAGATCCCAAATCAAAAAGAAAGTGAAAATCCAAAAGAGAACTGTTTGCCAACGAGATGGGTAGGACGAGGTACTAACGGACCAAGATTAGACATGAGGAAAGCTATATCCTGCAAGGACCTTTCAGAGAGCACCTAAGCTGATGGATCGGGATGAGTGATGCGTCTGGCAAGCTGAACTAAGAAGGATAACACTTTGGTGACAAGAGATCTAGCTAAAGGATGCATTGGAATATCTAACCAAGGTGTGCGATGTGTGCAAGATGTTGACCAAGGATGAACTAACACGAAAGCCGGATAGATACAATGATACTAAGCTAAAGAGGATGTACAAGCTGACAGACCAAAATATGTTACAAATGTACAAGTTTGTTCATGTTTTGGTTTTTTGTGAGATGGAAATGTTTGTGAAGGATGGGGTGTCTATAATAGTTGATAGGTGGATAGGTAGATGGTTTGTGAAAAGCTTAAGGAAAATGGGATTCTGTGTGTGCATGTGATAGGATACAAGCTAGGATACAAGATCATTTACAAGATGGAATATGGTACAAGCTTTGGACAAGATTTGGATATATACAAGGTATGGTACAAGATTTACAAGGTATAATACAAGCTTTGGTACAAGATTTACAAGCTGTACAGGAGGTATTGACAAGCTCCATCAGATTTTGGATATCTGATTGGAACACCAAGGGAACAAGCAGGTGTTTTATGGGATGGTGGGTGGATGGATGAGGGATAGGATAGTGATAGATAATGGATTAGTCTTTAGCACACAAGGCGCCCGAATTACCAGGTTTTCACCAAGGTACCTATCCAAGGCGCTTGAATTGCCAAGTTTTCACCATTGGACGCTTATTTCTCTTTACTATTTTTTTTTTTTTGTATTTTTTCAAAAGCTGGGTAAACCAAGGATCTTCAAGCATAGAACTTCTTGAGATGAATGATGTTAGTGGGATCATTCAAGAGTTCTCCTTCTGGTGTAGATAATTGATAGGCTCCAGAGCCAAAGGAGGCAGTAACCACATAGGGACCAAGCCATGTAGGTTCAAACTTGCCTTTCTTTTCTCGATCTTCTTGGACTTTCTTATTTTCTTTGAGGACCATGTCACCTGGTTGAAAGTGTCGTGGGAGCACCTTCTTGTTGAAATTCCTTTTGAGACGAGTTTGATAGACTATGAGATGGTCATAGGCTTGTTGTCTCTTCTCATCTAAGAGATCTAGCTGGGTGAGTCGAGCTACTCTGTATTCTTCATCTGAGATTTGCCCTCGCAAAGATATGCGTAGTGAGGGAAGTTCAACTTCTATAGGTAATACCGCTTCGGCACCATAGACTAGGGAGTATGGAGTTGTGCCTGTGGATGTACGGAAGGAAGTTCGATAGGCCCATAGAGCCGGGTTTATTTGAAGGTGCCAATCATGGCCGGAATCATTGACAACTTTCTTTAGGATTTTGAGGAGGGTTTTATTAGTTGCCTCTACCTGGCCGTTACCTTGTGGGAAATATGGGCTAGAAAAGCGGTGATGGATGCGGAGGGAAGTGCATAATTCTTCCATGTTGAGATTTTCAAAATTACCTCCATGGTCAGTGAAAATGGTGGATGGGATGCCGAAGCGGCAAACAATGTGGTACAAGATGAACTTGGAGACTTGAACTCCTGTAGCTGAGACTAGGGGGACTGCTTCCACCCACTTAGTGAAATAGTCTGTAGCTGTTATTATCCATTTATGTCCATCAGATGAGAGAGGGGTGATAGTTCCAACTAGATCAAGGCCCCAACAAGCGAAAGGCCAAGGTGGTGCAATAGGCTGTAGATCCTGTGCTGGAGCGTGCACAAGATTTGCATGCTGCTGACATGGGAGACACTTTCTGACAAAGTCACAAGAGTCTTCTTCAATGGTAGGCCAATAGTAGCCTGCTCTAAGGATTTGTCGTGCTAGGACAATACCACTCGTGTGGGCACCGCAAAGTTCAGAATGTACTTCTTTTAATGCCATTGCGGCCTCATTTTCATCTAAACATCGAGAGAGAGTATTGTGATAACCCCGACGATATAGGGTATTGGCTATGATAACATAGCGGGATGATTTTTGGATGAGGTTCTGGCGTTGGGTGCGTGTGAGGTGAGGGGATATGATACCATCATTAAGGTAAGCATGAATTTCATGGTACCAAGGGGATTGGGGACCAACCAAGATACAAACACGGTTTGAATCCTCATTCGCATAAGCGGGTATGAGGAGTTGCTCAACTAAAAATTCATACTGCGTAGCATCTTGGGGAATTTCCAAGAGCGAGCCGATAGTGGCCATGGCATCCGCTGCCTTATTCTGCATTTGAGGTACTTGTGTAAACTGAAGCTTTGTAAAATGCTGGGTCAGCTGATCAACTAGCTCTTTGTAGGGTAATAGCTTTTCATCTTTGGTTTGATATTCATTTAAGACTTGTTTGATGATGAGCTGGGAATCGCCAAAGATTTCTAACTCAGTGATATTCCATTCTGCAGCTATCTTTAATCCTGCTACAAGAGCTTCATATTCTGCTATATTGTTGGTGCTAGGGAATTGTAGCTTGAAGGCTTTTGGAATGTAATCTCCTTGAGGTGTAACTAATAATATTCCTGCCCCTAATCCATGAGAGGTGTATGAGCCATAAAAATAAAGCTTCCATGGGGGCTGTTCTTCAATTAGGCAGATATGCTCATCTGGAAATTCTGTGAGCAAAGGATATGCATCTACTAGAGGTGCATCAGCTAGGTGATCTGCTATAGCTTGCCCTTTGATTGCCTTTCTGTCCACATACTGGATGTCAAACTCACTTAGTAGCATAACCCATTTGGCCAAATGGCCTGTAAGTGCTGTTCTGGAGAGCATATACTTGAGAGGGTCAATCTTGGAGACTAGTTGGATGGTATGACTTAGCATGTAGTGGCGAAGCTTTTGAGTTGAGAAAACAACTGCCAAACAAGCTTTTTCCATAGGAGTGTAATTGATTTCATAACCAACTAGGGTTCTACTGATATAGTAGATGGCTCTCTCTTTGCTATAATCATCATGTTGTGCTAGAAGTGCCCCTAGAGCAGTAGGTGTTGCTGATATATACAAGATCAAGGGACGACCAGGAACTGGTGGAACCAAGATAGGGGGATTGGTGAGATACTGCTTGAGCTGATCGAAGCTGTGTTGACATAAAAGATCCCACTTGAAGTTCTCATTCTTCTTTAGCAAGTGTGAAAATGGGGTACACTTATCTGCAAGTTGGGAGATGAAGCGCCGAACAGATTGAAGTTTCCCCTGAAGAGAGCAAAGTTGTCGTAGTGTCTGGGGAGGAGGCATGTCTAAAATAGCCTTGACCTTTTTGGGGTCGATCTCTATACCCCGTTTAGAAACTATGAAGCCTAGAAGCTTGCCAGATGTGACCCCAAAGACACACTTCTTGGGATTTAGCATGAGATAATATTGGGCCAACCTATCAAAGACTTTTTCCAGGTCAGCAAGATGATCCATGAAGGTGTGAGATTTGACCAGGATATCATCCACATAATCTTCCAAAATGCTATGGATAAGATCATGGAAAATGGCTGTCATAGCTCTTTGATAGGTAGCCCCAGCATTCTTTAGGCCAAAAGGCATCATGGTGTAGCAAAAGGTTCCCCAGGGGGTAGTGAATGTTGTCTTATGATGATCCTCTTCTGCAATCTTGATCTAATTATACCCAGAAAATCCATCCATAAGGGACAGGATTTCATGTCCAGCTGTAAGATCTACAATCATATCTATGTTGGGCAAGGGAAAATCATCCTTTGGACAAGCTTTGTTAAGATCTCTAAAATTAGTACAGATTCTGATGTCACCAGAAGGCTTAGTGACAGGGACCATGTTGGAGATCCATTCTGAGTAGTCGATAGGTCGGATAACCTTAGCAGCTAACATTCTTTCTAGTTCAGCTTTGACTAGTAATGCCACCTTGGGGTGCATTTTCCTAAGCTTTTGTCTGACGGGCTTGATCTTTGGATCGACTGCAAGATGATGAACTACAAGCTTTGGATCGAGTCCTGGCATGTCCTGATATGACCACGCAAATCGGCCAATGTTCTCTCGTAAAACCTCAAAGAGGAGGTCAGCTTGGTCTTGTGATAGGGATGCAGCAATGTGAACAATTCTAGGGATCTCTGAAGAACCAATGTTGACTTCTCTAGTATCCTCTATTAGAATAGAAGACACCTCTGGTCGATTATCTTGAGGAGGCAATACTAAATCCTCATGTTCTGCTTGTGGCTCTGGATTTTCTTGCTGAGGGGTTCTCTTCGCTACCTTAGCTAGTCCCAGATTTACCTTAGTTCCAGTTTTGGGTGTATCGAAACTAGGTTGGGGATTTTCTCCAAAATACCCCTTGGGATCTAGCTTGTAGATGTAGGCAGAATCTGGCTTTGTCTTCTTATGAGGAGTTTCAGTTCCCATGAATCTTAGAAGCGCTTCCTCTGATGCGAACTCATCAATATGTATGACACTTGGTTGGTCCCAATCTATGAGTTATGGATGAGCAAGTGGTAGGTCAATGAGATGGATGGATAGTTCTCGGAGAACAGAGTCTCCTAGGAAGATTTGGTCTGGGATATCGTCATAGGCTCTCTTTTCAACTTCCTCAGGAATGTCTTCGATTTCGACAAGGTCGCGGTGGATGTTCGAAAAAGCGTGACCATTCTCGTTGGTGCCCCCAGTTGTGGGTATGCCAAAGCCAAGACCTGACTTTATTTCCCAATCATGTGCTTCGATGGGACATTGCATGCCCCTTTCTTCTGGTCCTAGTCCACCTACTTGATAGTTCCATTTTTCAGTGACGAGCTTATGTTGTTGGGGATACTTCTGGCTGAAGTGATCAAGGCGTGCTTGATTTCTTGGAGGTGCATCCTTATGTAGCCAATTGTTGATATCTGGAGTGAGCTCCTCATGAAGAGGGGTTTTTGAGGACACAAAGGTGGTTGGGCCAAACTGTTTGTATCGAGGAGGTGGAATCTCCTTAGCTTTGTGATATGTTGGCCATCCATGGGTATGTGGATCAAGTGGGATTGCTTCGACAGCAAATGCATCTGATAGACTATATTCTCCACATCCTTTGTTGTTGATCTTTACAGTAGATAGGGTGGAGGCAAGGATGGTTTCTGCGTCATTACAAGTGTGGGATGAGCTGGCGATGGCTGTGCCGATGTCTATTCCAGGGCAATGGTTTGTATATGAAGCTTCAACCGCATTGCAGTAAGCAAAGGGTTCTGGATCGGCATGGATGGTTACCTCAGTGCCTTGATGCGGAAATTTGATGCACTAATGGTAGGTGGATGGAACGGCCTTCATAGCATGAATCCATGGGCGACCGAGGAGGATGTTAAATGGTAGGTTTAGATCAACAACATGGCAAACTGTCTCTTGAATGACTGGCCCAACCTTGATTGGTAGAAAAATAGTCCCTTCTGTGGTCCTTTCCAAGTTGTCATAAGCTTTGATGGTGATAACCTCACTGATCATATCTGCCTCAGTATACCCAGCTTGTTTTATGAATTTTAGGGTGCAAATGTTCAAGGCTGATCCATTATCTATCATTACTCTTTTCACGGCAAAATTGGATACCATGATGGCTATGCGAAGCGGAAGGGTGTGATCTGGCTCAACCGTGGGTATGTCGGTGGGTTTGAAAGATAGGGCACATGAGGATGAAAGGTGTCCAACAAGATTACGAAAATTAGTAGCATTGATATCAAAAGGGACACGGGATTCTATGAGAGCACTGTCAAGGATGTCTTTGTACACAGGACTAGTGCGGAGAAGGTCTAAAATGGATATTTGGGCTGGCATGTTCCCAAGGTGTTCCAAGATATTGTACCGGCTTTTTGATGGAGCTGATGGTGTTGATGAAACTGGTGGGCCTGCGATGTTAAATCGCGCTCTTCGAGTGGTGACCGCACACTCATTGTCTGGTCCTCAGATATTGATAACATTGACAGAAGGCTCTTTCTCAGATATACAACCTATAAGGCTACCATAGTCTATATAGGATGAAGTGTGGTCATTGTTCTTCCCATGCTGTTGGTTTGGCTGGCGGTTGTTGGTGTTGTTTTGGATAGGTGCTTTTCCAGGATTTTGGTTGTTGTGTGGAGGAAAAGCATTTTGATAAATCTGTAAGCCTACATTGGGAGAGGTTTGGGCACCAACAGTGATTTCCTTTCGATCAATGAGGTCTTGCACATAGTCTTTCAATTTCATGCATCTGAGGGTGGTGTGACCGTTTACCCTATGGAACTTGCAATACTCATTGTCCTTGTACCATGCAGCTTTGGATTGGCTTGGATCAATTTGCTGGGTAGGAGGAAATTTGATGAGGTTTTCCTTAGACAATTTCTCAAAAATAACATCCAATGGCTCACCAACGGGTGTATAGTTTCTAGGTGCAGGTTGGAATCTGGGCTTTTGCCTTGCAGCTACATTGATGGCATTAGCTTGATTGTTAGACCCTTGAAAGTTGGGTCTTGTATTGTGGTTTTGATAGCTTTGGTTATTTCATTGTTGGTAATTGGTAGCTTTTTGGTTGTTTGTTTGATATGGTGGGTTAGACTGGTTTTGAGAAGGACCAACGATATTCACATGTCTGGTGTCAGTAACCCCATCTGTTGCAACATGCTTGTTTTTGTTCCAATACCTAGACTTGTCATTGGAATGTGATTGATTTTGGTTGGCCTCTTTGTAAATCTTTACCACACCATCTTTGATGAGTCCTTGCTCAAGGATCATTCCTTTCTCTTTGATATCCTTATAGGTCTGCAAACAGTTCATGGTCATGTGGTGAGCCAAGTTGGGATGTGCATTATCAATAAACATTTTCACCACATGGCGTTCTGGCAAGGTGCAGGATATGCGAGTGGTAAGGGTTTGCCATCTTTGCAGGTATTCGGCAAGGCTTTCTCCACCTTTTTGCTTGGTATGGACAAGATTAACTATTGATAGCTCTGTTTCAACAAGATGGGCATATTGGGCTACAAATGCCTCAGATAATTCAGCAAAGTTTTTAATTGTGCCATAGGGGATTCTATAAAACCATTCAAGAGCTGGTCCAGCCAAGCTTTTGGGAAAAAGGTGTAAGAGGAAGACATCATTGTATGCCACATCCTGGCAATGCATGTAAAATTCTTTGATATGTGTGACAGGATCTCCTTTTCCTCTGAATTTGTCAAATTTAGGTACCTCAAAGTGTTTGGGAAATGGTGTCGTGGTAATGGCTCTGTCAAATGGGTAAGGACACACATTCTCAAACTTGAATGTCTTTGGATCATTCCCTTCTTGGATGGCTTTCAGAGCTGTCTTCATTTGCTCCCACTCTGAATTGATAGGTGATGGTTGGGGTGCCCCCAATGTAGGAGTGCCTTGAGGTAGGTATGTGCTGGATGGGGCCATTGAATATGGATGGTTATGAGGGATTTGCTGATAGGGATTGTACATTGTTTGGGCAGCTGCATGGTGGATGACGGGTTGTTGAGGGGGAGGTGGCACATATTGCTGCATGTGTTGCAAGGCTTGCTGTTGATATGGGATTTGAGGTTGGGATTGAGGAACATAAGCTGGCTGTGGGGTAAATGGATTGCTTTGTGGAGGTAAGGTATAAGATGGTTGTGAGGCTTGGGGAAAGGATCGGAGGGCTTGTGGGGTTTGACCAATATATGTGGGTTGTGCCCCCATTTGGGATGGCATCTGCAAATAATTGGTGGTTGGCTGGGGTGTTGGATTACCTCCTAGAAGTGGCATTGAAAAGTAGTTGGTAATTGGAGGTAATGGATTAGTTGGTGGTGGAGGTGGTGGGAATTGAAAGCTTGGGAATGGAACTGATGGGGTTTGATAGCTTGGTGTCTGGATTTGGAAGCTTGGTATAGTGGTGGCGGGAGCTGGGGTCACTTGGGAGCTTGGTAGAAGATTGGCAGTAGCTTGTGGGATTTGATAGCTTTGTGGAGTGAAGGTAGTAGCTTGTGGATTTGTGGCTGGTGGTATTGAGCTCCCAAGACTTAATGGAAATGATGGGATTGTGCTTTGGGCTATGGTGAACAAGCTGGGGGCAATGAAAGGTTGATTACTTGGCCCCATGGGTGGCATCCCTGTTGTATATTGCTGAGGTTGGCCAAAGATGCTAGCACTGATTTGGGAGATGGGTGGATTGGGAAGGCTAGGTTGGGGAGCAGCAGCAATAGTGAAGGGGGTGAACGGTGAGGTGTTTTGGGTAAAGGGGGTTTGGAGCGGAGAGGTATGAACCAAGGATGGAGTGGTGGTGGCTGGGTTGGCTTACGGCATGGAGATTTCAACTTGTGTGGATGATGGTATGTTTGGGTCTGTTGGGTCATATGGATTGGCTGGAGGCTCATCTTTTGGAATAAATTGAGGATAATTTGGATCATAAGAGCCTATGGGTGGTGGCAGCTGCCCAAACAATGGGTGAGATGGATCTGATAATGGAGGGGGTCTTCCAAAGTCAAAGGTTCCTACATTGTCCCTTCGAAAATTAGCCATGATTGTCTCTTTGTTTTTGTCTATAATGGCGTTTACCAATACTGCATTTCCTGGTTGGTTCATGAAAGCTTCAATGTCAGTAGGTGATGGCATAGCTGGCTCTGGGTTGAAGGATGGATGAGTGCTCAAGGGGGGTGAGGCTGTTTGATCCAAATGATAGGGCTCCATTGTTTCTTTCTTCCTTGCTAAGCGAGTGACAGGTGGCATGAAAAATGCTCCTAGGGATGAGATGCAATAATGTTGATGGATGCAAAAGGGGGAAGGCTTTTCTATGCAAATGATTTTCTAGGTTGAGGCAAAGCTATATGAAAAAACCTAAGGAGGATTGGGTTGGGGATTCTAATTTCAAATATATGTTGTCAAAGTACAAAAGGTCTGCTTTCCTATGTGCAAGCTTGGTGGTGATTGTGTCAACCTAAGGATAGACTGATGATCCTTTAGGAAGAACACAAGATTGACCACTTGTGAATCCCAACCTTTAGCTCAAGGTGATGAGGGATAACAAGTGACAAAGCTAGATTACCCTAGACAAAGCTCTGTCAAAGGGATAACCTTGGTGAGATTGGTGGATTTGGAAGATTTTAGGAATGGCAAACTTTTAGCAAGGTGACAACAATTTTGAAAGCGTAGATGTGCAAATTTTTGATTACTAGCTAGATGGTATGATTCTAAATGAGATGGATGAGCTAATAATGCTTAAGGGGATAACCTAAGATGGCTGGCTTTTCTACAAAGATGACTCTAGAGTGAAGCTTATCCAAGAAGATGTGGAGAAACAAGGGTGTCTAATCATAGAAATCATGCCTAGTTGGTAAGGCATAAGCAGGATTAACTCTTGGATGTTGGCTAAATTTGATGGTGCGCTCTAACCAGGCCTCTTGAAGTGCTTCGTCGGTAGCTTTGTCCTCTGCTTTGTGGAGTTTGGAAATTCGTGGGCTTGGTGTTATTGCTTTTCTCTTGGCTGAAAGTTCTTGGTATGCTAGAGATGGCTTGAGTTTGACCTTGTGAAACTTCTGTTTGGGTTTGGGTTGTTCCGACATAAATTCCTGAATCTGCTTGGCTTTGGAAAAAATCTCAGTTGTTTTGCTTCAACTTGTTCAACTTCCAAAATAGGCAGTGACTACGCTAAGTGTGCCCTAAGCTAGGATTGACCAAGTTTGGCAAACATTCATTCAACAAGTAAAATAAAAACAAGCAATAGATAGGAACACCCAGATAGAAGTTTGTGGTTCTCAGAATGTGGTACTTGCGCCAAGGAGTGTGTATGTTCTACAAATGTTTCGATCAGTCACTCCAAACACATTAACATCCTAGATGGTTTTCTGCAAGGCAGACAATTGGTTTAGCTAGGGAATCTTTGATATACGCAAGGTACGTGAGGCCCAAATCCGTAGATGAGACCAAAAGGATGTCACACAGCCGAGAGGAGTGGTAACCCACTTCTCCTCTTTCACTTCTCAAGGGTATAAAGTTCCTTGAGGCTTAGCCCGAATGACAAAATCTTGATCCCAAGAGAGGTGTCTTTCGATTCACCTCCCGATTCTTATACTCCGCCGGAACGCTGGAGTTGAGGTCGTCCAAGGGGTGATGAAATCCCCAAGCAGGCCTCCTAAAAAAGAAATAAGGTTTTGGATCCTAATATTATGCACCCAAGATGGCCTCGAAAGACGACAAGGGGAGAGAAGACTCGGATGACCTTGGGCTAAAAAACACGCTTGTTCTTTTACCAACTGACTCTTATGTGTGCTAATCTAGACTTTGCAAGCACTCATGTTTAAGAGACAATGTTCAATTCCAACTTGAAGCGCCAACAAAAGTAAATCGATCGAAGAATGCACACAATAAGAAGAGTTAGGGTCAACAAAAGCAAACTCGCGCGCCGGAGGCCCTCCACGTCAAGTATCGATTAATTTTCTTTAAGGCATTCAAGATTGAGTGTGAGTTTGTTTTAAGCCCAAAACAAAAGTGTGTGAGATTCGATTTCAAGCGCGCGCCCGGAGGCTCTCCATGTCAGTTGTTGTTCAATTTTAGTGCCCAAACTTGAAGTGTGATCGATTTAATCTAGAGTTTTGACCATTTAAGAATTTTGATAAAGTTAAAGCAAACGTTCAAAGACCAAGTGAGTGAGTTAGATTGTGGAACATTTAACACCTTTTTCAAGTAGACCCATCCCCATAAATGGCGCTGAGATTGCAACCAATGGTTAATATTTGATGGGTGATTAGAAAAGAGGTGAGTCCAAGGAACTACTCAAATTGATTTTTGTAAATTTGTATTTTAACTTAACAAAGTTTCTTAAATGTCCAAAAATCCAACTTTACCTAGATTGCATGTGAAAAAGAGATTTGTAATGGTTAATTGATCCTTGGCATTCAAGATTGGATTTTTTTGTTTTAAGCATGCATTCCAAAGAAAGTTGATTTTAACCCATGACATTCAAGAGTGTGTTTTTGAGCAACATTCATTCAATGAAAAATGTGTTTAACCATTCAAGTTCATTTTTTTTTTTAGCAACATGCATTCAAAGACAAATGGTTAAACATTCAAGTTCATTTTTTAGCAA
Organism: Cupressus sempervirens; assembly: GCA_028749045.1. NCBI lineage: Eukaryota > Viridiplantae > Streptophyta > Pinopsida > Cupressales > Cupressaceae > Cupressus > Cupressus sempervirens. The sequence goes on along the minus strand of CM053783.1, from coordinate 400,714,886 downwards.
CATGAAAACCTGCAAGAAACATGGTTAGTGGTTCCATATGTGCTCCAACCTGCAATGAGACAAAAAAAAAAAAAAAAAGCAATTTTAGTTAGTTAGCCAAAATCTTCAAAAATGAGAGCTTAACTATGGGAAAAAAAATTTTAACTTTTTTTTTTTTTTTTTTTTTAAAGCTACAAAGTGCAGAAATAGTAAAGCAGAAATGGAACATAAGCAAGCAGAGAACACAGTCTGCCAAAATACGAAGATGTTGAACTACAGAGGCGCCAAAATATGAAGAGGACAACACAGATTTGCAGCACAGAACCCAGGTGACAAGCAGAGATGTCGATTTTTGCAGACGCGGATTTTCGCAGACGTCGATTTGCGCAGACGCGGATTTTCGCAGATGTCGATTTTCACAGACGCGGATTTTCACAGAAGTCGATTTTCGCAGACAGAACAGGTTGCAGACGCCAAAACTGCGCCAAAAAAAAGCTGAAAAATGCGATTTTTATTTTTATTTTTATTTTTTTGGTATTTCTTCTTCCTAAGTGTGTTCTTTAACCTGCAAAAACAAGCAAAACACCCTCACAACACACTCAAACAACAACAAACATTAGATGGTTAGAAAAATGACATATAGATGAAAATAGATGATTAAATGACCCATAGTGGGGTCCCACCGGGCGTGCCAAAATGTAGAACCAGAATCAGTATGCAAAGAACATTAACAAATGAAGTAAACATTCACAAATCAAAAACTAAACTCACATATATGCTTAGACTAAGAAAGAAAATAAGAAGTGCAAACCTCACAAGAGAAAACACTCCATGCTTTCTTGATTCTGTAGATGTGTCCTTTTGCTGTGGATGTATGCTCAAGATGCTCAAAAGCTGCTTCAATGGAGATGGGTAATGGCAAATTGGTAGCTTTGTGAGCTCTCAATTTGGCATTATAAGGGTATGGTTGATGGCTTTGGTTCTCAAAATAGCATGGTAACTTTAGCTCAAAGATTGTTGATGAAATGGCTTGGGATGGGATTCAATTTATAGGCTAAGGGGTAGAGGGATGGAGGGCTTAGATGCAAGGATGGATGAAGGCTTAAGGAGGGCTAAGATGCACTCAAAGGGGAGCACATGGATTGTGCTTGTTTAGCACCAATGGGAAGGTGACACTTGTCACAAGGAGGATGAGTGTGAGAGGGTAGGGTTAAGGGTTGGTTAAAGTCATGATGAGTGGGGTTGAGTATGTAAGAGGGATGTAAGAGGAATGAGTGTGGAAGAGGGAAGAGTGTGGAAGATGGGTGTAAGAGTCATGAGTGGGCTTGTAAGAGTCTTTATGTTTTGTAAGAGCACTCATGACTTAGTGGTTGGGTTTTTTGAGGGAAGACTTTGGTTTGGTTTATGAAAGTCTTAAACTTGTTTAAGGAATGTGACAACATTAGGGGGTGGATTAGGCTTGGTTTTAGGATTAGATTAGGGATGTTAGAGATGTGAAAGTGGATGGCATTAATGAGGGTGGGTGAGTTAGTGGCTAAGCTTGGTTAGCATGGGTGGATGGGGTGGATTAGGCTAAATGGAGGATTAGAGATAGGTTAGGGGTTTTTGAATTTGAGGATTTCATTTATCAAATAGATTTATTTAATAAATGGGGATTTTTGGAATTAGATAGAAGAATAGGATTTAATTGATAAATAATAGATTATTTGATTTATCAATTAGGACTATAGATGATTAATTAAATTAATCAACTAGGGGATGACAAAGGATTAATTAAATAGAAATTTAATTAATAATGCCTTTTTAGATAACTAAATAGGATTACTAAAATAGTGTAATCAAATTTAGGTGTCTACAGGTTGAACATGGACTTGTTAAATGACATTAGCAATACAAAATGGATTATTATCCCCTACATTAAATGTTGTTGTTCTTGTATAAACCACAATGAGTCATTTTTGTGATATGGGATCAGAAAATTAAGTTGCAATGTATATTCAGATTAGTATTTGGAAAAATGCCTTTGCTATGAAGGTTTTGCCTATTCCTACTATATAAGAGAGAAAAATATAAAATGGCTTGTTTTTATCATTTTTTTTGCAATGTCTTGTACACTAGCTTATTGTTCTTTATTTAACATTTTTTTGAGTTTATAATATTCAAAATTAATATAATGCAATAGATTTAGTCTAATCAAAATTTAGCTTTATTTGTGTATCTTCTCTATATTATTCTAAGAATTTATGAATTTAGGGCATGTTTGGTTGCAAGCGTAGGAATTGAGAACTAGAATAGAAAATTTGAATGAGAATGGAGAATGAAGAATAGGAATGGAAAAATGCAATCCAATCTTGTTTATCCCTTGTTTGGTTATGCAAGCTTAAATTGGAATAGGGTTAACTTGCAATCGACGCCATTTTAAAATATTTCTGAAGATGCAATTGGCACCATTGGAAAATCGCTGAAATATTTGAAAATATTGAAAACAAAGTTCCAAAGCTCTCCCCAGGTCAAAGCGAATTTAAAAATTTAATCAAATTTGAGAAAGTTAAAATGAATGCAAGAATAGCAATTCCAATTACAGGTATTTTTTGGAATGGACAAAAGCTCATTTTGGGGCTAAAATGAGAATACGTATTCCTATTCCCTATTCCTATTCCATGCACCAAACAAAGAATACAAAACATATTCTAATTTCCTATTCCTATTCTGGTTGTATTCCAGCAACCAAACGGGCCCTTAGAGTTGTAAAAATAACTTAAATTTGCATCATTATTGTAATGCATTTGCATGACTAAAGCTTGTTGTCTCAAATCCATGGAGTTGATCCCATCAATTTGATAGGTTCCTTAAGATATTTTGCAATACTAGAAGTCCTTGATGATTAGCAAAAAGCATAATTCAAGACAAATTAAATAGCAAGAATGCAATCAAACATATATTAGATTCGTGAGTTTAAAAAACTAGATTTTTTATTTCTTTTTTTTTTTAAATCAGTAACACAGTAATTTATATTAATATAAGGAAAAATATTGCATATATGATAGGTTGCCTAATGACATTAAAGAAAAAAACTTTATCATCCCCTAAGATTACTACCCAACCAGACAGATTGATCACTGATTAGAGGAACAACAACCCCAAAGAAAATCAAACTACTATTAGCCCCAATTTATAATGATGCTAATGTATGTGAAAGAGTCATATCAGTTGTATGATTTCATTGGTGTTAAGTCTTATCTAGTTAGACATTATGCTAATTTAATAGAGTTCCATATCATTTTATCGATGAAGAGGATTTGAAGAAATTATGATGATGTAAGTGTTGATAAGTGTATATCATTCGATGGGCATTTGAATGAGTTAGACTATGATAGTATAATGTTGGTTTGATTGTTTTACATGATTTGAGTAAGTATTGAGATCATGTAGACGCAAGATAGTTTGGTTGGTGAATGAAGAACCGTAGTATTAACTGAGCTACTACAATTATCACTAAGCACCTAATGAAGAAATAAAGGAAGTATAGTGTCAACCGAGTAATTTCAGTGTTAATCGAGTCTATTTTTGATTGAGAAATATGTAATGTTACTCAAGCATAAAAATGAAAAATAGATTAAGAAAATATTTAATTTGAGGCCAAAATTTGATGAAATTAAAGATTGTTCGAGAAGTTTCAAAGATAAGGATGAAATTTGTTATGAGATCAACAACTAGAGAAATTCAAAGAAGATCTGATGAAGGATATTTAACAAATAGAAATGGAGCACAAAGGTGGAACTATATTTCTTGAGTGTGCAAGTGGAAAAACCTCAAAGATTATAGAGGAATGACAAAAGTTTTCTATTTAAAGGATAAACACAATATTTATTGTTGTTGATTTTTGTTGATTAAGTTGGTGTTGCTAATTGTATTGTTGCTGGGAGAAGCTGAAGAAGTAAGGAGAACTTAGGAGAACTGCATTGTGAAGATCAAGAAAAGGAAGTGCTAGGTTGATGTGTGAAGAGTGTGAATCAGCCATAAAGGAATTAGAAAGAGATTAAGTGGCACAGAGATTTAAACAAGCAAGGTAGTGTTAAACCTAAAAAAACATTTCATTGTTACTCCTAATCATTGTAGCAGTAAAATCTCTTAACCAAGTAGACCTAACAGTCTTTTGAAATCCTTCATGGTGACATTCTGTTGAATATTTTGTAAGTCCTTTAGAACAGGCCATTCTTTGGAAATTTTAAATAATGAACAAGTTTTAGGTGATCTTTGGTAAAAATCCTCTAACAAGGTTACTTTAACAATGTGTATGTAACCTTTAACAAGGTTGGCTCCTAATAGAGCTCAAGAGTGAATTTTTTTGGATTGTTGGTTCATAGGTGGTTTTTTCCTATACAAGGTTTCCACATTAAATACTTGTGTCAAATTGTGTGGTTGCTTATAACATTACAATTAATATTTATCATTGTTACTCTATATAAGCTAGAAAGTAACTCTGATACTCAATATATTAAGTTGACAGTTTATTGTAAATTTTATATCAGTTTATATTTTGATGTTAGATTTTGTTACCAAGCTAATGGTATGAAATATTAAAGTGTTTAAGTTGCTGATTTTTATTATAAGGCTGCTATAATAATTGGTTATAACTAATTTAGTCTCCCAACTCTTAGTTATCTACAATTGGTATCAGGGTGAATGCTTGAAGGAAAAGTTTGGAAGGACTTAAGCTAAAGATACGAAGATGTATAAGATAGAGGTATTGAAGCTAAATGAGGATAATTTATCTTTATGGAAAAGAAGGATGAGGTTGCATATATTTTGGATTGGAGACATTGCATTATATTATCTAGACAACTAGTACACCCCTCCTAATCCTCCTATGACAATTGATGAGATGACCCTGAAGAAAGAGCACAATAGTTTGATGATTGAGATTATTTTGCATTGAATGATGTTGAGTTTGATGATGTCAAAGATTGTGCTACTACTAAAGAGATGTGGGACAAGCTAATACTTGTGCATGATGGAGATCATAATGTATTGAGAGCCAAAGTAAAAATTATAAGAGGCAAGTATGATGAGATGAGGATAAAGTAAGGAGAGAACATCATTCAATATGTCAATTGAATTAAAGAAGTTGTGAGTGCCATCAAAGTTGTAGGAGGAGTCATCAATAATGAAGAAGTTGTAAGTAAGATTTTGAGAACATTATTTTCTATTTATTCTATAGGACTATCTACTATTCAAGAATTTAGAGCTATGCATAGTAATCATCTTACAGTTGATGGCTTGGTTGGTAGATTGTCTGCATTTGAGTTAAGTAACTTTGATAATAGTGTGCCTAATATTGAAAATTCTTTTAAAACATCACTGACCATTGGAAGTTCAAAGAAGGAAAAAAGTAGAAAGGATGAGAGTGACTTAGATTCATATGATAATGATATGGATGAGATTAAAGCACTATTGGCAAGGAGGTTATCAAGAGGCAAAATAAGATTCAAAGATAAACTTTGTCTGATATGTTTTAAATACAATGAAGTTGGTCAAATTGTTTCTAGATGTCCTAACAATAAAAGGATTCAAGAAAGAAAAGAAGGAGAAAACATACGAAAGGAAAAAGTATTACAAGGACTATAAAGACAAAGGAAAGAGGTCATGATATATTATTGAGGAGGAGCGCACAGAGTCAAATTATGATGATAAGAATGAAGGTGAGGAAGTGGTATATGTTGTTGTTAAAGAATACCCAAAAGAGGAAAGATATAGGGAAGGAAAATCTCTTATTTCATTATTGATAGTGAATGTTCACATCACATGACTAGTGATATTAGTAAGATTGATAAGTTAGAAGAATATGATGGTGGAACTATTAAACTTGGAAATAATGTTCCATTTCATGTGAAAGGTAGAGGACCATTTATGTGAAATTATAAAATCAGATGTGATGATGCCTATTGGGTTCAAGGACTAAGATATAATTTGTTGAGTATGGCATAGCTAAATAATAAAGGTGAATAGGATAATAATGTGTTCACCTAAATGAATAGAGGAAAATATGGATGATAGAAAGAAATGTGTGTGAAGGAGGAATATAGGATCTATCCTTAACCCAAATTTCCAAAAGGAATGATCCAAATTGACCAATCACAAAGAAGTGATCAATGCACAAATGAATCAAAAGATGGAGAATATGAAGAAAGCAGGAAATCCTATAATCTACTATAGAAAGTAAGTACTTGAAACCTTAAATGAATAAAAGACAAATACTAACCTCTAGAAAATGTCAATTTTTGATGTATATGTATAGTTTTGGGAAATGTTGCAACTTATTTTGGACAAGAAATGTCAAAACGGAGAAAACCCAGAAAATTTGTGTCCTTCTGAAGGTAGGTCAACCTTGACCCAAATAGCGGGGCACAATCTTACCTGGGGCACAATTGTACCCCAAAAATTTGACCTTGACCTGCACTACTCTGACAAAAATTTTGTTCATGGATCCTGCAAGTTCAACGAAAAGGGTATCCAAATCTACACTTTAATTCATTGTCTTGTACATGTACCTATATGAAAAAAGGGTTTTGTTATTTGGATGGGAGGTTTCCCTTGGTCAAAGCCCAGTTTGGAATCAACCTTGAAATATAATTGAAATTTCAATATGTATAAACAAAGCAAATGGAACTATTCACCTTGCTTATATTGAAATCCTTATAGAGGATTCGAATCCTTAAGTCCACAAGTATGGATACTCCAAATGTATGTAGGATGTCTCAAATCAATGGCATGAGATCTTCAACACCAATATTGAATGGATATTTGCATAGGAAGAGGCTTGGATGAATGTGGATGGAGAAATCTTCAACAAGAGGGCTCCATAGAGATTGAATCCTTCAATGGCTAATGGTGGACCTCTTTGAATTGGATCTTGAATGCTTGAAATGCTTGAGTGCTTGAATGCTTGAACACTCGATGGATAATAGATATTCACTTCATAGAATATTCGTCCAATATCTCTTGTGTGTGTAAACTTCATCATAGGTGAATGTCAAAATGAGGGAAGAAGGCTTCCTTACATAGAGATCTAGGGCACAAACTTCTAAAGAAGGCCAACATTGGAGAGTTAAATCCCAATTAACCTTAAACCCTAGAAATGGACCTAGATTAAATGCAATTTAAGAGTTTACCATTCTAAAACCTAAAACAGTCGACCCAAAAGTAGGAAAATGAAACCATTCAAAGCTCGATATCCCAAAGCTCTAGGAACTTGAAAATTGGACCTGGGGTCAGGGACAAGGTTGACCCTACCCTAGGTCAGGGTCAAGGTCATCCATGACCTAGGTTAGGGTTGAGGTCAACCTTGACCCTTCAGGTTTTCCTTGACCCAGAAAGTCAAAGTCCTCAATTTCACAGAGAAAATTGTCAAAAAGAGGCTAGAAATAGAGAGATAGATAGATAGATAGAGAGAGAGAGAGAGAGAGAGAGAGAGAGAGAGAGAGAGAGAGAGAGAGAGAGAGAGAGAGAGAGAGAGAGAGAGAAGGAGAATAGGGGAAAACAACTAGATCCATGCAAAGACCTATTCAAGGTGCTTGACATGACCCCAGACCACTTACTCGGAGGTCTAAATGCTCTTAACATAGAAGTGTTTCCATTTTAAGATGATGCATTAAGCCCCCACTTTAGCAAGAGTATGGACTCGATGCAAACTCTTGGTAAAGTAGATCATAATGAAAATATGATCTTATTAAAATCAAAGGGACAAAGGGATCCTCAGGCCCCCAGAGACTCAAGTCTTTGTCAACTCCAAGATCACAATAAGAGAAATATCTCTAAAAAAAGAGAGAAAAGAGAGTGTGATTATCTCACCCAATGAGAACTTAAGTCCCATTGTAAACCACACAAGGAAACTATGAAGCTAGAAAGATGGAATTGAACTTCCTAGTGAATGTGGCTACTCACTAGTCAACCCATCAAGGATTCTCTCTCAAGAATATTCTATTCCATAAGAGTAAAAGCAAAAAGCAAAATAGATCCAGTCTTAAGGACACCTTTGACCTTAAGAGATCAAAAATATTTGAAACTGGAAGGATCAAGAGATCCTAAAATATAAATCCATGCTTTAAGGTTTAGTCACTAATCCAAAAAGGGAGAAAAGGTATCTTGAAAAATAATATATATGTATTGAAAAGTGTGTGTGTGTGTGTACAATAGGTGAGCAAAGCGTATGCCCCAATGTTAAAGTCATTGCTAACACTTTAATAGGAGCAATGGCTTTAACGAAAACATAAACAACTTCACTATTTACATTTCCATTATGAGATGCTCCCAGATGAAGACAAATCAATGAAAATACCACATAAACATACATAGAACATAGAAGGGATCCACCTATTGCGGGGTCAATATGATCATAAGATTATGTGTGTGTGTGTGTGTGTGTGTGTGTGTGTGTGTGTGTGTGTGTGTGTGTGTGTGTGTGTGATATTATTGCAAACGAATTGACATAGTTCACTAAAGAGAGTAGAATTACAATCAGAAAGGAGGAAATATCACGTAATAAATATGAAGATGAATCTTTTCAGACCACGACCTAGAGACTGAAAAGAATTAGTGCTACCAAGTCGCAAATCCAAGTAGATTACACAAGGAAACATGTATAAACAATAGCACAGGTACAACATAACATGAAAAAACATATGGAAGAATAGAGATACATATAAAGGAATGGTACAATAGGTTCTATTCCTTGCTCACCTTGTACTAACAGAGCAACAAAAATCATATAAAATAATCTAACAACATAACACATTATGAGAGAAACACGATTCAATAGACAAACAGACAAAAGGCTACCATGAAGGACTAGCCAATCAAGTGTGTCGCCTACTCTCCCCATCTCATTTTAAATCATTTAGGGAAGGTGGGAAACTTGCAAGAGGGTCTATATCCAACATAGTAGGAATGATAGCCAGTTCCAAACAAGGATCCTCTTGAGAATCACAATGTTGAATACTAGGTGTAATTGTTAATTGTGATGAAAGTATATTAGGTAAAACAATGTCAATGTCAATAGTTTCATATTCATCATTAACATCATCAATATCATCAAGAGAATCTTCTTCACCTAGATTAATCAAAATAGGATTTAAGATATGAATGGAATCTTTAGAATCATGCATCTTAACATCATTATTATCAACAACTTCTTCTAGCACATCATGCATAGTTGTATCCAAAGAAGGTAAAGGTTTTGGAAGAACAAAATTATGAGCATTACCTTGAGCATGACATTTATTATGACATTAATTAGTAGATCAATTAAATTTTGTCTTGTTTGAAATGTGTTGAGAACTAGGAGGAGCAATTGTTGGATCCTCCATAGGTTCTACAGTAGGATTAATAGGATTATTGACAGAAGAACAAGCAACAAGAGGAGCTTGATTAATAGATGTAAAAATTATAGATAAATGAGCTATGGAAGGTGTAGGCAAAAGGCCAAAATTAAGATCCATAGGAGATAAACTTAACTCAAGAATCTTATGATGCTTATAGGCTTGATATGAATGAAAAAGATGATGAGGTTGAGAAGGACATGAATTAGGTAATGAAGGCCAAAAGAAGTCAATGGTAGCACAATCCTTGGGCCTAGAAGTATGATATAAACTATTATTAATCGTCTTCACTTCTTCACCTTGAATAGATTTAAGACATTTATGGATATGTGAAGCAACAACATGCATGACATTTAGCCATGGCAAACCAAGCTTAACTTGAAATTGTATCAAAAGTAGGAACAACAACAAAGGTAGTGTTCACAAATTTCCTTCAAAGTTCAACTGGTAAATCAATAGAATGAAATGATGGATAAAGAAAACTATTACAATTTTGAATCCACACATCTGATGTATTATAAGAATGCATTGCAATTTTTTCATAAATTTTTTTCTTCAGTAATAACATTGAATAAGGATATAGGATCAACAAGACAACCACAAGTAGGTATCTAAGAAATCCTAGCAAAAATATAAAGGGGACCATTAGGAGCTTTAATAGTCTCAGAATCATTGAAGGTAATCAAAATTTCTCAAGGTATTTTATTCTTAAGTTGTTGGTGAGGTTTAGGTTGAGGCTTCAATTTAGGCTTAGGTTTCAGTTGAGGTTGAGCTAAAAATTGAGGATGAAGATGAGGTTGAGGTGGAGATACAGATTGAACAACATGCTCTACTTGATTAACAACATAGTCAAGGTCATCCATCTTTGGATTATACACAATATCCATAGAAGATGACTGAGAAATAGTATTAGTATCATATGTAGGTAAAGGATTTGTATAGATTTGAAGATTTTGATTATGAGGAGAAATAAATTTATTCCCACTACCATCAAAATTATCAATAGCTAAGGAATTAGAATCGATTAAGTCTTGAACCTTACATTTTAAAGAATAATATTTATCAATATCATCATCATTCTAACAATGATATTGACAAAGAGCTTTGGAATCAAAAGATTTAGATGCAATAATAGTAGGTAAAAGAGGTTGAATAGGGGTAAATAAATCATATTAGTAGTTAACAACCTATTCATAAGAGAATGTAAAGATTTAGAAAGAGGAGTAAACATATGATTTAATCAAAAAACAGTGGATGCAGAAGTGACATTGTGAGATGCAAAACAACTTGATCATCAACTGAATTTGCTTGTTTTTTTATCTTGACATAGTTGTTGAATTTTTTTAATTTATTTGGATTAGGAGAAGCATCACATTTATCAATAGGAACATGAGCCATTGGAGCGTTACTCTCAAATTGACTCACTTGTAATTGATAATGATGAAGCATTGTACAAAGTTGTTGAAAAGAGGTAAATTCAGTAAACATAATCTTATCTCCAATATCATTTTGCAAATTTGAAATAAACATACATTGAATATCAATATCAGGAATAGGATAGGAAATTTGAGCATGTAAATGCTTAAATCTACCAATAAATTCAGTCAATTTATCCTTAGAACTTTGTTTACAATGCATCAAATTAGTCAAAGACACTTGTGAGCCAATGTTGCTTTGAAATTGTTATATAAAAGCATTGGCAAGTTGTGGAAATGAATCAATAGAATAGTTTGGCAAGGAACAACACCATTGTAAGGCCTTATTGCGAAAGGTTCGAGTAAAAAACTTGGCTAAAATCCTATGATCATGAGCATATTCACTACAAAGGATTTGAAATGTTTTAACATGATGAACAAGGACTCCTGTACCATTGTAATTCTCAAGACAAGGCATATCATCTTGCTAAGGAATGAGAGTACGAATGATATCTCGAGACAAAGGACTTCCCATGTCACAAGTAGGAATACTAAATTGTTTTGAGTCAATGATGCAAGTTGTTGTAAAGATGACACAATTTGAGCCAAACTGATAAGTGTTGAATTATTAGAGGAAATAGGAGGAATAGCAACATTAGAAACACTAGGTAAACTATATGAAGCTACATGAACAAAAGACACAACTAGAGAAACACTAGGAACTGTAGTTGGCAAAGGATTAGAATAAGTAAAGGGAACATTATGATAAGAAGGTTGTGATGTAGGAAGAGACACATGAGGAACACTCATAGGAATAGAGGGAACTGTCATAGTCACCAAAGAAGGAGTATAGGTAGGAATAATATGTAAAGGAACAAAAGAAGATTCTACACTAGTGACAGGAGGAATCAACACTAAATCTTGAGCTTCTTGAGCTAAAGGTTTAACATTAGAATGCACAAGGTGAGTAATACCATGAAATATATTAACACCTTGATCACTATCATGAAGAACTTTTTTAAGAGCCTCTATAGCTTTAATAAAATCTTGATTATGGTTTTCTTGAATAAACCAATTACCCATTTCATCAAGTTTAGTTGAAATTTTTTGGAGTTGTTCAAGAGGAACTCTTAAAGCATCATCCTCATCATGATGAGTGATAAGAGTTTTGCTATATAATAGGATTGGAATAAGGAAGAATCAAATTCTCATTCAAGATCCTAAGGAAAGGAGAAGAAGACTCAAGCTCAAAGATACCCATAAGTCTACAAATTTGTCTAACCAGAAGACTAGAAGTAGGACTAGAAGTAATAAAGCTTATAAACCAATGCAATGCAAATGAACTAAACTAAGAAAACATAGAGCATGAATGCTTGTGTATTTTGAAAGAGGCTTTGCAATTTTTTTGAATTTTAAAATGCAAGAGCATAAACTAAATCTAATCTTAATGCAAGAAAAGACCTAACAAATATGAAACAAAATGTAACATTGCAAAACTCAATAGGGCATCTAATTCCACAAAAGAAAAGAGGGTAAGCATGTCGGGATTACCAAAATGAATAGGATAATAATGTGTTCACCTAAATGAATAGAGGAAAATATGGATGATAGAAAGAAATGTGTATGAAGGAGGAATATAGGATCTATCCTTAACCCAAATTCCCAAGAGGAATGATGCAAATTTATCAATCACAAAGAAGTGATCAATGCACAAATGAATCAAATGATGGAGAATATAAAGAAAGAAGGAAATGTTATAATCTACTATAGAAAGTAAGTACCTGAAACCTTAAATGAATAAAAGACAAATACTAACCTCTAGATAATGTTGATTTCCGATGTCTGTGTATAGTTTCAGGAATTTTTGCAACTTTTTCCAAACTGGAAATGTCAAAATGGAGAAAACCCAAAAAACTTTTGTCCTTTTGAGGATAGGTCGACCTTGACCTAGATAGTGAGGCACAATCTTACCTTGGGGCACAATTGTACCCCAAAAAGTCAACCTTGACCTACACGAATCTGACAAAAATTATGTTTGTGGATCTTGCAAGTTCAACAAAAAGGGTATCCAAATATGCACTTTAATTCATTTTCTTGTACCTGTATCTACAAGAAAAAATGGTTTTATTGTTTGGATGGGGGGCTTGCCTTGGTCAAACCCTAGTTTGGAATCAACCTTGAAATATAATTGAAATTGCAATTTGTATAAACAAAGTAAATGGAACTATTCACCTTGCTTATATTAAAATCCTTTTGGAGGATTTGAATCCTTGAATCCACGAGTACAAATGCTTCAAATGTATGTAGGATGTCTCAAATCAATGGCATTAGATCTTCAACACCAATATTGAATGAATCTTTGCATAGGAAGAGGCTTGGATGAATGTGGATGGAGAAATCATCAACAACAGGGCTACATAGAGATTGAATCCTTCAATGGCTAACAATGGACATCCTTGAATTGGATCTTGAATGCTTGAAATGCTTGAATGCTTGAACACTTGATGGATAGTAGATCTTCACCTCATATAATGTTCATTTGATATCTCTCTTGTGTGCATAAACTTCATAGTAGGTGGATGTCAAAATGAGGGAAGAAGGTTTCCTTATATAAAGATCTAGGGCACAAACTTCTAGAGAGGCTAACATTAGAGAATTAAATCTCAATTAACCTTAACCCATAGAAATGGACCTAGATTAAATCTAATTTAAGAGTGTATCATTCTAAAACTTGAAAGAGTCAACCTGGAAGCAGGAAAATGAAACTTTCTAAAGCCCAATATCCCAAAGCTCCAACAACTTGAAAATGGGACCTGGGGTCAAGGACGAGGTCGACCCTACCCTAGGTCAGGGTCAAGGTTGACCTAGACCCTTTAGGTCATCCTTGACCTAGAAAGTCAAAGTCCTCATTTTCACAGAGAAATTTGTTAGAAAGAGGCTAGAAATAGAGAGAGAGAGAGAGAGAGAGAGAAGTAGAATAGGGGGGAAACAACTAGATCCATGCAAAGGTCTATTCAAAGCACTTGGCATGGCCCCTGACCACTTACTCACAGGGATAAACACTCTTAACATGGAAGTGGTTCTATTTTAAGATGATAGAAAAGTTGACAAGTTGAAATTACAAAATAGTAAGGTAAATATCTATAGTGATGATTGAAACTTGATTGGTAGTAGAGAGCAAACTAGAGGTAACCTCTTTTACATAGATCCTACTATTAGTACATGCATATTTTCTAGAATTGAAGATGAATGATAGTGGCATAAGAGATGGTGTCATGTAAATTATGAGAATATGGTCAAAGTGAGCAAAAAGAAGAAAGTGAAAGGCTTACTGAACATGCATAAACTTTAATTGTTATGTATAAGAATTGTTAACTCAGTAAGATGACTAAGTCTAGATTTTCAAGTAAGAAACATTCATCTAATGACATTATGGAGTTGACACATACTTGTGTGGTCCTATGAAGGTTTAGAGCTATTATGAAGATAGATATTTCATACTGTTTGTTGATGATTATTCTAGAATGATGATAGTTATGTATTTGAAGTTGAAATCTAATGCTTTTCAAATGTTGAAGTGGTATACGGCAAGAGTTGAAAAAGAGATTGATAAGAAACGAAAATGTTTGAGATTGGATAGAGGTGGTGAGTTTATGTCTAATGAATTCACTAAATTTTGTGTTGAGCATGGAACTAAAAGACAATTATCTGCATCAAGGATACCACAATAGAATTAGATTTTCGAGAGAAGAAACATATCCATTATTTATTGTGCTAGAACACTACTAATTGAAAAAGGAGTTCCACAAATGTTATGGAGAGAGCTTGTAAGAATTTCTATTTACACACTCAACTAAGTTCAATTGAAGAAAGGACCAAACAAGATACCATACGAACTCTAGTATGGTCATACACTGAATGTAAGTTCTTTCAAAATATTTTGAAGTAGGTGTTATATTCATAAAGATGCAACGAATAAGAAGTTTGATTGAAAAGGTGATGAAGGAATATTCCTAGGTTACTGTACTAGGAATAAGGCTCACAAATGTTTGAACAAAGTGACTAGCACAATGATTGAAAGTGCAAATGTTAGAATTGATGAGTTGGCAAATAAGAACAACGAGGAAAGCAATAATTACAACAAGTTTGTGTATGTCTATGATGATACATCTGCTACTATACCCAAGCACTGAACTAAGTCATTACAATGGTACACCAAGAAATAACAAAGAGCTACTAAGAAACAACTTTCATTACCTAAGCCACATATAGAACAACCGAAGAAATTTTTTTTGAGCCCCAACGGAGTGAAGATAATGCTGGAGATCACAAAGTTGAACCAAGCTTACTGTGAGAAGGAATCATTTACAAGATTAAATAATTGGAGAGAAGAGTGCTAAGATCATGTCAAGAAGTAAGGTAAAGGATAATACATGTTTAATTGTTGAATTAGAACCAAGAACTAGGAAAGTTTTACTTGATAACGATGACTAGATCAATGCTATGAATGTGGAAATAGATCAAATTAAGAAGAAGAATACATGGACACTTTTATCAAGACCCAAAGATAAAAATGTAACTGGAACAGAGTGGACATTCATGAAAAAATTGAATGAGAAAGGATAAGTTGTGAGGAACAAAATGAGATTTTTTTGTAAAGGGTATGCCCAAGAAGAAGGTATTGATTATGGTGAGACCTTTGCACCTATAACTAGATTGGAAGGAGTTAGAAACTATTGGCTTATGCAACTTACAAGAGATTTAAAGTCTATAAATGGATGTTACATTTCCATTTCTAAATGAAATACTAGAAGAAGAGGTTTACATTGAACATTCTAAAGGATTTGTGGAGCCGAATCAGAAGCACCTAGTATGCAAACTGAACAAAGCGCTGCATGGTTTGAAGCAAGCACTAGGAGCATGATATGAAAGGTAGTATTCATATTTGATCAAGATTGGATTTGTTAGAATAAGTGAAAACATTAACCTATACTTGAGAAGTGAAGCTAAAAACAAGGTCCCAATAGATGGGATTTTTGTTGATGATATAATATTTAGTGGTAATGATATGTTGTGCAAATCATTTGTTGATCAGATGAGCAAAGAATTTGAGATGTCTATGTTTGGTGAGATCAAAATTTTCATTGGTTTACAAGTTCGTAAAACACAAGGTGGTATATTTGTGACCCAATCTAGGTACATAAAAGATATATTGAAGACATTTGGTATGGATGAGTCAAGGCTAGATGGAATACCTATGGTCACCAGATAAAGATTATTCAAGGAAGACAACACTGCTAAAGTAAATGAGACACAATACATATCAATAATTTGGAAGTTATTATATGTTGTATATAACAAACCTGATATTGCTCATATAGTTGGAATAGTTACAAGATTTTTATCTAATCATAAGGAGACATACATAATTGCAGTTAAGAGGATATTTAGATACCTAAAAGGAACATAAGATTGTGGACTATGGTACAAGAAAGAAGGTGATTTTGAGCTTAGAGTTTAAATTGATGTTGACTGGGTAGGAAATGTTGATGATAGAAAGAGTACTAGTGGTGTAGCTTTTACTTAGGTGAAAGGATAATTACGTGGTTGAGAAACACATATAGTTGCATCTCATAGTCTACTGCTAAAGTTGAGTATGTTGTTGATTCTATTAATTGTTCAAATATTTTATGGATAAAGAAACTATAGGAAGGTACGAATGAAGAAGTCATCGAACCTATTACTATCTACTATGACAACAAAAGTGTTGTAAAGATATCAAAGAATCTTGTGATGCATACAAAAACTAATCACATATTTATCAAATATCATTACTTGAGAGAGAAAGTTCAAGAGAAACAAATAAGACTATAGTATGTGAAGTTTAACAAGAAAATTGCAAATATATTCACAAAACCATTGCCTAAGAATGCTTTTGAGAATCTGAGAGGTAAGTCAAGGGTCTTTCCCATATCCAAGATTTACTAGGAGAAGATGCATGTTGCATCAATTCATGAATTATCATGATATCTTTGTGGAGTTGATGCAAGATTTCACTCTTTAAGGACTATTTCTTGAAGCTGTGAAGGTGATTGCAATGAAGAAGATGAAATCAATACATGCAAGGTACAAGGTATTACTAAAAGGTTTTATAGGTTTCTCATTGAAACTTATAATTACCTTTGGCATTTTTGTTAAAGGGGGAGATGAGAAAGAAGGGATAGAGAATCAAAATGAGAGAGAATATGGGCAAGTCAGGGAGAGAGAATATGAGAAAGTTAGGGAGAGAGAAACTGAATGAGAGATTGGTATGGTGAAGTGTTGTATAGTCAAAGGGGGAGTAATTGTATAGTTGACAAAAGATATTGAAGATGTTGTTAAACATTTGAGTGCACCCAAAGGGAGAGAAAATGTGGAGCTGAAGACTTTGATGTTGAACATGTTGTAGAGAACCTGAATGAAGTCAAAGAGTTGAAGGTGTGATGGAATTTGATGTCTATTATTTCATAATGCAATGTAATATATTATGTGTTAATGTGTTGCCATCAATGCTAAAGGGGGAGATTGTTAGCCCCAACTAATAATTAATTTAATGTATGTGAAAGATTCATATCAGTTGTTATGTTTTCTTTCATGTCAAGCCTTAGTTGGTTAGATGTTATGCCAATTACGTAGAGTTCCATATCACTTGATTGATGAAGAGGATTTGAAGAAAGTATGATGATGTAAGTGTTGGTAAGTGTATAGTATTCAATGGGCACTTGAATGAGTTAGGCTTTGATAGTATAATGTTTCTTTGATTATTTTGCATGATTTGATTAAGTGTTGAGATCATTTATAAACAAGATGGTTTGGTTAGTGAATGAAGAACCATAATATTAACTAAACTACTATAGTTGTCACTAAGCACCTAATGAAGAAATAAAGAAAGTGTAGTGTGAACTAAGAAATTTTAGTGTTAATTGAGTCTAGTGTTGACCGAGCAAGATGTAATGTTAACTAGGCATGAAAAGGAAAATTATCTTAAGAAAAGATTTAATCTGAGACTAACATTTGATGAAAATAAAGATTGTTTGAGAAGTTTTGAAGATAAGGATGAAAATTGTTATCAGACCAATGTCTCAATAATCCAAAGAAGATCTGATGAAGGAGATTTAACAATTAGAAGTGGAGCTCAAAGTTCAAGGTGGAAGTATATTTCTCAAGTCTCTAGATTTAATAAGCATAAACCCAATGAAGATCTAATGATTGTGATTAAGCAGAAAAAACTAGAAGATTCTAGAGGAACAACAAAAGTTTTATATTTAAAGGATGAACACAATGTTTATTATTGTTGATTGTTGTTGATTAAGTTGGTGTTGCTAATTGTATTGTTACGAGAGAATTTGAAGAAGTAAGGAGAATCAAGCAAAATTGTATTGTAAAGATCAAGCAAAGGAAGTGCTAAGTTGATGTGTGAAGTGTGTGAATAAACTAGAAAGAAATCATAAAGAGATTGAGTGACATAAAGATCTAAACAAATAAGGTAGTGATAAACCTAATAGATCATTTAACTATTACTCTCTTATCATTATAGTAGTAAAATATCTTAACCAAGTTGACCTACGAGTCTTTTAAAATCCTATACGGTGACATTCTATTGAATATTTTGCAAGTCCTTTAGAGTGGGCCATTATTTAAAAGCTTCAAAGAATGAACAAGGTCTATATGATCTTTAGTTAAAATCCTCTAACAATGTCACATTAACAATGTGTGTGTAGTCTTTAACAAGGTTGGCTCCTAACATGGCTCACTTCAGAAGAATGAAAAAATTGTGTTGCAAATTCCCAAGTTGTTTTTCCCTTTATAGGGTTTTCGTGTTAGATACTTGTGTGGATGCTTATGATGTTACAAGTTTATTTCATGTTTGTTGTTTATTGTTACAACTTAGTGTAAGATAGAAGATAACTCTGATACTTAGTGTATTAAGTTGATAGTCTATTGTAAAGTTTATATTAGTTTATATTTTGATGTTAAATCTGGTTATCGAGTTAATGATCTAAAAGATTAAAATATTTAAGTTGGAAAAAAATTATTTATAAGGCCTACAGGATAACTAGTTATAACTAATTGACCCCCCCTTCCCACTCAATTATCTAACAACTACACCCATAATCACTTGAACCAATTAAAGGCCTCCTCCCTAGTTAATTTGGGAATACCAGGAAAATTGTCACCACCTCCAACCCTAGCTTGTGCAAAACCACTATCACTTGCACCCCCAAAAAGACTACCACAATCATTCAAAGGGGAAAAATCCACCTAGTTACAACACTTCTCGTATGGCCTGTATTTTTTGCCACCCTCCATTGCTTTACATGAATCCTCTATGAACTAATGGATGACCTTCTTCACTTATTGGTGTCAAAGATTTTAATGGTGTCACCTTTTGTTTCCTAAGATGATCACCCAACCCAAAAGCCTCATATTAATCGCATGTGTGTAGGTACATAATAAAATTTCACCATCTCGTTCGTGCCACTGATAAATGCACTTCTCAAGCTCTAGTGATGACCAAATCAACAAAGGTTGCAAATCATCCAAGCCACCACCAATGAGCCTCCACAAACTATATTACCCATACATAGCTTGACTTTTGGTCCAACCGCAAATTAGTATACTAGAGGGTGTGTGATTCAATATACTCGCTAGTTTTTAACTTTTCACTCTCTACCACACCTCACGCTTGTCTAGAAGTTTATGTTGGCTACTGTATACACTAATCTAATGTGCTAGAAATACTAATTCAATGAAAGAATTTACACATTAAACTAACATAACATATAAGAGAGACAAAGAGAAGACAAAGTCAAATGAGAATGTGAGCCATGGATAAGCTCTCTCAATGAGATTTGTTCTCTTGTTTTTTGAGATGTGTCTATGTGTAGATTGGGGATGTATGCTCAAATGCTCAAAGTTGCTTCAATGGTGGAGATGGATAAATGGAAAATTGGTAGCTTTGTGAGCTCTCAATTTGGCATTATAAGGTTAAGATTGATGACTTTGGTTCTCAAAATAGCATGGTAACTTTAGCTCAAAGATTGTTATTGAATGGATTGAGAGGGGATTCAATTTATAGGCCAACGGGTAGAGGGTTGGAGGGCTAAGATGCAAGGAGAGATGAAGGCTTAAGGAGGGCTAGGATGCACTCAAAGGAGAGCACATGGATTGTGCTTGTTTAGCACCAATGGGAAGGTGACACTTGTCACAAGGAGGATGAGTGTGAGAGAGTAGGGTGAAGGATTGGTTAAAGGCATGATGAGTGGGGTTGAGTATATAAGAGAGATGTAAGAGGAATGAGTGTGGAAGAGGGAAGAGTGTGGAAGATGGATGTAAGAGTCATGAGTGGGCTTGTAAGAGTCTTTTATGGTTTGTAAGAGCACTCATGACATGGTGGTTGGGTTTTTTGAGGGGAGACTTTGATTTGGTTTAGGAAAGTCTTAAACTTGTTTAGGGAATGTGACAACATTAGGGGGTGGATTAGGCTTGGGTTTAGGATTAGATTAAGGATGTTAGAGATGTGCAAGTGGATGGCATTAATGAGGGTGGGTGAGTTAGTGGCTAAGCTTGGTTAGTATGGGTGGATGGGGTGGATTAGGTTAAATGGAGGATTAGGGATAGGTTAGGGGTTTTTAGATTTGAGGATTTTATTTATCAAATAGATTTATTTAATAAATGGGGATTTTTGGAATTAGATAGAAGAATAGGATTTAATTGATAAATCATAGGTTATTTGATTTATCAATTAGGACTATAGATGATTAATTAAATTAATCAGCTAGGGATGGCAAAGGATTAATTAAATAGGAATTTAATTAATGATGCCTTTAGAGATAACTAAATAGGATTACCAAAGCGGTGTAATCAAATTTAGGTGTCTACAGCTACAACTTAACTGGTCAGGATTAAGCAAAAATAAGGAACATCAAAATAGAAACACATAACACAATATTTATCTTATGGAAACCTGGCTAGGGTAAAAAATTGCGATGTATGAGTCAATCCTCACAAAGCTTGCACTCTTCTAACATGCACTCTGTCAAGAGCTTATTCTATTAAAAGATTACAAAGACACTATAGGTGGCACCTAGTTAAGGGATTTTGATAAGAATGATTAAAGTCTTTCCCTATTAGGAGTATCGTAGTTAAAGGACTTATGAACACAAGTTAATGTGTTACCTTTTTATAGGATTAAGTACAAATAACCTATTAGGGTCCACCCGATGGGATTTACTATTGCAAATATTAATAAACTATAGATAATTATATAACAAAGTAGCTACAACACTTATCTTGAAATAGATCATTCTTCAACTCTTCTAAGCCATCTGGGACTATGATCTTCCTCCTCTTGGCTTTGCAACTTCAAACTTCGATCACTTGTGTCCTTCAATCTCATGTCTCTTGCACATGATTATACTTGTGTTGTTTGGGCTTACTGGCTTATCCTCGTCACACTCATTAACTTTATTGTAGTGACTTCTCTCTATCACTCTCCTTGATATTAGACTTAGTTCAACTCTCTTAGCTGTCTAGATAATCACTCACCAATCTAACCTTTTCTCTTTTGACTCTGACTCCTTTTATACTTCCTTCTTGCCTTTCTTAGAAGCCTTAATCTAAAAATTTAAAATTTGAATTCTCACCCCTATTTCTAGTTTAACTTCTTGTTATAGTAGTGCATTTCTCTTGTTAGATGTACCATTTTCATATAGGATTCATATGTGGCATGTGTCCTCGATGGCTTGCTCTTATTTGAAATAATTCAAATTTGAATTCTCCCAACTGTTTCTCGATATGTTAACCCATCACCATTATGTCCAATGATGAGTACACTCCTACCCTCTTCATGATGTGGTAGTCATGGGTATCTTACTTCATAATTTCCTTGTTGACTTGGCCAAACCATCTTGTATGGCCACTGGTCAATTTCCTTTCCTTTCCTCTTGGCATCCTTATTCTTACACGAACTTCAATTATCTTGCTTCATCTAAGTGGATCACCTTCATTATCACCTTTGTTGGGCCCACACTTCTTCTCTTCTCTAATCACCCTTGTAATCTAGAGTCATGCATCAATGTGACAAACTGGTTTTTGCTCCCTACCAATTTTAGTTCCTTCTTGTGTCTTGATATCAATGAGAACATCTTTAATAATTGATTCCATAAATTAGTCTTCAAGGTTCAAGATAGTTATTCCAGCAATCTCCCCCTTTGGAATGATGACAATACTTAGACATTTTTATCACTGCTTTGGTGCCTTGCCTTCTCTTTCCTTTCTTCTTTCAACATCTTCCCTTGAGATGTTGTATCCATATGCTTTGACCATTCTTGGGCTCCTCTCATCTTCTTTCTTGTGTCTTCTCACACTTTTCTCTTCTTATCAAATTTTGTTTGGCTCCCCATTATTTTTGTGCTCCCCCTTTGTTTCTCTTCTTCTTCACTTCTCAATTTCTCCACCTTTGACAATAATGCCAAAGGCAACCAACTTATTTCTTCTTCTTTTCTCTTGACTACCTCCCCTATGGAGTAGTCCCTATCTCTCATTAATCCACCAATGGACTCTTTGTTTCTTGATCATGGATTGATGTCTACCAATCTCATCTTAGTTCAGGCTAGACAGGGGTAAGACCCCTAGCCTTTCCCTCAGATACTCAAGAGTATCCTTTTGAAGAGGCCTTGTGAAGATATCAACTAATTACTCATTGGTTGGTATATATTCCAACCTAACCTCTTTTTCTTGTGCTTTATCTCTCAGAAAATGGTATTGGATGTCCATATGAGCTTTTTTTTTTAGTCCATCACCAAATTTTTGGATATGTTGATTGCTCTAGTGTTGTCATAGTTGATAACTACTAATTCCTCCATTTTCTCTTGAATTCCTTGAAGTAGTAGTTTGATTCAAATAACTTGAGTGTGATTTAGTTCTACAGCAACATATTTTGCTTCAACTATTGATTATGATATGCAATTTTGCTTCTTGTTGGCCCATGCAACCCGTCTTCCTCCAAGAAAGAATGCACCATGAATTGTGTTATTTCTTTCATCACTGTTCCCTACCCAGTCAACATAGTAAAGACACTAAGCTCAAAGTTTCCCTTGCGAGGATACCATAGGCCATACTCTTTAGTACCCTTTATATACCTCAAGATCATCTTCACAACTATCATGTGTGAATCTTTTGGATTGGCAAAACACCTGGCTATAATTCCAAGTGCATATGCTATGTCCAATTTCCTATACACAACATAGTGCAATTTACCAATCATGGATTGGTAAAGTGTCTCATTCACTTCAAGGATTTCATCCTCCTTTGAGAGCTTGAAACCAGTCACCATTAGAGTACCCATTAGTTTCTATTCATCCATACCAAACATCTTTAGTATTTCCTTCACATATTTTGTCTTCCCTATGAAGATTGCTCATTTCAATTAGAATACCTCAAGTTTGATGAAGAATATAATTTCTTTGATTATGGACATTTTGAATTCTCTCTTCATGGCTTCAACAAACTCAACACTAAGCTTATCATCTCTTCCAAAGATGATATTATCCACAAATATTTTTGCAATCAATAAACTTTTTTATGTTTTCTGCTTCATGTATAGATTGTAGTTATCGCTTGTTCTTATGAACCCAACCTTTATCAAGTATGAGTGAAGTCTCTCATACCATGCTCTATGTACCTATTTTAATCCATAGATTGCTTTTCTCAATCTATATACTTGATTTCTACCTCATTTATTCTCACAACCCTTGGGTTTCTCAATATACACTTTCTCTTTTAGAAATCCATTAAGGAATGCACACTTTACATCCATTTGATACACTTTAAAGTTCTTGCAGGCTGAAAATACTAAGAGTATTTTGACTCCTTCCAATCTGGCCACTGGTGCAAAGAGTTTCTCCATAGTTTATGCCTTCTTCTTGTGCATAGCCTTTGCAAATAAGTCCAACCTTGTTTCTAACTACCTCTCCATCCTCATTCATCTTTTTTTGGAATAGCCATTTCATACCAATGATATTTTTATCTTCTAGTTAGATAAGCAAGGTGTTTGTGTATCATTTTTCACTATTTGATCAATTTCATCATTTGTGCCTTTATCCAATCTTAATCTTTTATAGCTTCCCTTGTCACTTTGGCCTCCATGTGTGAGAGAAGACATACAGTCTCTCTTCCCTTTATCTTGGGCATCACTCTGACATCCTTGTCTCCAATGATCTGGTCAACTAAGTGTTACCTTCTCATATACTTTGCTAGCACTAGTTCCCCTTTAGGTGCTTCTACTCTTTGTTCTTCATGTTGAGCTCCTTTTGCCTAAGCTGGCACGACTTCTTCTACATGTTCCTCCTCTATTGGTACTTTATCCATTATATCACTTAATGGGATGTATTCAAATTGCTTGTAGTCTTTTGGTTCTTTCTTGATATCTTCCTTGATCTTGTTTGAGAATTCATCTACCCTTACATTGGAAAATTCTACAAACTTGTTTGTCCAGAGGTCCAGACATCGATATGCTTTGCTTTTAGTATCTATCCTAGAAAGATACCCTCATCACTATTGGGCTTAAAGTTTCCTTGGTATTTTCTTCCAAATACCTTGGAATAACTGACAGATGGTGTATGACCAAACCATAGTTAACAAGGAGCCTTCTTTGTTCTTTTCTTTACTTGTACCCTATTTAAGGTGTACATAATTTTGCTTACAACTTCTCTCCAATAGATCTGTGCAACATTGTTTTGAATCATCAATGTTCTAGCACAATCCATGATGTTTATGTTTCTTCTTTCAACAATACTATTCTGTTGAGGTGTCACAGGAGCTGGCATTTTTCTTTTGATTCCATGCTCCTCACGATAATTTTCAAACTCCTATGAGGTGAGCTAACCTCCTCGATCTGATCTCAAGTGCTTTAATGCTCTATCGGTCTCCTTATCTACCTTTTCCTTGTAGACTTTGAACATGTGGAAGGATTCCAACTTTTATTTTATGTAACGCCCTACCAAGGAGCCCACAAGAAATTAACCTAAAGTTCCACTAAGTTTGCCAAACTTTTTTTTGAAAGATAATAACTTAACAACAAAAAATATAATATAGCAGAAGCAATAACATGCACATAAGCACATACCATAAAAAAAATTACAATTCTTAAGGGTCCCATGACGTTGAATCACATTTAAGTTTAATTAATACTAAAACCAATATATAACACATGCACATTAAAGAATAACTACAAGTACAAATTCCATTTAAACAATATACAATTATCTCAAATGCCACTTGGCAATAATTAGAATGCACAATCATCCATTGTATAGGTCATAGGGTATGAAAGGATGAAAGAATATACATCATAAAATAAATACAACATATCATAAGATCCTTGATAATGAAGTAAAATACACTAAAGAATAATTATCTAACGAAAATACAAGACCAGATAGAAAGGAACATCTATACAAGCACATCCAAAAACAACATCCAATGGTCGAATCTCAATGGTATAAAAAAAACACTACCACCTGACCTCGTGGAACCCAAAAAGGTCCACTTCCATCATGCTAAGGAGATAGTCTCAAGTCCCAAACAAGATAACAAACTCAAAAGTCAAAACAAACATCTAGGTTCAAGGAATCACCTAAAAGTAAACTATCTCAAAGAGTACCAAGGCACAAGTATCAACTAATCCTAGGGGCAACACAGACACATAGGAAATCTACTATGCAACTGGGCAAGTGTCATCGCATGAGCCAACTCTAAGGTCACCCGACAATCTTTTAATACTCTGCTCCCCTAGTGTCTCTATGCGACGTCAATATCCTTTCATACAAACAAGGCATACTAACAAGTTAGCTCCAAGGTTATCCTGGTAGTCTTTTAATACTCTGACCCCCTAGTGGCTTTTTGTGGTACCAATATCTTATTAATTCATTTTAAACCCATTTAATGAAATGTTATCACTTATTAAAATAACCTAAAATGGGTTACTCGCCAGCCTCTTTAGGGCCTCAACCTCCATTGCAAACCACTTCCCGACATGACATACAAATAACCTACCCTAGGCTCAACAAAAGAAAAAGGTCACATACGACCATAAATTACTCATTAGTTCTTAAATAAGCAATTGGAAAGCACTAAAATATCACTAATCAAAATCACAGATTTCACCAATATAATCATTCTAATAGGACTAGTCCAAAATCAAGTACACATAAACCAACCTATGACATTGCATGGCATCACCAAAATAAATCAAAATATCACCTCAGTACTATATAAGCAACTGGAAAGCAATCAAAGATAATTGATCGAAGACTCAAAGGTTATATCAGGAAACTCACGCCATTCATCTCAGCTCTATGCAAGAAACTGGAAGGCATATCAAAACATCTGATCAAACTCATCACAACACACACATGACACATTACCATGGTCAAATATAAGAGATTGTGTACAAAAAATCATCATGATATCACATAACAAAACTCCCCCAAGCCTTTGGTAAACATCTTGACTAGCCAAAGCTAAGTCAAACTCGAAAACCCCAACACCAGTAAATCACACATCACATAAAATACATATAATATAACTTTCTCAATACCTTAGGTTATGAAAATACAAAGGTTTAATTTCCACTTATAGGTTTTCAAGTTCTCTTTTTCATTTTCAAATATAAAGATTTAATAACAACTAGGGTTTCGGTTTCTTTTCCAAGTATTATTGTTTATAGAGTTTTCAATTTCACTACAGGTTTTCAGTAGTTCATTTTTATGTTCAAGACACAAGAATTTGAAACACAAGAACAATAAATTCACAATGAGGTTTCAGATTAAATTACGAACAATTCTATAATGGAAATCAATTTTCTCAAACAAGGGTTTCAATCTAGAGAAATTATGAAAATAGAAACACAATAGACACGAAGAATACAAAAATTCAAAAAATAAGCAACTACTGCACAAGCCCACAAGATCCTACTTGGATATGATGCTAAAACAATGAATGCACAAATACACAAGAATCTTTCTTTTCCTTCAAAAATCCTCTTTTCAAAAATTGGCTCCTCCAAACTTGTGTATGTAGAAATGAGCTCGAATCTCTTAATAAAGAGTTTGACTCTAGCTAGGGTTTCTAATTTTCGAACATGCAGAGGTCTTTCCTTAAAAATAAACTTTTATTATTTAATCCTTTCATGCACATTTAAAGAATGTTTTAATTAAAATATTCTTTAATATTTTCTTTTCCTCCACTTTATTAATTAGTGCAAGCACTACTTAAAGCATAGTTTATTATCTAAATTAATAAGAATAATTAAAGTTTATTATTTAAATGCAACTCTAATGTAATAATTATTAATTAAATTATCATAGTAAAAAAATCTTAAGTCTTTAATCTTTTAGTCTTTTAATTCTATTTTAATCCAACTTCTAAAATTAGACTTTTAAAATAAATATCTTAAACTGAAGAACATATTTAATTAATTTTTAATTAATTAAATAACATCATATTCTAAAATTTCTTTAACTAATTTTCTAAATTTAGACCTCTAAATTTAGACTTTTTATTTAAAGTATAAATTTAATTAATTTTTAATTAATCAAATATTCACATATTTTAATGTTTTCTTTTTAATCAAATAATATTTATAACTCAAATAATAATATTATTTAGAGTTTATTATTAAAATAAAACTCCTAAATAATAATTATTAAATAAAATAAATATAAACACGCCAAAATTAGAACTTTAATTTAATCTTTTGAATTTAATAATTTTATTTTATTAAATTTTCAATTAATTAAATATAATTAAATATTGAATTTTCTTTATAATTTTTTTATTAAATTAAATCATTAAATTATCTTTTAATCTAATTTAATTATAATTGAAAATCACAATAGACTGACAAGCCAAATATGACAACTCAACTGAAAACAAAGAACATAATCAAACTCTAAGGTCAAAATCACAAATTCACATCACTTGACAAATTCATATGGGTGAACTAGTTTAGATACTTGTCCTACTTTCTAGGACAATTGGCTTAGGGTTTAGGATTTGGACTCAAGAATTATCTCTCCACTTATACCACTGAAATAATGTGATAAGGTACACTCATCTTGGCAATTCAGGGAAGTCAATACCTAGTACCTACAATACGCATAAAATCCATGCATGTACAAACACATATATTCTAAACTAAATAGGCAATGGCGAGAATGTTGGATACAATTGATTAATTGTGTGTTGTCTTTGATGTTACACAAATGTCATATCAATTGATAGACAATGCTTATCAAGCTCACTTGGTTAGTGAAGAAAGTTTTTCTTGTCTACCGAGCATTCATAGGTTTACTCTGAACAGATGACAATGTCCACCAAGCTCACTCGGGCATCAATGAAATTGAGGCAGAAAAGAGTGTTAATCGATCTCACTCGGTTAACAAAGGGAAAGATGGACATAGTTAGTATTCATCGAGTTCACTTGGTTGCCAAAGGATTTCTGCAAGTTCACAATGTTAACTAAGCTTCTATTGGTTAACATAGGAAATTGTTCCAAAGTTAGTTTCTACTGAGTAGGGTCGGCTTATGAAGGATTTTTCTTATTTTGGTATATGAAGCTTAATTAAATTTATGTATTGATTCTAGCCGATTATGATGATGAATATTAGCTATTGTAATTTGAATTTGGGCCGACCTGACAATCTAGAAGGTATAAATAAAAGGTCAAGTTGAGCTTTCTAGCATGTGTGCAAGTGTGTTGATTGAATTGAGAAGAAAAGAGAGGGAACGAACTTGAAGGATAAGCAGGTATCCTTGTGGAACAAAAAAGTAACATTCAATTAGGAAGGATCAAGTTTAAGCAGAAAAGAGATCTGGATTCAACAATTCAGTTGCATCATAATCAAGTCATTGTTACTCTCTAACCATTGTAGTAGTGATCTAAAATCTCTTAACAGAGTTGGTTTAATAGTTAGTTGTAAATCCTATAACAAGGTAGCAATTCCATTAAATTGTTTTAAGACCTCTTGCAAGGCCACTCCTAGCAAGGTGATTAAAATCCTCTAACAAGGTCACACCTAATAGTGTGTTTTGTAACCTTTAACAAGGTTGGCTCCTAATAGGGCTCACTTCAAAAGAATGAAAAACAGTAACTAGTTACATTGGTAGTTTTTCCCAAATTGGGTTTCCATGTTAAATCTTGGTGTTTCATGTGTTCTTATTATTTCTCTTATGCTTTCAAATTAATTACTATTAATGTTAGAAGATCTGCTAAAAGTAATTCACACTTTGCATTTACCGAGTGACAACATTTTTTGTGTGTTTACTGAGTAACAATAGTAATCAGTTTTCTCAGTCTAAATTTATTGTTGACATCTAAAGGATCTAGGATTTATTTTAGTAGTAACTGATTCACCCACCTCCCCTCCCCCCTCTCTCAGTTACTCCTTTTGTATTTCCAACAATTGGTATTAGAGCTTTTGGTGCTTGTAGGAAAGGTTTCAAGGACCTAAGCTAAAGATCAAGATGTCTTACAAGAGAGAGATTCCAAAGCTAAATAGAGACAACTTTTCAGCATGGCAAGGACTCATGAGACTTCATTTGGCCATCATTAGTGATTTAGGCTACAAATACCTTGATGAAGAATATAAAACTCCTACTGGTACATTATCTATTGGAGATCTTGTTGAGAAAAAGAACCATAACATCATGATGATTGATATTGCATCTACTCTCAGCTATGATGAATTTGATGAGATCAAAGACTATAAAAACTATTTTTGATATGCGGAACAAGCTAAAGGATATCTATGGTGGTGATGACAATGTAAGGAGAGCCAAAGCAGAAAGCCTTAGACGAAATTTGTTGATCAGATGAGAATGAGAGAAGATGAAAATGTTGCCAAATATGTGGAAAGAATCAAAGCTAGTGTCAGTGCAATTAGAGCTTCTGGAGGAGAAATTAAGGAAGAAACTTTTGTAAATAAAGTTCTCAGAACTTTGCTTCCTATCTATGCAATTAGAGTATCCGTTATTCAAGAAAAGAGGTGTGATCCAAATCAAAAGTTAAGTTTGGATGCCTTAGTAGGAAGATTGACAACTTTTGAGCTAGACAACTTTGACAATTATGTTCCAACTTCCAAAAATGTTGAGTCTGTATTTGAAGCTAAACTTTCACTCAAAGAAAAAGGCAAGAAAACAAAGGACATTTAGTCAGAAAGTGAAGAGGAAACAGAGGAAAGCTCTGATAGTGATCTTGAAGTTGTTGAAGCTTTACTTGCAAAGAAATATTCTAGAGGTAGAGGAAAGTACAAAGGTAAAGTTCCTTTAATCTATTTTTTCCTGTGAAGAAATTGGTCATATTGTTGCCAGGTGCCCAAATAGAGAAAGAAAGGACGAGAAGAAGAGCCATAAGTACAAAAGGCAAGAAGGAATCCAAAAGTCACAAACCCTTCAAAGACAAAGGTAAGAAGACTTGTTTTATGGCTAAAGATTCTGATAATAGTGAAGATGAAATAGTGTACGTTGCTGTAAAAGATGAATCTGATGAAGAAGAATATAATATGACACTTATCTCTCATGTTAGTAAAAATGACACATGGATCATAGACAGTGGATGTTCACATCATATGACGGGAGAAAAAACAATATTTGAACACTTTGAACACTATGATGGCGGTAGTGTAAGGTTTGGAAACAATGAACCTTGTTGCATAAAAGGGAAAGACTAAATCTCATTAACAAATGAACTTGTATGTGACAATGCTTATTGGGTTGAAAGACTAAAACATAACCTACTAAGTGTGGCACGACTAATCAACATTGGATTCAAGTAGAATTCATGCATGGCAAGGCAAGACTGCTGGATGACAAAGGGAAGCTGATTGGATCAAGCAAACAAATAAGAGGTAATCTATTTTATCTTGATCTTGTTGATTGCTCATGTTTTATTACTCAAAAGGAAGAAAGTTTGTTATAGCATAGAAGACTATGTCATGTAAAATTTGATAATATGGTCAAGAGAAGAAAATTCAAAAAAGTAAGAGCTATCCCTGTAATCACCTAAAAATGGTCATCTAGACTATTAGCCCCCTTTTCAACATTTTGGCTAAATTAATTTAATCACTTACCTAAGCCAAATTGCTAATAATCAATTTATTTGATTATAACCTATAGTTTGACTATGCTATCATAAGTTCATTATTTGATTAAAAGAACATGTCCCCTTTTAATTAAATAAAAGACCCCATTCTTCTAACCCACTTAAAGTGCACACATAAAGTCCTTTTTCTATTTTGCAATTAAAAGAAAAAGCTTTGTGACTTTTGTCTTATATGACAAGTCAACTTATATTCTATTGGTTGACTTGTGTGTGCACATGGATCACTCATCTTTTCGAATTCCACCGTTGATCATCCACCATCTTCATCTTGATCTCCACCGTCCATACATCTTTAAAAGGGAGAGAGCTTTCCCCCTCGATCC
The DNA here is from genome assembly GCA_028749045.1 of Cupressus sempervirens. NCBI lineage: Eukaryota > Viridiplantae > Streptophyta > Pinopsida > Cupressales > Cupressaceae > Cupressus > Cupressus sempervirens. Next base: position 400,683,589 of record CM053783.1, on the reverse strand, counting down.
TCATTTGAATATTGTTATGCTGCAGGTTTTCTAACAGGTTTCTTTGGAGCTTTGTGGAGAACTTCTCTTTCTTGTCTACATTCTCTCATTCATGGCATTCTAGCTTAGCTTAGCTTTCATTTTTACATGTAGCTTAATCTCACATAGCTTAATAATGGTATTGTAACACTTTCATCCATGCTTAGAATAGCTGCACTTTTCATATTCATTCTAGTTTAATCTTTAGTTGCATTGCATTCTTGAGGAACTCCTTGGGACATTTGCATTCTTGCATCTTGTCTTTGGAACCTCCCATTGCATGGTTTACTAGCAAGAAGAGTATCTCTAAGGCTCATCTGAGAGCCCTTGAATTTGAAATATACTCTCTTGCACTCCGTGGATAGGGAGCTCTAAGCCGGCATCCAAGCATTTTGACCTCATGGAATCGTTTGGATAGAAGGGTTTAGAGTGTGACACTTTCGAGTGTACATTTTTGGCGCCCACCGTGGGGCTTGAATCAAATTTTCAGCTCCATTTGCTTTCATTTCTTATCTCTGATTTTTTACAGCAGCATATTGAGTCTAATCAAATGCTTTTGTAGAATTATCACTTTGGTTTTAAGGCCAAGCCATAAGTAAATTGGTTTGAAGGCCAAATACTTAGTTGGTTTAAAGATTTGATCATATATTTTAAACCGCTTGGAGTTTGGTTCTGAAATTTTTTTTGCATGTTGGATATATGCTCAAAATGTCTCAGTCCGATTTGCAGAGCATTTTGACATGATTTTTGGGAGTTATGAGTTTTTCTTTGTTTTTCATAAAAAGTCGTTTCTGATCGCAAATCAGTGAATTTTTTTTAAAAACTTACATTTTCAGAAATTTTTTTCAATTCTAATGGGGGTTCTTTTTTTGTGTTTTGAATTTTGAAGTCGTATTAAAGATCAAAAACTCGATTTGAGAAATTTGTCCTATTTTGACAAAATCAATCTCTAGAGCGCAAATGAAGAGATTTTTTTAAATTTTTTGCATTTTTGGAAAGCTCTCTGATTTTTAATAGGGGTCTCTTCTTTTCATTTATGTTTTTGGATCCGAAATAATAGCAAAAAAGTCTAATCTTGTTGACTAGGTCAAAAGCAAAGAGTAAAAATGAGAGCATTTGTGATTAGTTTGCACTTTCTTTGCATACACTTGATTGGAAGATAACTTGGATATTTGAGGCAAATATCCACTTTTTATTGTACTATTTTATGTTATTTCACACTAACTTTTGTTGCTAACAAGTTGTGATTTCAGGTTGCCATCCTTGTGAAAAAAATTGAAACATTGCATAAAAAGAACGCATGTCAAAGCTTCAAATGCACAAGGGCTACTAATGATTGTTTGCAGGGCTGCCCAAAGCATAAAAACTCAAAATTTCTTGCTTTTTTGTTTTCATGTGTGGCATTGAATAATTGTTCATTTTTCATAGGCACATAAAACTTGTGATTGGAGTCTTTTGGTAATAGGAGAGTATGCTCTTCACCCTTGTGGTGAATCAGAAATCTTGACTTGCCATTTGGTTTCAAAAGCAAGGGGTAACTGAATCTTCTTGGCGTGTTTGGGAGAAAATGATTGGAATAGGAGAGTATGCTCTTCACCCTTGTGGTGAACCAGAAATCTTGACTTCCAAAATTTGATCCACTTTGTGTAGTTAGAATCCTTTAGAGGGCCTGCTCTCGGACAACCTGAGAGGAACGACCCAAGTGGGAACAAGCCGATTACCTGGCTCTTCCAACCCACTATAAACTCAAGGCTATCAAGGACACAAAACCTTGGTAGACGTAGTGTTTATCTTTGTCTAGTGTGATCGCTTATGGGATTTCGACCATAGGGAGATCACTAGGCAAGAATGCTTAAGGTACTCTTGTGATCGCGAGATCGGTTACTCATCGCAAGGTGAGGTGTCCCGTAATTGGGAGCAAGAGGAACACTATGAACGAAAGCCCTATCTAAAAACCCTAAGTTAGTAACTACCTTTTTTAGCCGCTCAACTTCTTGGTGCAAGGATTAATCCTAGTGGACTACCCGGATCACCCCAAGATTTACACTCACCATATGTGTTCCCTTGGTTATGCTTATGGCATTTCCATGACAAAGCCAATATCTCTTGTGGGAAACCACTTGGTGTGAGGCAAAGGAGCATCAAGCGTGGGCCAAGTTGTTGAGTAATGAACCATGACTTCTAGGTAGATATTGCTTGATGTGTTCTCGAATGTGGTATACTTGTGAAAATATTTTGAACATACACATGACGACAATTCTAGGGAATTCTTTTGAGACGTCACATATGCTTGTATCATGCAAGGTTGCTTTGTCCCTTGCTTGATTGTTTGAAGACTACTCCATGTGTCACTATCTTGCTTGGAAAGAAATTGCTTTTGAACATCAAACTTGCTATGCTATCAACTATTGTCAAACTTTATCAACCAAGTCAAAACATCAAATGCAAACATTTTCTTGTGTTGCTTGCTAAGAGGAGTCTCATCATTTGACTTTTCTTTTATATGTCTCTAGTGCTTGAACATGCTTAAAGTGAATCTTTGGTCTTAGTGCTCATGGTCTTCCTATCTTCATGGTCTATGTTTGCTTGCTAGTTATCCTTTTGCTAAAATGGTTGCCTTGATTTCTTGACTACACTCTTGGGTTGAAGAGTTGTTCACTTGTCACCCCGCTTGCTCTATTTATTTGGCTATTTGGGCATCTTGCCTAGCTATTGACTTGAGTCATTCATGTCGTAAGTTTCTTGGACATATTGTTTGACAAGTCACTTTAATCTCTCTATACTATCTTGGCAAGTGAACACTCTACCTCCTATAGTTTCAACATCAAGTTATCTTCTAGGCTCTTTTATGCTTGGCTTTGCATCTAAAAGTATGGGATCTAAACCTTGTGCTAGCAAACCTCAACCAAATCTAGATGATCATGATATCCTCCATGTCACTAAAGAGTTTCAAGATCTATATGTGCAATACAAAGAACTAGAAGAGACAAATGATCTTTCTTACCTTCATTTCTCTAAGCGCATGACAAAAATGAAGTCTAAACTTGAGAAAAGGTTAGAGGAGAAGATTGCGTCATTACATGAATCTTCCTTAAGGTCTTTACATGCACGTGAGTCACCTTCTTTGAGGTCATCCTCTTCTTCTAGGTCTACATGCTCTACTTCAAGACATCAAATGTCTTTATCTTCTAGATCTAAAGACCTCTTTAGAGGACAAGCAAGTGATACCTACTTTGAGCCTATTCCAAAATTTCATGATGGACCTATCTTTGACCAAGATAATGATGAAGACATGAATGTATTTTATTCACTTGAGAAACAACAAGAAGATCCTAGACATACTTCTAATAGAACTTTTGCTCCCTTGGAAGATTCTTATGATGACACTTTGCAAAAACTTCTTAGCAATAAGATCATCATGTTACCAAAGTCTAGCTCATATGGAAACCCATTCTTGGATATCTATTGTGCTTATCATCAACATAATGAGCATAGTACTTCAGATTGCATTGAGCTAAAACATAAAATCCAAGATCTTATTGATAATGGAATTATTGATACCTCTAATGATTCATGCAGCGAGGATACTTTTCTTGAGCAAGATTACATTAATGAACCTATGTCTAGTAGCGGCTCTATTACATCTTCCACTTCTTCCAACACTCGTGCATCTCCCAACACTTCAAATCTTTCCAACATGCCTCCATCAAATAAAGAACCTAATGCTTTCCACATTGACTATGTGTATCCTCAAGGGCTATCTCTAAAAGAAACTCAAGCCAACCTTCACTTGGTTGCAAACCTTTTCCATGCTACTAATCCTAAACATCCTCAACCTTCATGCACTGCTATGCCTAATCCAAGCACTACTCCATTCACTCTTCATTCTCCCTTGTCCTTAGAAGTGGCTCCATGTCAAGAGGACTCTCAAAAAGAAAAAGCTATAAATGTCAAGAAAGATCAAGATCAAGCACCCTTTCATCTCTTTCAAAATTTCACCCCTCCATATCCTATATCTTGTCCACCTCCTAAGTATGATGAAGATACCACTTCCATTATCTCCCTTGAGCTTACTGAAAATTATGAGAAAAGTTCTCTTCATATGCTATCCAAGGCTACTTGTCAAGATCAAAGCAATTTCTCATGTTCTACTTCTCCATATCCACTTCAAAATTGTGCTCAAGCTTCAAGTGCTACTATTAAAAATGTTGTTCCTATCAAAGGTACTCATGAGTCTATTGATGGCTTTGACCACGTTGCTCACTCTAAAGATGTTGATATCCCTTTTCACTATCCATTTGCATCTCCTAAGTCTATCCTTGGTCCTTATCCATCAAATCTAAAGCCTTCAAACCTTCCATCTATATTTGAACCTTATGTTCCTTCATCTCCTACACTTTCCACTCCTAGCTCTCCCATCATACCTCAAGATCAACAAAGACACTCATCCTTGATGACTTTTCACCCATCTATCCATCTAAACCAGTCATATCAACCTTATTCATCCACAAATCCCAATTCCTTTGGAAGTGAGAACAAACATAAGAATCTATTGAAAAATGAAGATCACTATGTCCCATCTAATCGACATGTGAATGCTAAGAAGGAAAATGCACAAAAGAGACTACAAAGGTCCACTATTAAGAGAGCTAAATCAAAGAAAATGTGGGTTCCTAAATCCATCATTGAAGAAATGCACTCTCAAGCATCCAAAGAACGAGGAAAATCTAAAGCTATGTGGATTCCCAAGTCTCTTTTAAAAGAATTGAATATTGAAAATACTTCAAAGTTGACATTCAAGCTTCCAAAGGCTTCTATTCCATCTTCTTCCAAAAATCTTCCTAAAAATATTCCAAAGCCTTCCACTCCACTTTTTTCCAAATCTCTTCTACCACCTCATGCATCTAAACCTCAAGCTATTTCATTCATTATTCCTCCATCGTTCCAATACCCTTCAAGGTGTGTGTCAATGTTGATCTCGTCCAATATTTCAGCTACCCTCATGAAATCCTCTAAAGCTTACACTTACTTTCTATGCATGCACTCTTATCCTCCATATACTCTCCCTACTACCCTTTCTCTTTCATCACCCTATCAACATCTTTAAGCATACCTTTCTATGGTCTTGGCTTATCATGACTTATCTTTTCTATAGGAGCACTATCTACATTCAAAAAGCTTGAGCTCTTTCTAAAAATAAAAATAAAAAATAAAAAAATAAAAAAATGAAAAAAATTGAAAATGTGCCTTGGTGAAAACCACTTCTTGTGGCACCTTGGTAGCAAAAGTAAAGAGAAATAAATCCATCCTATGGTGAAAGCTACTTCTTGTGACACCTTGGATAAGTACCATGATGAAAACTTGGCAAACAGGCGTCATGCGTAGTTCTTCCACCATCCAGCTATCCCCTCTTCTCTCTTTGATCTTGACAATGTCGAGCTATCTTTGCATATTGGCTATCTTATCCACGAGAGTTTCTATTGTGCTCTCCCATTCACTCATAGCCTCTATCTTGAGCTTTATTCTTATTGCTCTATCCCATTGCTATACTATCTAGTTGACCCCTTGGTCTTGATCACAATAAATAAAAATGGTTCTTAGGTCTCTTGACATGTTTACTCTTTTGGACTACATGCTTCATGCTATCTCACTTGTTGGCTTCATCGCTTATCCTACATGCTATCTTGCTCATTACTTCCATTGCTTATCCAAAACATGCTTCATATGACTATTTCACCTCTTTCCCTAGCTTGGGTACTCTTGAGGAGTTAATTCTTGAGGATCACTTTCACTTGCTTCACATTCCTTTCTTATGCATCTTTGCTTATCCATCAACTTTCTACTGCATCATGTCCTACACCTTGCTAGACATTGGGAGAAAATGATATGATCTTGCTTGAGAACTAGTAATCTCTAAAACCTTCTAAAAAATCCAAAAAATCATATATGATCCTGAAAAAAAAAATTCTAAAAATCAAAAAATGATCATCTTAGTGAAAACCTAGCAATAGGTGCTTTGATGTATCACCAAAAAAAGCAAAAATAAAAAAATACAAAAAAAATGAAAAAAGTCTTGAAAAAATCTGTCAAGTGGTGAAAACCTGGAAACAGGCACTACTTGAAACCCTCGCACCCATGTCTATCAGTCTCAATCATCCACTTCGCTACACATTTCCTGGCTTGGAATTGTTTCTTGTCCTCATCTTGGGGGCATAGCTACTTAGCCTATTGAGGTATTCTTGTGCATTAGGGTTTCTTTGACAACTCACAAAATAGTGTTTCTCAACACTTCCCCCACTTTGACATCAAGTGTTTTTCAACACTTTATAGATAGTTTACCTACGGTCTCCGATGTCGTGATATTTCTCACTATCAGAATCAAGTCTGGAAGAAATGGCCAAGTGACTTACACACACGCACTTTAACACCTAAATGACTGAGCTATGCTGATCTTTATCTACTTTGTGTGTTGTCTACGATGATTTCTTTGCCAGCTGTTCCCTCCCTAATAGTCTTTCAAGGATGTCATTGACTAGAAGAATGGGGGCATGGGACATATTTTCTTGATTTCTGCTTGTGGGTATACTTTTGTTTGTCTACAGTGTTGTAAGCATTCATGCTTGTCCTATTCAACACTTTGACTTATAAATGTATCATCCTTGATTGTTTTGCAAGACCGCACTCAGGATTTATCCTGGCACTTATGCCTTGATACAGGTGTAATCTTGCTAAATTAAACTTAGGGAATCTAATCGTGTAGTTATCTTGACTTACATGTCTCTGATGCTTAGATTGGATTTCCACATACCTATCTAATATCGATCATATTCATATCCTCATAGTTATACTAGTGATGGTTGTATGATCTCATGATGTCCCTAATAAATGCTCAATGATGAAATTAAGAGTCTAAATGTTATGCGCTTCTTGCTGGTAAACCACTTTGCATATTAGCTTGCATTTTAGGTTCATTTTCTAGCTTAGTCTTGCATTCTTGCATATGGGGAGAGCTCTCTTTCTTCATCTTTTTGTGGACATATCAGCTGACTCCTTTCATATATTTCTTTATTTTCTTCTTGTTCATGTCTTTTCACCTTCTTAATCTTTCACTTCATCTCTTTTCTATCTTATCATCACATTATATAAAGTCTTGACCTCTTAAATAATTTCAACGTCCTAGATTCATTTTCGGGATCGAAATCCAAATTCGAGTTCATCTTGATGGTCAAAATTGTCTTTTAAAATTCTACCTTCTTCTGAGCAGTTAGCTGACTGTTTGAGGTCTAATCTTTGAATCATTGCTGGGGCATCTTCATTTCTATGCTTCGTATCTCCTTCTATTCACCTTTTCACATCTAAATCATCTCTCTACTAGATTTGACCTAATTTTTATGCTATATCCTTCAAAGTCAACTCTAGTCAAACTGGGGCATTTCATCAATTTCTTATAGTCATTCTTGGGTTCTAATCATTTATCTGTCATATCTTGGACATTGCTATATTCTAATTTTCTCATGTCTAGCCAGTTTTTGCATCCCCTTACCTCATTTCAATTTCGATCCCGAGGGGGCAGAAATACTCTATTGCTGATTGTTACAACTATCTATTTCTTAGGAGCATTTGTTTGACCTTATCACTTGCTCTCGATCTATTCGCTTTGCTAGATGTTAGAATTCTTTTCGGATCTTAACATCATCTTCCTAATGTTCAGTACTACTGCTATCAGGCTGTGCATTCAGGACTTGCTATCTATTTCTGCATTTCATTCTTTGGAATCAGATATCTATATCTATCATCGCCTACTTGGCTTTCTATTTTCTTTGACATAATGTGTTCCCAAATCGATCACGCATTAGTCAAAGAGGGGCAAATGTAATCACCTAAAAATGGTCATCTAGACTATTAGCCCCCTTTTCAACATTTTGGCTAAATTAATTTAATCACTTACCTAAGCCAAATTGCTAATAATCAATTTATTTGATTATAACCTATAGTTTGACTATGCTATCATAAGTTCATTATTTGATTAAAAGAACATGTCCCCTTTTAATTAAATAAAAGACCCCATTCTTCTAACCCACTTAAAGTGCACACATAAAGTCCTTTTTCTATTTTGCAATTAAAAGAAAAAGCTTTGTGACTTTTGTCTTATATGACAAGTCAACTTATATTCTATTGGTTGACTTGTGTGTGCACATGGATCACTCATCTTTTCGAATTCCACCGTTGATCATCCACCATCTTCATGTTGATCTCCACCATCCATACATCTTTAAAAGGGAGAGAGCTTTCCCCCTCGATCCTCATTTGAATATTGTTATGCTGCAGGTTTTCTAACATGTTTCTTTGGAGCTTTGTGGAGAACTTCTCTTTCTTGTCTACATTCTCTCATTCATGGCATTCTAGCTTAGCTTAGCTTTCATTTTTACATGTAGCTTAATCTCACATAGCTTAATAATGGTATTGTAACACTTTCATCCATGCTTAGAATAGCTGCACTTTTCATATTCATTCTAGTTTAATCTTTAGTTGCATTGCATTCTTGAGGAACTCCTTGGGACATTTGCATTCTTGCATCTTGTCTTTGGAACCTCCCATTGCATGGTTTACTAGCAAGAAGAGTATCTCTAAGGCTCATCTGAGAGCCCTTGAATTTGAAATATACTCTCTTGCACTCCATGGATAGGGAGCTCTAAGCCAGCATCCAAGCATTTTGACCTCATGGAATCGTTTGGATAGAAGGGTTTAGAGTGTGACACTTTTGAGTGTACAATCCCTAGTTTGAAGAAACCAGATGTTGGTTTATGCAAAAAATGTTAGATTGGTAAAATGGGAAAGACTAGTTTTAAGAGCAAAAACTATCAATATGAAGATGTCTTGGAAATTGTGCATACTGATTTGTGTGGACCCATTGGAATAGAAAGTTATAGTGGAGAAAAATTCTTTATTATTTTTGTTGATGACTACTCTAGAATGATGACTGTTATGTAACTTAGAGAAAAGTTAGAAGCATTTGAGAAGTTCAAATGGTAGTTGGCAAGAGTAGAAAAAGAAACAAGAAAAAAATTGAAATGCTTAAGATCAGATAGAGGTGGTGAATTCATCTCCAATGAATTCAATTATTTATGCATTGAAAGAGGAATCAAAAAGCAAGTATCAGCCCCTGGCACTCTTGAGCAGAATGGAATCACTGAAAGAAGAAACATATCCAGCATAGATTGTGCAAGGACTCTAATGATTGAAAAGAATGTTGCTATCAAATACTGGAAGGAAGCCATCAACATTGCAATTCATACTTTGAACCGAGTACAATTGAAGAAGGACTCACATAAAACTCCCTATGAATTATGGTATGGCTACAAACCCAATGTAAGTTACCTGAAAGTATTTGGTAGTAATGTTATATCTTGAAAGAATCTAGAAAAAGGAAAATTTGATGTGAAAGGTGATGAAGGTATATTCTTAGGATATTCCTACAGAAGTAAAGCATATAAATGTTTGAATTTTTCTACTCAAAAAATCATAGAAAGTGCGTATGTGAGAATTGACGAGTTTGTAGAAAAGATTGAAGAAGAAAGCAAAAGGGAACTAGAAGATTAACAAAAGATTTGTTTACTTTGAACCTGATACATTTCCAGGCACATCTAACAATAAGGAGACTTCACCTCCCGAGTCTTCCACAGCTACCGAGTTGCAAGAAGTACAAACTAAGTCACAGGGACCCAAGTCACATTCTGAAGCTATCGAGTCAATGCCTATCGAGTCTGAATGACCCGAGCCTAAAGTTGAAATTCAAAATGAAGATGGTGCAATTCATTCAAAAGGTAAAGAACCTGTACTAGCCAAGTATGTCAAAAGGCACCATGCACCTGATCAGATTATTGGAGATAAATCAGAAGGTACTATGACAAGAAGCAAATTAAAAGGTACATGTTTACTTGCTAATTTTGAACCTAGAAGTGTCAAGGATGCTCTAGAAAATGAAAGTTGGATTGAGGCAATGAACAAAGAAATAGAACAAATAAAAAAAAATAAAACTTGGACTCTTGTTTCTAGGCCTAAAGATAAAAATGTGATTGGAACAAAATGGGTATTCAGAAATAAGTTGAATGAAGATGGACAAGTAACAAGAAACAAAGCTTGATTAGTGTGTAGAGGCTACTCTCAAGAAGAAAGAATTGATTATGGTGAGACTTTTTCTCCTGTTGCAAGATTAAAAGGTGTTAGGACCCTACTTGCATATGCAACTCATAGAGGATTCAAAGTATATCAAATGGATGTTAAATCTACATTCTTGAATGAAATTCTTGATGAAGCAGTCTACATTGAACAGCCAAAAGGTTTTATTGATCCTGACAAAAGGGACATGGTCTGTAAATTGCACAAAGCATTGTATGGTCTCAAACAAGCTTCTAGAGCCTAGTATGAAAAACTACATAACTACTGGATAAAGATTGGTTTTTAGAGAACAAATGATAACAATAGTCTGTACATCAATGAAGGACTAGATAACAAAATTGTGTTGGCAGAGATATTTGTGGATGATACTCTATTTACAGGAAATGATGACCTATGCAAAGCATTTTTAGAACAAATGAACAAAGAGTTTAAGATGTCCATCTTTGGTGAAATAAAATTCTTTGTTGGATTGAAAATACAATAGAAAATAAATGGTATCTATATCACCCAATCAAAGTATGTAAAAGAGATACTCAAGAAGTTTGGTATGGAACATTCTAAACCAGTTGGTACCCCCATGTGTATTGGACTCAAGCTTACCAAAGATGATGACTCCAAAGAAGTAGATCAGACCTTATACAAATCAAAAATTGGAAAATTATAGTATGTAGTTCGCACAAGGCCTAATATTGCCTTGGCAGTTGGGATAGTGTCAAGATTCTCAGCTAAACCCAGAGAAAATCATATGATGGCAATCAAAAGAATCTTGAGATATCTGAAAGGTACTGAAGACTATGGTTTATGGTACAAACTTGGAGGAAACTTAGACTTAAAGGCATTTACCGATGTTGATTGGGCAGGAAATCTTGATGATAGAAAAAGCACTAGTGGTGGAGCTTTCTTTCTTGGTAAAAGACTGGTATCTTGGACAAGCAAGAAGTAAAATTGCACATCTCAATCCACAACAGAAGCAAAGTATGTAGCAGCAACAGTAAATTGTTCTAACATTGTTTAGTTCAAACAATTGTTGGAAAGAATGAAGGTTGAAATCAAAGAGCCAGTAGTCATGTATTGTGATAACACCAGCGCAATTAACATATCAAAGAATCCATTGATGCATTCCAAAACAAAGCACATTGCTATAAAATATCACTTTGCTAGAGAACTGGTGCAGGACAAAGAAATCAGATTGGAATATGTCCATACAAAAGAAGAAATTGCAGACATATTCACCAAGCCATTACCTAAGGATGCATTCTTGTATCTAAGAGGTAAACTAGGGTCATTCCCCTATCTAAAGCTCACTAAATAAAGTTTAGTGATGCATCAACAAGAGCCAAGCTAAAGATCAATCAGTTGATGCAGCATAATCAAGAGAATATTGCATATGAATCAGTGCTCAAAGTACATTGATACAAATTTGACATGTGTTGTCAAAGAGGGAGAAGTTTACTATCATATCTTTCTAAAATTTTGTAGAGGAAGAAGTTTGAAAAGAAGTTATGCAAAGGAAGAATACAACATAAAGAAGAAGTTCTTGTGTAAAATCAAAGAGGGAGAAATTTTTTGTCAAAGGGAGTCTTGTTCTCTAAATTTCATTATGCTATGACATGTTGTGTTGCCATCAATGCCAAAGAGGGAGATTTCTGGATACAATTGATTAATTGTGTGTTGTCTTTGATGTTACACAAATGTCATATTAATTGACAAACAATGCTTACCGAGCTCGCTTGGTTAGTGAAGAAAGTTTTCCTTATCTATGGAGCGTCCATAGGTTTACTCTAAACAAATGACAATGTCCATCAAGCTCACTCGGGCATCAAAGGAATTGAGGCAGAAAAGAGTGTTAATAGAGGTTAGTCGGTTAATGAAGGGAAAGATGGATAGAGTTAGTATTCACCAAGTTCACTTAGTTGCCAAAGGATTTCTACAAGTTCACTGTGTTAACCGAGCTTCTGTTGGTTAACATAGGAAATTGTTCCAAAGTTGGTTTCTACTAAGCAGGGTCGGCTTACGATTTTTTTTTCTTATTTTGTCATATGAAGCTTAATTAATTTATGTATTGATTCTAGCCAACTATGATGATGAATATTAGTTATTGTAATTTGAATTTGAGCCAACTTGGCAATCTAGAAGGTATAAATAAAAGGTCAAGTTGAGATTTCTAGTGTGTGTGCAAGTGTGTTGATTGAATTAAGAAGAAAAGAGAGGGAGCGAACTTGAAGGATAAGTAGGTATCCTTGTGGAATAGAAAACTAATATTCGATCAGGAAGGATCAAGTTCAAGCAGAAAAGAGATCTGGATTCAACAATTAAGTTGCATCACAATTAGTTCATTGTTACTCTCTAACCATTGTAGCAATGATCTAAAATCTCTTAACAAAGTTGGTTTAATAGATAGTTGTAAATCCTCTAACAAGGTAGCAATTCCATTGAATTGTTTTAAGACCTCTTGCAAGGCCACTCCTAGTAGAGTGATTAAAATCCTCTAACAAGGTCGCACCAAACAATGTGTTTTGTAACCTTTAACAGGGTTGGCTCCTAACAGGGCTCACTTTAGAAGAGTGACAAACAGTAACTAATTACATTGGTCTTTTTTCCCAAATTGGGTTTCCACATTAAATCTTGGTGTCTCATGTGTTCTTATTATTTCTCTTATGCTTGCAAATTAATTATTGTTAATATTTTAAGATCTGCTAAAAGTAATTCATGCTCTACATTTACCGAGTGACAACATTTTCTATGTATTTACTAAGTAACAACAATAATTAGTTTTCTCAATCTAAATTTATTGTTGACATCTAAGGGATCTGAGATTTATTTTAGTAGTAACTGATTCACCCCCCCTCTCAGTTACTCCTTCTGTATTTCCAATTGGGAAGTGGTGCATCGTGCAGATTCCAACTAGCAGGTGACTACAACTCCCTTCCTCAACCACATTAGAAACATCATACATAAAGTAAAACAGACAAGTACACCATACACATGCAAGTATGGGGTAAGTAACTATAGAACTGCATATAAATATCTCATCTAACTAATCATCATGAGATATCTGAAATCACTAACTGAACACACACACACACACACACACACACACACACACACACACACACATCATCATCATCATCATCATCATCATTGAAAGGATAAACATAAACACATGAAACAACCAAATAACTCATTAGGTAAATCAACTGAGTAAGAAATAACATCTAAACAATTTGGTAACCAATTATCGATAATCATAAAACTAGCCTAAAATAATCTGTCAATACATTTTAGTTAGACAATCCACATCATTCTAGAAAAATCATCAATAAACAACATAAATTACATGTCACCAGATGTGCTCTTCATCCTCATGGGACCACACAAGTTAGTATGAACTAGATCTAGAACTTGTTCATAAGTAAGTGACTTGATAGAAAAATTGGAGATTGCGAACTTTCTAAGTTGACAATCTTTGCACATAACATTGTCTAGTTTGGTAATAGGGGTAAACCCCTTATACAATTTTTCCTTCCCACTTTGACAATGCTTTAAAAATTCACAAGACATAGCCTTCTATGCCACAATCAACTATTATCATTTTTAGCTACCATACAAGTAATTATAAGAAATGTTGAGGTAGAAAAAATTACCTCTACTTTGTTCTCCTATGGCTAAGATTTTGTCTATCTTCTCAAATATTCTGCAAGACCCTTTGTTAAACTCAAAATTATAACCTTTGTCGATTAGCTAGGTCGTGGTCAACATGTTATATTTCAATCCTTCTACTAGATATACATCTTCGCAAGTAGTGGATTCATTCAGGGCTACAATATCCTTACCCACCATTGTGCATAGTGAGTTGTTGTCGAACTTCACCATTCCTCCATTGTAGGCCTCGGCCTTGTGGAAATTGCTCCTGTGAGTAGACAAATACTATGAGCAACTGCTAGCTATAATCCAGTTCTTATGGATATTGGTATTGGTTATCAAGGTTCTCTACACCCTCTTCAATAATGACAACAAAGGATACTTCATCCTCATCCTCATTGTCATCATTGGTTGAATCTTCATCTGTCACTCCTTTGGTAATGTAGCATCTCTTCTTCTCCTCCCCTTTAAGGCTTTGCCATCTTTTTTTGGTTTCCTTCACATTCTTTGGACATCTAGCATCATGGTGTCCTACCTTTTTGTAGTTAAAAGATTTGAAAGAAAGCTTACCTTTGTACTTCCCTTTTTATCTTACCATTATTTTCACAAACAAAATCTCTAGCTCTTCTTGTTTGACTTCTTCAACATATAGACTCTTCAATTCTCTTTTGTAGTTGGATGTGCTAGCCTCCTATTTTCCTTTTTATGTCATAGCCAGTACAATTGAGGCTTTGAATGCAGTTTCAATCTTGGGTGGTTGATAGTTGTCGAAGTTACTAAGCTCAAATGTAGTGAGCTTGCTTACTAGGGCATCAATAAATACCTCCATCTTGTATATTGTTCTCAACTCTAGAGTGGATGGCACCCTTATGACATATTTGGGTTGTATAGTTCTCAATATCTTGTTCACACACTCATCTTTTTGTAGTATGCATCCAAATGCTTTGATGGCTAGCATGACATCCTCCCAGTGGCCTCAATATCTTCGCCTTCCTGCATCCTCATGTCATCAAAATTTCCTATCATGCTTTTAGCTTTAGCCTTCATGACATGCTTATTGCCACCATAGATGATTTTGAGCTTCTCCCACATCTTGTATGCTATTTCTAGGTCTTCAACATCTTTGTATTTTGAGTAGGATAGGGTGCTTGCTAGAGCATCGATTGTGGTTCTGTGTATATCTTTCTCCTTTAACTGGTTCATATTGAGTTGACCAATAGGTTCAATATATTTGACCTCTATGTGGGTCCACTAAGCATCACCAAGAGTTCTAAGGTGCAAACACATCTTTCTACACCATGAGCTATAGTTTTCCTTGGAAAACTTTGATGCATGTCTCTTAAACATCTTGATCTTTTCCTCGAGCTATTAAACTTTTTACATCAGAGGACCTAGGCTCTAAGGTAAATATAGTGGGGGGGGGGGATGAGTATACTCACTAGTTTCAACTATTCATAGGTTTGTGCTAGCTACAACTTAAATGATCAAAATTAAGAAAAAACAAGGAACATGAAAATAGAAACACATAACATAGTATTTATCTCATGGAAACTCAATTAGGGTAAAAACCATGGCATGTGAGTTGATCCTCACAAAGCTTGCACTCTCTCATGAAGTGCATCCGGTAAAGAGCTTATCTCTGTTAAAAGATTGCAAAGACATTGTTAGGTGTCACCCGGTTAAGGGATTTTGATAAGACCTAATAAAGTCATGCCCTATTAGGAGAATCCTAGTTAAAGGACTTTTGAACACAAGTTAACCTGTTACCCTTTTAGGGGATTTAGTATAAAGAACCTATTGGGGTCCACCCTCGACGAGATTCACTATTGCAAAGATCTATAAACAACATAGAATGATCGAAAAAAGTAGCCACTACACTTAGCTTGAAATAGATCCTTATTCAACTCTTCTAATCCATTTGGAACTATGGTTGCCTCCTTTTGGCTTTGCAACTTCAAACTTTGATCACTTGTGTGCTTGGCTCTTTTGGCTCTTGCACACGATTACGCTTGTGTTATTTGGGCTTAGTGACTTCTCAACACACTCATTAATTTTTTGGTAGTGACTTCTGTTTGTCACTCTCCTTCACTCCTTGAGATTACACTTAGCTCAACTCTCTTGGGTCTCTAGCTAATCACTCAACAACCTAACCTTTTCTCTTTCAGTTCTATCTCCTTTTGCACTTCCTTCTTGCTTCGCTTATAAATCCTAATCTGCAAATTCAAAATTTGAATTCTCACCCTTACTTCTAGCTTGACTTCCCATTGCAATAGCGTGCTACTATTATCAGATGTAGCATGTTTGTATAGGAGTCACATGTGTCATGTGTTCTCGATGGCTTTCTCTTGTTGGAAAGAATCCAAATTTGAATTCTTTCAACTATTTCTTGATATGTTCACCCATCACCATTAAGTCCAATGATGAGTACGCTCCTACCCTCTTCATGATGTGGCAATCATAGGTACAATGCTCCATGTTTTCCTTGCTGACTTGGCCAAACCATCTTGTATGGCCACCGGTTGATCTGATTTCATTTCCATTTGGCATCCTTCTACTCATACAGATTTCACTTAGCATGCTTCATTTAAGTGGATCACCTCTATCATTGCCTCTTTTTGGCATGCACTTTTTCTCTTCTTTGATCACTCTTGTGAACTAGAGTTGCACATCAATTTGCCTTATATGTTTTTGCTCCCTATTGGTCTTAGTTCCTTTTTGTGTCTTGACATCAATGACAACAATTTTAATAACCAAGTCCACTGCTCGGTCTATCAGTCAGTCTTCTAGGTTCAAGATAGTTATGCCAACATCGACCCTAGAACCATCTAGTTCACAACCTTCTCCACATCCACACCCCATTTTGACACCATATATTTTCTCGCCATACTCAAGACTTCTGGTTTTAATCATGCCATCATTAGCGACGGGGCTAGGAAAAATGATGAGATGTCTAGATTTGAGCACGACCTCCAATCCTTCTCCAAATACTGTTGCCCAAAACCAACCTCATCACTTCCCAGAACACCTCATCGATGTATTTGAACACATTCTGTAGTCATTTTACTATAATTGACCCTTCAAAGGATGGGATTTTCCCTGTCATGTTCAATGAAAAGTTTGCCTCCATATCTCACCACAGACTTCTCCACACTTGCCATTAACTTCAAGCTCTTTAATGCATGGCCAAAAAGCTATGGGCCTTTTAAAAACAAGTTTTGAAGTCTCCAAAATGAGCTCAAATCAAAGTACACAACATCATTATTTAGATTTCTCTCTCCAATGTACACATGCCTACTTTCCATTTCGACACACTTCACCGTAGTACTCCGCCTCCACTTGGTTATGAATCACGACCTCCAATACATTTAATGATTTGATGGCTTGAAATTTGATGGGGTGATATTCCTATAATCTTCAAAAAGTTCAAATTTATCATTTAGTGAACCTTTAATTCCGACATTAGACAACTAATCTATTAGTTCATTAGCCTTCCTAGGCATGTGCGATATTCTAAACTCCTCTACACTTTCCAACAAGTTTCAAATTTGTCTGATGTGCTTGTCCAAATACCATTTGTCCATTGCCCCTTTAGCTATCCCATTTACTACTAATTACAGATCACCCTTGAGATGGATCTTGTGGGCCCCAACTTGATTCCAAGCAAAGTTGCCTCAACAACAACCAAACACTCTAGGTGGTTGTTAGTTCCATCCACTATTCATTTTGTCACTAGTGCAATAATGCTACCATCTTCACTTCTCATAGCAACTTCAATTCCTGATGGGCCAGGATTTCCCTTCGATGCCCTTTCAAAATTAATCTTTAACCAACTAGGATCCAATGGGTACCTTTAAACTTTTCTGCCATGTGAGGAAGAGGATGATCCTTCAATAACCCATTAACATGCCTAAAAAATAGATTATTAATCTTATAAATAGCCCGAATTTACAAATTCAACCTTTTTCAAAACTTACAAACTAATATATATAGATGCAAAATACAAATCTAAAAAATACTTTTGAAGTTTGAACCTCGAGATCTCAAGGTTGCATCAAAATGTTCCTTCTCCACCATTTTTAAAACTACACATCACAAATCCCCTCTTTTATTTAATTGTTCCTCCATTATATTACCACTTTAATTAATCTATATTAATTTATCCTATGTTCATACACTTATTAGTTCTTGCCATAGGCACGATACTATACCATTCATGAATGTAAATTTATTTTCCCTTTAACCAATCAAATCATAGAATTTAAAATTTTTTTTGTACTTTCACAATGTTTCTAATTTCTATGTCTTTCATAAAATTTATTAAAAATCTTTTATTTCATTTCTTATTGGTTAGTACGATGAATAGTCATGTGCCCAACAATTTCTAATAATTATTTTGAAATAAAAGTCAAATATTCTTCTCAACTTTTGCCTTTTCCCATTAAACTTTGGAAAATATCCACCAATAGTAGATGGTTGCAATTAAATGCATAATTCTTCAAACATCTAATTATTATTATTATTTTGTTAAAAATGTGTCCTCATCTATTTAGAGATAAATTCAATACATAATTTTCATTACTATTTCCAAAGATTATGTCTTAAACATTCATTATTCTAATTTCATATTTAGTTAATAATAATCATTTTGAAAGAACATTTGTTGTTATTTAGAAATTAATAAACCATATTAATATTATTGTTTCTTACTATATTTTTCTAAAAGACAAAATTACTAATGACAGCAAATTAGACGGTCCTTGTTTTGATTAACTTTATAGGGGAGAAGACCCAGTACTTGAACACCCTAATTTTGCGCTTATCAAAACCCTATGTAAAAAATTCAAATCACTCCCAATTTTTTACAGCAGCTTACTTGGTGAGTCGTCTACTTATAACTAAGGTTTCAAGTCCATGTCACTCGTTATGATGCCACATCAGCATGCTTTTTGCCAAGTTGTCCAAAACAGCCCCAAAAAAAAAGTAAGACCAGTGGTCGTGCATCAAGGGTACCCATAGTTAAACAACTGATGTGGCATCACATCATTGGTTACTTTTTAGATCAAATGGTACATTTTTATTCATTTTTTCGTAATCATCATTGTACTAACAACTTTTAAGTCACAAGTATTGGTGCAATGTTATAAAAGAATTGGACGTTAAGTCAGCAAGTGTAAGTATAAAGTAAACAATTTCTATCACAACCATTGGAACCCGTGTCCTCTCCCCTAGTGCCTTCGAAATATAATTTAATTGTGAATAATTACTATCTGTAGTATTTATTCAACTTAATTACTGGGAAAGCATTTTGTTACAATTTTTTTGTATCACATGAAATTATGAACAATGCTGTCTTGGCTTCTACAAACCCCTCCTGTGAAGCATTAGATCTAGCTCTTGACGGAGCTTCCAATAACGGCGACTGGCATTACCATTGCAGTAAAACTCGGGCAGAAGAAAAGCGAACAGTAGAGATCGGGCGATTTAGGACTACAGTTGGGAGTTTGAATCGTCACATGTGGAGGTTAGCTGTTTGTTTCTGGATCCGTTTTATATTTTTTGTATGTCTCTGTCAAGGAGACATAGATATCGCACAGATAAATATTTTGTGAAGATCTTTACTCTTGATTTCATCCCTATACGCACGGTCGGACTTTAGTTTTCTAATTTGCATTTTTGTTCTCAATTTTTTTCGTCTCGCCTGTAAATCATTACGATTCGTTGCTCTATAATTTTCCTGTGATTGCTTTTCGTTGAAAATACAGGGCACACAATATTAACGCCTTTGGTATAATTTGAATTGTGCAATCGCTTGGCATGTTCCCAAGATCTGTTCCGTTTCTCTTTATTATGGAATGTATTTTCTCATTCTTTTTAACATCTTAGTAAGACACATAATTTTTCATGTTGAATTATTAGCCGATAGGCTATTATAAGTGGGTATTTCATGAAAATCTGTCCGTTCATAAAAACCACATACCAGTAGTTGTTTAATTTTCCGTTGGAAACAAATCAGCTAGCAGTTAACGAGGATCTCAGTTGAATCAAATCTGCAATACCGATCATATTAATTTGTTTTTTGGGGGATATTTGCGATATCGGTGATCGGTATATATCTCAGAAAATCTTTTAATGATAGGTGAAATCTGTAGGTAGATATTTCCGTGAAGATAATTTGCCAGCTGCAGCATTGAATACTTTTCTAGCTGTCCACAACTTCTATAAAATAACCTCTGTGAATGGCATAAATAGTATTGACATTGTCACTGATTTGAATAGAAGTTGGAATCCTAAATACCAGAGTTGTTTGGGAGCTATCCTTTTGAACAAGGTCCACAAATCACCTCTTCATCTCGGGAGTAGGCAGTATGACCGTTAATGCTTCCATTTAGCTAGGGTTTAGTGGGTTTACTTAGTATCTGGTGTTTCTTGTTTAAGGTTATAAACGAAGGGTTTTTTTACATTCATAAGTATTGTCATTATATGATTGTTACTTGAGGCATACATTTAAAAATCCAGTGCAAATGATGATTAACTGTGTGTTTCTGAGACACCCAGATTGCAATACCCAGTCAGTATATAGATGACAGGTTATTCTGCTTTGTTTCTGCGGTATCAACCCCCAAACTCGTCACAAACTCCAATTTCCCAGTGCCCCAATGAATGATACCCCAAAGACTTCCCTAACTGCTTCGCAAGAACATGTATGCATATGGATCTACTAGTTTTGGAAACGATGTTGATCTGTGTGAGATGACTTGTTATTTTTCAAATCTCAGTTTCATGTATTTCAGTTAGGAAGACATTACTTTGAATAATGTGATTTCTATTGCTTCTTTGCTTCTTTCCTCTTTTTTTTTTCCCTCAACAATGTTCTCATCTAAAAAACAAGAACACTTACTTGCCTATATGACAAGGCTACCTACACCAACTGCACGTCCCAACACAAAATCGGACTTTCTAGGACCATAACCTTATCTTTCAATGCCTTCATGTCTAGCTCCAATAGCCGGAGGAAGACTCGCTGCCTAAGTAAAGTCAATTTTTTTTGGTTTCAAAGCAATGAGATTCTCTTCCACAGCTGTGTATTAGGTGAGTGAGCCATATTGCTTTGGGAATTCCAATGTCTTTTTAATGTTCCCATATACTTGGTTACCTTCCTTAAACCCCTACACACTACTTCCTACTTCATCATATTCCCAGCAGCATCGTATCATGGCACTATGTATATATGCAAAAGGGAACATTCAGACAACTTTTACAATCTATAACAATACCAGAAAAATGAACAAGATCCAACAATGTTTCCAATAACCAGTAGCCTGCTTGAGAGGTATATTTAAAAGACTTGTGTATACCTATATGTGTGAAGCAAACAAATTTAGACACACCATACATGTCTCCGTATTTCTATTACAAACAAATCAAGTACTTTCATTACCAGTAGTTGCCATTATGATTCAAACTAGTTAAATAACAACAGGGTGAAAAGTTGAAAGAAATGGATCTTGTAAACCATTTGTTCTTTTTTCTTGAAGCTTATTTTTCCTTATATTTGCTTTGGTCTATGTGGTTCTTACTGATTAATGATTATATTTAAATGGGTTTGAGCAATAGATAAAGTTATCTCATGGTAAATTGGTTTCAGCCATACATAAAGTTATCTCATGGTCCTAGGTTAATGGTGGTGTGAGATCAGGAGTTCGTGAAACTCCCGTTCACCCCAATTTTGAATGTTTGCAGGCTACCAGAACAGAGCATTTGAATACACTGCTAGAGATTGGATAGTGAGACAGTATGACATCCTCATCTCTTTGTATATATACTTTATGTATTCATTTTTTCTAGGAACTTGCATGTAGTGATCTCCCACAAGGCCTTCTCCAGCCAGCTTGCCCGGGATCTTTCCTTCAAGGACCCATTCAAACATTTCTCACAAAATTTGAAAAGCCTTCCAAATGTCTTGAAGGAAACCATCCATTTGTACCATTCTCTTACTTAGGAAACTGTGTTGCAGATGATATGTGGGTACTCTGTTGAATTTGTGCAGAGGGTGGAGAAGGTTGTTCCAGCTGGAGTATTTGCCTGTCCCAGTGCCGAGTTCAGGAAATAGTTAATTAATTTTAAATTACATTGACTGAAGATATATAACTGCTAAGTATTTTTTTCTGAACTTGCGTATTTTTGTACAAAGGTATTCTTAGGAAGGTATTTTAAGGAAAAAGCTGTATACCCATATCAGTGGACTACAGTCCCCGTCTCCTTGTGATTATGGATAAACACGAAGGCTTTAAAAATATTAAAAATACAATAACAATGTAATAATTAAGGGATTCAGCATTTAGTCTTCATAGTCTTCATGATCTGCTTGTTAGAATTTGAAAAGATTGATAACCCAGAAAACTAGTGCAAAGAATAGATATCTAAACTATGAATGCAAATGATATAAAATCAGAATAGCAACATAGAGTTAGTCTCCAAGAGAGTATTGCAAATATTGGAAGCAAAATAGCATTAAGAGGATGCACTAGAAATCGATCCCAAATACAAGCCAGGCAGCATGCTTATATAGACTAGGAAGAGGGAGGAGGTGGCAACACCGACCAATGAGGAGCAACCATCTATCAGACTAAAGATAGCAAAGTATCTTCCTAAGATAGCTAATGGATGCTCACATGTAGGAAGGTGACACCTCGCAACCACTTTCTAAATAAGACATGCTTTATTAACCTAATCAAGATTATTAAAAGTGTAGGAAAAAAACTAGCAATAAAGGGAAAAATAGATAACCCACTAGGAAAATAAAAAAACTACACTAACACCCCCCCATAAGTGAAGCTTAGGTGGATGGAGAAATGGGTCCCACCAAGTTAGGCTTGATGAGGTACCCATGTACATAAAATTCCCCCAAAAGAGAGAGAAGAGACCCCCAAAAATAATCAGGACTCCAAGTGAGAGGAAGAGGCCCCCCCAAAAGATGAAGCATCCCGCACCCCCAACAAATCTCGCAAATGAAGGAAATTGCTCTCAGTGAAGGGTTTGGTGAAGATATCAGCAACCTGCTCGGATGTCAAACAATAGCGAAGGTCGATGACATGACCATGGATGAGCTCCCGGATGTAGTGCATGTGGATCTCAATGTGTTTGGTTCGTTGATGATGGACTGGATTCCGTGAGATTTGAATGACACTTTGGTTGTTACAAAATATGACTGATGTCCGTTTGATCTGGATACCAAACTCAGTGAGAAGATGTTGAAGCCAAATGGCCTTAGTGGCAGAATTCACAGCCCCCTGATATTCAGCCTCAGTAGAAGATAGAGCAATAGCAGACTGCTTCTTGCTTGACCAACAAATAGGATCGGAACCAAGTGAGAAGCTGTAACCTGAAGTAGACTTGTGATCCTGAGAATCACCTGCCCAATCTGAATCTGTGTAGCCCACCAAATCAAGCTCAATACCTGCTGAATAGTGAATCCCATAACTGTGAGACCCCTAAATGTAGTGAAGGATCCGCTTGGCTACTTTCCAGTGCAGCTCATGAGGCTCTTGCATGAATTGAGAGACCATGCCTACAGCATATGAGATGTCAGGTCTCATATGAGTCAAATAAATGAGACTCCCCACAAGTTGGCGATACAAGGTGCCATCAACAAGTGGAGAAGAACACTGAGCCTCAAGTTTGATTCCAGAAAGGAAGGGAGTCAGAGCAGGCTTACAGTCAGCCATATGAAACCTCGAGAGTAAATCTAGAGCATACTTGGACTGTGTGATGGTGATCCCAGAAGGAGATTGAAAGATCTCAATCCCAAGAAAGTAATGAAATAAGCCCAAGTCAGTCATCAAGAAACTGTCTTGAAGGGCAACTTTGACAGCCTTAATGGTGGGTGAAGAACTTCCTGTGATCAGCAAGTCATCGACATACAAAACCAAAAATAGGAGTGAATCACCTTGTTGTGGAATGTAGACATTAGGATCAGAATGGCACTGAGTGAACCCAACTGATAGAAGAAAGGAGTCCATCTTGGCATACCAGGCCTGAGGAGCTTTTTTGAGGCCATAGAGAGACTTTCAAAGACGACACACAAGTGAAGAATCCTGAAGGAGACCTTGTGGCTGCTCCATGTAGATCTCCTCATGAAGGTCACCGTGAAGAAAAACACTCTTCACATCCATTTGATGTACTTCCCAACGATTAGTTGCAGCAATGGCAAGAACAAGTCGAATGGAATTCATTTGGGCAACTGGAACAAAAGTCTCAGAGTAGTCAATCCCAGGAACCTAGGAGAAGCCTTTAGCGACCAAGCGAGCCTTGTGTTTGTCAACTGACCCATTTGTTGCAAATTTTGTTTGATAGATCCACTTACATCGAACAAGTTTTCTTCCCTTAGGAAGAGGGACAAGATCCCAAGTGTGGTTCCTCATCAAGGAACTAGACTCTTCCTGCATAGCTGTATCCCACTCAGGAATACCAGAAGCCTCATGAAAGGACTGTGGATCTGAGGCAATAGCAATGAAGACATGTGGAGCATCCTGGAATTGTGAACGAGTCCGCCTGGTGTCTGATTTATCCCCAACCCAATCATCTGCAGACTGCAAGGTCTGTCTAGCCCAAAGTGGACTGAAAGATGGAGAATTTGGAGGAGAATCATCAACTTATGAATGATGACTAGGAGAGGAAGGAGGTGAGTCCTCTATATCAGTCTCTGCATCAGAAGTGGAGGTGGAAGACTATTCAGGTGAATCTGACCGATCAGAAGGTTTGTCATGTATTCCAAGTGACTCCAATGTCAAAGTAGGAGGAGTTGGAGAAGTGATAGAAAGGAGCTTGAAGGTCCCTCCTCAAACTGAACACTCCTCTCAATGAACAACTCATGTGTAGTAGGGTGGAGCAACCGATAACCCTTCACACCATCAGGATAACCTACAAATATGCAAGGTTTGCTCTGCGGATCCAAGGCCTTGCGTTTCTCCGCAGGAATGTGGGCCCATCCAGGAGAGCCAAAAACTCGAAAGTGCTTAACTGATGGTTTCCGACTATTCCAAGCTTCAAAAGGAGTAACTCCCTTCAAGGCTCGGTGAGGAACACGGTTTTGGATATAGCAAGCACAATTAATGGCTTCTGCCCAATACTATGGTGCAAGAGATCTAGAGTGAATCATACAGTTTGCCATTTTCTTCAAGGATCTATTCTTCCATTCTGCAACATCGTTCTAATGAGGATTGTATGGAACTGAATGTTGTAAATCATTCCCCTTTGAAGTGCAAAATCTTTCAAACCGATGGTTAACATACTCACCACCATTGTCTGTGCGCAAAACTTTGATGGCTTTCCCGGATTGCTTCTCGACAAAAGTTTTGAAGTCCTGAAAATGATCAAATACCTCTGACTTCTGTTTGAGAAAGTACACCCAAGTATATCGAGAAAAGTCATCAATGAATGTGAGGACATATTTGGCTCTGCTGAAAGAAAGATGCTGAAATGGACCAGCCAAATCACTGTGAACTAACACTAGTATTTGTGAAGCTCTCCATGCCATACTTTTGTCAAACTTTTCCTTAGGATGCTTACCAAGAATGCAACCTTGGCAAATACCTCATGAGAACTGAACTGAAGGCAACCCTATGACCATGCTTGGTTGGTTGAGCTGATGCAAATAGCGGAAGTTAAGATGGCCAAACCACTCATGCCATGATTTACTCACATCATTAGAGTGAGTGAGCAAAGCAGATGAAGGAGGATCGAGAACAAAGTGAGAAAATAGATAGAGTTGTGACTGATGATCTGCTCTTCCAACTGCAACTGTAGAATCACTATGCAACTCACATATCTCCACTGAATCAGGAGTGAACTCAACCCGCTTGCCTAAACCTGTTTGAGTGATCTGGTATACCAATAGGAGACTAGTTGACAATGAGGGTACACAAAGAACATCATGGAATGTGCCATCCCCCACATCAACAGACCCTCTCCCACACACCTCAACAGGAGTGTCATCACCCATCAAAATAGAAGGCATAGTACACGGCTCCAAGGATTCAAGTTCTTCCTTAGATGAAGCCATGTGGTGTGAAGCACCCGAATCAAGAACCCAAGTGGATGGTGAGGAAGCAACTGCAACAAGGGCCTTGCCCTTTCCTTTCCCCTTGCTATTTTCTTTTTCCTTGTTAGACCCTTCATTAGAACTTTGTTTGATAGACTCAGGAACACTGATATTATTCTTCTCAAGAATGTATGTCAAGTGTTCAATTTGTTTCTTCAAACATTTATGTTCATCATGACTAGGTCTTTTACAATAGGCACATTTGACCTTTTCTTTCTTAGACTTATCGCCCTTGGAAGATGGGGTATCAATAGTTGCTTTTAAAGCAACCAGTATCTGATCCTTCTTTTCCTCACTATTATTTTGTTTCTCATCCTTACTATTGTTGTTGTTACTACTTTGTCCTTTTTGTTCATTTGTGCCTTGGTTGGCAGCTAAGGCATGTGACTTAGAGGACTTAAGAGTGCCCATCTGGATTAGCTTGTCCTGTTCTCGAGTGAGATTGACAGCAAAATCATCTAAAGATGGCATGGTGAATTGAGTACCAAGTGCACCCTTAGTAGCATAGAAGGTGGAGACAAAGACAGAATATTTTGAACTTAGCTTAGAGAGAATACTAAGAATCAGTTGTTCATCTTTCTTTTCAAGTCCACATTGTTTTAACTGCAACCTTAGTGACTTCAATTTAGTGAAGAAATCCTGGATTGTGTTGAAATTGCCTGGACTTAAACTAATTAGTTCATTTTCCAACATATGACCCCTCATTGAATCTTGTGTACCAAATAGTGTTTCTAGCTTTAACCATATTTCATTTGGTGTATTCAAAGATTCAATGTGAAATAGCAAATCAGGAGAAATAGACAAACACAATGTTCCATATGCCTCATCACATTTGTTAAAACACTTAGGCTTGTTTTCATCTTTAGCAGGTTCAGTTTCAAGTCCCATAGTTATCCTATTTAATCCAGCTTTCCTTAAGTGAATTGTCATGCGTGATTTTCACTCAAAGTAATTGTATGGAGTTAGGATGGGCATATTTGTTTGATCCGTGATGAAGAAATGCAAAGAAGAAATGCCAAAAAAGAGAGAATCTAGCCACGACAATGCCCCCCCTTTTTACTCAATCAAAGAACCCCATCTCAAAGAAATATGATTTGGCACTTTATTTTAGTGCGTTTACAACTACCACTAGAAAAAAATACGTAGTGGTCTTGATTTCAATGCATTACAAACCCTCTTGAAGAGCATATGCTAAAAGTGAAACTTGGGCACAATAATCAAGGAAACAAATAGCACCACTGCGATCTACTCAAAAAAATGCACTTTCAAAAAAAGAATCGCCTTAATACGAGGTCGTATGAGAAAGTTATGATCCTCTAAAGTTTTTAAAATGAGAACTGTGCACAATCACGTTTGAGAATCTGCAATTTCTAAAGAATTCATGCATGAAAATCAAAAAACAACTCCACTAGTGGATAGAGCACAAAAAAATAGCTAAGGTCATAATAAAAATCATTAAAATCGGAGTCCGTATGAGCAAGAATGAGACATTTGAAAACTATGTTCAAATCTGCGACTGCCAATGGAGAGGGGTATGACTGTAGCTTTTCGTGCTGACTCTACAAAATATAGAGCTTACATGCAAAATTTAAAAGATACCCAGATAGTTTTTTGGTGCTACGAACAAAACCCAAAAAGCGATTTTCTTGCTGATGTATAGAAGATGTTGCTATAGTGTAAATCAGACGCCTTTAATAGTAAAAAAACGGCTCCAAAAATCAAGAAACGACCCCAACAACCAAAATATGACATGCAAATGCTGGATTAGCTTCCTAAGTCCATCAATGGCATGCTGAAACCTGCAATACTGATTGAAAACTCCAAATATGCACGTTGGTTGTCAGATTTGAGATTGAAACCCCAGAGATTAAAAACGTTTTTGTCAAAACTTTTCTGATTCTCAAGATCATCCAAAGATGCAAGAGAAGAGCATACTTCGTTTTATAAAAAAACTACAATAAAATTTATTAGCCCCCTCCGAATCTCTCAAATAAGGAAACTAAAATCTACTCTTGCACATAGAAAAGCTTTGATACCATGTTAGAATTTGAAAAGATTGATAACCCAGAAAACTAGTGCAAAGAATAGATATCTAAACTATGAATGCAAATGATATAAAATTAGAATAGCAACATAGAGTTAGTCTCCAAGAGAGTATTGCAAATACTGGAAGCAAAATAGCATTAAGAGGATGCACTAGAAATCGATCCCAAATACAAGCTAGGCAGCATGCTTATATACACTAGCAAGAGGGAGGAGGTGGCAACACTGACCAATGAGGAGCAACCATCTATCAGACTAAAGATAGCAAAGTATCTTCCTAAGATAGCTAATGGATGCTCACATGTAGGAAGGTGACACCTCGCAACCACTTTCTAAATAAAACATGCTTTATTAACCTAAGCAAGATTATTAAAAGTGTAGGAAAAAAACTAGCAATAAAGGGAAAAATAAATAACCCACTAGGAAAATAAAAAAACTACACTAACATACTTTGTAGTTGAAAACAACAAAAAAAATTGAGAAAAAATCAGTACATTTTTGTGAATCTGAAAAAAAAAAACTTTTTTTTATCTTTAGTGTATTTTGTCTGCAGATTAGGGAGTACCGCTCCAATATAAACATTGTTTATTGCCTTTTGTTTATCAATACCCGTTGGGACTGCAAAAGCACTGTCTCGTTTATTTCTTCGTATCATTAATTTTTTGTACATTGGTTTCCTTTCTTTTCATGTTTAATAGTTGGCACTTGATCTTTATTATTTGATAAGAAAATGAATTATCTTTCAATGTTTCTCCAAACATATTTTTAGTTCAACTCATTTACGTTAAGAATCTCTGCATTCTTTATAATTTTATGTGCATTCACCATGTCACTTCTCTTTGTTATCAAATATGCATACTTTGTCTATCTTTTTTCTGTAAAAAACCCCTGGAATTTTATTGCCCCCCTCATTAAAATAAGTTCCTCCTACAAGGCGTAAAAGTATTCAATTGTTAATTTGTCAATGATTTCTAAAGGATTCACCTAGTGCCAAGTCTACATTGTGATACTCCATTTACTATAGTTGTACATTGCTTGATGTTTTCCATCCCATCACATTGATGTTTTCCTATTTGATACGTTTATATACTTAATTTAGTATACAATGAATGGAATTCTGCTTAATGAAAAATATGGTTTTCTGATCATCACTTAAGTTTGTATTAGCTGTCTTATGATTATCTAAATTGAACAATCACAGTTGTACAAAGTTGATCAACAGAATTACATTTCTATTAAACAAACTAGCGATTTCAACAACATCCAAATATCTAGAAAACTTTTACTGTGTTGCTTGGATTGTAGAAAATTATACACCTTTATTTTCTCTGACTTTTCTACTAGTGAGAATTGTATGTTTTAGGATTTATATAATTTGCTCTGAAGTTTCATTAGTTGAAGATTGTATTGGCTTCCTTCAATTTATATCTATGGATTTTGAGAAAAGTTGAATTCGATATGAATTTAATAACTCATAGTATCAACCAGAAACCATTCTCTTCTATTGACACTTCATTTTTAATTTGTTTTGCATAGTGACATGATAATTCTTGATATTAGATTCAAGATACACTTGGATATGATGAGTCACCATGTGCACTTGAGAAATGCATGCCAAAAATGGCCTGTATGTATTGGGGTACTAGAGACATTCAATGACCTACACCCCTACCTCTTTATGGGACGTGGCTATCATTCCTACAAATTGCACCATTGACTAAATTTCAAAAAAATGAAAACACAATGATTTTTTTTTGAAATTTTCAGCATTTGATCTTCATGATATGTATATTTTGTGATCGAAAGCAACAAAATTTTTGAGAAAATTTTGTTGTGTTTTCTTGAATCTGAAAAAGAAGCAAGTTTGACTTTTTTTTGTCTTTGGTGCATTTTGTTTGGAGATTAGCCAACACCCTCTTTATGTACCCTTTATAGAGGATTTGACGTATATAAATAATTGAAAATGACATAAATCGATCCATAATCCGAGGCAAGAATGCCACACTTTGGCACACCAGTAAGTGGATTCAAATGAGATGCTTTCAAACTACTTTTGTATGCCTCAATACAAGGTCTATAATGAATATCCAATGCAATGATATACAATCAAGGGTTCAAATCAAGAACAACTTAAAATTGAAAAATAAAATGCTTGCATTGCCACACACAAATGCAAAGACAATATTGGTTTTGGAGGGACCCTCAAATAGGCAGAAAACTCCTAGAATAGTAAATGGTATTCTTCATAGCACTAAACTACAGTCTTAGACGTGTAACATTTCCTCTATGGCCTTACAAATACACCCACATACTATCTTGAAGAGCACTTGATATTTAGCTACACTGACATCAATATGCAATGAAGACTGTAGTCTCTATAGTGATAAAAGATGGGTGTCTATCTCTGCATAAGAACTTGTACCATCAAACTCTTCGAAATTTATTTGTTATCCACACTTGCAACAGTCTAGCAATTTGTTGCAGAAACTCCATTAACTCAATATGCAACCTCTACTCTAAATAAAAATGGAACACTTGTTAACACCTCAATTGAATTATGATTGGTTGGCAGGATTCTCTACCATATTCCTGGCTATCAAAAATTGACGCTAGGAATTTTTCTTTTTAGCAACATCCTTTCAATTATCTTTGATGTTCATCACTTGTATGTTGGCTTTTCTGTATAAGATATATAAAAATTGTTATTATCTTTGTTTCTCTCATCTTCTTTGTCTCTATGAATAAAGTTGTATGTTTGATTTCTGAAACTTTCAGAGCCATTTTAAATTTTAAATTATATTTTGCAGTTTGTGTTTAGCATTCTTAGTTTACATTTTGTCCACCTGTTTGGACAAACTTACCCAATCCTATGGATCTTATTGAGATAAGCAGTAGCAATACCCTCTGTGTTACCAAATAAGTTGTCATCATCAATCAATTGGGTTGGAATTCCTACAAGTAGTATTTCAAAGTTTTCAACTAGAATTTCTCTTAGCTGCCTTAACAACATATAACATTAGTAATATATACATATGTGGGAATATTTCACATTAACATTCATATTGTTAAAAATGATCATTTTTCCAAACAAAAAATTGTTAATCATTGTCAAGAAAATGTTTGATTGTAGTAAAAAATAAGTCTAACATAGAAAAAGAAACTTTCTATGTTGATTAATCTTTTCTTCTTCTTAATATTGAATTCAACAATATATGAAGATAGAATTAGTGTATCTTAGATTTATCATGTTAGTGATTGCAAATTTTGGTTGACAATTTATTCAAACATAATAACATTAAGAGGTTGGTTGTATTAAAATCATTCATAGGTAGATCTTAATATTGTAAGCTATGGTTGTAATTTGTTCTTTAACATATGAATCTTTCGTGTGGGTTTCTTGAGTGCATTGTCAATCCTAACAAAAGGCTTTAGATATAGATTTCTCAAGCTCAAATTCCATACTATTCATTTTCTGATCATATTCAAGATTGTAGACAAAACTATAACTTTAGTTACAAGTACATTCAACCTATTTAACGAAAAAAATATTTATCCAATATATTTCTCCAAGTCATTCAAATACATTTAATGAATCCCTAAAACCACACAGTTTATCCCTAATATTTTTGCTATTTTTTTAAAGAATGAATCATTTCTTACGAATTTCTAAAGTGGCCACATCTTGAACATGTGAAATCTGTGTGTAATTCCCCTAGAAATTATTGAAAACTAATTGTTAAAAAAATATAATTAAATTGTTTAAAATGGAGTCTAGCTTCTAAAAAATTAAATAATTTCAAAATGTGATGAATGAACCAAAATCTAAGCCCAAAATACTACTCTTTTTATGTAGAGGCCAACAAATAATGTTAACAACAAACCTCTTGATTCAAACATGTCTTGTAAATGGATCACTTGGGGAGGTGGTAGATATTATGTGTATAGACATCACATAAAGATCATTCTTTTTGGTTTGACATGCATTTTTTTTCATCAATTAGATTATTAGACAGGTGCATACTCAAAAATGTACATGTGAAGATAAAATATTAAAGTATAACATTTTAAAAATCCCATAAATAAACTACAATATTTGTAATTACAAAGTGAGTTATGATTAGGGGATAGAAGTAAAAGAATGATAATAATAGTTTCTCCACAAAGAACACATTTATTATTCAATTTCATCACAAAGAAACATAATAGATGTCGAGAGTGTAATACACATGGAGCCTGTAGAATTGCAGTGTTCTTGCACTTATTGACAACAACGGGCTTCGACGTGCATCCGCTAGAATAGCATATGCAATCAATGACCTATTCAATGATGACACATTTTCCCATCCGTCACGAACAACATGCCTCCTTGGTCTTCATGGTGCAATTGGAAACATGAACACTGTGCCTCCTTTGGAGTTTTTAGGAAATCACATAAATAAACTACAATATTTGAAAGTACAAAGTGAGTTATGAGTAGAGGATTCAAGTAACAATATATGGTATCTTTTCACCATACCTATAACAAAACAGCTTGTTACATTAGCGAACAGTGATAGTTAAATGCATAAATGTAGCCAATGTAAAGATCGATGAAGTATAGACACACATAGTCATATAAATTAGAGGAAAGTACTACATTTGTTACCTATCCACTCTATAGGGAGAGTTGTTGCAATCGAGACCCTTCCTTTTTTCTGATGATGGTATATGGATTATCTTTCATTCTTGCATATCAATCAAAGGAGAATGGTGGCTCTATTTGCAAGTTGTCGAGTTTTTTAACTCTTGATATAGCTGTGAAAGTCAAACCTTGTCGTTTTGTTGTACCAATATCAATTGTTCTTCTTTGAAGTGTCAATCCTTGGGATTTGTGTATGGTGAGTGCCCATGACATAGATAGTGGGCTCTGTCTATAATTACCTAAGGTTATAGGTGTTACAGGTAAGCTATTTGGGTCACCTTGGTCCCAAGGTGGGCCATTATAATTATTGAATCGGACAACCACATATAGAGGTAGGTCAGGGGGCTTATAACCAGGTGTGTACACAATATCTACCACCTCCCCAAGTGATCCATTTACAAGGCCCATTTGAATCCAAAGGTTTCTCGTTAACATTGTTCGTTGGCCTTTACATAGCAATAGTTTTTTTGGAAGTCATTCGACATCACTATCGAGGTTTGGTTGTAAGTGTGTTTTTACTGCAATACTAAGTACAACTGGAAGATTGAGTAATTTAAGCATTTATCGATTGTGTAGCCTAACTAAATTGTTTGTAGAGTAAAGGTGCATTGATTGATCAAATGCTCTTTGTTCAGAAACAAATATTGTTTTATTTGTACGTTGCATAAGTAATTCCCAATCTTCTTCAGTTGGATCTGCATTTCGCATATTGTACAACACACGACGAAAGTCGATTTGAGCTTGAGTGTCACCTTGTTGGCAAAATATGGTTGTCAATGTGATAACCTTTGTAAATTTATCCCAAAGGTATTTGGCATGTGAGTGTGATGCATATATTGGTTTATCCATGACGGGGGTAGTTGTGCTAAGCCACCAACAAGAATTATAGATGTACCACCAAAGCATTTTTTTTGTTCATGAGGGAAAGCCTCACACAATCTACTATCTATTTTAAAAAGTAATTTCGGCCCTACATTGCCAAATTCATCAATAAGGAGGTATTTCACATGTTTCATCTCTTCCTGAAAGACTAGCAGTGATTGTCCACGCAGTGGGTACATTTCTCTTATTGGTATTTTAAGGGTAGCATGTATGGTTGAGGCGTGTATGTTGAATGCCGCAACTCCCGTAGGGGCAACAGTAAGGAGTGGAATATTATTTTTAGATGCTAAAACCCAAAGTGCATGTCAAATGCAATGTATCAAGTATGATTTGCCTGTGCCTGTCGTTCCTTGTATGATCATGCATAGGGGTTGGTTTGAGGAACTATCATTATAATGTTCTTTTATAGTCGCAAGTGCTAGTTCTTGTTTGGGAGTTAATGGATATAGTGGAGCATGCTCGTTTAATATGGAGTGGTCACCTATTTGGGATGTCTTGTTTGTACTTATGAAGTGCTTTGCAGTGTTTTGCAAGTGGGGAGGTAAAGAACATTCATCCCAATTGTTCATATTATCAAAGTCACATTGATCGAGTATTTCAAGGGCATTCAAGTTCTCACCACCAGCAACTCCCATCTGTGATAACATCTCCCATTCATCTAGGGCACTTGTATTTCTTGGATCCACGTCACTTGTATCACTTAAATCCTCTTCAGGGGTAGGATCCGTAATTATCAGGCGGTCCACATGCCAGACACAGTAGTTATTTGATTGCAATTGTTTCCAATTTGTAACAATGTCATCTTTAGTGAGACCTATATCTATAGCAATGCTATGATAATGCTTGTACAACAATAGCTCACTCCAACAAAAAGGCTCAAATTGTTCAGATTCCTCGTCATGGGTACTATAGAAATGAGGAAAAACGTTGACAATTGCCTTCCGCTTTCTAACCTTCCACTTGCACCCTTTGCGAGTAGATTAAAATGAGAATGATCTAGCAATTTCAATCAATGATACTAGCTCCATCTCAGTGGGTCGTTCTATGTAAGAGTGTAGATAACTCACTAGTAATGTATTATCACCTGGATTTTTGTTAATTTGATGTAAAACTTTATGTCCAACATTTAGTGTTGTAAAAGAGCGACTACTAATAACAAGTGGTAGCTTTTGTAGCATATGGCATGTCTCTTGCGCTCCAATATCACGATCTGCAATGGTCTCGGACATAAATCTACGATATGTTGATAATGCATATCAATACAACTCTCTAATATCCTTTCTGCCTTTGTTGTGTATTTTGCTATATATTTAAGAACAAGCAACTTCGATACAACTGGTTGGCAATCCATATGGGCCCTCCATATTGAAATCATATCTCGGTTGTGTATATTTAACCTATCATCATTACGAGCTGGAGCATATGTTTTTTTTTCTAGACTCATCACAAGCCAACGATGAATTAGCACTTTCTAACCAAGGGGCTTTGTAGCAACACTCTAATTTATTACCTCATTTTCGTAGGCACGTTGCTTTAGTACACTGTGTATGTTGTTGAACATGGTTGATTAATTCCTCATAGTCAACACACGAGTCTCTAGAGAAGATAGCATCTGTTTCCAACAAGCAAGGATGTTCTTGTAATGATCGATGTTGTGTGTTGTTTTTACAAGATGGAGTGCAGGGATTCCATGCACTCACATAATTGTCAAAGAATTTCCTTGCTTGTGCTACCTTTGCATGATTATGCCAATCAAGTTTGTCCATGTCAGGTACACTAGGAATCCAATGAATCCATGTATATGTCCCGATCCTCGATGTTGCCATTCATATCTATACTAGTAATTTGTTACATGAAAGAGTTTTTCTATTACTTCTTCATGAAATATTGTGAACCTTTGAATAGAGAAGTTGTATGTGGGTTATTAATAATGTTGTTTGTGCGTTCTTTGTTGGTTCGAAACATTAATGAAACGCCAGTTGGAAAAAGTCGTTGTAATTCAGGCCATTTAGTATCTGTGACACTAAATGTGAAGAACAAAGTAGGGGTTCCTAGTTGGTTGATCATAGTTGTTAGTTCACCACGATGTTTACTCCAATATGTGCGTGTTCCCCTCAAGGAAGATCCGAAGTGCATCAATTCTTCAGCCAATTGAGTGTTGGGCATCTGTTGTATGTGCAAACGAAGGTTTTCAATGGTGGTTGGGATGGAGTCCTCTAGATTTTTCTTGACAAACACAAAAGAGATTCCTTGAGTTCGATGTCGCATCATTAGATTTAGTACAAAATAATGGAACCTTGGGTGTCTGCTAAATCTATTATCATGGTATCTCATTAAGTGCAACACATATTCATGCATCTTAACTTGTCGATAGCGAAGTTGCATTGGTAATGCAACACCATTCGGGAAAAGTGTGGGAAAAACCATATCCAGAAGTCCTTTAGTATTGTATTCATTTACTGGAGAAGGATCAAGCTCTGGCCAAGAAATAAGAGTGTCATTTGCATTTGAAATTTGCATTGTTTCTTTGATGATATCTAGCTCATGTCATTTATTTGGTAAGTTAGTCATGAATGATGATGAGTTTGTTATGTCATGTTTCATTGTCATCCTCACCACATGGAAATCCAAATTCAGTTGAGAGCTCATGTTCATTGTCTACATTAATAGTATGAAGCATGCTTGAAATGTCTATACTTGTATCTGGGAGTTGTTGTAGACATTCATCAGATATTACAACATCCGTATAGTATGGATCATAGTCAATCTTATATTTTAATGCAGCCTAAACACGACCCTTACTTACATAGCAATCATAGTAAGTTCCATGGGTTTGGAGTCTTTGAACTATTAACACATCCAAATCTAAAATTCTACGTGGGAGGTACGTCGCTATTGATCTAATGTCTTGTGGAAAGCTAATTGTATGACCATAGTATTTGTATTTCCCACCACGAGCATGGGTTACCTACACTATTGGATTTACCTGTGCTATGAGCATCTCTTCAACTTGGGTTAGATTTTTTAATGCATCTAGTTGTTTTCCTAGATTCATATTATTAGATGTTGCAAAGTGATGTCTCCCCTTTTCATGAGAACATCTAGTGCAAATTACGACACAATTTGCTGAAGACGTGTGCATGCCAACGTAACATTCATCGCACACTTCACATGTTTGCATCTTTGCCAATGCATCTATCCTAGTGCGGAAGTTTTTAGAAGATTTTGCAAAGTCTATATCACTTTGGGGTACGAGCTTGACTGAATTAATAGTTGGTATCTGATTATTTGTTCCTAGATCTATGCCACATGTTTTCTTTTGGTGTTCGCATTGCATATGATGACGAATACTGATTTCTTCTTTGTGGTGAGCATAGTATCCACGATCTCTTTTACGATGCTGATTCTTTTTATTTTCAATTGTTGACAGTAGTGTCTCACAATTTTGAGAGGAGCTCATTATTTGCAAAAAAACATTAGACACTTTACTATAAATATTATTTTGGAAATACTTCTCAAAAAAAGATGTGAATAATATCAATGCCAAAAAAAAAAAAAAACATTTATATTTTCAAGTATGTATTGTAAATAGTGGATGTTGCAAGTTAGTAGAAGCATCACTTCTTAGTTTCAAACACCAAACATTTGATTCACAAAGAGTATACCATTAAGAAACAAGTTGTTGTTAAAGTTATCATTAGATTGAACTAAATACAAGCACGAACATTTGAAATCGACCACCAATATTCTCATTGGCTAGAGATACAAAAAGATTGTTAACTTTGAAAAACATTTGTGCAGAGGTAATCACTCATTAACATTTATTCCCTTATAATGGACTTGACTTAATGCAATCATAAGCAGTTAAATTTACCAAATATATGTTAGTTTCATATCTTGGTACGTAGCATGAATGTTGGGAGTACTAAATACAATCAAAAACATTTAAATTCACAAATATAGCGTACTTCTAACATGTTGATAGATAGCATCAACATTGGGAGTACAATTATGTACTTGTTTTATTAGAGAAGAAGCAGTATAGATATATTCAAGCACTCGTGTCTTCCATATCATCAATTTTATTGATCAAGGAAGCATTTTCTTCTTCAAGCTGTAGAGTGTCAACTTTGGTGATTGTCGATTTCAAACAACCTTGACCAGCACTTGAGTCATATAGAACTGAGATAGTGAAGAGGAACTCTTTGAAACATCCTTGTTTGATTATCATATCTGCATTAGTCTTTGCATCATGATCGAACTGGAGCATGTATAATTCATGGGCTGACATACCTAGAAGGTAGGTTGCAGGTTCATCAAAAGCAACAGCCCAGAGTGTGCCTGTATGATCTGTTAGCTTTAGCTGAAGTATGTACCTGTAAATACAGTCCGCAAATGTCTTTATGCACTTTGCACAAGTCCATGTTTCATCAGCATTTCTAACAACTTTTTTCTTGCATTGTTTTCCATTCAAGCGAAGGGGCAAGATGGATAGTAAACTGAACTCGTTTTAATGAATTGAATTGTTGCATTCACAATGTACTGAAAAGGTTGGGAGACATTAATGGTTTGTTCCTCATTCTCAACAATTGTTTTCCTTGGAATTTGTAGAGGCACATCTATAGCTTGTGTTGTCGATGTAAAAATATCCTTCCCATTATCATCAAACCATAACCTCAGTTTTGTTGTCTCTGCTATGTCCGGGTTTATGAAGAGTTGAGTACTAGCCAAGGTGCTTATGACCTTTCCATTATATTCAGTGGCTTTTCTAGTTTTAATTGCAAGAACAACAACATTGTGTAAATGGTACATTTCTTGGAGTCGTGTCCCCTCATTGTGAGCGGTTGGTCCCCATAAAGTTACATTTATAGTAGATGAAGATATATCCATCAATTGGACACTTCTTCTTAGAACTTTTGTCTCATCAAACCTTCTTATCGTGGCACATGGATACACACAAACAACTATGCCGATAACATCAACAAGGCAGTCCTTGGTCACGTGCACAATTTCATCAAGAGGGGTGAAAGTAAATTGATGTTTTGGAATTGACAAGTCATTGTCTAAGAGAGAAACCCTTGAGTTGTCTTCCAAACAAATTTCAAGCTGGCTATTAAGTTTGTTGTAGAGCCTATTTGCAGTCCCTGGTCATGTGCACAATTTCATCAAGAGGGGTGAAAGTAAATTGATGTTTTGGAATTGACATGTCATCGTCTAAGAGAGAAACCCTCGAGTTGTCTTTCAAACAAATTCCAAGCTGGCTATTAAGTTTGTTGTAGAGCCTATTTTTCACGTTGAATTATTAATGATAGCTTGAATTCTTGCTTGTTATCTGTGAGCATAAATCGTTTTTTTTTCAAGTAGATGTTTTGGTCATGTTTTGGGCGATGGACATATATTTCTCATACCAAAGACTTATTTTGTTGCAGTTTTTGGCATGCAATCTATATCTTTTCTATGCCCCGTGTACTCAAATTAAAGGTGGCTGATAGATATTAAACATACACTATGTCGTTTTCTAAATTTTAGTGGAGGTTATGTACAGTTGTTTCATTTGCAGAACCATCTTTCCTTCTGGGAAAGTTTTGGATGGTTAATTTATATGTGGTACATTTACTTTTAATAGGAATGAGGCATTTTCTTTGCAGATTTTTAATGACTTTGTCAAGGTTTTTAGTTGGGCAACATACGTTCTAGTTTCTTTCAAATGGTTAGAATTGTAAATACTAATTCCAGCTATGCTAGTCAGAGATAAAGAGCCAATAGCTAGTTTAAGTGTTATATGTGTAAGCCTAAGGATTAGAACGTAATAGTTTCTTTTAATAATTTGGCTATGTTTGATCTCTGACAGATCTGTGCATTCCTGTTTGGTGCAGCCTAGCAGTCTCTAAAGGATTTTACGAGCCACAGCCATAACTGTAAGTGTTACCTTTCTCCTCAAGTAAGCCATGTCTACTTAGAAAGTCACCTCTACGCAGAACAAAAACATAGAACAAATTACTGTATTTGCTGTGACTTTTAAAAAATCAAATGAATTACGTTAGTTGAACTCAAATAGGTGTAGTTTGCCCTAGTTTTCTTTTCTCTTATAAATGTAAGTTTTTAATTTTTCGTTGATCTAGCTTGTAATGAAAGTTTGTTGGATTCTTCATTAGTACTAAGTTACTAACAAATAGGTAATCTTTCCCTGTACTGAATATGTGTACATATGATGTCATCTTTTGCTTCTCTTGACCATTTCAATAACCATTTTACTTTAAAGCAAATAATTGATTCAGAATATAGATGGAGTCAGAACTATTTTCTTCTAATGGGGTTCAGCGCAGGTGTGTTTGGGTGGGAGATTGAAGAATGTCTGCAGCTGAGGATCCATTCTATATCGTCAAGGAGGAAATTCAAGATTCTGTAAGTTTTAAGCTAATTGCCAAATGAGATATAGATCTCTTCTTGTTTTCTTTTTAATTTTTAATTCTCTGGATGATTATTGTACTGGCTGTCTAGGCGTGTGGTTGACAGAGTATGATTGTCTTTTGCAGAAGGACAATTGGGTTATGGTTTAAATCCTATCAATAAAGTATCATGTCAACCTCAGTTATACCAAAATCAATTAATGGTTTTGCTGTACAAATCTTAAAAGTTTATTTACCTTGTCCTCCTTGTTTTGGCAATACCTGCAAAAGAACAAATCTTTTTTATGTTCTCTTGATTTGCCAGTCAGCCTGAAAGAATTTGATAATGGTCCCATCTCTACTCTTTCTTCTAAATTTAGTTGAAAAATTATTGAATTTTTTTTATTCAGGGCAAACTTGGTCAGGAATGTTATACATCTCCACTAATCGATTAATGTAAATATAACCCTTTTCCCAATTAAGGCTGAGAATCAATTATACTGTCCACAACTTGGAAACAGACAATGACTGAAATTATATTTGATGACTTTTCATCCAAAAAGAAAAAAATGCTCGCACTGATGGCCAGTTGTTACAAACTTACATCATTATACTGTTGAAACATTAGTTTGTAAAAATAAACTTAGAGTGTAAGGCAAAGAACACTCACCAAAGCTCAGAATGCTATTTTAAGTGAAAAAATCTTTATTTTATAAACACAAACTAACATTTTGGCTAGATAGAAAGCCAAATGTTACTCAAGAGAGGGCTGCTAACATTTTGCAAAGAGGAGCCTCTGTCAGTTACTCTCTTTATCAGCTGGAGCAGGGCTCTCTAGCTATATATCACTGAACAATTAATGAAAGTTTTGAGTGATGGAAGTCTCTTTATCTCATCCTCAAAGAAGAAAATGGAGGAGACCACCCATAATGCATAATGTTTAGTGGTCTTTCCGCCATTTGCTTTGAGATGCTTACAGTAGTATACTCTCTTGTTGAGGTAATCTCTTATCCTTGATGGAGTTAACACAACCGATAAAAACAAATTCTATTGCATTAAGGTCATAGCACAAACTGCAGAAAGCTTTGAGATTTAAGTTTGAATTTTATTTGGATTAATTGTACAATAAAATTGGTATAACTTTGTCTTGTGGTGCATGTCTTATTTAGGCATCCTCCATTTATCATTTACATAATCAAGGATTTTTTTACCTGTCTTATAACAAAAGCTGTGGAAAGCTTCTAGATTTAAGATTGAATTTTATGTGGATATCTTGTCCAATAAAATTGTTCTAACTTGGAGTTATGGTGCATGCATAGATGGAAGACTCGAGGAAAACTCGAGAAGTCATGAAAAACCTGTGAATTTTTTGGTCCTCAATTTTCAGGCTAAAAGCTCATTGTAAAACCTTGCCGAGTGTTTGGCGAGTTTTCCACAAAAACTCGGAGTCTCTCCACTGCCAAAACCCCACTAGTTATTGGGATCTCCTGTCATATAATAAATTTGATCACAATGAGTGGGTATGAGAGTGGAGAACTAAATCGAGAACTTAGACAACTAATTTTAATTACTATCATAATATTATTAATCTGTGATGAAATTTCATAATGTCAATATCAAAGATTCAGATAAAATTATTAGAAATTTATAGAGCTCTCCCAAATTTCTCACCAGACCAAGAAGAGGAA
The DNA here is from genome assembly GCA_028749045.1 of Cupressus sempervirens. Taxonomy (NCBI): domain Eukaryota; kingdom Viridiplantae; phylum Streptophyta; class Pinopsida; order Cupressales; family Cupressaceae; genus Cupressus; species Cupressus sempervirens. Next base: position 400,641,967 of record CM053783.1, on the reverse strand, counting down.
GATGTAGAATGCTGTAATATGCAATTTATGAATTATGATGAATCACGATGACGATCAAAGGCAGTCATTATAAATATATAACAATTTTCAGCTAACTATTATATTAGGATTTCACAGGAGGATGCAATTTTGACTCTATTTGCTTTCAAATCAATCAAATTTAATAGAAAACACTTTTGTACTCATTGGATACATCTTGTCATTGAATTATGGAAGACAAATTTCTCTAATGAAATTAAGTAATTTTTTAATTTGCTGTTTTTTGCCAAATTTTTGCCAAGTTTTGCTGAGTTTTTGCAAATTTGTACTTTTGTGCTTGTTAAGTTTTTGCCAAGTCTGAGTTTTACAACTATGGATGCATGACTTATTAGGCATCCTCCAATTATCATTTTATTATCAAGAATAATTTTTACCCATGCTTTCATGCAAATATCCTTTTTCCTTTTTAGCCATCTAAATGAAACAGTTGCCTAAAGAGACACTCAATAAGTCTTTACAATTTCCTCTCCAGGCAAAGCACTCCTTTTGAATTTGGTGGATGGCTCAGATCAACAGTCATAGAGGATGGCCAGACAATCGAAAAATTTAGATCAAGTTGAAACCTAAAACCATTATTTCACCCAATAAAAGATCATTTTGCTCCTCTTCTCTTTTTCACATTTTCTCTATTTTTTGTTGGGTTTTTCTTACATCTAACACCTTCTGCAGCTTATCATTGTTACCCTTCAAGCCCATTAGTCTCCACTTTCAAACCGCCACTAGTTATTGGAATCTCATCACATAGGAAATTCGATTGTAACGAGAGGGTTTGGATGTGGAGATCAGTATCAAGAACTTAGACAACTCAAATTATCACTATTACATGCAATTGGTAAAGATAGATGTGGAATATTCAACTATCAACTATCAGATGGCATTGAATATTTATTACGATTTTAACATTTGACATTTGTCAATGATGACGTACCATACATCAAATATATTTAGTTTTATGATTCTGTATATTTCTTTAACTTTCTTTTTTATGTAAATAAATAAATAAATATGTAAATATATATATATCAGTGTACATATAACACATGCACATGCATATATATATACACATGTACCCAAATTGCTGTACTGAAGGGAAAGAAATTGCCATACTGGCATTACTAGTATCCATATCTGTACCCATACCAGCAACTTAGCGGTGATGTATGTCACTTATTTGAGTATCTTACACATTTTTTGTGAGCACGACAATTATGATATGAACCATTTGGTATGGACATAATTCTATGATATGGATATGAAATAGTTTCTTGCAATTGTTTTAGCTACAGAGAGGCTGGAGAATGATCCCTCAGGGGACAGAAATCATGTCAAGAACTGGTTTAGTTTCATCAGTCTTTTTGTCCAGTTGTGCTAGACAGTTTTCAATAGTGGACTGAAAGAATGTCTAGTCGTAGATATCATTTCTGAGATATGAAACCTTATAAGCACATTGCAGGACTTTGTGTAAATGCTGTATCACATTAGAGATTTTTAATGCCCCCTTTTTAAAATAGGATTTAATAATGAATAATAATCATAAAAATTGAAGTTAAAAAATAATACAATTAAAATGTAACGTGATTAATTTTAGTTATTGAAGGGTCAAAAGGCATGAAATGAAAATTTGTGACTCCCTCAAACATTGGGTATAAAAAGGGAGAAGAGAACTCCATTTGAAATGGGGAGAGAGGAAGGAGAGAAAAGAGAAGGTGTGAAGCAAGGAATAATCATTAGAAGAGAAAAAATAAATGAGAAGAAAATATGGAAGTGACTTCTTCAAAAGACAAAAATTATGATGGGTTGCGGCTCTGTGAATGGGTAGTAATTACGAAGCTTTGTGACTCTTTCAAAGGGCATAAATGACGAAGGGTTGTGACTTGTCCAAAAGGTGGTAACTGTGGAAGGTTGTGACCTTTGCAAAGGGTAGCCATGGTGAAGAGGTATGACTCTTCACCACATTGGAAGATATTAAGGGGAGAATGTTTCATTTGAGCAGTACATCAAAGGGAGAGCAATTTTGGGAATAATATATAATTCTCAAAGGCAACAATGCAAAATGGCAACTCAATTCTAATGAAAGGTGACCCTTTCACTAATAAAGTACAAAGAGATTCCATTCCAAGCACTAGAGGAGGATTTGTCAACCATCCTCTCATGAATCCACCAAAACAAATCCTTCATCCATCAATTGTTTATTCCTCAAGAAATCAAGCAAACAATCATCCCTTTATCTTGGGAACAAGAAAACATACAATTCATTATATCGCCACTTTTCAATTATCTAATCAACAATTACTTAATCATAATACATCAATGCCTCAAACCATCATATCAGAGGGATTCATTTAATCAATCGATCAGTCAACAACAGTTGAATCAACAGCAGAAGTATTCATATATGTAGTAGGGCAATTTATGTAATAACCTCTTAAATTGTTGTGGCGTGAAGAAATAATCATATTACTTATGCATATGTATTTATTTCAATTATATAGATGTGAATGTATATATTATACCAGATTATATGCAGACATGAATGCTTGAATCTTACATACATATCTATGCATTATTAATGTGAACTACTGTTTGCAACAATCGACCATATTAGAGAAGGAAAGGAAGTGCAAGGAGGGGGAACAGTGAGACCTTACTAGGTACACCACCTGATGAAATTAGTTAAGGACCGCGTGAGGCCAAGGGGGACAGAGATTTCACTCTTGTGCCCACAGTCGAGTTAAGGGCACTTTGTTGCAGTATTCCCTCCGACTCTATGTGGGTTAGTTATTGAGGTAACTGAGAAAGGGATCCTCAATCATAAGAGGAAATACAGATAACGTGATGAAGGAGAATGGTGTATAGACTCCACTAGGTATGCTACCTCATTAGCATAATTAAGACAACATGAGGCCAAGGGGACAGAGTTCCGCTCTTGGGCCTAGGGATGTATATAATTAAGGTACCTCATGATGTCCTTCCTATGTCAATTATGGTTGAGCTCATTAGAATTGTGCTATGAATGTATTTCTCCCTTAACCCTAAACATAGATGTATTACATCCATTATGTTTATATTATTATTTGATTTGGTTGTAGGTCCCAAGACAGGCTTATCTCATCTTATTCCTTTTATATTATTTAATCAATATTTATAAAGTTGCTCCATAACTATAAAATTACCAGGACCAGTTTCAAAGAATACCATATATTCTTTGAGTCACAAAAAGGGGACATGCCATTCTTTTTTCCCAAGTTTGAAGTCTAACCATCCCTGGGTCAGTTTTTTGCAACTTGGTATCAGGAGCTTGAGTCTAAGCTGGTACTTCTTTGACAAAGAGTCAGGGAATGAGGGATATCCATTAGACCAAAATTGTCCGGGACACAATACTGATCGTTTTGGTTGGGGAGCTTGCACTCTGCCAGATTTGATCCATGGGGGCTCATTTGGAGCCTTTCACCTTCTCACCAAGAGACCAATAACCAAATTATTATTGTGCATATGCATCCTGACAGCTCTGAATAATATTATCTAATTCCACTCTTATGATTAACATTCTATATGCTGACAGTTAATCTCTACATATGCATTTTCTCTAGACTGCTCAGATCAAAATTTCTACGTGAGAGTAGTTGCATCACAGTGCATTTAAAGAAATTATTATTTTTATATCTTGCACAAGATTGAAAGCCTTTGGGGTGTACCTCTACCCTGGCAGTTCTGTATACTTATAGTATCATCCACTTCCACTGTAATGATTAACATTGGATGGATCTTTCGCAATGTATGCTGACAATAAAATTTTCTACATGGATGTTATCACTTTGTAATGAAAGTGAAAAGATTGTTATCCATCACATTTAAGATCAAAACTGAACCAAAAGAATCTATTTTCTTAACATTAGGAGAATGTTTGGTGTTATGAAAATTCTGATGCTCTGCATTGCAAAAATTAAAGTATTTCTTGACATACAAATCATATACGAAGAGGTGGTCAAAACTAAGGGTCTATCATGTCCAAAACACAATTTTTTTGGCAATTTTTTCCCGTAAGTAGCAATGGTAAGCACTGAAAGATCATGTCAAGCAAAGATATAATAGTGAATTTGGTAATTCTCAAGATGCGAGTAGAACATTCAGTATTTCCAGTACGGGCACACACTCCTGCTTCCTGCTTTTTCAGTTTGAAGCTATGTTAAGGAGTTGAATAGTTTCTGATTGAAATAGATCTCTAAGGCGAGTTATATCTATAATGACAAATCCAAGGCTCCTGGATTTTATGGATGTATGTGTAATGCCTGCTTACTTAGTTTGAAGCTATGTCAACGAGTTGAATGGTATCTGATTGAAATAGAGCTCAAGGGAGGGTTCACTAATGTTCAAGCCAAGGCTCTGAGCTTTTGTGGAATCATGTGTAATCTGAGGCTCCGTTGCTGCATATTCCAAATTCCCGCAACATGAGCTATTGTAACATCAAAGTATATCCCATGAAATGGATATAATATTAACTTGAAGTGGAACATTTCAGGAAAGCTGACTACTTTGGCTTCTGTCTTTAATTTTCCTTTGTGGTCACAAAACCACATCAAACAAACTTATCACCCTAACTCTGAATTTATGCTTGAGAACAATCTCTTAGTGGATGCTGCTAGTGTAACATTCTCTTTTCAAAATAAGTCAATTTTCATTTTTTGAAATTTACCCAGAAAACGGAAACATGAATTTATAAGACATTTGGCCGAGACAAGAAGGTAATTCACAAATGCATAAAGTAGTTGCTAGGAAGGTAATAAAAGGAGTTTGAAAATGGCACTTAAACTAAAGAATGAATAAATTAAAATTAAACTTATAGTTTATTATCAAGAGTCAAAGGGTGTGTGAAGGTTTGTGTCCCATGAAGCAATAAGATATATAAGGGGGATTATTTCAATGAGAGGAGGAATCAAAATTGTGAAAGATTATTATATATTTATCTAATATGTCTTCCATTCTTTGAGGAGTACAAACTGTTAAAGAAACTTTTGAGGAAGAAAACACTCATGATTATACAATTGACGACGAAAAACCCTTAATTGTCATTTCTGAGTTAGGGAATCAGGCGGATTTGAAAACACTTTCAAAGTAGACATACTAGAGGGAAATCAACACAGTTTTAATGAGAATTATAACAGAAATTCAAGAAAAAAGGTCTATTTTCGGAATCATGCCTAAATTATTATTCTGAATATTATAATAATTTATAATTCTAGTGACTCAGTCAAAGTCATTTCTAAATTTAATACAATTATCATTTTAGAGCAAGAAGTGTTATTTTAGGGCAAAAGTTAGAAATGTTCTAGAAAGGGTTTTTATTTTTGAGAAAGGGGGTAAATTTTTATTTCAGATCAAAACAAAGAGTACAAAGCCAAACTCCAAAATGAACCCCACAGAAGAACAACTACATAATCCTGTCCTCCATAATTAATTTCTCCAAAGTTGCTGAGTATTTGGGGGACAAGAGCCCCACTCATGCACATCCAACTTGTTAAGGTTCTTAGAGGTACGTTTGGCTAGATTTTCGGCCATTCTATTCCACTCATGGTATATGTGACCAAAAAATATACTCCGAAAATGAACACAAATTCAGTATCTGCTTTGCCAGCAAGGCTAATTGACAATTAACGCTATCCAATGTCTGCTTATTCAGTATACCCATCGCAATCTATGGATCAGATTCATAGATAATCCATTTCCAACCAAGGAAACACCCTCTCTCAATCACTTGAAGAATAGCAAGAGCCTCCACAAGATTATTAGAATGCTGCTCCTTATAGATAGACAAAAAAAACACAAGACCTCAATCACTGTCTCTACCAATGCCACCAATTCCAACATGTTCAGTATTCCCCTTAGAAGACCCATCAGTGTTGACCTTTGAAACTCCCTTAGGAGGAGAAAATCATCGCCCATCTCTGTGAATCTTCTGTTTGGCCTGTTTAGATCTTCTTCCTACAGGGAAGCTCGCTTCTGGTAGTCAAATTTAAATTCCTTAAACAGCCAAGTGATTGGAATATACTGTCCAGAGAGATCACATTTTTCTAAAATAGTCTCTTGTAGCCTGCTGACGATTTAATAGAAAGGGACATTGCGAATGGTATCAGAGCAGCAATCCTGCCAGCTCATGTCCTAAAGACAAAATGGTGAGTATTCTAATAGAAAAATATTTGGAAGTCTACGAAAAGAAGAGAACATGGATCCGATTGAAGAATATTCTACAAACTTGAAGCCCCCACAGTTATTGACAAGTACTGAAGTTTGTCAGAAGATATCAAAGCTAGTGTTCCCCTTGATGAGTACTTGGAGGCATTTGGGAACCATTATTAAAGAAGAGAGAGATCTATATGAATACATGAGAAAAAGTGCCAAGGAGGAGATCAAGGAGCAAGCTTCAAAAGAATCATTAATGATGATAGAAGAGAAGTAAGATTTAGAACCACAGAGAGCTGCTAAGTTAAAGGAAGGAGAAGAGCTAATAGCATGTATTGAAGATGTATCCTAATTGCGGATAATGCCCAAGAAACATTCATCCAATTTTCTGGTATTGAAGTAATGGAACCAAATAATCATGATTTCCAATGTATGGAAATGACTGGGCCATGTGATGCTGCATTGAAGAATGATTTGTCTAATATTGACCCTTATGAGGAGGAATTGCAAGATCATCATCAAAACTTTATAACAATACTCATCAACTACATGAAGGTTGACCAGGAAATATTTCAACTCCTTTGTTCCAATGAGTTCATTGATGGGTTGATTAGTAATCATGGGAGGAGAGTTTTGGTTTGCACATGGCGAATCTAGGAGAAGCCAACATGAACACCATAGGAAAATGGATGCATTCACCAAGTTGTGACTATATCGTGCTTGAAGAACAATAGAGATAGTTACCTTGAGCTAGTTGATGCTTGATGAAGAGAAGCATTCTAGTCATTATTATAATTACAATTTAGAGCATGAAAAAGATGATAATAGTATGATTTATTGTCACATTCTTCCAACAATTTTGTGATCATGGAATGTAGTCTAAGCATGGGGAAAAAGTGAAAGATATGACTTGTAGTAAAGATCGCCTAGATCCTTTTATGCAAAAATACAAAATTGGCTTTGTACCAAGGAGTGAGATCTTGATGCTCACAAGACTCCCATAATTCATCATGATGGAAGATGCAACATTTTTCTATCATTTTGAATTTCAACAATGGCAATTGATAGTTTGTATTCATTGCCTAGGATCTGTGGTAGTAATGAAATGAGGGGGGCGAAGATCATTGCAGTGTATTATCTCGTTCAACATTTTTTCTTATTATTTTTCGAGACCAAAATCTAATGCCATACATATGAATGAGCAGAAAATTTATCTTAGTTGGGTTAAGTGAAGCATATTGTTCCGTAATAAACACCCAGCACAACCAACGGAAAAAGCATGGTGCACAGAGATGTATTTTTGTAAGCAAGGAATAACTTGTGAAAGCTGCTTAGCTGCAATTGAAATGGACATAAAATAGTATTTCTGATCTTCTTATCGTGGTATTCATTGAATTGAACCTTTGCAACACCCCTACGAAAATCACACTAGTGAATGTAAGTTCATATAAAAGAGGAAGGTTAGTCCACTGGATTATATTAAGAACATACCTACCACTTACATGTGAACGGGGCTCTATTGCAGAGTGAAGATCTTTTTGCTATCTTTTTAGGAGAGTTAAGAGGTGTTTGCATCCGACACTCTTCCAAGGCAGATTATACCATATAGTGTAATGCTCATCTGTTCTACGTTTTGACTAAGTTGGGTGGGGATGGGGAAGGCAAGCGTTGGTAGAACACATCATTTTGCTTCTTACACAGTCAATAACTGATCTGAAATTCAGCCACCAGGTTGTTTGAGTTAATAATTATTGAATGGTAAATATATGGAATAAATGGAAGCCATACTTCTCACTAATTTGATCACAATTAACCTTTATCATGATGGTGAAGTAGAATGTATGACACCAAGAGAAATCAGGGAAATTAACAAATTAAACAAAACATGAAAAATGCCACTGCAGTTCTAAAGGATGAGCTTATTCAATTTAGAGTATTGAGTGAGAACATGAGAAGTTATGCATTTGAGAAGAAGAGTTGGAAAACTGCAATAATATGATTGAGAAATTACTAAAAATGATGAGTGAAGATAGATGCTCGTGGGATGCTTGTAAGACGCATGGAGAAATAAAAAAGCTACAGAATAAGTGCAATTCTACAATTAATAAAAAAAAGGTATTGAAACTTTAACATAAGGAACTATGCACCAAACATAGAAATGCTAAAAATAAATTGAGAAAATGCAAGAAAGAGGCTAGGAAGGATGCTTGTAAGACGCATGGAGAAATAAAAAAGCTACAGAATAAGTGCAATTCTACAATTAATAAAAAAAAGGTATTGAAACTTTAACATAAGGAACTATGCACCAAACATAGAAATGCTAAAAATAAATTGAGAAAATGCAAGAAAGAGGCTAGGAAATTAAAAGCAAAGATGGTTGAGGATCAGAGAATATGCATTTCTAGTAGGATAGATTTAGAAGAAAAAAATGTAGAACTGCAAACTGATGAGCCAAGGACAGGAAGAAATATGCGCAAGACTTAGACTAGAAAACAATCAAAATAATTTAAGAAGCACATCAAAAGATTTATGATTTAAATAGGTATTACAAGAGAAGATGATTGCAAATGGTCTTTTGTTTGTTGCTTGTAAGGTGGAGTGTGAAGTAAAAATTGCAGGATGTCTTTTTTCTTCTTTCTGCTCTTTGAGGATGAGACAAGATTTGTCTTAAATTCCAAACCTTGCCAATTACCAACTCTTGGTTTTGGTATTGAAAGTTATTGGGAAATCCAACATACCAATACATAAGCCTGAAGAATATTGAAGAATAATTGTCCTCAGACTTTAGATGATGGTATCAACCTTACAATATTAAAAGATTGGCAGTTTGACAAGTACATTAAGAACATCATAGTAGTACAAAGTTGGATATAACCAAGATAATGAGAGAAACATTGCTTGGTTTAGAATTTCCAATTCCTAATTATATCAGAGCTTTGCAGCAGAAGCTACTTACATCACAAGGATGATAGAGGGATCGTGAATCTCCAAAGTTGATTTGGGAACTTGGTATTGGCAAAAATGATTAAGCTTGGCAAGTTGAAATCGATATTGCTGGAGGAAAAGTGATTTTTGCAAAGCTAGATTGTAGTGTTCTCTTTTCAAAGTAAGCCAATTGACGTTTTCCCAAGATAAGAAGGTATTCACCAATGCATAAACTCGTCGCAAGCATTAAAATTTGAAGCAGAATACATAGAAATGAAATATACTAAAACTCAGAAGACAAAAGAAAAGAGGACACAAAATTACCCTGGGAAAACCCTCCATTGGAGGGTGAAAAACCCAGCTCCACAAGATCTTTATTGTATGCTCAAGCAAATACTAAGTCCTCAAGCTTAAACAAGAATAGATCACCAATGATTGTTAACTCTTAAAAATCCAGCAATATTTCTTAATCATAGTTCAAATACACCTGTTGCTTGTATATCAAACATATAAGGCTTTAAGTATCTCACAGATACTGCCGATAATGAAATGATTAAACACAACAAATTGACCATGCCCAGAACATTGGGAGTAATCTTTCACACATGCACTAGACTCATGGGATTCAATTTGAATGGTTATCATGCATAGTTGAATCACACACCGTGAAACAAACAAGAATTATCATAATCCTTAAGACAAGCTCTATAAAAGTTATCTTTTGCTTACGATAATATTTTTTTATCTTCACTTGAGTCATTATAAAAAGAGAGAAGTTGTAATACAAAAAATAGGCACTAGAATGGCTCTTGATTAGGCACGATAATATTGCACTTTCCTTCTAGGCTGAATGCTATTCTTACTAGTGTACTTGATAGGTGACATTGTAGGGCAAGAGGTCAGGCAGGTTTTCGGGCGAACTTTCAGATCATGGACCATAACTTGACATTGCTGACTATCATTGAGGAGGCTTGTCGCTGCTCGACGAAAGGTTACTGCTGTTTTGTAGACTTTCTCAAGGCATTTGATCTTATCCCTCAGGTGGCACTTTTCCAAAGACTCAAAGACATTGGGGTTTTAGAGACTCAATTGACAACGATGATGAGGCTTTGCGAGATTGTTGTGGGCAGATTGAGGACTCCCGAGGGTTTTTCAGACCCGATACAGAGCACCATTGGGGTGAAGCAGGGCTGCCCTCTCCCCCCCACTTTGTTTGGCATTTATATTGATGAGCTTGAGGCTTTCCTCCAAGATTCCTTGCTCCTCGGTGACTGCAGCTACTTACACCAGGTCATGATCTCTATTCTTCTCTTTGCTGACGATGTGATTCTTCTAGCCTATTTTCCTCAGTGGCTTTAGAAGCCTCTTGATAGGCTAGCTTCTTTTTGTGACCAATGTCGACTCGTTGTGAACCTGAGTAAGACTTGAGTTATGGTCTTCAACACTTAGCTCGGGGTGAAGTTCTTTGGCCCCCACTTTAGTTTGAGACCTGCTATTCTGCCTAGGATTAATAAAAGGTTGGGCTCCATTGCCATGTTAGAGAGATAGTGGTTCAGACATCACTTTCAGGACACTTCCTCTAAATTGTCCCTCTTGCACTCTTTTATCAGACCCACAGTCTTATATGGTTCAGTGGTTTGGGGCCTCTCCCTCCTGGATTTCGATGGGTCGTTGGTTGAGCGGGTTCAAACATCTTCCTCAGGCGTATCATCAGAGGTAACTATTCCACTCTTTGCAGTGTTATTTTGGTCGAGTTTGGGTCTCACCTCTACAAACTTGCAGTCATCTTCGATATGATTTGGTTTCTTTACCTCTCGGGGCTTTGTGGATTTGACTGGCGGATGCAACAAATATTCCTACCTGCCTTATTGCTCTTCAATCATCGTTGCTTGTTCTGATTTGGCCACCAAGGTCTGTTGTTGGTACGCTCAAGCCACTACTCTGCTGGGTTCAATTGGGATTGAGATTGATTGTCTCTCCCCCCCACCAGTTTTCTTTGGGTGCTCTGGCTCACCTCCACCCTTCTCGTTAGGACCTGAACAAGCATGTGAGACTCAATATATACAGATAGTACATTATGACGACTTGGATCAACCCTCTGGGAGGGTTGTGTCCATCGATGGCCTTTTATGCTGAGCACTCATTAGATATCCATGATGGGATTATCATGCATTTTGCATATTTGACCCGATGTTGGTGCCATGTCCTTCGTATCTCTGTTGGTTCCTTCAGAGTTGGATCCCACCGTCATAGATTCCAGATTGACCATCACATCGAGAGAAAAGATCGTATTTGCCATTTATGTATCCTTGCAGAGAACGAAACTGAGACTCACTTTATTTTTCGTTGTCCTATCTACTATGAGATTAGAGGGAGGTTTTATTGTCTTTTTAGAGATTGCAGGTCCTTATTGGCGTTTTTCATTTACTTTGACCAGCATTGTCTGGCGCTCTATCTCTGAGAGGCCACTCAACCTCAGGACCATACTTTGCAGCTCTTTTTTCCTCAGCACCAAACTTTGGATTAGCGTATCATTGACTTTGATGCACCCATGTGCCCCGCTAGGGATAGGAAGTGGCAGTTATGCACTTACTGCTCCCAACCACATCAAATCAATGAGACCTTGTTGTGGACTCACTAGACAATGACACCCTTCATCCGATAGTATTTAGAGACAATTTGGGACCCTTGGTTGCCCTATTCCTTATCCTTCGGTGCTGGACTTCTTCCGGCCTTCATCCGATAGTATTCAGAGACAATCTAGGACCCTTGGTTGCCCTATTCCTTATCCTTCGGTGCTGGACTTCTTCCGGCCAAGGAAGGACCCCAGTCCTTTCCTTGGTGTCTTCCTTTGCTTCTTTGTTGCTTTGTTCTTTCGTAGGCACTGTTTGGTGTCCCTGCTGTGAGTGGTTTCCCTTGTTTGTAAACTTTCATTCCCTTAGACCCTTGTTGGTCTCTTGTTGGACATGAATAAATTTATCAAATCTTATCTTATCTTCAATGATCACTGCACACACCAAACTCTACCAGCACATGAAACCACCCAGCAAGATTAAAACGGGAGGAAGCCCAGAAGGTCATCGCATCTGGAAGCATTAATACCCGTTGGCAGTCACAAAAATGCCAGTACATGTCAATAGCCGTGTGGTCTTTGTCCTTATCAACAATAACATTGACAGCAAGCACGATAAATTCCATAAAACTCAGTGCTTGATTACCCTTCATATTAATGGTAAGAAGAGTTGATTCACCTTGAAAAGATTCCAAGACCTGAAGAATGATAATCAGTGATGTTAGTAACATTAAGAAGACGAAAGATCATAAAACATATAGAGAAACATCCTTAGACAAGAACCATTTGAGATACTTGAGCACACGAAGCTGACAGCAGACATTAGTGAATGAATAGCAGAGATGGAATAAACTTGTCAGCAGTATAAAACAATATAACTGCTGCCAGGCATAGCAAGGAAGTAAAAACTCAACATCATGAAACAGAGTAGGCTAGAGAGCAATTGAAGTATGCACAATCATGATAGGTAGATGATAACTCCTGCAGCTATAAAACATCAACAAGGAGGGTAGTTAAAGGAGATTTAAAGTTAGTGTCTAAATTAAGATATCTGCGATTGGCTTTAAAGAATGAATAAATTCAAAACTAAATTATAGTTTATCACAAGTCAAGAGGTGTGTCCCATGGAGCAATAAGATATATAAGATAGATATTTACAATGAGAGGAGGTATTAACTGGGAAAAATGATTATATGTTTATTTATTATTGCATTGAGTATATAGTCATCAACTGGGAAAAATGATTATATGTATATTTATTATTGCATTGAGTATATAGTATAAATCATTACACTTACAGTCTGAGGACAAAACTCCGAGTAATTGTACATTCAATGACAAAACATTTTATTGCCATTGCTGTGTTAGAGACAAAAACCTCTGAGTCAAGCTGATTTGAAAGCATAGATGTACAAGAGAAAATCTTCAGAGTCTGGAGGAGAATTCGAGCAAAAAATCAGAATATGATCTATTTTCTAGAATTATGTCACAAGTTTTTAATCTGAATATTATAATTAATTCGTAATTTCAGTCATGCCATTATCATTTTGAGTAAGGATTATTGTTTTAGGGTACTGGAAATGTTCTAGAAAGGGACATTACAGCTATAAATGCTACATCCATGTGAATAATCTAACCAATGTGTAAGGTGCTAACCCGAAATTGACCCAATTTTTTCACCCTTTTTACCATTTCAATCTACAAGGCATTTTGCCAAACAGCATGCTTGCTATTATTGTAAGTGTTTTCAGACTTTCAGATGATTGATTTCTTTTTTGATGTTTTGGATGTATAACACATGTATTGCAACATGCAAAAGTATGGCAGATAGATTATAATGTCAAACAAATGCAATGCAATGTCTAATAAGTGAGCTGCTGTAATTCCCACTCTTGTTGGCAAGTCTATACACTAGTATCCAACTCATATTTGAGAATAAGTTACAAGGACTAAAACCATAACAATTGGATATTATTCAAGATCGAAATCACAGAGAAGGAATGCTGACAACAATCTGACCTCTTTATGTTGTTGCAGAAATTGTTCCATCTGAATATGCCCAGTCTAAATACCACTTCAGGTTACAATGTATGAATTACAAGCAACTGCATAGACTGATATTGAAGATCAATGTTCTGAAACTTCCCTCAAACTGACCAAGATCGTTCAGTTACCAGTTGTCAGTGGAAACAGAATGTGCATAACTTTTCCAATCCTTTTATAAACTTCAGAGGAGTGTGGTATGATTGGAATCAACTCTGTCCGGTGTTCATGGGTGCTAATTCTTCACATTTTAAACCTGTGATAGCATGCAACAAATCATTCTTACTCCACACTTACGTCCTTGCCATATTTGAGAAAATACTGTTCCTTTTGATGTCTCTGTAACTCCCTTGTTGTCATTGCCTAGAAATTTGCACAGACCATTCAAATGAAGCAGTAACAATTGTCCTCACTTCTTCTGTGCTTTCTCCTAATTCAAAATCCCATGCTATAACCATGGAGATAACGTCCAGATTGACTCTCAGTTTCCTCTTTCTTTCTTAAAATTGTTGGGCCTAACACCCCATGACCGCCTAAATCATGTTGGCATTATTAATCTTGAGCAGACCATGCAACCTTTCTGCCCTTGCCAGCCCTTTGAGACCCTTCTGTTGCCTTATGTTGGTGCCCACAGAAAAGGTGGCTTTCATCACTGCCAAACTCACCTTATTTATCTATTATCTGCAACTTCCATATCTAACTCTGCCTTCAGCTTGAATGCCTTTGTTTACCCTTAGTCTTATAGAAATCTTCATAGTCACATGCTTCCCATTTCACACCATTATTACTTCTGTCATTTCATTAATGTCATAACAGTCCTTTTGATATGTACAAAGCACAAACTGTCATCGTCTGCCTTATTTTGCAATCTTTTTTAGATTTCTTGCGATCACCTATTATTAAATGAACTTCGCTTTACCCAAAAAGCTCTAATAATGATTAGATTATTCAGAGTAATTTACTGTAGGTTGTTGCATCAAATTGCTCACAGCCATTGAAAGACTTAAAACACACTTAAATACTATTGACCTCCTTGCCATGTTTAATCCAAACTTCTGTCTATTGTAAACTAATCATCTATTGCCATATTTATTAATTTAAAATCTTCAAACATCATTTCATTTTTATTACCAAAGGAAACTGCCCATTTTGATAAAGTGTTAGCTTCACAGTTACCTTCCCTTAACGTGTGATTAATTTTGAAATCCTTGAATTTAGATAACTCCATTCTAATCCTTGAAGTTGAAGTTTTTTTTAGGACTTGGCATGTTTTTCTTTGAAACCCCAAATTTCTGTACTGGGTTGGTTTTTCAAGGGCTCAACTAGGTTGTTCGTTTTTTCGGGTGCCTTGATTTTTGTGCCTCATTTTTTGAGCCAGCGGATCCAAAATCCATTAACATATTTCTTGTTAGTTTTTCAAGCTCTCTTCCACGTAACTCTTCATTTTTTCTAGGTCTTCCAATTTTTATCCTCAAAGTACATGCCTTAACAAATTTTCAAATTTCTTTACAAAAAATTGTGCTATGGGATCTTTGACAAATATTTTGCTTGAGGGAAATAAGAAATTCAATGGTCCAAATTATGGCACATGTAAGCAGCGGATTCTAACAATATTTGAATATCGGAATACTTGATCAGATTGTTTTGGGTGTTACACAACGTTCAACTGTAGCTGGTATTGATCAGGATACATGGGATCAAAATAATCGAGAGGTGATGATGCTTCTCAAATTATCTGGAGCTGATGATCAACTCCCTCAAATTCCATCTAGCAAGACAACTGCCGAGATATGGGAGCATCTCAAGAAACTTAATGAGACTTTAGACAAAAGCAGGGCCTTTTTTCTCAAGAACTCGTTCCAGGAACATTTGAATAAGATTCAGGAAATCTGTGATCTTGCCATTGGACATAGGATGGAGGAAAAGGACATTGTGGTAATAACCCTCAAAAGTTTACCCAAGTCCTACAAGCATTTTATCTAGACTTTCAACATTACTTGTATTGGTGTTGAGTTGAACTTTACAAATCTTTGCATACTTCTACTTTAACAAGATTGGTTGAAACAACAATCCGATAGTAGTTCGAGCTCCACCTCCATAAAGCAAGCCTTTGCTGCTAAATCCTTTCAGAAGGATAAGGGCAAGTCTCATTCACAACAATCTTCTCAACAAAAGTCCTCTTCTCTAGTATCAAAAGGTTCCAAGAAAAAGAAATTCAATTCAACTATTGTCAAAAGTATGGTCACATGAAGGTTGAATGTCAGAAACACTCAGCTGCCCAATTTAAGCATTCTGGTTTGCAACCCAAAGCGAACAATGCAAAGCACACTAAGTAGACATAATTTTCCATTTATGCCTTCATGGCCAAAAGACTTGCAGATCATGTGAAGTCGCTTGCCTACTATATTGATTCAGGTACCTCTCGTCATTTCTCCCACCGTAGAGACTGGTTCACTGACTACCAACTTTTTTCAGATTTAGTTATTTTTGGTGGTGGGGTAGAGTACATTGTTGTCGACAAAGGCAAGATTTAGATTTAGTCTGGTGGGACGAATCTCATTTTCCTCGATGTGTACTATGTTCTAGGAATGAAACTCAATAACTCTCAGTCAGTTGTTGCGACACTCTACGATTGGATGTCACTTTCAGTTCACATCAGTGCATCATCATTGATAAGGAGACTCAGTCTGTTGTTGTAGTTGGTAGTGAGAATCATGGTCTTTTTAGACTTGCTGATTCTGGTGATTCTCGGTAGTTAGCTATGACTGCTTGGTGGTCTTCTGTCAGCTCAATTTGGCATCAGCGATATGGGCACTTAAATGTGCATTATCTCTCTCAGCTTGCTCAGGAAGAGCTTGTTCTCGGATTGCCAAAGATTCAGACTCAACAGCTTGGAGTTTGTAATGCATGCTAGGTTGGGAAGCAACATCGCACACCTTTCAAAAGTGGTGATTCATGATAGGCTTTTTAGGTACTTCAGCTTGTTCATGCCAATATCTATGACCCTATGGCCACTCCTGATTTTGGGTTCAGGTATTTTCTGTTGTTTGTTGATTCCTTGAAATCTATCATTGCTCTTAGGTCAGATGATGGAGGGGAATTTTGTTCTAATGAATTCTATAGCTTCTGTGATACTCATGGCATCAAGTGCAAGTAAAGCACACCCCACACAGCACTGTAGAACAATGTAGTTGAACGTCAGAACTCAAAACAGTCACTGAGATGGTTCGATCCATTCTTGACCATAGACATGTTCCAAAAAAGTTTTGGGCTGAAGCAGTTAACATTGTAGTTTACCTTTTTGAATCGGTCACCCACTGTGGTGGTCAAAGATAAGACTCCAGAAGGGGCCTAGTTAAGTTGCAAGCACAAAATTAGTCGCCTGAAGGTTTTTGGCTCTCTTGCCAATGTTTGGATCCCTGATGCGTCAAGCACAAAGTTGGATGCCAAGAGTTAAAAACTCATGCTTGCTGAATACGATAGTCTTTACAAAGGCTACTGCTTGATTGACATTGAGACATCTCGTCTCCTCTACAATTGTGATGAGCAACGAGGACCATTCATGCCTGTTTCTGTTATTCCCGATTCAGCAGATCAGCCTATGAAGGCTCATGATTTGGGAGTTCAACTTCCATTAGGTCCACCTGATGGGAGGGCTCCAGTAGCTCTAGTTATACTAGTGATTTTTGTACAGACACCTTTGACTTCTCCTACAGGATCACCTAGGTTTGTAGATGCTTCACTCGAGTTTGATCCAGATTCTTCCAATGAGGAACTTGATCATAGAGCATCTCTTGATGCTAATGTTGGTCCTCCTCATCTCAGGCCTAAGTGGTGGGCTAAGACACTCGCTGATTTTCAAGATGATGAGCTCATTGATGGGACAATTGCTTGGAAAAAGAGCAAACCTACAGAGATAATTAATTTCTCTCTCATGGCCAACATTCATAGTGTGAACCTCAGACATACTTTGAGGCTAAAGGAATTTGAGAGTGGGAACATGCCATGACATTTGAACTGTAGAGCCTGTTGAAGAATCACACCTGGGTCCTATTGTGAGGTTTTCATATCATCGCCCCAATATTTTTAGGTACCGCCTTTTTCGGGCAAGCCTTGGCAATTTTTGCGGTGTTGGAAATTTTTTCACTTGCCTTGGCGAATCTAGAGTTGTTCAGAGGTTTTCAATTTGAAAATTTAACACCTTGGATGCCTTCAGGCCAATAGGGATTTGATTGGGTTTATGTTTTCACCTGGTTCTAAATTTTATTTTCCGAAACATGTAATTTTATCCTTAGGCCAAACATAATTCAACAACATTTTTTTCGATGGTTAAAATGATATCTGGTAGGATAAAATTGCAAATTTTGGACTAGGAATTTTTTTTTTGTTGAAAATTTGAAATAATTGTATAAGTTTGAGCATTTTCAAGATGAATTTGTTAGATTTAGTCATTTCGGAAAATCTTGAATTTTTGGGCGAAAAAGGAAATTTTTGATAGTGAAATTGAAATTGGAGTTTGAATTTTGACTGCTAGGAAAAGAAATTATTTTGTTTAAAAAAAAATAGATAAAATTGAAAGTGTATTGCAAAATTTGAAATTGGATTAAATTGCAAAATCGCATTAAATTGGTTGAAATTTAGCCTAGAGGATTTTTGAAATATTAAAGGAAATTGGTAATTTAGAATTGAAAATTAATTTTGGCTTGCTAAATTCGATTTTAATGATATTTTAATTGCAAAAAAGTTATTAAATAAAAATTTGACATCTCCTAGGTTTACCTTATTTCTATTTTGCAGTTTTTGATAAAAACTAGCGACTAAATGGGCCAATTTCACTATAGGGATAAGTAATTTTAATGTTGAATTTAAATTTGGGGCATTAAGGAACTAATCTAATTTTGTTTTCCCTTTAGGCAGGTCGGTCCACTTGGAGAGGCAAAATGTTTGGTATAAGAGGGGCTTCCCCTCTTATTTCCTCATTCCTTTTTCCTCCTCCTTGGATGTGCGATTTTTTTCTAAGGGAAGCGAATTTCAGACTTGGGTGATTTTTGGGACAGATTTTTCCTTTTCTTGGCGGCATTTTTCTCCTTGTTTGGGCAAATTTTTGCCCTAGGACGATTTTGGAGCAGATCTGATTTTTTCTAGCTTGGGTGATTTTTTTTTGAAGACTGATTTCTCCATCTTTAGTAGCGATTTCTCTTCTAGAATTTGGCGATTTTATTTGATGAAAGGACAGTGTGATTTAAGATCTAACTTTTGGCAAGTGTGGGCGATTTCAAGGAAGTTGAAATTCTAATTTTTGCTAGGGCATTGTTATTTGCAAGGAGGATTAAATTTCCAAGATCTGATCTGAACTTGAAGAGGGCCCGATTATTGATAAAGGCAGTTTTAAGGTAAAATTCTATTCATTTTTAGAGGTGAAGATTGGTTTTAAAGGTGGGTTCTATTACTTGTTCTTGCTTGGTTTGTTTCCCTTATTTTCTTCTTGCACTCATCATCCACAACTTCATCATTCCATTGATAGGCTGAAGTTGAGAGATATAAGTGTAGATTTCATGATAGGACACTTGGAGAGGTAGAAATAAGCCAGACCACCCTAGGATTAGAGTTGGGAGATATAAGTGTAGTCCATCTTAAAGTAACAATGAGGCAGAAATAAGTGGTAGTCCCACCCCTAGGAAAGAAGGTTGGAGATTGATAAGTGTAGAGATAGGACTTGGAGAGGCAGAAATAAGCTAGATTCTATCGATAGAAAGAATGTTGGGGATTGATAAGTGTAGTCCATATCATTTAGAACGAAGGGGCATAAATAAGTGTTTAGGATGGTAGATGTTAGTGCAAGCAAGAACCCAAAGGGAACAAATACCAAAAAAGACAAGGAAGACATGATCCCTAAGACCACTTTTTTCTTGAAAGTGAGGCAAATAAGTGATACCAATATCAGCACGGTGAACATGTTACAGTTGAAGGATAGATTGAAGGAAGGAGGATCCCCCATGGCAAAGAAGATTTACAAGAGTGGAATTGTACATGTGGCAGCTTTCCCTCCTACATTGCCTTGTTCGGAATTGGTAATGGAGTGTGCATCCCGGTTCGATATTGTTACCAAGTCCATTTTTGATGAAGGGAAGAGAGTGTTGGTTAACATTAGCGGACAAGTGGTCGAAGAAGTATTTAATATTCCCTAGCATAGAGGCATGATAGTGGTAACGATGGATCAAACAACCAAGTTCTTTCAGGGTAACCAGGAGGCCTACTTTATTCATCTAAAGTAGAATTGGTTACACGAGGGCAAGAAGGGAGTCACCAAATCGTCAAAGCTCACCAGATCAGATTTCAAATCAGAGTAAGGCGATCTAATTGTGCTTCTTAGCCGAATCATGGGTGTGGCTCAAGGTATGTAATTCAAGAATTGGATGTACTATTCTATTGATGAAATTGAAATTGGAAAGAGAAAATTTGATTGGGCTAGAATCATTAGTCAAAAACTAGAGTTGCAGCTTAGGACAGTGCAAAATCAAAAACAATTCTATATGGGATCCTATCTTTTCGCAGAAGTAAAAGTTAAGAAGTATAGGAGTTGGTTCATCCAATTTTTGTAATTCACATATATTAGAGTGGCAGGAAGTACAATTTGTCCCAAGAGACTTCCCAAGGTACCCTCCCAACAAGATAGTTTTGATGGAGTTGCCTAAGCAACTTGAGCATTATGACAAGATGATGAAACTTAAAGATGAGATAGGGATTACCTTCTCATTTGGAATAGGCAATGATACTTGCCCGAATCCTGTCGTCTTTGTAGCTATGGAGAAAGAGTTAGAGTGATATCATCTAGGATGGTATAGAGCAAGACAAGGATTTGATCCTAATGGTCTTATCAAGGCATCTCACGAAAGCACATTTGAACATATTACTATTATAGAAGATTTTTGGGCCAATGCACAGGATGACTTTCATGTAAGGAAGCTAGCTTTCTCAAGATTGTTAGTGGGCATGATGAGGGCAATTAGATGGAGAGGCCTTGATATTCCCAAGCAATTGGAAAAGGATGAAAATGTGCTAAGAGAAGATTATGATATAGTGGATGGAATTGAATTGGGTTCAGTGGATTGGGATGATCATCGGGATCTTTTCGTAGAGACAGTTACAAGGATAGTTGATCTACACACTGTGTCATGGTACAATGGGAAGTTAAGGCAATTACACAGTCAGAAGGTATGCCTTACTTATGAGAAGATGAAACCGGAGGAAGAAGGTCTTGTAGAGTTAGTCAGACAGAAAGGTGGGGGCAATAGCCAACAACAAAGAGCAGTTAAGGGCAAAAAGATAAATTTGGAGGTTGAGAAAATAAAGAACATCATGAGCCTCCAGTAAAGAGACAGAATGCAACACCGTCAAGGGAGAGCATAATTGAGGCGAGAGGCCAAGAGGATAATGCAAGTGGACAAGGGGTTGCGGTAGAGGTGAGCTCTGATTCGGAATCAAGCGGTTACAATGACAGTACCGAGTACTCTCCTCTCTCGGAGAACCAACATGGAGATGATGTGATAGTCACTAGTGAAAAAGATAGGCCATTTGATATTGAGGAATTAAGCCAAGCACTCGAGGCCGTTGGTGATGGTTTACTAGTTGAACCAAATCCAGATTTGGGGAGATGCATTGCACCACTATGGTTAAGGCAAATGCTTATGCCAAGAGGCGAGGTGGTGATTATTCGAACAGTTGAAGATATTCTAGGGTTAGTGGAAAAGGAGGATAGCAAGAAACATAAACGAATTGCAAAAACGGTGGCAAAGGTAATCAGGAACAATGATGAGGGTCACCAGAAAGTTCAGATTGCAAGGCATTGGATGGGATTGTAGCCCAGGAGTATGAGATAGTTGAGCATAACTTGGGAAGAATCACGGATGACATGGAATGTGACGAGATCCCAGAAGACATGGTTTCAATTAGAGAAAGGTTAAGGAAGACAAACGAGAGGGTTGTAAAACTGGAGGCCAATAACAAGTATTGGAGAGATTGCCAACCTATCCAACAATTGCATCAGGTAGCCCTTCCTCAAGACAGTGGGAGCAACATAGAAGAGATATTAGCTCAGTTGCGCAAAGTCAAAGATTGGACCAGTAATATAATTCAAGATGGACAAAATTTCTTGCCTTCTTTTATCTTGACATTCAGGTCATTGGTGGCTATTAGAGACAAATTCAGAACAATTGAAGGGGAGTGGAAGGATTTCCTTCCAGTCAAGGACTTAGTCATTCCTAGGCTACAGGCATTTATCAAGCTACCAGAGAGATATTTGGAGAGAGCCAAGTTGGTAGATGGAGGAGGAATGAGTACTGTGGAGTCTTGGTTTGTTGCCTTGACCATAAGATTGAGGATACCTGAAGAGATACAGAATGAGATTGTACAACACAGCTCAGGTGTTGACACTTCCATTTTAACCATGTTGGGCGATGTTGGGGTTGCACTTGATTTTGAAGATATCAAAGAGGAGAACGTCAATGAGACAGAATTTGGATTGAGATTGGATGAGTTGGGGAAGGTTGCCATAAAGAAGAACCATTTGGGTACCCTTGCCTCCCTTAGTGCCTTTATAGGATATGCGAAAGAATATGAAAAGGATCATGAGAAGACACTGCAAGCAGCAAGCATCATGATGAATTCAGTTGAGCTCAAGATGAAGCACATGCTTTGCCCTCCCATGAAGGAAGTCAATAAAAGGTTAGCCAAGTTCATTGCTTTGGCTAAAAAGACGACAGAAAAGGGTAGAATTATATTAGAAGATCATTTGATGTAAGCCCAAGTGGCAATTTCTCTTGTTGCTGCTTTTTTTTTCTTTTCATTGGTCCATTGACGAGGTGGTGCCTTCTCATTGGCCGATGGGTGGCAACCCTAATTAGGGTTTCTGGGATTCGATTTGGATCGTTGATTTTGCCTCTTAATCTCTACCATTGGTTGTAATTTTGGCCTCTATATAAGACCATTTGCTCTCATTTGTAAAGGGTTGAAGAAAATTGTTGCTTAAGATAATACCAAAATTGCTTCTCTTTATCATTGTTGTGACTTTCATTGTGATTAAGAAAACTTGGTGTTATTGCATGGTTTCTACTTCCAAGGGTTGAAGAAAATTGTTGCTTAGATAATACCAAAATTGCTTCTCTTTATCATTGTTGTGACTTGCATGGTGATTAAGAACACTTGGTGTTATTACATGGTTTCTACTTCCAATAGGTAGACTTAAATTTCATTGAAGTTGTTAAAGTAGATTTTATTTCAAGAAAGTTGCTAAGAGTAAGAGTAGATGGATAGTTGCATGGTGATATTAGTGGATGTTTGATAGGGATCTATAAACTAGGCCACTAGCATCCTAGCGGCTGGATAGGAAGCTTTGCATGGTAATCTAGTCTTTTTCCCTTGAATCATTGCATCTATGGAGTTAGAGCCATTGGTAAGCTTTCATCAGATTTGATTCCCGTCCATTTGCTAATCTTTCCATTCATAGGAGTAGAAGTAAAGCAACGAATAGTGTAGTAGTCAGAATTCATTCGTGGAACAAGTTAGAAAATCAGAGCGTTATTGGTAGACATTCCCTCCATCATCTTCACCATTAATATCATTTGACGCTAGTATACATTGCAAATCTAGAGATCATTACCATCACAACGAGAGTTCGATAATCCTTGAATGAACAATGTAACGCTGCCTACGTGATTAATGAGCAAATCACATTAATATAACTGAGTTAGTATCCACAGGTGTAAGGAACATTGGAGTTTTTCTCATGTCTTCACGAGTATTTACTTTTCAAGAGAGGGATTGAGTGTTTGATATTCCGTATCAAGTATTCAATTGCTATATGTTATGTAGTGGTACAAAACTGACATCAACAGGTCCTTTTTGATCTTCCACCAGCGAAGAAACCCATTGATTGTAAATGGGTCTACAAAATAAAATACAAGTTTGATGGTACTTTGGATAAGTACAAAGCTTGTTTAGTTGCGAAAGGTTTTTCTCTATGTCAAGACATTGATTATGAGGAGACCTTTGCTCCTACAACATGGATGAGCATAATCAAATTAGTCCTAGCCATGACAACACAATTTTGCTGGAAAGTCCATCAGATGGACGTCAAGTGTGCTTTCCTAAATGGTGACCTCCAGAAAGAGGTCTACATGATGCAATCTCCTGGTTTCAAGGTTGCTAGTAAAGAACACCAGGTTCTTAAATTGGTGAAAGCTCTCTATGGTTTGAAGCAGGCCGCTAGGGCATGGCACATGGAAATTGATTAGTACGTTAGTGATCAAGCCTTCCAGAGGAGTTCTTTAGACTCAAATTTGTACATCAAGACTACTGACAATGACATCATTCTTCCAGTCATTTATGTCAATGATTTGATCATCATTGGTAGTTTGACATTTTTGATTTAGGGAATCAAATAGAGTTTATGCCAGTCTTTTGATATGATTGACCTTGGGCTCATGCATTATTGCATAGGTGTTGAGATTTGGTAACAGTCTTCTGGTATATTCATTTATCAGTCCAAATATGCCAAGGCTCTGCTAGACAAGTTTCGTATGCAAGATTGCAAGCTTGCATCTACACCCATGGAGCAAGGTATCAAGTTATTAGCCAAGTTTGATTCTCCCCCAGATGATGACTTTTTATCATCAATTGAACTAGCCCAATCTGAATCTGTGAACCCACTAAGTTTAGGATTATAACTCCGTGAGTAAAGAAGTCCATAATTTGTAGTACTCTTCACATAACGAAGCACATGCTTTGTTGCCATCCAATGATCAACCTTGGGAGTTGTCATAAAGCGTGAGATCTAGTTGATTGCGAATCTGATATTAGGCCTAGTAGTAGAGAGGTAAATGAGGCCGCCTACTAGTTGCCTGTATGTAGTATCATCAATGGAAGGAGAATCAGCCTTGGCTGATAACTTGAAACCTTTCTCCATGGGTGTAGATGCAAGCTTGCAATCCTGCATACAAAATTTGTCTAACAGAGCCCTAACATATTTGGACTGAGAGATGAATATACCAAACCTGCTCTAACACTAGGTTTGGAATTTTTTCAGAATTTTTTTTTTGATTTTTTGAAATAAAAATTGTTAGAGGTATTTAGGAAATTTTTGTGGTTTGTCTCTGAAGTTTTTTTGCTGAAAATTGCAAGCTTGGTCAAGGATTTTCATTGCTCGATCTCTTGGTTTGGGCAAAAGTTTCTGATTTTCAAAACTTGCATTTATTTTCATGTTCTTGTGAGAAATAGGGAATACTGAGAGGGGGAGGGGGGTGAATCAGTGTTCCAAAAACTTCTGCCCAACCATGGATATTATTAACAATCTTTAAACTTGCATAGATGATCAAACTCAAAATTAAAAATAAGCACAATAGGATGAAACTCATTACACCATTATTTGTTAACTAGGGAAACCTTGGCCAAGGGAAAACCCCGATCGGGACGGTACCCACAAAATGATCCACTAATCAAAAGTATTTTGTGAAAGATATTGACCCTGTTAGGAGTCTATTACATTTGCATAGTGTATCTGCCCTTATTAGAGGATTAGGCCTTGTTAGAAGCCTCAACCCTATTTGCAGTTGTTATTACAATACAAAAGGGTGCAAGATGAGCCCACTGCTCAAACACACAAATACAACTATACAATGCTATCAAAATAGATAGATAAAAAAACGTTTTACTGTGCTAACATCTTCAATATCTGATTAGTCTTTGTATTTTCTCTTCAAAACTATACATATAACTTCTCTACTCTGACATAAAATTCACATGTATAGCAATCATAGAGAGTGCCAAAATAAACATCATATCATTACAATACAGTGCCATTCTTTGCTTAACAAAATTTCTTTCCTTTATACCAAAACTTTTCATAAGTCGGCCTTGGGCTGCCTTGCACGTTACAAAATCTTTAATTAAGGTTCTGTCATGTGTGGGTTAACATCTAGCCTGTCGTCCCAACCTTGTTAAGCAATTGTTTTGGTAAACCAAAATTATCCCTTAGCCAAAATGCCATTATATTGTTGTTTCGTCTGTTCTATCTTGGCAACTTGTAACTGGTAAATCCACCATAACTCATGCAAAACTTAACATTACTCTTAGCGCTCTTACACACGTGTTGTATACTGCTTGTACTACCTTCCCTCAAGTGCACAAGTTTCCAAGTGCTTCCAGTGAAGCGCGCCAAATAAAACTATCTGATTGTTCATTGTTTAGCTTCATCACACTTAGACAATTTTATCTTTAACATTCATATTAGCTTCATCCATCTCAAAACAAACTATATGTTTCCATAAATGATAACCCTAATACTTTACATTAGCCAAATCGCCAACAATCTCTCCCTTTGGCATTGATTGCAACATATGTGAAAAATTGGCTTAGTGACAAAATTTGCAAAATGTCAAAATTTGTGGCCTTGTGAAAATTTCAAAATGTAGATCATCTATATTAGTAATATTCCATCTTCATATATACTATACCTATACTCCCCCTTGGATTATGCTCCAACTATCTCCCTTACAATCTTTACCATGCATAATACTTACAATCTTTCTTACCATTACTGCCCCCCTTTGACATCAATGTCAAAGGTGAGTGAAAATCTATATACAAGTCAAAAATTTTGATTCCTTCTTTCTTCTGCTCTCAAGTTGAATGGTTCTCCAATAAGCTCATGCGATCTGAAAAGTTCTTGAGATTTGCAAAGTCAACTTCCCAAGAACTTCATACTGCATCTGCTATTCTGGTAACTCCGCATAAGGCATAAGTTACTAGCTCTGCTGTATTTAGATTTGAATAAGCAAATTTGTCATAAGACTCCTTTGCTACCAATAGGGTATGGAATTGTTTCTGTACTACATCAGTTTTCAGCATCAAGTGCTCTCTCAGTAGGGTGAATTTCTTCAAGGTTCTTGCCTTGTCATCCTCAAGTAGCCTTAACTCATCAAGAGTTTTACTTATTCTTTGCTCAAATGTCATGATCTTTTCATCTGGTTTCTTCAATTCTTCACTCATCTTCTCCAATTCATTCTCTTTTTCTCTGACGGCCTTTGAAATATTCTGAGTGTATTTGTGTGCTAAGGCACATTTCACATACAAGTCCTTGCCCTCAGAAGTGCATCTTCTCAACCCTTTTATGCAAACATCTAGAACTGTTTTGTCATTCCTTATATTCTCACAAACTGTGTTAAGCATCATGTTCTATCTGCACTTTGGTGTTTGCTGCTGCTTCAAGTGTGGAAAAATGATTGTTAAATTCTTGTCTTATCTTCTCAGCGCTCTTCTCAATGTTCAGCTGTACAGAAAAAAGATAAGGTACTTTGCAGTTTTTCAATGGTTCACTCAAGCAATCTCTGTGCATTCTTACTCTATCCTTCCCGTTTCCTCTGCAATCTTCCCAATAGAAATTGCCGATAGCTGAATGTACTTATGAATGTCCATGTTCCCAATAAACATGTTTGTAACATCTGGCAAATCTGAAAGTAATGTTTCAAAGGGTGACTTTGTAGTACTAGCTGAAGTTGTATCAGTTGCCTTGGGAGGTGCCTGCAATACTGTGATCTGCTTTTCCTTGCTGATTTCTTCTGGCCTCTGTGTTGAAGCTTCAGGTGTGGTCTGCTGCACACTCCTCATCTCTTTCTTTTCTTGCTCCTTTTCTTTCTGTTTCTCTTCTTCCTTGTCCTCTTTTCCTTTTTCTTCTTCTTTCTTGTCCACTTGTGTTCCTTGTCCACGTCCTTGAAGACTTATATCGATGTTCTCATTGTTAGGTGCCAATGATGTCAAACTTGGATAGGGCCAAGTCAGAGATAGTCCCTTTGATATCTCCTCACTGCACTGAACACTTACGTCTTGCTGACCTGTACTTCCTGTCACTTCAAAGTGTTCCTTCCCAACATCCGTTTCTTCTTCATCAGTAAAGTAATCCTCAACATTATCACCGATCAAATTGCCAACTGAAGAATTCTGAATAATCTTTAAAGGGGTCCACTGTTGTGTCAACATTAATCTGTACTCCATCTATAAACATTGCAGTGTTGTCCAACTAATCTGTAGAAATTGTGTTGTCCTCTGTATCCATCACTGTAGTGTCTTGCTGTGGCTCTTCTGCTGCTGCTGCTGGTTGCAAAATACCAGGTTCACATAACACTTGGTGAACTGCTTTTTTTGTTTCTTCTCTTACTTATTCATAATGCTCTCATTTTATACCTCAGGATTGGATTCAACTTCTGCTTGATTTTCTCTAATTGCTCATCATTATTAGTAATACAACATTAATGAATATAAAGTTCTCTCAAATTCCTCTCTTCTTCTACTGATCTCACCCTTGACTTGTTCAATCTCTCATACATCTCATCAGACAAAGTTCCATGTAAATTGATAAGAGGTGTCCTAAACTTGATCATATACTTAATAACAGATATTTCCAAATTTCTCTTTTGGTTCGCATCATAGTTGTCATAAAATTTCTTTAACTTCTCCAAATTACCATCATTCATAATCATTTCATTCATTTTACCAATTTCTGGCTTCCATTTCTTCCTTTTGCTGCCACTGGTTTGCTCTGACTGATCTTCCTTTGGTTGGTCTCGAGGCAATGAAATTTTCCCTCTCATCTTCTTGACTAGGGCTTCTTCTTGATCCTTTTTCTTTCCTTGGTAGGCAACTACTATCTTAGGTTTCTTCTTAGGTCCAAGTCTTGCTGCCATTTCTTTAACTCTCTTTGATCTCTGAAGCGTTTCTTCCTCTTTCTCTTGTTTGATCTCTGCTTGCAAACCTATTGTCTGAACTACTGATGCTGTAGTCCTTTGGACTCTCCTGGTAGGTGCTGCAGGTGAAGATTGGATATGTGTAATATTCACATCATCCTCTGATTGTGTCTGAACTTCTGCTGCCAAAGGTGTAACATGTGTAGGTGCTGGTGCAACGGGGGTGCTAGGTGAAGCATCTATAGCTAATGGCTTAACCATCATGATGTTTGCCTATCCACTAGCCTTCATGTCAAAAGCTGCCTGCTTCACATCTTCCCATTCTTGTTTACTCATCTTATAATCCTTCAAGATATTGCTCATTACACTATCCACCTTTCTCTTTGCTGCTCTGTTTGTCAATTGCTGCTGAACATTACTCATTTTCTCTTCATTTGTTCCCCATCTATCACATTTCTCATCTATATCAGATTCAAGAATTTCTTTAACATATCCATCAATCATTTCTTTAGTATCCTCATAACCAAATGGTTTAACATACACAATTCCAGGTTCTACAACCTCAATGCATGTTTTGTCAGTTTCGACCATAAAACATATGTCATCTCTGTAATTTTCTACCACAGATTTAGGAATCCTTACTCTTTTCTTCATTTCTGTCAGAAATGATTTAACCATCAATGTAATTCTGTCATTCATCTTCTTTGCTGGAATTTTTTTGAACTAGTGTCTTATCAACTGCATAGTACATTTTCCTGAATTCCATTCAGAAGAAGCAATAAGTAGAAATCTCTTACCACATGAAAGAAAAGATATGTAATCAAAGACTCAAATCGAAATTCTGTATACTTGTCCCTCTTAATTCTTCCAATATTGTCAAGTAGTTGTTGCTTCAAACTTTCACATAGGTTAACTTTTACATTGTCGACACATATTTTGTATGCAACATGGGTGAATTCAGCTGACACCTCATCTTCCCTTGAGCTATAATTATTCTTGTAACCCATAATCTTGTTAATGAAGCTAACATCAGTTTGTTTTACCTTGTTCAACATCATTCCTCGCCCATTCCAACTAGTTTCAGTGTTCTGGTGAACCAATTTCTTCACATTCTTTTCATTGATAGGAATTATTCCTTCTTTACACAATCCTGTTACTTCATGAATTAGGTCACTTGTAATTTCACTGGTACATCTCCTACCCAAAACAAATTGTCATGTATTCTGCTCAAGATTATCCTAGACCATTCTTCATTTGCAAATTCCTCATAAAAGATGTACTGCAAAATGTTTTGATGGCCTAGGTGTTCATAACCTTCCTTAAGAGTTTTGTCACTGTTGTAAACATTATCAAATTCTTTGAGCGTGTTCATGTCTCCCAGGGTTTCAAATTTACAGTGAATACATGCCCTTACATCCTCCATATATAAAACACCTTCAGGCACTCGCAAAAATGCTCCAGCGGGATTATCTTCCAAAGGTAAAACTAGGGCTCTTAAACTTATATCTAGGTTTCTCAATTATGTCATAAACAACTGGAGTGTCCATTTCCTCAAATTGACTTCAAATTCGCTTCAAAAGATAATCTCAAAGACCGGAAAAATACCTTTAAATCATAAAATTAGGGCTTGATGGAAATTCGCTCAAATTGCTTCAGAAATCTTCCAAATTATTTTAAATCTCCTTTAATTTTGCTCTGCTAAGCTTCTGCAATCTTCAATCGTTCAAATGGTGACCAAATAACTCAAATTCGACCCTTAAATCCTTACAAAATCACATCTTTATTAATTATGCAAGTACGCACAATCAAAAAGATGATATCAAATCCAGTACACCTTCAATTCATCTGTGAACTCACATATCATCATAACTTTTTCTGCACTCTTAACCATAGCAATCTCTTACGCATTCCAAGCTACTGCTAATTGTGGGGATCTTAACTTTTCCATCAAGGGGTTTAATGAATATCTGGTGAAGTATCCCTTGCTTTAATCTTGTAAAATGGTTGTTCAAGTTGATGCAGGTGGTTCTTGTTCTCAGATGTGTCTTTTGTGCCTTCAACCCATACTTTAGTGCTTACAAGTGTTCCTTCTCTAATTTCTACTTGCTTTCCTTTCACACTTTCATTCCTTGTAGCATTGTTGTTCACATTTCTTCTAGGATTAGTTGTTCTCATGTTCTGTAATCTCATGTTGTTCATTCTACAAAATCTTGTTGTATGTCCCAAATTGTTTCAAATTTGACATGCTATGACTTTGTTTCCATATCTAGGTCCAAATTGATCAGTCTCTAGTCTGCAATCTCTAGCAATATGTCCAAAGTTGCACTTATAACACAACTCCATTTCCGATAACATTTGTTGCTCCCAATGGTTTACTAGCTGCAGGTTTAGTCCTTTCATGCATACCATTATCTAATCTAGGTTTCCTACATTCATTATATCTATGACCATAAATAAAGAAATTATAACAATAACCAGAAAAGGGTTTAGAATACTTACCTGTGCAGCCTTCTTCACGTGTCCAAGCTGATTACATGCAAAGAATCTTCCATTGAATTGTCTCTACATCACTAGGTCGTTCAGGTTGATTACATACTTCTTTGCTTAGATCTTCTTGATGATTAGGTTGGTGGTTCACAATAACTTGTTCCTCAATAACTTCAGATCTTTTAGATGATTCTCCTTCAACATATCCAATTCCTGTTTTGTCTCCAACAGGTCTTTGTGCCATAATCTGCTCATCAAGCTTTTGAGTGCTTGAATATAACTTTTTAAGACGTTCCTTAGTTTGTGTAAGTTCTCCTTTGACAATAATGTTGTACTTCTCGAGTTCTGCATAATGTAACTTTGTAGCCGCAAGTTCAGATGTCACTTTAGTAAATTTGAATTTGAGATCTCAAATCAGATTTACTTTTCTTCTCATCTTCCATCGTACTCGTCTTCAAGTTTGTAATTCCAAGCTTATGTTTTACAATCTAATTCTCCTTAAGCCTTGTAAGTGCTTCACAATCCTTGATCTGATCATGTGACTCTTTCTTTTTCATTCTAGTGTTTTCAATCTGCTCTTTCAATTTCAATATGAAATCTTGTGCATCTTTAAGTTTGAACTTCAATTTCTTTCTTTCTCTTGTTACTATATCAAGTTCTTCAAGAGCTTCTTCAAGATTCTTCTGCAATTGTTCCAAATCTATAGTGTTTTTACTCAAGTTGCTAGGCCTTCCCCAAGTAACTGTTCAATGAGACCAATTGCTAGAAATAGGAAACTCTGAGAGGCAGGGTGTGAATTAGCATTCCACAAACTTTTTCCCAACTATGGATATTATTAACAATCTTCAAACTTGCATAGACGATCAGACTGAAAAGTAAACATAAGCACAATATAATGAAACTTATAACACCATTATTTGTTAACTAGGGAAACCTTGGCCAATGGAAAACCTTAGTGGGGATGTACCCACAAAATGATCCATTAATAAAAAATATATTGTGAAAGATATTGACCTTGTGAGGAGTCTGTTACATCTGCATAGTGTATTTTCCTTTGTTAGAGGACTAGGCCTTGTTTGAAGCCTCAACCTTGTTAGGAGTTGTTATTACAATACAAAAGGGTGCAAGATGAGCCCACTACTCAAACATGCAAATACAACTGTACAATGGTATCAATAGAGATAGATACAAAAACGTTTTACCGTGTTGATATCTTCAATATCCGATCAATCTTTGTAGTTCCTCTTCAAAACTGTACATATAACTTCTTTGCTCTGCTCCGACATAAAATTCGCATCTATTCCAATTTTCAATCATAGAGAGTGCCAAAATAAACATCGTATCATTACAATACATTGCCATACTTAACAAAATATCTTTCCTTTATACTAGAAATTTTCATAAGTCGGCCTTGTGCTACCTTGCATGTTACCAAATCTTCAATTAAGGTTCTGTCATGTGTGGGTTAACATCTAGGATGTTGTCCCAACCTTGTTAAGCAACTATTTTGGTAAACCAAAATAGTCCCTTAACCAAAATGCCATTATACTGCTATTTCCTTAGTTCTGCCCTAGCAACCCATAATTGGTAAATCTACCAGAACTCATGCAAAACTTAATATTACTTTTCGTGCTCTTACACACGTGTTGTATACTGTTTGTACTACCTTCCCTCAAGTCTGCAAGTCTCCAAGTGCTTCCAATGAAGCGTGTTGAACCAAACTATCTAATTGTTCATTGTTTACCTTCATCATACTCGGACATTTTATAATTCAACTTTCACATTAGCTTTTGCCATCTCAAAAAAAACTATCTGTTGCCATGAATGACAACCCTAATACTTTACATTAGCCAAATTGCCAACACTTGCACACCCATGCATGTTGCTTACATGTGTTTGATGGGGTTTAATGTTTTTTTCCTTCAAAAAAAAATCTTATGTTCCCCCGAGTTTCTGGGACGGGTTTCCGGGATGGCAAAACATTTTGCCGATTTTGGGGACCGGGGGGGACGACAAACATGGACAACAAAAGTGACATTTTTGTTTATTGTTGTTTATTTGTTGTGTTATAAAAAATTGGGGATGGATGCAAGTCCCCAATGAAGTCCTTGGGATGGGGACATTCCCGTCCCCAAAACGTTGGCTTTTTTTGGGGGGGGGGGGGGGGGGATGCTTCCTTGGGGAACGTAAAAAAAAATCTTTAATTCTAAGTTACATGGGATTCCTTTGTGGGTTTATAAGTTTTTCCTAAAAATTATTTGGTTGGTTTTGGTTTTTTCTTAAAAAACTAAGCTTTGTATTGTTTGGTTTTGATTGATTTTTCACCTCAAAAATCATGTTGGGTTTTGATCAAATTTTCATCTCAAAAATCATGTTAAATTTTTTCGATTGTATGGTGCTAATCACAAAGTTTTGGAGGGTTTGCTGATTTTTCCTCAAAATCGTGCTAGTTCTCAGTATTCGTCTTTGTCTCCAGCTCCAGGGAAGAGCAACTTCATTATCCAACATCAAGTTGGATATTTTGTGATGATTTTTGGTTAGATGTTTTGCTGATTCTGAGAGGGTTAGTAGCAGACTTATCTCGGTGGTAGATTCAGTGGGAGGCTCTTGTCTCATGTTGCAAAGCATTTTGAAGAAGGGGACACCCTTCTTTGTTCATTTCTCAATTGATTTTGGCTTCTTGGTCAAAAACATTTTGCAGATCCAGGAAGGGTCTCAACAACAACAAAATGTAATTAAGGGAGGGTATTAGAATATTCTAATGTTTCTTTAATGGTAATCTTAGTTAGTCTTTAGTTTATTAGGTAGTTTCTATTTATGTCTTTAGTTCACGATTGTCTCTTTTAGAAACATTTGTCTTTGTAAATCTATATAAGGAGATTTCATCTCCTTTATTTAATACAACTGCAACAACATCGATTTATCATAACATTTTATTATCATTGATGCATGTTAGGATGATATTCAAAATCTCCCCATCAATCTTCCCTTCATTAAGATTCCTGGCAAATATATTAGAAAAGAAACTCACTACTTTATTAATTTCATTAGCATTTTCTACTATGTTACCATTTCTGATCTTTGATTGAAAAGATTTTGTTTTGAGATCTTACCTTAACTAAATTGTGGAAGAAATTTGTGTGTCTATCCCCATCATGTAACCAAGTTGCTCTAGATTTCTGCCACCAAAAGCTGTTTTCCCTGGCTAAAATTTCGTAATATTATTTTTGAAGCTCCTTCAGAACAAAATCTGCGTCATACAGAGCATTTTCAATAACCTTTAGATTCAAGACTTCTAATTCTGATTCCACTTTGAATTGTTCAGAAAACATGTTCTTAAATTCCACCCTATTCCATATCTTCAGCTGTTCCTTTAAATATTGTAATTTCTTAAAGAAGGTGAAGCCTTTATTCCCTTCTCTTCGAGGGGCATTATTCCACCAATACGTGATCTTGTCCATAAGACTGGGGTCCTTGAACCACATCCCTTAAAACCTAAAGGGTGCCCGCTCTGGTGTGGAATCCTCATGAATTCTCAAATAAATAGGGAAATGAGCAGACCCCGAGAAGGGTAGGATTCAGCTTGACACAACCAGCTAGCCTTACTCCAATCTCCTGATAGCATGAATTGGTCAAGATTCTCAGCAATATTTAAAAATCCACCTCTTGTATTGGTCCATGTGAAATTCCAATTACAAAACTCCATATCCTTTAAATCTTGTAGAGTAACAATTTTCATGAGGTCCTTTTGGCTTTGACTCATCCATCCTTGATCCCCTTTTTTCTCTGTTGGTGAAGGAATAGCATTGAACCCCCCCTAGAAGATGAAGATTATCCCTTAAAAACTCAATTGGGAAGAGATAGTCTCCCATAGCAGTTTCTCAAGACTCGTGTTGTTGGGACCATATATATTTGAAGTATAGAAATGAGTTAAACGCTGTTTGGACGTGACTCTCACCATTTGCCAATTTGCTCCTTGGTCTATAAGTCTAACATTTGTAGTAACTTCCTTCCACAATATCCCAAGATCTCCTGAAGCTCCATCAGCAGCCACAAAAAACACATTTCCAATTAGAAAATCTTTTAGTTAATTGATTTAAGCCTTCTACCCCTACTTTAGTTTCCTGTAACATAACCATATCCAATTGCACTTGATCAAGACATCTCTTGATCATACACACTTTGTCAGGGGCATTGCAGCCCCTGACATTCCACGAAAGGACCCTCATTGCTGCTGGGAACAGGCATAGCCTCTTTCTGATCTCAGCAGTTTAGTCTGGTCTACTCCATTACCAACCAATTCCAACTTCATCTGATTTGTTCTAGCTCCCCTTTTCTTCTTTTCCCCTATTTTCGGTTTAGATATATGAGATTGAGTTTGTCTTACCCCTCGGTGATCTACAATATCCATTTGATCAAGCAGACCAAAAGTATCATGGTCCTCTTCTTCATCTTGGGTTTCATAGCCTGAATCTATCTAAATTATTCCCTCAACCGTTATGGGATCCTTCAAATAAATCCTCAAGAGTTCGAATTGGGGAGATTTGCCTATCCCCAAAAGGAGAGTTATCCTAGACTTCCTTTCGATTCATAAGTGTTGGACCATCATCCTCGAGTTTTTCTTTCTCATTATCTGGTTTTGCACTTTGACCCCCTCCTACTTTATTACATACTGTGGATTGTTTCCTCTTGATGGTCTAGAGTTTGGAATGAAAGATGGAAGAGTCTCAATAGAATTCTCTGAAGCATTGTCCTTCACCTTGATCCTTAACTTGCCCACTAACATCTCACCTTCTGTAACTTTCTCCACCAAGGTTTGGCTGTCAAGGCGTTGAGAGTCTTGTTACACTGCAAGTTGGGGTTTCTTTAACAACCTGGGTTGACAGGGATTCCATTGTAACCACTGCATTTTTTTCATTGTTCCCATCAAAGGAGTTGTCAATCAACCTTTGGGAAAACTCAAATTTATCCTTTGAGTTATGCATATATGACCAACGATTGTATATCTTATTCATACTATTTAAAAACTGCATCCGACTTGTTCTCTGATTCCGTTAGAACTCTAATAACATCCATAGATTGTTTAGTCTTCAATGCCTTTCCTTTTAATGACTCTGTTCCTATATGTCTTGTAGATTCATTAAAAGCCCCAACATCCACTACAACCCTTTGCTTCCATTCGCCTTTCTTTGATCCAATAACTATAAAATCTGGCACCTTATTGCATTCTTGGACTTTAACTAATATCCTTGGGGCCATTGAAAAATCATCCACGTCCACTACTTCATCTGAGGATAGAAATGTTCCCAAGCTGTCATTGATAAGTTTCAGGGTTTTTGTCATCCGTGTATTCGAAAGGGAGATTGTGTAACTTAACCCACATTGCTAACTCCTTAACTTTCTCTTTAGAGGATCAAAGTTGGGGTCCATTCACGTAGATAAACTCCTTTCCCTTCGATCATTAATGGAGCACTCCTCAAAATCCTTTCCTTATCCTCCTTAGAGGGGAAAATCATTAAATAAAAGTTATTTGCCATTATTTTCAAGGTATAGTTTCTACCCCAGTTCCTACCACACCAATCCTTAATCTTATTGACGAACATGCCCCCATCGATTTCATTATTAAAGCCTTATCTTTGAATAAACAAACAAATTCTTGCCATTGTATATTATTGACATGCATTGAAGAAGCTTTATCATATTCAACATTTCCACTTACCTCTGGTCATTTCTCATTTTCCACTTGCGATTTCTTGGGCCTCCAAAATCTCCTCTCAATCTGATCAAATATGATGTTTTTATTTATTGGGAAAAACCCATTATGCAACTCTGGATATCACTTCCATTTCTCCCAATCCCTTCCATGCCTAGCTTCCCATGTTTGCATATCTCTCGACTTCCAACCCTGTTGCTTATTCATTGAGCCACTTGTTCAAACAATAGTATTGAAGCTTCTCTGAAATCTCCTATTGAAGGGCCACCAATTACCATTATTGCATCCATATTCATTTGAGGCTTGCTTGCCTGATCCTTGAAAGCTGTTACGAAGTAATTGGTAAAATACTCGCTTGTTATTAACAGAGACCAAAAGGTCAATACATACAAAAGAATAAAACGATGTTTCCTTAGGAAACGATCGTAAAGAATAAAAACATTCTATTCTAACAAATTAACTAGATATTTACAATAGATTACCATTAACTAATAATAGATGACTATCTATTATCGTAACACCCTCCCTTAATGGTTAATCTATCTAGAACACCAAGCTGTCCTTCGAACTTGACAAACTTATCAGGACCAAGAGGCTTGGTGAGAATGTCTGTAGTCTGATCTGTGGTAGGAACATGCTGCAAATCTATAGTCCTGTCTTCAACCAGCTGTCATATGTAATGACAGTGAACAACCACATGCTTGGTTTGTTCATGGAAGATTGGATTTTGGACTAATTTGATAACGCCTTTGTTATTAACAAACAAAGTAGTCGGTCCTATTGGTGACATCTGCATATCCCCAAGCATCTGACGAAGGCAAACAGCTTCACATCCTACCTTAACAGTACCTGTTTATTCGGCCTCTGTAGAGGAGAGAGAAACTGTCCGCTACTTCTTATTGGTCCATGTGACTACACCTAATTCCAAACTGAACACATCCAAAAGTTGACTTTGTATCATCAACAGAGCCTACCCAATCTGAATTTGTGATCCCACTGAGTTCAAGATCAGAACTTTGAGAGTACAAAAGTCCATAAGCGGAAGTGCCCTTCACATAACGAAGCACACGCTTTGCTGCCATCCAATGATCAACCTTAGGAGCTCTCATAAAGCGTGAGATATAGTTGATTGCAAAGCTGATGTCAGGCCTAGTAGTAGAGAGGTAGATGAGGCTACCTACTAGTTGCTTGTATGTAGTATCATCAACGGAAGGAGGATCAGACTTTGCAGATAACTTGAGACCTTTCTCCATAGGTGTAGATGTAGGCTTGCAATTGAATTTTTCTAATAGGGCCTTGACATATTTGGATTGAGAGATGAATATACTAGATGATTGTTGCCAAACTTCAACACCTAGGCAATAATGCATGAGCCCAAGGTTAGTCATACCAAAAGACTAGCATAAATCCTGTTTGATTCCCTGAATCAAAGATGTTGAATTGCCAGTGATGATCATATCATCCACATAAATAACTAGAAGGATGATGTCACCGTTAGTAGTCTTGATGTACAGATTTGAGTCTGAAGAACTCCTCTTGAAGCCTTGATCACTGAGGTACTTAACAATTTTTATGTACCATGCCCGAGGGGCTTGCTTTGAGCCATGGAGAGCTTTTACCAATCTGAGAACTTGATGTTCGTTGCCAGCAACCTTGAAATTAGGAGGCTGCGTCATGTAGACCTCTTCATGGAGATCACTATTTAGGAAAGCACTCTTGACATCCATCTGATGGACCTTCTAGCCAAATTGTGCTGCCATGGCTAGGACTAATTTGATGGTGCTCATCTTTGCAGTAGGAGCAAAGGTCTCCTCATAATTAATGCCCTAACGTTGAGAAAAGCCTTGCGCCACTAAACGAGTTTTGTACTTAACCAAAGTACCATCCGATTTGTATTTGATTTTGTCAACCTATTTGTAGCCAATGGGTTTCTTCCCTGGTGGAAGATCTGAAAGGACCCAAGTGTTGTTCTCAACAAGTTCCAGTGTTCAAATGTCATGGCCTGTTCCCACTTTGGAATTCCTTTAGCCTCGGAGTATGTTTGAGGTTCAAACACACTGTGAATGTTGGCCATGAGAGCAAAATTAATAGACTGTAGTTTTGCTCTTTTTCTGAGTAGTTCCCCCATCAATGAGCTCATTATCATGAAGATCAACAAGTGTTGTAGCCCACCACTTAGGCCTGATAGGAGATTGACCAACATTAGTATTAGGAGATGCGTAATGGTCAGGTTCCTCATCAGAAGAATCTAGATCAAACTCAAGTGAAGCATCTACAAAGCGAGGTGATCCTACAAGAGAAGCTGGAGGTGTCTGTACATGTATCACTGGTATAATTGGAGCTGTAGGAGCTACTGGATCCCTCCCATCAAGTGGACCTAATGGAAGCCGAACTCCCAAATCATGAGCCTTCATAGGCTGGTCTGCTGGATCATGAACAAGAGAAACAAGCATGAAAGGTCCTCGCTACTCATCAAAGATTGCATCATGACTGTAGATAAGATGAGCTGTGTCAACATTGATCAGATGGTAAGCTTTGTGAAGGTTGCTATATCCAGCAAGCATGAGTTTCTGACTCTTGGCATCCAACTTGATGCGTGAGGCATCAGGGATCCAAACAAAAGCAAGGGAGCCAAAAACCTTCAGGTGACTAATTCTTGGCTTGCGACTTGACCAGGCCTCTTCCGGAGTTTAGCCTTTGATCGCTATTGTGGCTGAATGGTTCAACAGATAAACTACAATGCTAACTGTTTCTGCCCAAAACTTCTTCGGAACATGTCTGTGTTCGAGCATGGATCGAGCCATCTCGGTGATTGTCCTATTTCGATGTTCAACTACACTGTTCTGTTGTGGCATGTGGGGTGTGGCTAACTAGCGTTTGATGCCATGTGTATCCAAGAAGCTGGAGAAAACATTAGAACAAAATTCCCCCCCATTGTCTGATCTAAGAGTAATAATAGATTTCCTAGACTTTTTTTCAATTAAAGGTCTAAACTTCTGAAATACAAGAAATGCATTGGATTTCTTTTTAAGGAAATACACTCACATTTTTCTACTAAAATCATCAACAAACAACAAAAAATACCTGGACCCAAGAACAAGCTCATCTCGAGCAAGCTGTGAGAGATAATGCACATTTAAGTATCCATATCGCTGATGCCAAAGTGTGCTGACTCGAGCAGCCATAGCTAAGTCTAGATAATCACCAGAATCAGTAAGTCTGAAAAGACCATGATCCTCAAGACCTACTGCAACAATAGACTTAGTTGCCCGATCAGTGATGGTGCACAGATGTGAACTGAAGGTGACATCCAAGTGTGGAGAATGTCGTAGCAACTGATTGACTGAGAGTAGATTTAGTTCCATCCCTAAAACGTAATACACATCGAGGAATATGAGATTCCTCCCAACAGACTGAATCTGAATGTTGCTTTTGTCGACAATTGTGTACTCTTCTCCGCCACCAAAAATAACAGAGTTTGAATAAGGTTGGTAGTCAGTAAACTAGTATCTGCGGTGAGTGAAATGACGAGAGGCACCTGAATCAATGTACCAGGCAAACAACTTCACATGATCTGCAGGTCTTTTAGCCATGAAGGCGTAAAAGGCAGACTTCGTCTGCTCACTGTGCTTTGCATTGTTCGCTTTGGGCTGCGAACCTGATTGCTTAGATTGTGCAGCCAAGTGTTTCCAACATTCAACCTTCATGTGTCCAAACTTGTGGCAGTAGTTGCATTGAATGTTCTTTCGGGAACCATTTGATGCTGGAGCAAAAGACTTATGCTGAGATGGTTGTTGAAACTTGCCTTTATCCTTTTGAAAGGATTTTGCAGCAAAGGCTTGCTCTGTGGAGGTGGAACTGGAGCTGCTACCGAACTATTGTTTCCACCGATCATGCTGAAGCAGCAGTTTGCAGAGATCAGTGAACTTCAAATCAACACTAGAAGACGTGATGTTGAGAGTCTCGATAAAATGCTCATAGGACTTTGGTAAATTCCGAAGAGTGATAACCACAATATCCTTTTACTCCATCTTGTGACGGATGGCAAGTAATTGATCATGGATTTCTTGATTGATTTAGGTGTGCTTGGAGTGAGGTGTGCTCATCCATGACAATAGAAAATAGAGTGTTCTTTAGAAAGAAAGCTCTGCTTTTGTCAGAAGTCTCATGAAGACCTTTGAGATGTGTCTAGATCTCGACAGCTGGCTTGCTAGATGGAATTTGAGAAAGCTGATCATTGGCCACGGATAATTTGAGAAGCATCACCGCCTCCCAATTATTCAGATCCCATGTATCTTGATCAGAACCAGGAGCAGTGGGATGCTTCGTAACACCCACTACAATTTAATCGGTGTTCCGATTTAAAAAAATGGCGATAATGCGTTGCTTCCAAGAGTTGTAATTCCGATTATTGAATTTGGAGTTGTGCTTGAGCAGAATGTTTGTTAGAGATGCCATGGCATGTTTTTCAATGAAAAATTGTGAAAATTGATGAAGGCACATTCTTCGAGGCAAAAAATGGAAGACCCAGAAATTTTGGAGTGATCTAGAAGAGAGCTCGAAAAACCCAGAAGGAATATGTTGTCGTTTTCTGAATCCGCTGGCTCAAAAATTGAGGCTTGAAAAATAAGGCACCTAGAAAAATTGGACAACCGAGTTGAGCTCTCAAAAACCCACCAAGAATTTGTGATCAAAAAATTTTTCCAAGCCCAAAAATTAGGGTTTTGGGCAAAACCCTATCTTGCTGCAAAACAAGTTCCAATAATGGTGGATTTGGGCAAAAAAGTTGTAGAAATTGACCAAGAACCAGGCAGATTTAGGACTACAGCTGTTGGGTGGAGGTCGCGGCAAGATCGAGAAGAGAAAACAAATCTTTTGCAGACATTTGCTGCTCCAAACATGAAGGAAAAAACACCCGACGCGAGCTGAGGAAAATCGCGAGTTGTAGACGCGATTTGCGGAGGAAATCGTGATCAGACTTGGTGCATAGCAAAGATGTCTTCAACACAGACGAGATAGCAATGAAAAATCGCGATTTGTAGCAGCTCCAAGTTTCTCAGGACGAGTTTGTGAAAATCGCGATTTTTTGGAGGGCTGACTGCTCTGTAAAAAAATAAAAAATCACATGGGATGCAAGCTTGTTTGCATTCATGAACTAGAAATCATGCAAAAATTCAAACAAATTCGAAGATTTGTTTTTGATGATGTTCCAAAATTTGAATAGAATCCCTAGCTGGGTTTTTTTTTTTTGAAACAAGAAAACTCTGAAATTATTTCAAAAAAATTTAACAAATAATTTCAAAAAGAAATTATAAATTTTTTGAAAAAATTTGAAGTATTGGCTCTAATACCATATTACGAAGTAATTGGTAAAATACTTGCTTGTTATTAATAGAATCCAAAGGTCAATATGTACAAAAGAATAAAACGATGTTTCCTTAGGAAATGATCATAAAGAATAGAAACATTCTATTCTAACAGAGAAAGCTAAAAAAGCGAAAACAAACTAAAGCTAACTAGATATTTACAATAGATTACTATTAAGTAATAATAGACGACTATCTATTATTGTAATAAAAGCTTCTTGTCCTACCTTGCAAAAACCCTCGAGAACCTTGACGATTCAGAAGCCCTCCTGCTTTTGACTGTTGCAGAGGCACCATGATGTTAGTTTTTCTAAAATTCTATCAACATTAGTGAAATATTAATTAATTAACTCTTAATGAGGGTCTTAGCTTTTAATTAAAGTTAATATTGTTCTTTCATAAAGTAGGAGGGGATATTATTGTTGAAGTATTATAGC
This sequence comes from Cupressus sempervirens, assembly GCA_028749045.1. NCBI lineage: Eukaryota > Viridiplantae > Streptophyta > Pinopsida > Cupressales > Cupressaceae > Cupressus > Cupressus sempervirens. Next base: position 400,599,473 of record CM053783.1, on the reverse strand, counting down.
TATGAGAGAGAATGTTTACCTGAGATATGTTGTTTTCTTTTGAGATTCATTTACTCTTCTTTATATGAAGAGACATGCGATATGGGAAGAGGCATATGTTTGGAAATATGAAAACACATGCATTATACAAAGATACATGCGTTTGGAGATATGAAAAGATATGTAACATGCAAAGAGACATGCATTTGGAAATATAAAGAGACTTGCATTTGAAAAATGAAGAGACTTTTGGTTATGATATGAGGAGTCTACCAATTCATGATCTATAAGATTGCTTTGTGTAACGAGTGTCTTAGTGTTCTTTATTTTGTTTAGTTTTGTTTCTCTTTTTTTTGGTGCAAAACATTAACATGGAATCAGAGCAGGTTTGATAACATGTAAGTGAGTTCCTCTTGTTCATTAGTTTGTGTATCTGTTGCAAATTACAATGAATATTTTGGAGTCAATCTGTATGTGTTGAAATTGTAGCTTTGATAGAGATCATATTTACCTGAAATGATTGTCCAGAGTTCTCTAAGATTCTTCGACTTTGCTGGACTGTAATAATCAATTTGGGTTATTATTTCTTGTTCTTGTTTGTTCATCTTGTTTGTGAGCTGCTTCTTCAGCAGTCAAGATATTCTCAACACCGATCTATTTGAGTCTCTGCATTTATCTCTTGCTGTGTTTGGTTGGAGTTGTATTTTATTTGTGCTGTAGCTGCTCATTGTCCAGCAGAGATCTTCTGGCATTAACCTTTGCTACGGCCTTGCTATATTTTGTTGTGCTTAGACTGTTTGTGTCTTGCTCTCTGTGAGTGCGATGGTTGTGTGGTGGCATCTCTGTATCTGCTTTTCTTTATTTGTTTGGCCTTCTTCAATGAAGTCTCTTTTCTGCTATCTTGAGTGCATACGAAGAAGCATGATCAATTGTTGGCATTCTATGGCTGCTTGTATTATTGTAACAATGAACATCTTAGTTACACATTGTGTATAGAGATTTATTGAAATGAAAATTTTGTATTGGCATCTTCACCATTAACATGGGTCATTTTTGTGGCATTTACTATGGAGCTAGAGGCTTAGGTGACTCAATTAGAGGCTTGGGTGCTCAAGGGGTTCAAGTATCACCTAGAGGGTGTTATTCTTTGATTGCAATAAATAGATAAGTGTTTTATGATTATACTTTTGAATGTTTATCATGAATTTTATGTAGTTAAGTCATGCAATAACATAGAGAATAGTGAATCATACATGCTTCTAGTATTTACTAATCCCTCTAAACAACATCTAGGATAGATTGATAAGCATAAGGATGACGAGAGATTGCATTCATAGGGAGTTAAATTCCGAGAATTCAAGGCAACCTGTCAAAGGGATAATGCACTGGAGATAAAGTTGAGACTAAAAATATTTATTACATAAAGGAAAAGCTTTATGAGCTAAAGAGAAAGGGCTTTTTTAGGCTCATTAAGATTGAGAGGGAGCTTGTGTGGTAGATGAAGAGGGCCAGGTCCTTTGCAAAGGATTAGCATGTTCGTGTAGCAGCGTGATTGCAAAAGGTTCTAATTGGTAAAGCATTGAAGTCTTTATGTAATTTATTTTGATAATTTAGTTGTGAGAATGCGGCCCCTTGATTCGAGGGAGTCTCAACTTTTGGTTGTTCTTATTATATACTATACTGAATTCTTCTCTGCAAGAGAGAAGTTTGAGGTGCAATCTCTTGTTAATGAGTTCTTTTCTATGAGCGAGAAGTTTGAGGTGCAATCCTTTGTTAACAAGTTATACTCTAAGAGGGAGAAGTTCAAGGTGCAATCCCTTGTTAACTTGTTTTTCTCTATGAGGGAGAAGTTCAAGGTGCAATCCCTTGTTAATGAATTCTTTTGTAAGAGGGAGAAGTTCGAGGTAAAATCCCTTGCTCCACCCTTTGGGAGTAACTATGGTGGATCTACCCTCTGGGAGTAGCCATGGTGGATGTCATGTGACTCCATGACTTAGTTATCTTTTATTTCACCCTTTGGGAGTAGGGTGAATGTCATGTTGAGATGATAATTTTATGTTGAGAACACATGTTATGAGATTTTGTTACTTTTTTTTTATTGCTGCCTCTTATGTTTGTCATGTTAGAGATGGCGAGACTTACGAATATTCTCTCTCTTGCAAAGAGAGCGTATTGAAGTTTTACAGTTGTGAGAGGGAATGTCTTCCTGAGATATGTTGTGGTTTCCTGAGATTTACTTGTTGTTCGTTATATGGAAGACATGTGACATGCAAAGAGACACATGTTTGGAAATATGAAAAGACATGCATTTCGAACTGTGAAAATATATGCAAAATGCAAAGAGACATGGGTTCGGAAATATGAAGAGACTTGCATTTGGAAAATGAAGAGACTTTCGGTTATGATATGAAAAGTCTCTCAATTGATGAAATATATGATTGCTTTGTGTGATGAGTGTAGTATTCTGTTAGAAACATTTACTGAGACCTCTACTATTTAATAAAAGAGATATGTTTTTGGTGTGGCTGGATTTTTCCCCTCAAGTTGGAGGGTTTTCCTAGGAAAACTTGTTGTCTTTTTGTATCTTAGTTTTCTTTATTTTCTTTATTGTTGTTTATCTTTATTTCTGGGCAAAACATTAACAATTACAATCCTCTGTCTCCCAAAATTGCTTGTCCTCAAACAAGTTAAGTACCAAATGCAAAAAAATCTGCTCATTTTCCCAAGTCGCATCTTCCACCTATGGGTCCTTCCACTTCACCTGGGCACTCTTTAATTATGCACTTCCTAAGAGCATGTTCCCTGGTTTCAATGATGGCTTCTGGAATTAAGATCAACTTTCCCTCCTCATCTAATGGCGGCAACACTGTTGAAGTAATTATGTTATAAGCCAAAGCTCTCTTTGAACGTGAGACATGAAAAATGTTGTGTACTTTGCTGCTACCTAGTAGTTCCAGCTCATATGCCACTACTCCAACTCTCTTAGCAATCTTGAAGGGACCATAAAATCTTGGGCTTGAGCTTCTTTGAGCCTCTCCTTTTGATTGATTATTGCCTGTAGGGCTGCAGTCTCAAATATACCAAATCACCAACCTCAAAATTTCTATCAACTCTATGCTGGTCTCCATATTGCTTTTGCTGTTTTGGGCTTGTTGAAGATATTTTTTCAAGGACTTCATGATGTCTTGGCTTTGCTGTAACAAATCCTTAGCTTTTTGTAATGTGTCCGATTTAGTAGGTTCCAGAAGCATGGGGATGTCAGTTCGCACTTAGATTTGAGGGTCTTAGGTTGTGTGACTTGCTATTTGTAGTAAGTTTGGTGAGAAGGGTTTCCATTTTTGACAGTGCAATAGTGACGCCTTGAGTCCAGACTTCATCAGTATTCCATTGAGCTTTGTCAATTTAATGCATATTGCAAGTTATTTGTTAAGTTTAACTTAATAAATGACTTTATAAGCTTCATGTTCTGATTTGATGGTGTGTTGAAGACAAGTGAAAGGTGAAGCTACATGTCATTTGTCGTGTAGGTGAAGTTTTGGGCTAGTTAATATTATAAAATGCACTCCGTATGAGAAATCAATCGATCTCTCATTATATGTTTATGCTTTGTGAAATTGGCAAGCTCTCAAGGGTTTGATTTTAGTTGTGGAAACTGATGATTTTCTGCAACTTTCTTTGCACTTTGAATTGGCCTCAAATTGCCAATGAATTGTACCAATGTCCGTTGGGACTTAATCTACATTTTCCAAGGGCTGGATAGACGTTTTCTTGCAAGGGTTTTTTATACAAAATTACCTCTAACTGTTGGGAATTGCACAACCATCTAGGTGGCTATATTACTAATAGTACATATTGCGTTTGGAGCTTGGAGGATGTTTGGAGGGTCTGTGATCAAGGTCTATGGCTGGTGTGAGATAAAGCGAAGGCAGCGTTTCATTATATCCAGCTGCATTCCAGATTATAGCAGCATTTCACACTCAATATTGGCAGCGAATTCTATATAAAGGGCTACGATTTGTTATGGAGCATTGGCGTGGCTTCATACATCTTCTACAAAATTGTTTCTTCTTCAAATTCCCAATGTCTATCTGCAATACTAGGCTCTTGACGTAAATAAAAATTATTGCATATTTCTATGTGCATTTGTGAGCGCTAGTAATTTGGTCAATAGCAAATTAAGCTGGCTTTCAAAAGTTAGTTATTTCTTGTATTCTAGTTGTCAATTCATTATTTGAAAAACCAAAAAAATCATACATTCTCAAAACCATTTTTTTTTACAAAACTTACAGAACAAAAAACAAAGACTTCTTAGCATAGTTTTTGAGTGAGCCAACATGGCTCATTACAGTGGTATCAGAGTAGTTTCCTGCTAGCCTTCAGGGAACTAGGTTCATTATGGCACAACAATCTATACTTGGAGTTCATTATGCTCACAGTATGACTTCAGCATCAGGGGAGGGTGAACAAGAGATTCAATTTGGCACCATGGGTGATAGAGATGCTGGTGCCTCTGGTAATAATAGGGATGCTGGTCCAAGTTAAGACATTGACAATGAGGCTAGGGAGATGCACAGGGATCTTGCACATGGCCAACACCATGTAGTTGATGTTCTGCAATAAATATCTGAGACTTTGCAGCGCATTGCTCATCCTAGAGGAAGCAACAGAGATAGAGGTACCAGGAAGGTCTCACTTAGCTCGTAGGCCTAGAGTTGACAATAGGGTGGATCATACAAGTATACATGATAGACCAAAACAACCTACTTTTCTGAGACTTGAGTTGGATGTGGCAAGTACTAAGATTGAGGGTACACCATTTGTTCATGATGTGGTGACCCGTTATGTAGAGTGGGATGCTTTACCACATACAATTAAGCAGATCCTGAAATTTGATAGGTTTCTGACACACAAAAGAGAGCACACTAGAGGTAGGCCTGGACCTGATATCAGGTAGAGGCCTAGACAAAATGACTTGAAGTAGGCAACCAACAAGATGACCTTGACTAACTTTGGTGGAAGTGGGAAGGTTACAACGAGAGCTTGGGTTCATAAACTCGATACTTACCTATCTTTGTGTCCCACTCGCTTTGCTGTGATGCACTTGGATGGGATAGCCCATGACTGGTGGCATGGGTTAGTGTCATTGCACCATGATCAGATTGTATCCTACCAAGAGTTTGTGGATAAATTGGTAGAGAGATTTGACAGGAAAGACCTCAAGACTTATTTTCATTAGTTGGTGCAGTTGAGACAGATTGGAGGTCTCGAGTCATTCATTAGCGAGTTTCAATGCTTATCAGTGATGGTGTATGACATTTCAGAGAGGAGAGGAGTGGTGCTATTCATTGAGGGAGTAGTTGAGCTTCTTAGAGGTTGGTTTAAGTCCCTGGATCCACCTACCTTGCATGAAGCTATGAAGAAGGCAAGAAACTCAGAGATGTCTACTCCATGAAACAAGTTTGCTTCCAAACCTTCTACTTCATCTTATGACAGTAAGGCAGGCCCTAAGAAGGTTGAAAATTAAGATTCTAAGAGACCTATGATGACCCCTCTAGATCAAGAAACAATTAACGATCTAAGGAGAAAGATATTTTGTTTTTATTTGTAGGGGACCTTATGATGAAAAACATGATTGCTCTTTGAAGCTTAAGGGTAAAAACAAGATGATGGAGTGGTTTTATGATGAGGAAGAGAGTTGTGATTTTTCACAATAGCCAACTGAAAATGAACAAGAGACATATGAGTGCAGTTAATAGTGTAGAAGTTATTGGTGATTCTAATCTTAAGGTAGTGTACCTTTGTAGTTAAGATTCCTTGGTCTCTTGGCAGGGCAACGAGTTATTGCTCTTCTAGATATAGGTGCCACTCATAATTTTATTGATTCACGATGGGTCTCCTAGAGGGGCATTCAGACAGAGGAGTTTGAGGGCATTAGAGTATAGGTGGCGGATGGTTACACTCTTAAGTGTAATAGGATGATTACTGAACTTCACATGAAGCTAAATAATTATGCATTTAAGGCAGATTTTTATGTTGTTGACATTGGAGGTATTGATGTTCTTGGTATGAGCTCGTTACACATGATAGAGGACATTTATCTCAGCACTAAGAAGATGGAGAGATGAGGTTTATTAAGGCTGGTAAAACTCACATCCTTAAGGCTATCACAAATAGTAATTTGAAGTTTATATCATTTAGACATATGTAGCATCTCGTTGAGCATGATAGAGTTGATTGGGCAGCGTAGTGTAGGATGCTACCTAATGATGCCCACTGGGATAGCCAAAAAACAGTGCATAAAAAAAAAGCACCAAGGGTTTTCAACACAACAAACTCGATCTGCAGTGGCCCTAAAAACCCTCAAGAATTGCAGACTGAGGACCCTAGAATTTCAAAAAAGAGCTCACAATTTTCTACTAAAAAAATTCACAAAAACCAAGAAGCCTCAAACTTTGTTTTAAAATATTTGCCAAACTTTTGAAACATTCTATCGATTAGCTCTGATACCATGTTACGGTAAATCAAAGTTATATCAAATTGAGGATTGAAAGTTCTTGTATGGATTTATAGTGTTGTTTGTAGAAGAAGCAAATGTTACCAAAAGATATAATGTGCACTTATTATTTTTGGAGAAGATTGTAGCTCCAGGTCATGTGACACTCTCAAAAACCCCAATTTGGAGAAAGCTTCCTGGGAATATTAAATGCTACAGAATTTTTCTTGACGATGTTACATTTCTGTCACATGGTTGTGTTTTCTTTCGATCACTTTTTTTTTAATTGAATATTGATTACATGTATCTTGCTCATATGAGCACCTACACTAGACCAATACAAGCTCCTTATGAGCAAACACATTAGAAATCACCCACCATGGAAGAACAAGAGTGACTATTTAATATTCCACATTTATTTAAAAAATACCTCCTATGAAAGACCAAGTGTCACAACTTTGAATTCCACTTATGATACCCCTATTTGAGAGTTGAACTCGGGCCTTCACAATGAGAGCCTGATGTGTGACTTTGAACTAATTAAGCTTTGTTTATTATCTTAGTTTATTAATTTCTCTGGCTTAGTTTTGATCATGTTTTCGCCATTAAATATTGAGTTTTAGGATTTCTTTCTCTTGTTTTACCTTCATTTAGAAAACCTTTGCTACAGCTCTTTAATATTCCTTCATAGATGTGTTGCTGATTGCTGTTTAAATGCAATGTTGCAATTCTAGCATTATATTGCAATGAATATAAAAGAGAAGTTTATTTGTTTATTTAGTTTAATGCACTTCTAACCAACTTTTTATTTTTCCATCAAAAGGTGGATAAGTTGCAAGCCACATTCAGAAGATATGAACAACTTTTGCCTAGATCAGGTGAGCGGGGGCGTCTTGCAAATGACTTGCTAGCAGGATGTGAAAGCATTGAATGGCAGGTAATATGTTTTCATAGCTTTTCTATTTTTTCATTTACTAGATGAATGTACACATGATAACTGCAACATGCCCATTTGAAGTTTGTCTTGGAATAGAAATTTGAATTCAATTTAATTTATTTATGTTAACAACATTCCAGCTAAGACTCTGGTTGGGTGTTACTGTAATTAAATGAATACTTGATTATTGTTGGTATTGTTATATATGTTTTGTAGTTTTAGCTTTTTAAACTTTTTTGGGGAGAGTGCTTCACATATCTCCTCCAAGATGGACTTTCAATCACCTAAATTTGCTTAGACTTCATTTCTTGAGGAGGTTGGTTTTTGGTGGGAAGGTAGATGAGCTTGATAGGGCCATTGCCGTGGCAGAAAGAGATCCCGTGCGGTTTAGCATTGATGAAGCGGAGCTTGAGAAGCGCAGGAGATGGACAGGGTCGACACGTAATCAGGTTTTTCCTTGTTAATTTTTTGCTTTCATGTTTTGTTATTAAGATCGATTTTTCATCATTCCGTCTTAATTCAGATCTGAAATATGCTTGTAAAATATTGTGTTGACTAATTTTTCAAGATAATGTCTAAACTTATGGTTTGAAGGATCCTTGTAAGATGCATGATTTGTTGTTCTCCATTTTCGATAGGAAGTGGAGCAGAAAAGAATATGAAACAAAAAGTATCGTTTGTTGTAATGTGTATTTCTGCAATCCAGATGGCTACATAAATCTATGTTAATGCACAATTTTGCATGTACTCTTAGATGGAAAAGCTCAGAAAAACTGTGCAAGCAGACATGGAGAAATCATTGGGGCAGAATCATTCAGCTAATATCAGATCAAATGGCACCAGGCGAGAACTGCTAAGATTGCCAAATGATCATGCGGGTGCTAAACCAAATCAGGTTATGAACCCAAATAATGATGATTTTATTACATCAGAAACGGACAGACAAGTACTATTGATTAGGTAAGATTTTTTTTCTTGAAAATTTAAACGTCAAAGTGTTCAAATAAATAGTTGTCTTTATCAACACAGTATCAAGATAAGATAGTGATGTTGGCTTTCAAGCACAGGCTCCATTTTGTGTACTGTTTTGGACATCTTCAATTTTGATTCCTTAAACCCTTTCATGCTTTGTTTTAAAATGCATGTATTACTTTTATTTACTATTAAACCATCACGCCTGATCAGTATTTCCTTGTATCATATTCACTTTGCTTACTTCTTGTTTAGGGAACAAGATCAAGAGCTAGATGAGCTTAGTGCAAGTGTGGAGAGGCTCGGTGGTGTTGGTCTCACAATACATGAAGAACTCATGGGACAGGTAATTTTTGTTTCTTGGCCTATTCCCTTTATATCTTTCTTGAGTCATCCATTATCTGCAATATACTATATTTTTTGTGCTTCTCTTGCTCTTCATCCTGATGATGGATCACGTAGTGTGATTCGAAACGTTGATGGTAAAAATCTTAACACAATCGAATCCAGAAACATACCAGTACAATTTTTGTTTGGTTAAATTTCAGTTATTGAAATTGAATGAATTAAAAGGAAGCAACTGATTACAATGTTTTATAGTAATTCCCAAAGAGTAGTTGGTTCAATCATATTTGAACGGTGTTTTATATGTTAATTCGAGATTACTCATATATGACTATATAAACATTTTCTGCAGGAAAAGCTTTTGGAGGAACTTGATCAAGATATGGATAAAACATCAAATAGGCTCGACTTTGTTCAAGTTAGTTTGAGAGTTATCTGTTCGCTTATTTTTTTTAATTGTTGAATCATAAATCTAATCTAGTGTTCATAAGATTCTTGTATTATAAAGCACATGGTTTAATTTTTTTTTCCAAACTTTCTAAAGTGGGACAATTCAACAAAAAAAGAGGGAAACTGACACGGTAAGAGCTGTATGCAAAGTATATGAATATTCTGTTCGGCGGCGTGATAAATATTAGTCAGTCTGGAGTTAATGGAGTATATCCTGAAGAGTGAGCATATAGTGGATTGGCAATAAAGAAGCAGTTAAAAGGCTACTTTTTGATACTAACTAATGAATCAACCAATAGTTTTTTTTGGCTGAACCCAAAATATTAATTCTTGTGATTTCTAATTCACAACTCTTTGTAATGCAGAGGAAGGTGGCTCTTGTGATGAAGAAAGCAGGAGCCAAGGGACAGATAATGATGATTGTATTTTTGGTTATATTGTTTATGGTGTTGGTTCTTCTTGTATTCTACACCTAGCATCTCTTATAGCATCTGTGGCAGTTGAATATTAATTGTATTCTGCAATGTGCAATAACACAATATCACAATGTTTCTAGTGGTATAGAAAGTGGATCCACTATAGAAGTCTTAAGTTGTGCAGTTTCTCATCTCATATCTGAGCCATTTAAACCTGACGATTACACCATTTCTGGAATGGAATAATGCGTAAAAATCTTCAAGCATCATCTTATCCCTTGTAAGCCATCTATCGAATTATCCGTATTACCAGATCTATATGTAACCTGTTCTAGCTGCTTTATCATTGAGCATTTTGAAGTTAATAATAGTGATTTTATTTTGACAATATGAAACTGTCTCTGGTCAATCCTTGTTCCAATCTGTTTATGCAACTTGCTATTGAGTTTCTATACATGTTAAAATGGTATATCTGTATCTTTAATATGGAAGATTAATTTCAAATTCAGTTTTCTTTATCACGTTGACCTCTCTTCTTGACTATTAGCTCAACTTTGTCTCAAAATAGCTTGGTAATCATATCAACATCATTGTTTTCAAATTAACTCTTGTATTGGCATTTAAATTTTGATTCTTCTAAAACTTTTAGTATATTTCTTAGATCCAAGTAAATGCACTCTCTTACTCATGGGTATGGAGCTGATATGATACTTAGATTGTGCCTTCTATAGCGCTAAGGTTAGCAGTTTTTCAAAAGGCACATGAATATTTAACCTTAATGCCATGTAGCCGAATGTATCTTAATGTGTGAAACTTATGTAGGAAGTCAATAAATAGACAGAGCTATTAAAAGGTCTAAATTCTAATTTATTTTATTTTCATATATGTTGAGATTCAGATTTACTTTAAATGATGTTTTGGCTTTTATTTTGTTGCAAGCTACCACCCACTTATTTGAGCTTGCCTTTATTATGGTTTATCTATTGGATAGCCAGTGACACACATCACTGTATGATGACCTGATCCTATGCTAAAAAGTCGCATCATTGCTATTGAATCTTACTGCTGTTACCCACCTCTGAATTTCCCTCGAAGTAATGGGTAGCCAACTTTGAACCTTCCAGAAATAAATTCTAGTGCTTTGAGGGCATATCTCACTCTTTTTCCTACAAACAATGACATGTAGCATTTGCATGTTGGAAAAAACATGCATGTTTAAAATTTGCCTTTCGTTGTGCTTGGTTTAGCTGCTTTTGTTTTGAAATACGTGGGATTTATCCCCATGTCCTAGCCCAGCGACCAGCAGGCCATATCTTGGGTACCTGCATGAGCTAGGGTGAGACTAGTTTCTCCACGGGTGAAATCAGCAGCCCAAAAGATATCCCACCTATTAAACCAGGGAGGGGATTCGAACCCGAGATTATAGGGAACTATCCACAACCTTAAGCTACTTTCTTTTTACATGAATTTTTATGTGGAGCATAGGTTTATTTTTCCTTGAATTATAATTTAACATTTGTGACAAAAAAATTATTCTTTGGGGGCCCTTCCCTGTTTCTCTCTTAGTTCTTGGTGGTCTTGGAGTGCTGTTATACTAGATCCAATGTAGGGAAGTGTAATGGGTAAAAAAGGTTTTTCTCTGTTTGCATGCAGCTGTTGAAAGATAAATGCTGGTTAATAAGAAGCATTCTCTGCTCGGTCGAAAATATCAAATGATAAATCAGCTTGTATCTCTCAGACCTTCCTGAAACTTAACATATTTCTTGTGAATAAATTCTTTGCGGGAGTGTTAGGATGAAGGTTTAGAATTTTCTTTGAGAACTTAATAAGTTATGGGGTTGAAAACATGATATAACAGCGGGCAAAAGTAGAAAGTTTACCAGTATCTGAATGTGCCCTTATGAGTATATATGGCGCCCTAGGGACTTGGGAACTTCCAGAGGGGATGCTCCTGCCCCTAAAGAAACTTGGGAATGTAGTCACTTTTAAGGCCATCTTGACTCGTAATATATGACCTGAGGCAAATGTAGGAAATTTACTAGTTTTTTAGCATTTGCCCATGTATTTAGGTGATGTCCTGGCCAGGCCTGGAATTTGGCAATCACGTGTCTGTTGTATGAATTTTTAACGATGGTCTGATTATTTTATTGCCTTTCATTTTACGTCTTAAGAAAAATATTGATTGTCAATTTTCTTTTTAAGTTACAAATAATCTAATAAACTATTTTAAATTTAAATAAGATCATCAATATAATGTATTATATATATTAAATATAAAAATACCTTCAAATATAAAGCATCTAACAATCTAATATAAAAGTAAAAATTATTCTATTTAATGCATTTGAGATTAAGATACAAATTATAAATTAATAAAAATAAATAATATCAAAGATCAATGACTCTTTTTGACTTTGTGTTCTTCTATATTGTTGATGTTTAATAGCTTCATTCAGATAAACTTACTATATTACTATAATACATTATAATATAAATTATTAAATTTAACAAATAGACATATCCTTTGGAATATGTCTCCTCATTACTTATGGTTAATATAAATATGAGAGAGCTATCTTTTGAATATATAAATCATATATAGACAATGTTATTACATTTGTAGTGATCCTCATAATTTTAACACGGTGTCAAGTTAGATTGCAAATGTAAGAAAATGATTAAGCAAAGGAGAAAGAGAAGGAAGTCAAGATCTGAATCAACTGAATCAATTGAAAATCTCAATGCATTCCCAACATTCTTATCACTCTCGACATGAGATAGTGGATTTAACAGGATCAAGAAGCGGGTAAAATCAGACTATACAAAACAAAGTCCATTTACAAGAACATCACAAAGATATTTTTTCTATCTAATTGCTGGGTAAGTGTAACGCCTCGCCAAGGGATCCAAAAGAATTAATCTAAAGTTTTATAAAGTTTGCCAAACATTTTTTTTAAAACAAGAAATAACAACATACACATCAAACATAAAGTAGCGGAAGCAATAATATAAAATCATCTACAAGCATACATAATAGGTTACATTCTTTGAGGATTCCAAGACATTGAATCACATTTAAATATAATTAATACTAATCAAATAAATACCACATCCATATGAAAGAATTACTAAAAGTCTAACATCCATTTAAATAATATACATTTGTTCTGAATGCAACTTGGCAATAAAATTCAGAATGCTCAATCATCCATTGTACATGTCACAGGGTGTGAAAGGCTAAAAGAATATACATTTATACAAATAGAATTACATCATCCTCCTCGGATCCATCATACAAAGTACAATACCATAAATGAAACCATCCATCATAAAACATATAAGCATCCATCATAAGATATAACCATCCATCATAATGATACAAAGATATAATAAAAGGAAATGCAGACAAGGAAACTCTAGCCACGGTAGCAACGAACGGATCTCAATGGTAAGAGTAAAAAGCACTACCACCCGACCACGTGGTAACCCAAAAAGGTCCACTCCCACACGCTGAGATAGTCTCAAGTCCCAAACATGATAACAACCCAAATATCAAAAGTACTCTCTAAGTCCAGGAAGTCCTAAAAGTAATCTAACTTAAAGGTTCCAAGACAAATCAACATCTAAACCCAGAGACACATAAAGACACGTAGGAAACCTACTATGCAAGCAGGCAAGTGTCATCGCATGAATCAACGTTAGAGTTATCCTAGCAGTCTCTTAGGACCCTGACCCCCTAGCGATCCTATGTGGCACTAGTATCCTCTCGTACTAACAAGGCATACTAACGATGCAAAGCTGCAACCAAGCGTTCTCTCTACTCCCATCCTAGTCTATACTAGCACTTGAGGCAGGGGCAAGAACATACAAAGACTCTTATTAGGTTCAACACTTATTAAACAACTTACAATGGGTTACCCTGGCAGCCACTTAGGGCCCTGACCTCCATTGCAAGCCACTTCCTGACATTACATAAAGATAACCTACCCTAAGCTTATGAAATCACAAATCAAAGAATCGTAGTAAAATCACCTCAGCCCTACACAAGTGACTAGAAAGCATCCAAAAGATAAATCACAATACCCATTAGTTCTCTACGAGCAACTGGAAAGTATCTCAAAATATTGATCAAAGACTCAAAATGGTTAAGTTAGATATATCATGGCATTCATCTCACCATCCCATAATGAAAACGAAAATAGTAACCAACAATAAAATCACTCATCATATAGCATACCAACACATTACCATGGTTGAGTTAAAAAGATCAAGATCAGTTCAACATAATACCACATTCACAAAACTCCCAATCCTCTGGAAGACGTCCTAAAACTAGTCAACACTCTAGTCAACCCAAACCCAAAACATAGACAACATATAGATAAACAAAGTATAGGTTCCCTAGTTTGGTTTGATTTGAAAACATAGTGATGAGTTAAATGTAAGGTTTCAGTTTTCATTTCAAAGTACGTTTCAAGTAAAAGATTCTTAGTTTACTGTACAAGTTAACTCATTCATTTATTTGAATAAAATATAGAATTACCCTTATTTATATTAAGTCATTTCCCTGGTATACTCTAAGGATAATTTATGTATTTATTTTAAAATTACTAAAAATAATCCTCATTGATTTCCAATAAAACAATTTGCGATTTTATTAAAGTCGAAATTAAATGAGTCCACAACCTTATCAACTAAAGTTTCATTATTAAATAAATAAATAAAATTATATTATATTATGTTCAATTAATTAATAATTAATATATATAATAATAACTATATTTTAATTATTTATTACAAATTAAAAAATAATTTTAAAAACTTTATTTAATAAATAATATTTAAATTTTTTATATTAAATAACATATAAAAAATCTTTTAAAAAAATTTAAATTAAATACAAATTACCCTTGCGATTTTTAATGTAATAGGCATTGTTTATTACAGTTGCCGGTCCTTTTAAAAGGATGATCACCTATTGTTTATTATAGTCACCAGTCCTTTTAAAAGGACAACCACCTGTTGTCGTAGGGTGCTTGGGATCATAGTGGTACATACCACTGCTGTTGCAGTACCTTGTGATCAGCAGGGGTACCACTATTTTGCGGTGAGGGGAGGAGGTGGGCGAAACCTGCCCTCCTTATATATATATATATATATATATATATATATATATATAAAATAATTCAAACCCCCTTTTATATATATATATATATGTTATTTATTTAATTAATAAAATAATTCAAACCCCCTTAAAAATATTATATATATATATAACAGGTTCCAACATTAATCTGACATGGAAAATACAAGAAACTCATCAATTTATTTATTTATATTATTTTTAAAGAAAATTTTCATTTTAATTCAAACCCTACCCTGATTAATTTCCCATTTTAAAAAAATATTGAAAGAGGGTTGTATTGATTTTTTAATCTTCCCGCATATAGAGGATTTAACATGCATACTAAAAATATGCAATACTGAAACATTCGTCACAAAAATTCTTCAGATAACTATTCAACAATCACGATGAAGACAGGAAAAGAAAGAACGTAATAAATTGTGCGAATAACCACAAGAATCTACTTGGATTCTGATGCTAATCGCTATGCCCAAAAAGATTGTAAGAGAAATTCCTTCTCTCAAAACCTTCTCTCTTTCAAAATTCTTTCCCCTTCCAAAATTCACAGTCCTTCAAAAATGAACCCTCAATTGGTGATAAAGAGTTATTTTCTAAAATCGGGGCACTAATTGTGCATTCACTCGAGACGACTCATTGCTCACTAGACTTCAACTCTTTATTAACTTTTCTTAATCATTTCTTAATCATTTCTTTATCTTTCCATGCATATTTATTGAATTATGAAATAACTTTATTTAATTTTCACTTGACTTCTCTTTTCAATTAATTTATTAAATTTTAATTTCATGCACACATTATGCAATTTTAAAACTTTTAATAAATTATTATCTTTTTCACTTTTTAATTTATTTTCAAACGTTTAATTGATAAAATATTTATTAACTTAAATAATAATAGTATTTAGCATTTATTTAAAAATAAACTTTATATATATTATTATTAAATTAAATAAATATTATCACGTTTTAAAATTAAACTTGTTACTTTTCTTTTAAATTTAATTAATTTCTCAATTAATTAAATATTAAAATATCATAATAATTCTCTATTAAATTAAATCATTAATTTAATTATTTAATTTGACTTAATTAATAGAAAAACCACCAAAGACTTATAAAATAAAATATGAAAACCCATCATAGAAGAACACATACAAGTTCAAACTAAAGGGTTATAATCACGAATTAACGTCATCCGACACATTTGGAAGGTAAACAACTCAGATATTTGTCCTAATTTTTTAGGACCAATGGCTTAAAAGTTTAGGATTTGGACTTAAGAATTTATCTCCCCTCTCTTACCATTGAGATAATGTGATAGGGTATGCTCATCCTGACAATTCAAGAAAGTTGATACCTGATATCTGCAATCTGCATAAAATCCACGCATGTACAAACAAAATATTCTAAGCTAAATAGACAATGGTAAGAAATGGTGCATCATGTAGATCCTGATTAGCAGGTGACTATGAATCCCTTCCTCAACCACATTAGAAACATTATACATAAAAAAAATAAATACACACACACACACACCATACACATGCAATATTGGGTAAATATCCATAAGAAATCACATGATAATCCATCTAACTAATCATCTTCAATAACTGGAAACACTGTGATAATCATCATGTATACATGAAGTATAGAGTACTAAGTAATCTCATCATAAATCACTAAATCTGAAACAATATTTGATAATTTCAAAATAATGCTACTAATCATCAAACATAAAACTGGCCTAAAATAGTTCAACAATGTAACAGAAATGTAAACTAGGGGCAAGCACTACAGTAAGGAGCATCGAACCAGACTACACAAGAGCATAACCCCATAGAGGTGTTTGCAAAGAACCAAAATCTCCAATTTAATCACAGTGGTCCCAGTTTCACATAAAGTTGGAGTTTCTCGACATTATTATACACATGAGCAAAGGAGATAGAGGAGTGAACAACAAGTCAATGGACCATCCACACACAATATTTGCAATTTACTAGGCAGTGCCAATTAAATGTTCATGGTGCCCTTTGTGCAAGGTATTAATGACAAATCTGATCAAGACCATCATCAAAAATTAGAATTTCAGATTAAGATAGTTGTGCCATAGTATTTGGCAATCATTAAAGATACCACCAAAGAGAAATACATGTTGATGAATTAAGCATCTCATTCAGAAGTCACCAAACAAGTAGACACAAGTTCATCATATATACAACATCTTCATTGTGTGAATTAGATAGATCACAAGAGATGATTTCTTGCCGGGAGGTTCACATGGAGGAAGTGGGGGAGGCTCAAGCTATCATAGGCACGTGAAGAAAATTCTATTAGGAACACAAGCTGACAGGGAAGATGGATGATAGGTGGAGGCACTCAGCCACCTATGTGATATGGTGTCGATAGGCACAAAGGAGTCACTCAGTTGCTTGGTAAATCATGAGATTAATGTAGACCAGATGTTGCCTGCCAATCTTCAAAGTGTGGGAGATCATATATTTAATGAAACTCTATATGAGTTTGCTAAAATTGTCAGGACATTGTTAAACTTGTTTAGTTTCAATTGATGCCACTAGGAGGCAATTAGTTCAAAGACATGGAAGAAATCTATGAACAATCATGCTTCAAAAGAGGTTAAGAGGGGTATCCAAAATTAAAGAAGATGCTTATGTGAGTAAGCAATTTGTTGAATATGTGAAGAAACATACAATGTCTTGAATTTAGTGAACAACGATAGATATCTAAGGATGTCATGAAGCTATGGTTC
The DNA here is from genome assembly GCA_028749045.1 of Cupressus sempervirens. Lineage (NCBI taxonomy): Eukaryota > Viridiplantae > Streptophyta > Pinopsida > Cupressales > Cupressaceae > Cupressus > Cupressus sempervirens. Next base: position 400,581,969 of record CM053783.1, on the reverse strand, counting down.
ACTAATAGTTGTGACCATTGAATTCATGTGTTAAATAGTCTTTATAAGAGTTGATGGGTGTTGTCATGATGTCATCTAAGATCAAACATTGGAATTATCAAATATCCTAGACACACAAATTTTACGGAAGTCATCTTTGAGACCATATGGGTTATAGGAAAGTTTCAATTATATTTGCAATCCTTACTATTCAGAAGTATGGAAATAGAGATTATTAGCGATTCCAAGAATATGTCAGACGATTCAAATAAAGTGATCTAGAATAAGATGAAGAAGGATGCTGATGGGCACTTTCTCCATCATGTTGAGATAATTATTGTTAGGATGATTCTTTGTAAAGATGAAAAAGGAGAACACATATATAAGTTTGTCATATTTGACGTGAATCAAAATTATTTGATGATATGAGTGAGAATTTTATATTGTTGGTGGGATATAATAAATAATGTTCCATTCTCATTTGAACTATTCTTATAAAGGAGATGTCATAGAAGAGACACCATCAAGATGTGCAAGGATGTTATTCTAAGAAAAGAAGATTGGTACATTAGGCATGCTATCAAATATTGTGCAAGACTCAATCTTATGATAATAGCTACGAATAAGTTTTTTGATTTAGAATTTGTTAGTCATCTGATGATCATGTTGGATAAAGTGAGACTCATGAAGCAAATATCTTTGATAGAGAGTATGAGTATTCTTCTATATCAAGAGGGAGCCTGACAGTTTGTTAGAGGCAACCTTGGACAAATAGGAAACACATAGAGGATATGTTTTAGTTAACATGAGGGAGTTTGACATTTGATACTTTCTCATAGGAAACTTTGAACGAGGAGCTCAAAAGTCGTTCGAATTCAGAGGGAGTTTTGACACTTTAAGTAACCTTGACAAGGAGGTCAAAAGGTTAGTGTTTCTTTGTGAAGAAGTTTCAAGTGCAATCCCTAATAACACATTCTTTCCATGAGAGATAAGTTTGAGGTGAAAACCTTATCTTTGATATGATTCATTGTGGATGTCATGTCAACACCACATGACAATATTCCTGGTGATTTCATGTAAACCTTGATGTCATGTAAATATGCGCTTACCCCCTGTGTACATCATGAGGGAGTGAAAACTTCCAAATTATTATCACTTGTATTTGTATAAGTTATTGGAAGGTGACGATCTTACAATAACTTAAATCATGATATACATTTTGTGTAAATGTTGAAATAGATCGTGAAAGGTTTTATCTTGTAAATCAACAACTAAGTGTTAGATGTCATTAAATTGGCTATCTTTAAGTTGTTTGTATAAATATATGATAGGTATTTGGCAAAATATCTTGCCTTGATATTTTGATAGGCCATTGCCGCATTGAGTACTTGGTGAATATCATTTCGTTGATGTTTTGATAGGTCAACACTCAGAGTACTTGGTGAATATCATTTGATTGATGTTATGATAGGTCAATACTCATGTTTTGATTACGTAAAAATAGGTTTTAAAGGACTTAAAAACTATAATGAAGTATTAGAGAAACAAGAACATAAAAGTTCAGAGAACATAAGGCCTCAGAGTTAAAAGAGAACATACAGAAAAAGCAAAAAAATAGGAGGTCAGAGAACAACTATGCACTAAAAGACAACAAAAGAAAAGCAAAAGGACAACCCTTGAACAACTATAGAGTCTTCAACAGGTCCGCAACTTGGTCTGCTAGGATGTTCATATTTTCTACAGAAGCTTTCATTTCATCTAGCTTTTTTGCTTCCACTACTTCAATCTTCTTGGAATTAGCCCTTGTGCACTTGCTTGGGCCCTAGTCCTCATTCACATCAAGGGAGTCTTGGCCTTTACTTTGTTCCATCTTGTTATGGAAGTCTTTTGATACAAATTTTCCTTGATGTGTCTTTCCTAATATTACCAATGGTGTAATATATGTCTTGTGCTTATCCTCCCTAGCTAAGAGGGTGTGTTGATGTTTAGTAGCTTCAATCAGATAAAACCTACTCTCTCTCTCTCTCTCTCTCTCTCTCTCTTTATATATATATATATATATATATATATATATATATATATATATATATATATATATATCAAATTTAACATATAGACATGTCCCTTGGAACATGTCTCATCGTAACTTAGCTTAATATAAATATGAGAGAGAGCTATCTTTTGAATATATATATCATATATAAGCAATGTTATTACATTTGCGATAATCCTCATAATTTTAACACATGATATAATTATTAAGTTTACACTATTTATTTTAAATTGATTTAAAGATACTCTAATGTATGTAGTGTATCGATTTAGGAATACTCTCATTAATGCATCTAGAATACTATAAAAAAAGAGTTAATTTTCTATTTTAAATTTTTATTATGAGATTGTAGATTTTGATTTAACAATGATTCTGTTTAGACTATTTGTACATTTCTCTCCTAATTGCTTGTTTCATTCTCTTTCAAAATATTTTTGAGGTATTGCAAAAATCAATATAGTATTAGTAACTATGCATATACAATTATTGAAAAATGCATAACATTTACTTATTATTCAATATGACAAAAAAGAAAAATATTGAAGATATAATAAAATTGAAATGCAATTACTAACTAAAAAGTAATTTAATTCTATAAATATAAAAAGGTATAAATTAGTAATTGAAGTAAAAATCTCAATAGAAAGTTTCTAAATTGACATTCTATGTGAAAAATAAATTAGTTATATATTAAAAAAAAATGCATTTTTCTAAATAAATAATAATATACAAAAATCATAGAAGTTTTTATTTATGATAAAGAATATATAATTGAAACAATATCAAATTAACTGGAAAAATTTCTAAATTCATATGTTTTATTATAAAAAATGATAAACATATATAAAAATAAGTATGTTTCTATAATCTTATACTTTATGTAGAAGTGATCAAAATGAACTCCTACTTTGGCAGAATCAGAGGTTCAATCCAATGTGATTGAAAGAAAGATTAAGAATCTAATAGTAACAACGATGAGTCTAAATAGCATTTCAATAAAATAAATTGACATCCAAAATTTATTTTATTATTTTAAATGCTAATTAATCCCAATCTAGTGTTCAATGAAATCATCCTTAAAATATTTGAACAAATAAAAAGATAGCAAGTATATTAATCTATTATTTTTTCAATGTTGTCAAATTAAGTGTATTTAAAATCTTATTTAAACAATAACTATCTCACACACATATACTTATAGATTTGCAATCTTAGTAGTTAAATTATTTGATTTAATTTTTTAAAATTCAAAATCTATTGTAAAAATGCTTAGACTAAAACAAAAATAAATTAAAATTACATAATTTAATTAATAAAAAAATAAAATTATGATTTAAAAATATTTATTTATAATTTATTTACTTTTACAATTGTTAAATAATTTTAAATTAATGATACTTATTGATATATCTATTTATTGGAATAATAAGTTTTAAAAAATTAAAAATTATAAAATTACAAGTCAATGAGTTTGACTCAAAAACTACATATACACATTTAAAACATATATACTTTTTTTTTCTATCGCATATTAAGGAGCCCAAAAGAGATTACAAGTAAGTTAAGAGTATGAGTGGAATACATAATTACCACATCGATTCGAACAAAGAGTTTACAACATATTACATCACTAGAAATGCCACTACAACATATATAATAGTAAAACTATATTACTCTTCCTCTTCACCACTAGACTCTGAAGTAGTGAACCTCAGAGGTTCTAGTTGCCTTCCCTTCGTATTTGTTACACCAACTATGACAAAGGGATATTGAAGTCGTCTTCAATAGTGTTGCAATCTTCCTCCTTCATAGTAATGGATCCATACTTTAGATCCTTCTTAGTCAATAGTCCTACTTCCTGCATGAATTTCTGGAACTGTTCCTCCATTTTGAAGATGGTTGTAACCTGCACATCAATGTTAGCCCTTATGGGTCTCCTTAGAGACTTAGAATCATTTCTTTACCCTAAAAGATGTTATTGTTCCTAACTTTCCAAAGATACTAGTGTATGACAGAAGAAAAGATAGACCAGAACACATTAAGATACTTGTTGCCACAACATATTTTTCCAAAAATAATGTTCTCAACATAGACATTTTCATCAAACACAAAACCAAACATATTCCAAATAGCTTGAGCAAAGGGACACTGAAAGAAAACATGATCAATAGATTCAAGTTGGGAACAAACAAAACGCCAATTAGGTTCCCCACCTAGTTTAGTGAATGGTAGCCTATGCAACAACATTCTCCAAATAAAACCAAGAATTTTGGGTTCAATAGGTCTAGTCCACAACTGTATGAGAATATTTTTCTAGTCATTATGAGTAAGTGATAGGTTAAATAGGAATCAAGATGCTCAAGGACAATAATACTGGAGGAGAGGGAGGTGTAGATATGTTTGGATCTAATCAAGTGTAAGGGAGAAGAATTAGGTCATCTCTGTTGGAATGAACATGACTCATGAGTACAACAACTTCTTCTGATCCCAATAGCATCCAGGGTATTAACAATCATAGAATAGGTTTTCCTTTGAGAGTCACACAAGGAAAATCTATCCTTAAGCTTAGTCCAATCAATAAGACTATCACTACTTAGGATGTCCTTGAAAGTTTTAATACTCGCTTTGGCCCACTTTTTTGTCGAACACCTTTGAACTAGTACTAGTGGCTTAGAGTCTCTCTTCAAGCTCCACCAAATAGAATAGTTTCCACACCATTTATTTCCCAACTCCAATCTCGGAATGGTCCCAAAAAAAGGTCTCACTTTGCCCCAACTTTTCCAAATTGCATTAAAGATATTAGACACCCCCCCGGCACTGAAGTCTTACATTCAAGAGCTAGAAAATTCAAAATATTCAAATCATTCCAATGCTTGGCACCAAATGGATGGCCTCTAGCCAAATTATGTCTAATGAGAATTTTCTAGGGTTTATCTCCCTAAACAGCTTTAGCAATCCATTTCACAACTAGAGACAAACCTTGGAGTTTTAGATCTTTCAAACCAAGTCCCTCTAGTTCCTTGCTTTTTGTACACTAATCTCATCTAACTGCATGAGTCTTAGCATTGCCCTTTCCATCATACCAAAGAAAGTCCCAGATAATTTTTTGTAGATAGTCAAACTGATTAATATTAAACAACCATGTCGACAAGAAATAAAGTGAGTAAGATGATAGGATCTTTTGAAAAACTTGCACCCTACCAGATAAAGATAAATAAAAATTGTTCCATTTATGAACTTTGCCTCTGATTTTCTCTTTGACCCAACTCCACATGTCATTGATGCTAGGATTGATGAAAAATGGAATACCAAGGTACCTAACTACCTAGTTAGGGCCTCCCCAGCTGAGACCATATTTGAGGCACTATCTTGAAGGATAAGGATCCCATCCTAGGATTATGGATTTAGTAACTAATATCTTACTGCCTGAGGTAGAACAAAAAAATCTAGTTTGGCCATCAGATGCATCATGTTACCCTCCTCAAGTTGGAATAATATTGATGTTTCATCTACAAATTGAATATTCAAAATCTTACTACCATCTAGGAGGATGGGACCTAAAACCTTAGGAGACATTGAGCCATCCCTTAACAAGTAATGCAAAGCTTTTTCCACAATGAAAAATAGACCAGGGGCAAGAGGGCATCATTGTCTAATGGATCTTGACAAATCAAAACATTTTGATCTCATACCATTCACTTCAATTTCTACATTAGCATCCTTCAACAAAATTCCCACCATATTAATAAAACTAACTAGAAACCCTAATGCTTCTAGCATCATAAAGATGAAATCCCATTCCACCTTGTCGTAGGCTTTGTCATAGTCTATGAACGTCAAACCAATATTCTGCACTGAATTTTTGGCCCAATCCATAGTTTCCCAACATGTGATGAGGTTCTCCAAAAGATATCCGCCTTTGGCAAACCTTGTTTGAGTTTTTCTAATGATCTTGGAAAAGATGAGGACCAACCTAGTAGCCAAGATCTTAGCCAATATTTTATAAGTTACATTAAGAAGAGTGATTGGTCTCTAGTTTTTTATCAAAGTTTTATCCCCTCCTTTATATATAAGTTTGATGAGGCCTAAATTGATACTCAACCCCAACGATCCCTCCTCAAGAGAAAACATGTAAAGATCAAGAAAGATGGGGCTGATCCACTCAAGATTCACTTTGAAGAACTCAACTATAATCGCATCTGGTCCAGTAGCTTCTTTTTTTTCTTTCTGTAGAGTGGTGATGGAATCTTTAACCTCTATGAGAGAGATAGGATCATTTAACAATTTCAAGTCTACATCTGACACCTTCTTGGGGATAATCCCCTTCACCTTATTTTGAGCACTCACCATGTCCAATCCTTTATCTTCCAAGGAGAAAAAGTTTTTATAGAATCGGATAAAGGCATGAAGGATATCTACAAGATTCGTGAACACTGAACCATTCTCCCAAACACACTCAATCTTGTCTTTGGCCACTTTTACTTTCAATACCTTAAAGAAGAACTTTGAACCCCTGTCCCCTTTTTCCAACCAGTTAGCCTTGGATTGAATTCTGCCTCCCTAAATATTTTTAGTCTAGAGTTTCCTCAACTCATACTTAGAATTGGAGACCACCTCTAGTAGTTGGAAATCCGTAGGGTCATCTTGGAGAAAAGCTTTAGGTACTTTAAGAGCCTCCACCATGGAGAGTTCCAATGCTTTGCCATCGTTGGCCTTCTTCTTACCCATCGTCTTAAATAACATTTTCCAAGATTTGACAGTCTGATCCTAACTACTAATGGGGTTTTCATACTTGCAAATCTTATCATTATACCAATGTATAATATTAGTAGCAACCAAGATATCTTGATCATCCAACAAGGAAGAGTTAAGAGCAAAGAAGTGCACATTATTATGCTTGAGAAGAGAACAACCAATTTTAAGAATTTCAATCACAAGAAGATGATGATCAAATAGTGAATAGGGTAGGATCTGCACATGATTGTCATCAATAGGCTTGTAGTAACTAAACACAGTCCTATCAAAGTAAATTTTGTCCAGTCTTGAATATATCCTCTTATTCCCTCTCTTTAAATTAGACCAAATGTACCAAATACCTAGGGAATGATTCTTCAGATCAACAAGGGGATCAATGATGTTAAGTTTGTTCAACATCCTAGACCAATATATATGCTCATGTCCTTTCCATTCAAACTTAATCCCTCCAAACTTGTCTTGCAACCTCTCAACCATATTAAAATCTCCTACTATAATCCAAGGGATACTAGGAAGGTTAGCCATCCACTGTTAAATCTTGATTCTATCCAAATGTTCATTAGGGACATAAACAAAACATAAACCAAACTCAAAGCTATCAACTTTGATGGAAATCCAGGATGCTATGTTGTAGGGTGAATTACCCCATTTATCAATCTTCATTCTCCAGTTGGGTCCAACAAGGATGGTTGTTCCCCACTTCCCCTTAGGGTGATTGGTAAAAAAGGGAGCAACATCCTTCCAGATGCATTTTGAAGCAATTTCCAAATTGAATCCTACTGCCTTGATCTCTTGTAAAAACAAGATGTTAATGTTGTTGACCCATCTTAGGAATATCTTAACTAATACTTCCTATATGAAGTCTCCAATTCTCTAACATTCCAAGAAGAAATTTTAAGCTTATCCATAACAAAACTTACTTTTTAGTGTCCATTGGGGTCTGAAACCCCTTAACGCATTTAGGCATTTCAGACTTGGACTTTTTGAAGGCTTTGGGATTACCACTGGTATTAGGTTGTCTACCCCTTTTCTTTTTTACAACTTCTCCATTATCAATCCCACTTCTATTGCCACTCATATTATCTTTCCACTTATCCACACTGAATATAAAAACTTCCTCCTTGGTGATGCTATCCGTATTGGTGCATTCCCTATCTCCAACTTCAGGGCCCACATCAGGTTGTCCCTCCTTTGCAATGCAACTATCCTCTACCATAATAGGTTTGCATTTTGAAGACTTATGATCTAGACTGACTGGAGGATCCCCATCCTTCACCAATGTTGGTCCATTAGGTTCAACTGGGATCACAATGAGGGAATAATTATGCAACCTTTCTTCATCATTTAAGTAGTCCAAATTGCAGATGATAGGGGTATCTTCATCAAGACTTTGGATTATCCAAACCAACTCACAAGAAGGAGTAGTTGAAAGACGATGTAACACCCTGCCAAGAGATCCAAAAGAAATAACATTAATTTTTACTAAGTTTGCCAATTTTTTTTTTTTTTTTGAACAAGAAAGAATAACATACACATCAAACGTAAAGTAGCGGAAGCAATAACATACAATCATAATTAAGAAAACATAATAGATTACATTACTTAAGGATCCCAAGATGTTGAATCACATTTAAATTTAATTAATAATAATTCTAACAAATACCACATCCATATGAAAGAATAATTAAAAGTCCAAAGTCCATTTAAATAATATACATTTGTTCTAAATGCCACTTGGAAAATAAAATTTAGAATGCTCAATCATCCACTGTACATGTCACAAGGTATGAAAGGGTAAAAGAATATACATTTATAAAAATAGAATTACATCATCCTCCTTAGATCCATAATAAAAAGTACAATACAATAAATGAAACCATCCATCATAAAAGATATAAACATCCATCATAAGATATAACCACCACCATCATGATACAAAGATAGAATGAAAGGAAATGCAAATAAGGCCCACTCCCACCACCATGGTTGAGTTAGAAAGATTAAGATCAATTCAACATAATACCACATTCACAAAACTCCCAAGCCTCGAGTAGACATCCTAAAACTGGTCAACATTGTAGTCAACCCAAACCCAAAACATAGACAACATACAGATAAACAAAGTGTAGGTTTCATAGTTTGGTTTGATTTTGAAAACATATAGTTGAATTAAGTGTAACGTTTCAATTTTCTTTTCAATGTACATTTCAAGTAAAAAGATTCTTAGTTTACCCTACAAGTCAACCCAGTCATTTATTCAAATCAAATGTAGAATTAACCCCATTATATTTTAAGTCAATCTCCCTAAAATATTCTAAGGATAATTATTTATTCAGTTATATTATTAAAATAATAACTAATGATCTTTCAATAAAATAATTTCAATTTTATTAAAATTATTATCATTAAAAATTAAAATAAATTTAAACCATTAAGTACTCTTTTTTTGTTAATTAAACTTAATTAAATTCTATTAAATTAAATTAATTTAATAACCATACAAATGAATTAACTATATTAACATCCTTTATTAATAATTAACAAATTTAATAATAAAGTTCATTAATTAAAATGAGTTAAATTTAATTATATAAATAATTTTTTTATTAATATTAAAATTAACTTAATAATAAAATTTATTAATTAAAATTAATAATAATAAAAATATATTTTTTAATATGAACAGAATAAGTGTTTATTTCAAGGCTCGCCAACATTTTAATACACAGGTACCCTACTGTCGTAGGGCATGCAACAGTAGTGTTACGCAGTACCACTATTGTCATAGTACCTACGATAGTAGGGGTACCACCACTTTTAAGTAGTGAGGCATAGGGGGTGGGTAGAACCCACCCCTCCCAAATTTTTTAAATTACTTTTTGTATATTTTTTTAAAAATATTTTGTTATAAAACAAAATAAATGAAACCCCCACTCTTTTAAATAATTAAAAAAAAAAATATATTTTAACAAAATTACGACCAAACTCTGATCGACTTTTCAATATAAAATTTCCATATCATTTCAAACCCTTCCCAAATAAAATTGAGACTCCAAATCTATAGAACGAGGTTTGTTTTACTATATTTTAAACCTCCATGTATACAGAAGATATTGACACGCATTCAGTAATTTACAATATTGAAATATTCACAAGTTCATCATAGAGAAATTCAAATTTACAATCCACAATCACAAAGAAGACAGGAAAGGAAATAAAAGCATAGTGAATTATGCAAATAATCACAAGCATCTACCTGGACTCTGATGCTAATCGCTACGCCCAAGAAGATTTTGAGAGAAATTTCTCATCTCAAAACCTCCTCTCTTCAGAAATCCTTTGCTCCTCCAAAATTCGCGGTCCCTTGAAAATGAACCCTCAATTGGTGATAAGAAGTTCTCTATTAAAATCGAAGCACTAATTGTATGTTCACTCGAGAGGACTCCTTGCTCACTAGACTTTAACTCTTATTATCTTTTCTTTATCTTTTTCATGCATGTTTATAGAATTATAAAATAACTTTATTTAATTTTCACTTGACTTCTCTTTTTAACTAATTTATTAAATTTTAATCTCATGCACACATTATGCAATCTTAATTTTTTTAATAAATTAATATCTTTTTTTAAAACTTTTTAATATATTTTTGAAGTGTTAATTGATAAAATATTTAGTAACTTAAATAATAATAATATTTAGCATTTATTTAAAAATGAACTCTAAATATATTATTATTAAATTAAGTAAATATTATCACATTCTAAAATTAAGCTTATAACTTTAATCTTTAAATTTAATTGTTTTTATTTAGTTAATTTTCTAATTAATTAAATATAATTAAATATTTAAAAATATCATAATAATTTTCCATTAAATTAAATCATTTAATTTGACTTAATTAATAGAAAAATCACCAAGGACTCATAAAACAAAATACGAAAACCCATCATAGAAAAACACATACAAAATCAAACTGAAGGGTTATAATCACGAATCAAGGTCATTTGACACATTCAGAAGGTAATCAACTTGGATACTTGTCCTAATTTTCTAGGACAAATGGATTAAAGGTTTAGGATTTGGACTTAAGAATTTATCTCCCCTCTCTTACCATTGAGATAATGCGATAGGGTACGATCATCTTGGCAATTGAGGGAAGTTGATACTCAGTACCTACAATCTGCATAAAATCTATGCATGTACAAACACAATATTCTAAGCTAAATAGACAATTGCAAGAAGTGGTGCATCATGTAGATCCCGACTAGCAGGTGACTACGACTCCCTTCCTTAACCACATCAGAAATGCCATACATAAAGAAAACATACATGCACCCCATACACATGCAGTATGGGGTAAGTATCCATAAGAAAATACATGATAATCCATCTAACTAATCATCATCAATAACTGAAATCATTGAATAATCATCATGCATACATGAAGTATAGAGTACCAAGTAATCTCATCATATAATCAACTGAATGTGAAACAATATCTGGTAATCTCAAAACAATACTACTAGTAATCAAGCATAAAACCAGCCTAAAAGAGTTCAACAATGATAACATAAATGTAAACTAGGGCCAGACATTATATCCATCCCCTAGACTTAGGCTTACTCGTGGAAGCCTATAAACAAGTAGGGATATAAATCTTGTAATCCAAATGCATCCTCCCATGTAGCTGATGAATCATTAGTAGGGTCCCATTGGACCCTTCCCTGCTCTATGGTTTGACCCCTGAGGGTCAACTCCTGCTACTCCAGAATGCAAACTGGCTCCAAAGCCAGCTGCCCATCCTCTACTTGCAATGCATTCCAATCAAGAAAATGTACCACATTAGGAATATACTACCTAAGTACTGAAGCATGGAAAACATAATGAATGTGACCTAGGCTAGGTAGTAAAGTAAGGCAATAGGAAACTGGACCAATCCTCTCAAGAATCTCGAATGGTCCCACAAAGCGAGCTGCTAGCTTCAAACCCTTTCCATAACAGATCAGACTCTTCTATGGATGCACTCTCAAGAAAACCTTCTCTCCCATAGCAAACTGTGTATCCATCCTATGAGCATCAACATACTTTTTCTACCTAACCTATGCCATAAACATGTGCTCTCGGATGCGCACTACTTGTTGCTCCATATCTTGAAGCATCTCAGGACTCAATAGGATGCAATCCTCAAGACTGTCCTAACTCAAAGGTGTATGAAAAGGATGAACATACAAGGCTTGAAAAGGTGCCATGCCAATATAACTATAATATCTGTTGTTGTAAGCAAACTCCACTAGGTAGAGATAGTCCTCCCACAGAGTTTGTCTATCCATCACATACATCCTCAACATATCCTCCAGAAATTGATTCACTCTCTCTATCTGCCCATCTGTCTCTAGGTGATATACTGCACTGAAGTTCAATTACACTCCAAGATCATGCTGCAATGATGTCCAAAATGTAGAAGTGAATACAAGATCCCTATCCGAAATGACTTCTGGGGAATGCCATGTAGTCTCACGATGTCATGCATGAAGACATTAGCTACAGAAGCTGCAGTGTAGGATGACCTCATCAGTGAAAAATGTGTCGCCTTAGTCAACCGATCAACGGTGACCATGATAGCATCATGTCAACAAGAAATCATAGGTAATCCTACTATGAAATCCATAGAGATGATGTCCCACTTCCATGAAGGAATGAGATTTGGTTGTAAAAGCTCTGTTGGATGTTGGTGCTCTACTTTGACTCACTACCACTCAAGACACCTAGCCACAAAATTAGCAATATCACGCTTCGTCCCTGTCCAATAGAATAAATGTTGTAAGTTTGCATGCATCTTCTTGACACTTGGATGTACCGAGTAAGGTTCACTATGGGCCTTTGATAGGATCAATGTACGAAGCTCATCCAATAGCGGTACATAGATCCTTCTTGAATGTCTCAAATGACCATCTGACCCTAGGACATAGTCTAAAAACTTACCCTTCAACGGTCTCCCTGAATCTATCTCTCTACTCACCTCCTGATATCAAGTATTGGTAGGGAGTGCCTGAAGTATCCGACTCCTCAAATCCACACTAAGAGTCATAGATAATGTCTCATGTCTTCTGCGACTCAAAGCGTCAGCTACCATATTCTCCTTCCCCTGAATATACTTCACCTCAAAGTCATACTCGCATAGAAACTCCATCCAATGCCTCTGCCTAATATTCAGATTAGGTTGCGTGAATATGGATTGTAGACTACAATGATCACAATGAAGTTCAAATCTATGTCCCAACAAGAAGTGTCTCCATCTCACTAAGGCATGAACTACCACTGCTAACTCAAGATCATGCGTAGGATAATTCAGCTCATGATCCTTGAGTTTGTGTGATTCATAGGCAATCAACTGTCCATCCTACATCAATACCACTCCAATCTCCTCAAGGGAAGCATATGTACACACCATCAAATCACCTATTGGATCACGTATTGATAAGATTGGTGCACTGGTCAAAAGCTCTTTGAGCTTTCAAAATGCTTCCTCACATTTCTCCACCAATAAAAACTTCTTTCATTTCCTCTAAAGGGAAGTGATAGGATGTGCTATTCTAGAGAAGTTTTGGACAAATATGTGATAATAACCAGCTAGACCCATGAAACCATGAATTTATAACACATTAGTGGGTGTAGGCCAATCTACTATTGCCTGAATCATCATGGGGTCTATAGAGATACCTTCACCTAATATGATGTGCCCTAAGTATTGTATCTCTGACTGAAAGAAATCACACTTCGTCACATTGGCATAAAATTGATTATCTCTCAAGCACTACAAAACCAAATGCAGATGTTCCTCACACTCCTTCTGGGACCTAGAATATATCAGTATATCATCAAGGAACACAAGTGCAAATCTATCAAGATAGGAATGAAACACTCCATTCAGTAGACACATGAAAACTAATGGAGTGTTCGTTAGCCCAAAAGGAAATACTGTGAACTCATAGTGTGCATAGCGAGTTTAGAAGGCGGTCTTATGGAAATCAGCATACTTGATGCGAAGCTGATGGTCTCTTGACTTAAGATCGATCTTGGAGAATACTATAGCTCCCTTAATTTGATCAAATAAATCATCATTCCTTGGTAAAGGATACCTGTTCTTTATTGTCACCTTGTTCAATAGTCTATAATTAATACAAAGGCACAAAGAACCATCCTTCTTCTTCACAGAGAGCACTGGAGCTCCCCATGGCGATACACTTGGTCTAGTACTACCCTTGGCCAAAAGGTCCTCTAGCTGTAGGTGTAACTCACTCAATTCTTGAGTGGTTATATGATAAGGAGCTCTAAAAATAGGCTCTGCTCCTAGAGTGAGATCAATGCTAAAATCAATATCTCTCTTTGTGGGCATGCCTAAAATCTCACTCGAAAAGACATCCGCATATTCCTGTAGAATAGGATGGTCTAAAGTCTTTCTTGTAGGGTCTTCTTCTTCCAGCTCGTTTACCATAACAACAAATACCTAATATCCCTTACAAAAGCTCCACTTAAATTGCATAACGGATATCATCCGTAGAGATATAGGCCTCAATATCCCCAAAATCTCCACATCCTTCCCTTGGTCATCTTGCAATATGATGGTCTTCTTCTTGTAGTCTATACTAGCTCTATGAGAGCCAAGCCAATCCATACTTAAGACCAAATCATAGGAGCCAAGAGGAATAAATTGAAGGTCAACTGATGTCACAAAACCTCCTATGCTTAGCTCACACTTCTGAACTACAAAATTTGTGGAAACCTTAGCACCTAAGGCTAGTTCCACTTGCCAAACCACATCTTGCTTAACCACTTCCAACTTACACTTAGCAACTAAAGATGGTGAGAAAAAAGAATTAATTGCACCTGAATCAAACAATATAGAGAGAGGTGTACCTCAAATAGCTCTCGTAGTCTCAACCATAGTCCCCTAATGGTCTGTCTGATGGTGATCTACTACCACAAATACCCTATGAGCTCTACCTACATCTCCGACTGTGGGCTCAGATACTACTGGTCTAGAACCTAAATATTGAGATGCACGCTATGGATAGTGGGCTACAACGTGTCCAATCTGCCCACAAGAATAACATCCTATGCCTCTGCCAGATCCCCTTCCTATAGGAGGTGCACTTGACTACTTGTGGCTACCCCTACTAGCAAAAGATTGGTTGCTATGTGCAGGCTGAGTGTATTGGTTTCACACATTGCACTATGCATTGTGATTTTTCTTAGAGTTAGAACCACTGCCACCACTCTGTGCTTGAGGGTATGATCGCTTCTGTTGCTATGACTACTAAGGTTGCTGCTGGTTTTGATTACCCTTATGAAAAGAGGGCTTCCTATTCCCACCTAAGTTGTGTTTGCCCTTAGGTCTTGATGATGTAGGTGCTCCCACAAAACCCCCATGTCCTAGGTTGACACTCTATTCTACAAGGATGCCTTGATGTACTGCATATTTGAGGGTTTTAGGCTCAAACACCTTAACACCCCCAACTAGATGGTTGTTCAAGCCTCTGAAAAAATGTTGTGCCAATTGTGTTGGGTTATCACTAATTTCGGAAAAGGGCATTAGCTCATAGAACTTGCACTCATACTCTACTATGGTCATAGTGAACTATCTCAAGTTGTGGAACTTATCTGCTCTATGTTCCATGTGACATTGTTCATGTCTATGCCTAGCTTCTTCTCTTCAATAGTCCACCAAGTGGTTCCAAAGAGTTCCAAGTTGGTAATAGAAAACCTCACTTTGACATTACTATCAAAGTCCTGAATAGCAAAAACCCTGTCAAGAGCAATAAGCCACTACTCAGCTACATATCCTGAACCATGCTCATTAAAGGGCTTGATCTTGGACCTCTAAAGGTCCTTCATTTGAGCAACTACTATGGATCAATGTCGATCCTTCTGAGGGCTCCTAGACCTAGGTCTATGCTCATGTCCTCTGTGATGTGCTCCATCGTGATTCTTAATAGGAGGAAGATGATCAATGATGGTTTTCATCATCTGCCTAAGGTCAATCTCCTCAAAGTCAGCCTACTGCTCTCAATGGTTCTCCTCCTAATGCTCACTAACATACTCTTCCCTATTCTCTTCTTGAATGGGGCCTTCGTGGATCATCCATGGCCTCTACCATGGCCAAGACTACAACCTCTAACAGAAGATATTGTCCCACATACCATCCTACAATAATATCCAAGATAGAAGATATTATAACAACCATAAAACATACTACTATAAAGCATACATAAAAGACACTTGTTTTGAAAATAGTATAAGTTCAAGTTTTAGTTTGAAGTAAATATATATAATAGTTTAAATTTCATTTTTGTTCAATTAGTGGCATTCCAATATACCCAGAGCTCCCAATGTAGAAACTTGGGCTCTAATACCAGATGTAATGCCCTGCCAAGGGATCTAAAAGAAATAACCTAAAGTTTTACTAAGTTTGCCAAATTTTTTTTTTGAACAAGAAAGAATAAGATACACATCAAATGCAAAGTAGCAGAAGCAATAACATACAATCATAATTAAGCAAACATAACAGATTACATTCTGTAAGGATCCCAAGATGTTGAATCATATTTAAATTTAATTAATACTAAGTCTAACAAATACCACATCCATATGAAAGAATAATTAAAAGTCTAAAGTCCATTTAAATAATATACATTTGTTCCAAATGCCACTTGGCAAATAAAATTTAGAATGCTCAATCATCCACTGTACATGTCATAGGGTATGAAAGGCTAAAAGAATATACATTTATAAAAATAGAATTACATCATCCTCCTCAGATCCATAATACAAAGTACAATACAATAAATGAAACCATCCATCATAAAAGATATAAACATCCATAATAATATATAACCACCATCATCATGATAAAAAGATAGAATGAAAGGAAATGCAAACAAGGAAACTCTAACCATGGTAGTAACGAACAAATCTCAATGGTAAAAGTAAAAAGCACTACCACCCAATCGTGTGGTAATCCAAAAAGGCCCACTCCCACCACGCTAAGGAGATAGTCTCAAATCCCAAACAGGATATCAATCCAAATATCAAAAGTACACTCTAAGTCCAAGAAACCCTAAAAGTAATCTAACTCAAAGGTTCCAAGATAAATCAACATCTAATCCCAGAGGCACACAAAGACACGTAAAAAATCTACTATGTAAGTGGGAAAGTGTCATTGCACGAATCAATGCTAGAGTTACCCTGGCAGTCTCTTAGGACCTTGACCCCCTAGTGACTCTATGTGACACTAGTATCCTCTCATACTGACAAGGCATACTAACGATGCAAGGTCACAACCAAACATTCCCTCTACTCCCATCCTAGTCTATACTAGCACTCAAGGCATGGGCGAGAACATGCAAAGACTCTTATTAGGTTCATTTTACTCTCATTTAGTGTAGTGTTTTCACTAATTAAAAAACTTACAATGGGTTACCCTAGTAGCCACTTAGGGCCCCGACCTCCATTGCAAGCCACTTCCTAACATTACATATAGATAACCTACCCTAAGCTCATGAAATCACAAATCAAAGAATCATAGCAAAATCACCTCAGCCCTATACAAGTGACTAGAAAGCATCCAAAAGATAAATCACAATACCCATAAGTTCTCTATGAGCAACTAGAAAGGATCCCAAAAATATTGATCGAAGACTCAAAATGGTTAAGTCAAATATATCAAAGCATTCATCTCGCTATCTCACAATGACAATGAAAATAGTAACCAACAATAGAATCACACTCATCATAAAGCATACCAATACATTACCATGGCTGAGTTAAAAAGATCAAGATCAGTTTAGCATAATACCACATTCACAAAATTCCCAAGCCTCTGCTAGACGTCCTAAAACTAGTCAACACTCTAGTCAACCCAAACCCAAAACATAGACAACATATAGATAAAAAAGTGTAGATTTCATAGTTTGGTTTGATTTTGAAAACATATAGTTGAGTTAAGTGCAAGGTTTCAGTTTTCTTTTCAATGTATGTTTCAAGTAAAAAGATTTTTAGTTTACCCACAAGTCAACGCATTCATTTATTCGTTTCAAATGTAGAATTAACCCCATTATATTTTAAGGCAATTTCCCTAAAATATTCTAAGGATAATTATTTATTCATTTATATTATTAAAATAATAACTAATGATCTTTCAATAAAATAATTTCAATTTTATTAAAATTATTATCATTATAAAATAAAATAAATCTAAAACCATTAAGTACACCTCTTTTGTTAATTAAACTTAATTAAATTCTATTTAATTAAATTAATTAATAACCATACAAATGAATTAACTATATTAACATCTTTTATTAATAATTAGCAAAATTAATAATAAAGTTCATTAATTTAAATGAGTTAGAATTTAATTATATAAATAAATTTTTATTAATATCAAAATTAACTTAATAATAAATTTTATTAATTAAAATTAATAATAATAAAATTAAATTTTTAATATATAAAAAAAGTGTTTATTTCAAGGCCATTCAACCTTTTAATATGCAAGTACCCTGCTATTGCAAGGCCTGTGGCAGCAGTGGTACATAGTACCACTGCTGTCGTAGTACCTACGATAATAGGGGTACTATCGCTTTTCAGTAGTGAGGCATAGGGGGTGGGTAAAACCCACCCCTCCCAAAAAAAAAAAAAATTTTTTTGTCATAAAACAAAATAAATGAACCCCCCCCCTCTTTTAAATAATTAAAAATAAATAAATAAATAAATAAATAAATAAATATATAACAGAATTATGACCAAACTCTGATAGGGAAAATTCAGTGAACCAATCAACTTTTCAATATAAAATTTCCATATCATCTCAAACCCTTCCCGAATAAAATTGAGACTCCAAATCTACAGAACAAGGTTTGTTTTACTATATTTTAAACCTCCACGTATACTGAAGATATTGACATGCATTCGATAATTTACAATATTGAAATATTCATGAGTTCATCACAGAGAAATTTGGATTTACAATCCACAGTCATGAAGAAGACAAGAAAGAAAATAGAAGCATAGTAAATTGTGCAAATAATCACAAGCATCTATCTGGACTCTGATGCTAATCGCTATGCCCAGGAAGATTGTGAGAGAAATTTCTCATCTCAAAACCTTCTCTCTTCCGAAATCCTTTGCTCCTCCAAAATTTGCGGTCCCTCAAAAATGAACCCTCAATTGGTGATAAGGAGTTCTCTCCTAAAATCGAGGCACTAATTGTGTGTTCACCTGAGAGGACTCCTTGCTCACCAAACTTTAACTCTTATTATCTTTTCTTTATCTTTTTCATACACGTTTATAAAATTCTAAAATAACTTTATTTAATTTTCACTTGACTTCTCTTTTCAATTAATTTATTAAATTTTAATCTCATGGACACATTATGCAATCTTAAAACTTTTAATAAATTAATATCTTTTTTTAAAACTTTTTAATTGATTTTTGAAATGTTAATTGATAAAATATTTAGTATCTTAAATAATAATAATATTTAGTGTTTATTTAAATATGAACTCTAAATATATTATTATTAAATTAAATAAACATTATCACGTTCTAAAATTAAGCTTATAACTTTAATCTTTAAATTTAATTTTTTTTTATTTAATTAAATTTTCAATTAATTAAATATAATTAAATATTAAAAAATATCATGATAATTTTCCATTAATTTAAATCATTAATTTAATCATTTAATTTGACTTAATTAATAGAAAAATCACCAAGGA
Source organism: Cupressus sempervirens (assembly GCA_028749045.1). Lineage (NCBI taxonomy): Eukaryota > Viridiplantae > Streptophyta > Pinopsida > Cupressales > Cupressaceae > Cupressus > Cupressus sempervirens. Next base: position 400,562,403 of record CM053783.1, on the reverse strand, counting down.
CTCATAAAACAAAATACGAAAACTCATCATAGAAAAACACATACAAAATCAAACTGAAGAGTTATAATCATGAATCAATGTCATTCGACGCATTTAGAAGGTAATCAACTCAGATACTCGTCTTAGTTTTCTTAAACAAATGGATTAAAGGTTTAGGATTTGGACTTAAGAATTTATCTCCCCTCTCTTACCATTGAGATAATGTGATAGGGTACAATCATCTTGGCAATTTAGGGAAGTCAATACTCGGTACTTGCAATCTACATAAAATCCACACATGTAGAAACACAATAGTCTAAGCTAAACAGATGATGGCAGGAAGTGGTGCATCATGTAGATCCTGACTAGCAGGCGACTAGGACTCCCTTCCTTAACCACATTAGAAACACCATGCATAAAGAAAACACACACACACACACACACACACACACACACACACACACACACACACACAGTATGGGGTAAGTATCCATAAGAAAACACATGATAATTCATCTAACTAATCATCATCAATAACTGAAATCACTGAATAATCATCATGCATATATGAAGTATAGAGTACCAAGTAATCTCATCATATAATCAATTGAATGTGAAACAAGATTTGATAATCTCAAAATAATACTACTAGTAATTAAGCATAAAACTAGCCTAAAAGAGTTCGACAGTGATAACAGAAATGTAAACTAGGGGTAGGCACTACAGATGAGGGGCAACCTCATCTCTGTTCTTGATCAGGATGGGGAAAAGCCTTACACCGGAGGAGGACCTGTTCTTATTATACTTGCTAGCCTTATCCTTCAGTGACCTCAAGGCCAACTGTTGGGCATTGAGTCTCCTAAAATTACCATCCTTAGACTCAAATTCCAATTCAAAATCCAAATTCTGAGCTTCCGATAGAGATTTTAAAATATCTAGAGAATCTTGAGAGTTAAGACTGCTAGAAGAAATTGGTTCCTTACCGAATTGGTCTTTGAAAACCTCTAAAGAAGCCAGCAACTTATCAAAGTCCTTCATCCATAAAGACGCCTACAAGTCTAAGGGAGTTTGAACATAATCTATTTGAGCCGAGGAGATGACAAATTTAGCTTGGGAGGTAGAGGGGGAGCAGGAGCGGGAGCCCTAGAAGGATTCTTTTTAACAACCAACATAGGACAATCCTTCCTCTTGTGCCCTTCTCTTCTACAGAGATAACATGCATTTAGGCCACCCATATAAACAATAGGACACTAGATAGGAGAAGGGGTCATGTCCAAACATAATTTCTTAGGGGTATCAACACTTGGAAGAATGGAGACGAGGACTTTGATATCAACATTAGGGATCAGAGAGTTAGAATGATAAATTTTCAAAACTTTCCCAATCGGCTCCAACAACTGGGGGATGAAATTCCAGGTAAAAGGAGGGAGGTTAGTAATAGTTACCCATCTAGGACTAGCTAAGGCCATAATTTCATCATTAATGGAATCCAACAACTAAGGCAAAGCCCACCTTCATCATTCATAATTGCCCACCTTCCAGAATTGTTTATCCACAACCATTTTTTGGGACTCATGGTTACAAATAATAATAATGAAAAGACCTTTTTGAACCATATGACAATGAAAAATGATGCCCTAGTTTGAGGCTCCATACCCTATGAAACTAGTTGTTGAGATAATTCCTAGCAGGTAATTTAAATGGATCCATGGCAGCAAAAAAAAAAGTCGTGTTCTTTAACCTAGTCTTTTCTTTATCCAATTCCGCTACCATCTGGTCATTAGGCCTAACAACAAAACATGATGAAGAAAAAATCTTACCTCCATCTCCTTAGCAGTCGGGAAAGGCGGAAGCGTTGATGGAGAAGGGACTCTTGATGAACTTGGTCTATTTGGGACTGAGGGAATGCCTTGGAGAGCCTGGTTGAAGGAGACTTTGACTCCTCCTTCAGTCGTTCCTTCTGCATTTTTCCTTTCTTCTTCATGAGGACCCTGGGTTCGATGAAGAGGTAGATGTTGGTTGTAGGAATTAATGCCTTTGTTCTTTTCCTTGTCATTAATCTTGTTAAAGGCAACTGGGATAAGGCACCTTAAATGATCCATCTTCTTGGCCCTTAGTGAGGACAAGGCCATTAATGCCTGCACGAAGAAAATCAATGAGGGCTCTACGAAGATCCTATTGTAGAGCCCTCTCTCGTCCTTGTATCTATTTTTTTTTTTTTTTTTTAAACATATAAATTTTTGTTTAATAAATTATATTGTAAAATAATGAATTCTTCAATAGTGAGCATGCATTTTTTTTATCAATGGCAATTTTTTTAAATTGTATTTCAAACTATGTATCATTGTATCCATTCTCTCTCTTTTAAATTTTATCTGTACCATTGTACCCATTCTCTCTATTTTAAATTTATCAGCATATCCTTTCTTTCCATTGGCAAAACTTTATTTCCTTTCCTTTCCAACTATTGACCTAGCTTATTCACAAATGTATTTTCTTGCTTAGCCGACACATTATTTTCTCTCAGCAAGCCAAATTTAATCAATTCCCTTTGTCATACCCCATTTCGGATCTATCAATTCCTTGTTTCTTATGCCTTGGTTGACCCCATAAAAGGAAGTTGTGCTAGAGAAGAAAATATTTTTATAGGGCCCCCTTATAATTTGGGACACTTCTTTCAAAAAAAAGTAAATTTGAGGGAGCTTGACAAAAATGATCGCATTGAATTATCTTTCAACATAAATACATCACAGGAACTTAAAAAAAAAACACTGAATGCATACATGAACATATAGATCGTCCAAAGCCTTTTTGGGTTTTCCCATAATTCACCAAGCAAAACTTAACAAAACGACCTGTACCAAACACCCATCTACAACCAAGCTTCACTTCCAACTTCATGCTACTGTTCATTGTTCAACCCTGGCAGAATTATACAGTAGTGCCCGGAATGAATAGTCTATCCACCATGGTGGAAAATTATATATCAAAACATTAGAGAAAATAATCAGTGGGATGTGACTATTTGTTTGGATTCAACTGCCTAGTTTGGAGTTTCATGGAAAGCCATCTCCAATGTCCATGAATGGTGCAGTTCTCAGTAAATTGCATTTGTGAATGATGAACCACCAGAACTTTATCGATGAAGATCGACTGAGCAATTGAATCCCAACAAATTATGAGCAACAAGATGCACATGTTCACAGATATTTTCAGTAAGTAACTAAATTAACATTACACTTCGATGACAATCATGGAACAATTTGATTTACCTGCCACAACTTCCATCGATGCTGCAGAATTGGGTAGCAATTTAGGTGGCTAAAACATCAAGGCGGTCAATGTTGAAGAAATTTTTTCCTATCATCTATGATTAAAAAAATTAGAAAAATGGTCAATACGACCATCAAAATCGACCTGGTCATGGCCATTGGCTACTTGTAGTGGATGTTCCTGCCGAGTCCTTTTGGGTTGTTTTGGTGACCACTTGATGTTCCCTCATTGCCTTGGGCATAAAAGCAACCACTCATCAGACGCACATAAAAAACCAAAAATAAACATTTACTAAAAGCAACCACTCGTCCATGAGAATATGGTAATTTTGTGTTTGGTTGTGCAAAACTGAGAATTAGAATAACAAAGTTAGAATGAAGAGGTGGGCGATGTTTTGGCAGTAATAAAGGAGGGCACAATATGCATGAGTAAATTATTCATTATCCAATTTGAACTATGCAAGGCATAAACATCTGTTGGTTAGAATGGAGATCACTATTTGTATTTAAAATACATATGGACAACCTAAACTATTTTATATATGAGCATTGATCTTCCTTTTTGAAATGAGTGTGTTTTGTGAGCTGTTTGGGCACGTATATTGAAGATGAAGGGGCATGCATTTTGAATCACTACAGCGCTCGGCCACCATTTTCAATTATAGCCAGTGATTTTCCCATTGATTTGAGCATCAATCAAAAATAGGGGAATCCACCATTAATGGGCTGAGCACACGATGTTCTCAATGTACATTTGGTAGTGATGGAGCTTCATTTATCGACGGTTGCCCAGGCTCAATGGAACACAAAATTAGGGCTGAGCATCACTCACGATAAATAGAAGCTACTACGCTCATGGAGTATGTCTTGAATGGGAGATCATAAATGCAACATGTTGTCACAAGGAAGTGGATATGAAATTATTATCAAATAAGAAAAAATCAAATGGGAATAGGAATGGACTATTCTAATAACAGGTATTTTTTGGAATAGAAATAATCTTATTTTGAGGTCAAAATGGGGATATGTATTCCGATTTCTAATTCTGAATTGATGCAACAAACAGAAAATACAAAACAAATTCTAATTTTCTATTCCTATTTCCATTGTATTTCAACAACCAAATAGGTCGAAGGGAATAAAAAAATAAGAGGAAGAGGATTATGGAGGAAGTGGAATAGGAAGGTTGTCACGACTCATACCTATTTCCTATGCATGATGCAAGAATGTTTTTGGGGGCATATATTATCGGTCACTTTTTATATGATGTTTACATGATTTTCCGTTTGTCCGATGAATTACACAATGACTTAGTTTTTATCATGGAATGAATGATCATGCCTAATGAAATTCATTGTATTTTTCTTTATATATGTTAGAAAATCTAAAGGATTTTTAGAAATTCCAATTGAGGAAGAGCACAATAGAAAAAAAATATTGAAGTGGAAATAAATGAGCCCTTGCAAGGAGCCTCTTTTCACGATGTATTTCAGATACTTTTAAAAAATAGAAGACCAAAAACATGTAATGCATTTGTAGTCAATAAAGGAGGAGACACTTGCCCAATATCGACCAACCAAAGAAGCAAATATTTATTTTGTTGATGTTTGTTAGCTTCAGTCGAATAAACCTATGAATATATATATAATTATATATAAAATATAATTTATTTATATGTGTGTTCATTATATATGAGAAATAAGTATATTGTTATATGAGAGAAATTAATATAACAATGATATATATATATATATATATATATATATATATATATATATATATATATATATATATATATATATATATATATATATATATATATATATATATATATATATATATGATTATATTTGTTATTATATTAATTATTTAATAAACAAATGAACATGTCTTATGAAGGGACACGTCTTGTTATGGCTTTTTCTCAATATAAATAAGAGATCACTTTCATTTGGAAAACACATATCATAATAGACAATGCTTAGCAATGATCCTAAAAAATAACATAGTATCAGAGTAGGTTGCAAATGTACTGAAGAAATCAAGACCAATAATTTTGCAAATAGGAAGGATCTAAATGGAAATATGATTGACTATATGGGAAAAAAATAAATCAATTCACAAATAAGATACAACTTTCTCAGGAATGCTTGGCTCATGTCTCACAAAGCTCAACTTTGTTGCTTACATGTAGGGATCAAACAGATTAAATGATAAATTTAAATCACAATTATTGTCTTGGGTGACTGTAGATTGAGTGTCACCATGAATGAGACTCACATAGGTGTATCAAATGACCAAGAATGGGGATTCTAATCCAATGTACTCCACAAGAATGAATGAAGTGATCCAATGGTGGATGTTGATTCACTGCTTAGGGTTAGAAGCCTGAACAATGTGGTCTTGGGGCTTTTACAATCTTTGTTGAGATAATCAATGATGATGCTTGGGATGACCCAATAGGCACCACTGGATCTACACCGGATTGGATCCCTCCTAATTTAGTGAAAGAAATCCCAATTTATGAGTTGTTATGATGCTCAATTCCTCGACTGTGTGCCCTAAATGAATGTTGTTGATTGGTTGGACAATGTAGAGTCATGCAAAGATCGCTATTTGAATCAAGCTTGTTCCTAATACTCAGAGGGAATGTGGAAAATTTGTTCGGGGCCAACTTACAGAACTAAAAAAATGATATCAAATATCCAAAGAAGCACACAGAGCACTACATACAATCTCTAAACACTGTAGACAACACTGAACATTTCATCATGGGGTTTTACAACTTCAACATAAATGAGGGATTGAACAATTAATCTTGCAACATGTGTATTTTTCAATCAGGTTCATCAACCAATATAATTTGATTAAACATGCAAAGAATAACTCAAGACCCCCATTTATTACATAGGTCGATACTGTATATTACACATGGTCAAACACATAAAGATAGAAGAGGCCTCAGACACCAAAAAAAACAAGAAAAGTATAGAAGTATTGTTAATTTATAGAATCAGGTAGATCTCTTAAGACTGCAAATTATAATCAAATATCGACCAAGCACATCTGAGATGAAATTTGATGCACCTATGTATTGTAGATCAACCATCTTGAATATATATATATATATATATATATATATATATATATATATATATATATATATATATATATATATATATATATATATATATATATATATATATATATATATATATATATATATATATATAACAGTCACAATTAGTTAGTATTAACTAACTAATCAAATCTTGTATGAGATCGAATTAGTTAGTTAATACTAACTAATTCTCTAAACAAATCATGACTTTTGAATGGAAAGATCATGAGCAATCTTGAGAGGCATCTATTGAAGACAATATATATGTGCATCATTTGCTGTGGTATTGATATCAAAATCAATATATGTTCATTACATACAAGAGGTCGATATCCAACATTATCACTTGTTCTCACAAGTTGTAATTCAAGTTATATTTGCAATAGTAGGTCAAAATTTTGTGTGTTCTTACATGTTGAGATTCGTCATCAGGGATTGGCATTATCTCTGATCAGATTGATCACTATAGATTGAGAGTAAAGATTTAAGATTTATATTCTCAGCAGATTGTGCTTCTACAACAATCTGATATAAGTTTAATCAAATACATGGTATCAGAGCTACGATTATAATAAACCCAAAGTTAAACTTGAGAATTCAGATTGCATACCTTTAACTTATAAAATTCATTTTTCAAATTGACGAGTGCAATAAGACTCGAGGATTGTCTTGAAGGAGCTAATAACTTCGCATCATGGAAGTTTCAAATCATGATGGTATTAGATGAAAACAAAGTAGATTCATTTGTTAAAAATAAAAATATTGAGCCTAAGAACGAGCCATAAAATCACAACAGATTGAAAACAATAAGAAAGCTATGAAATTAATAGTGGATTCAATAAGGAATCACATTGTGCCTATTCTAGCAAAACAAACAACTGTATACCTCATGCTCAAATCCTTAGAAAACACATTTGAGGTAAGCAATACCAGAAGAAATCTTGCACTTAAAACACAACTGAATCACATAAGCATGAACAAAGATGAATCTATAAATGCCTACTTTATGAGCATTATAGAATTAAGGGAGCAATTGTCTAACGTTGGGTATGAAATAGACAGTAAGGAATTATCTCTAACAACACTAGGTGGCCTCCCAACTTCATGGGAACCATTCAAACAAGGCATTAGTGCAATATCAAAACTACCAAAACTAGACCGACTAAGATTTTACTGTCTGCAAGAAGAAGCTAGGCTGTTACCAAAAGGGATCAAACAAAAATCCTTAGATGAAGACATACAAGTTCTTAATAAAAATATGAAGAAGAAAGGAAAGAAGAACTTCAAAAGAAATAAGAATTTTCATAGGAAAGGAAAATATAGAAAAGATACTTCACAAGTCGAATGTTTTAGATGTGACCAATTTGGGCACTATGTTGTAAACTGTCCTGGAAGAAAAAAGAAAAAAGAATCTTATGCCCATGATGGAAAAATAGACTCACAAGAAGAATATGAAAAGTTCTTATTCTATTCAACACTATCAAATCAAGTATCAAACAAATCAAGCACTTGGGTAATTGATAGTGGATCATCTAGACATATTATAGGATTATGAGAAAATAAGGAAACTATGGTAGAAGAAATTGATGAAGAATTGACCATCCAAGATGATTCTAGACATCCTGTAAAAGGTGTAGGGACCTATACCATCAAAATAGAATTAGGCATGGAAATTCAACTAAAAGATGTACTATACATGCTTGAAATCAAAAGAAACTTAATGTCTATATCTACTCTTGAAGATAATGGATATAGAATCACATTTTATGAATGTGAGAGTTTTGGCTTGGCATAAATCCAACGGATTTAAGAAAGCCAAACCTATAGGAATAAGGCAAGGTTATCTATATAAATTGTGTACCAAACCTAAACAAGCTCTGATTGTTGAATCTCCTGACATAAATGAAATCTAACACAAAAGACTAGGGCATAAACACTTTTGAGCCTTAAACTCAATGGATAAATTGGTAACCAGACTACCTAAACTAAACTCCTCACATTGTGGAACATGCAATGGATGTGCTCTAGGGAAAAACACCAAAGGATCATTCCACACTAGTTCAAGAAAAACCAAAAATATATTGGAACTAATCCACTATGACCTTTGTGGACCTATGTCAACACCCTCCAAGGGAGGGGCCCTATACTATGTAATCTTCATAGATGATTTATCAAGGAAAACATGGATATATTTCCTAAAATGTAAAGAATCTAAGAAAATCCTAAATGGATTCAAAGAGTTCAAAGCTCTAACTAAAAATTTTTCTAGAAAGAAAATTAAGACCTTGAGAAATAACAATGGGACATAATACACTTCAAAATTGTTCAAAGAATATTGTGTTAGTTTAGGGATTAAGAGGGAGTTCACTGTACCCTAAAATCCTCAACAAAATAGGGTAGCTGAAAGGAAAAATAGATCTATTGTGGAGGTAGCAAAAACCATGATGTTTGATCAAAATCTAGATTCCTTCTTTTGGGCAAAAGCATCTAGAGCAGTTGTTTATGTTCAAAATATTCTTATCTTGATAAAAAAACACCTAAGGAGACATTTACCAGACATAAACCTGACATAAGCCATCCAAGGATCTTTGGCTACCTAGTGTACATTCATGTACCCAAAGAGAAGAGAACAAAACTAGAACCCTTCTGAAAAAATGGAATCTTTGTGAGATATAGTGAAACTTCAAAGGCATATAGAATATTCATTCCTAGACAAAGGCAAATAGAATTCAATTCAGATATAACATTTTAGGAAGATATTGCCTTTAAAAGGGAAAAGAATTATGATGAGTTAGAAAATCAAGATCCAATCATAAACAAGGACATATGTTCTACTCTTGAAATTTAGTTAGAACATCTTGAAGACATCTTATATAAAAATTTACCTGAATCTAAGATTTAGAACGAGCATCTTGATGAAAATCAAAGTTCCAACAAAAGAAAACAACCACTTTAGGCTAGGAAAATTGTGAAGGAAGCTAAAAAAATTGTAGGGCCTAATGGTACATTCAAAGAAAGAAAAAGATTGTACAAAGTTATCTATAATGCATTAATGAGTGAAATTGGAATACACAAAAAAATCCATGAAGCCCTCGAATACCTGCATGTAGAAAATCTATCACAAAGAAGAAAAAGACAAGAAGAGACAAGGGTTTGCTCTAAAAATATGCAAATTATATTCTTAGAAAAAAGAAAAGATAGAAGATACTTACAAACGATCTATCCTTATAGTAGGAGATTGAAACCTGAAAAGGGTAACCTAAAAGGAAAATGTTATTTAATAATTACCAAATAATTATCAAATGAGAATGAAAAAGTGCAGAAAGAGAAATCTTAAGAAGGGAAAAAAGGTAATTTAATTAATGAAATTAAATTAACCTTTTCCTCTAACACCCCCCCCTTAAGATGAGCAACAATGTAGTTACAAATAATGCAGAAAGAGAAAGGAAACTACAATGCAATGCTGGAAGAAAACTTGGGCCCCGATAACAAGGCCTAATAAGGTACCCAATCATAATCAAATCTCTATGAAATGGAGAAATAGAGAAAACCCTGTGGGAAAAACTCTACTCCAAAAAGAGATAGTTGAAAATCTAGTGAAGGAGTGTAGAAGTCTCCAACTAGAAAATTGTTCCAAAAAATAGGAAAAAAGATTGATCATGAAGAAACATCATTGAAGCATGAAGAAGTCACAAACTCTTAAAAAAGAAATTGTTGATTTGTAGAACCTCCTCTGAAATAGAACCTGACCAAGTAGAGAAGACTATAATCTTCATCGAATTAGGAGGCACACAAATGCAAACAACTGAACTCAAAGATACATATGGCATGAAACATCAAAGCCTGAAGAGTTGATCAATCGAACCAAGGAAGCATGAGAAACAATAGAAAACCCCCCCTTAATGCAAACAAGGGTGAGGTGATAGGAAACTGAAAAAGTGGGCGAATAACTCTTGCAAAATAGAAAGAACCAAGAACATCGAGAGTGAGGAAGAGGTAGAAACAAATATAAAGACACGTGTCATCAACACATCATGGGGTTAATGTTGTGGAAGGGACACTCACTTGACAAATGAATATGGCACTAAAAGACAAACAACTATCCTCCCATGGCACTTTAAAATGTAGTGTGGGTACAATAAGTCACAATGATGAAAAAGATCTCAAAAAAGCAAGGAGTGATAAACATGCTTACTAATGATATCAACAATGATCAAAAAGGGAAAAGAGTTGTTACCACAGATAGTACAGCCAAAAAGAAGAAATCTCATGCCATGAAAATGATCCTTATACCTAAAACACCCAAGATATCCACTATAGTACAATAAAGAAAAAATCATAATAGAAAGATCTTAGAGTGGAATTTGGGAGACAAACCAAAATTTATAGCAAGAGAACTAAACAAGCTTTCCAAAAATATAACATTTTCAAAAAATAGAGTTGGGATGCTCAAGATATGCCCTCTAGATTGAATCTAGATTGAAAAATATAACACCCAACTTTGACTACCCAAATAGGAAACCAAACTGCATCAAACCTTGAAAATTCTTGTGCCATTGTATTTAGCTTTGAACCATCTTTTCAACACTTTTTTTGGATCAAAAAAAGATGTCCACATGCTCAAGATATGGCCAAAAAATGATAGCCCCCCTAGAAATGCATCAAAATATTTTTAAAAAAAATAAAAAAATAAAAATCACCATCTTGAGCAGAGCGGCGATGGCTTCTTGGTGGTGGGAGGGTGACACTTCGAAGGAGTGGAGCGGGGAGGAGTGTGGTGGTGGCGCCACTAGTGGAGCAAGGCCGCAGTGGTGGGAGGAGCACAGGCACTGGTGGCGATGGCTAAGCTACAACGTTGGCAGTGTTGGAGCCGCTATGGTTTGTGAGACCATTGGCAGTCTCAATGACCATTGGCAGTTTTAAAAATTGCATCAGCCAAAAACAACAAAAAATGTGATTTATAAAATATTTTTTTGCCTCAGATTGCGTGCAGAGATTGTACGACCTTGTTGCAAAAATTTTTTGCCTCTCGGATAAATGTTGTAAAAAATGGACAAACTTCATATGAAAATAGGGGTTTTGACACCTTCTAGATCTATCTGTGAAGTTCGTTTGTCCTCAAACTACTTAGAAAATTAGTGACCCCCTTTTTTCACAAGAAATGTTCGAAAAACTCTAGATTTGATCTGTTAAACCCTCATTCTCCTTTTTTTTCCAAATACTAAACAAACTACAACAGATCTAGCTCTAATACCATGAAGGATTTGAGCAATACATAGAACAAATCCATAAAGCCCTTGAATACCTGCATGTAGAAAACTTGTGACGGAGAAGAAAAAGACAAGAGGAGGCAAGGGTTTGCTCTGAAAATATGCAAATCATAGTCTCAGAAAAAGAAAAGATACAAGATTCTTACAAATGATCTATCCTTATAGTAGGAGATTGAAACCCAAAAAAGGTTAACCTAAAAGGTAAATGCTATTTAATAATTACTAAATAATTATTAAATGAGAATGCAAAAGTGCATAAAGAGAAATCTTAAGAAGTGAGAAAAGGTAATTTAATTAATGAAATTAAATTAACCTTTTTCTCTAACAAAATTCTTGACTCTGAACTAGCCAATGTTGATGAAGCCTTCAAACAATAAGCTTGGAAAGATGTCACTCCATTCTAAAGAATGACATTTTGGATATAGTTCCTAGACCAAAGGGAAAATCAATTGTTTCCTCCAAATGGTTGTTCAAAATTAAACATGCTATAAATGGTAGCATAGAAAAACACAAAGCATGTTTCAGTGCCCAAGGATTCTCTCAGAATGAAGGCATTGACTACAAGGAAACTTTTGCACCTGTAGCTTGATATACCTTTGTTCGCACTATGTTAGCCATTGCAACAGCCAAAGGTTGGAAGGTTCACCAAATGGATGTTAAGCCTACATTTCTAAATGGAACAATAGAAGAAGTCTATCTGGAAAAACCTTAAGGATTTATAGTTTATAATACAAAATCTCATGTATGAAAATTAAAGAAGGCTCTATATGGACTTAAACAAGCTCCCTGAGCCCGGTATGAAAGAATTGACAAATATCTCACAAGATTAAATTCTCCAAGAATGTTGTTGATCCAAATCTCTATTTTAAATGTATTAATGATGATATGCTAATTTTAATTCTTTATGTTGATGACTTATTACTCACAAGAGAAGATCATCTTATTGCTCAATGTAAAGAGATTTAACTTTAGAATTTGAAATGAAAGATTTGGGTATTCTACACTACTTTCTAGGATTGGAAGTATGGCAAAAACTTGATGGTATCTTTTTAAAAAAGGGAAAATACATTGTTGATATAATTAAGAGATTCAAAATGTTAAACTGTAGACCTATTTCCACTCCCATGGATACAAAATTGCACAAATTAAAAGAATCTACATCAAAATCCAGATTAGCATATCCTACACTTTATAGATAGATTATTGGATCACTCATGTATTTGGTTAACACTAGACTTGATATATGCTATGTTGTGAATGCCTTAAGTCAGTTCATGTGTAAGCCTCGTAAAATTCATCTTGTTGCTTCTAAATAGATTTTGAGATACCTATAGGGTACTATTGGATATGATCTTAAATAAAAGAAGATTGATCTTGATCTACATGGATTCACAGATTCATATTGGACTGACATGTGGTAGATCAGAAGAGCACATATGGGTATTGTTTCAGTTTAGGATCTGCTATGATCTCTTGTATAAGCAGAAAAAATCCTTTGTAACATAAAGCTCTACTGAAGTAGAATATATTGCAGCAATTATGGGGGCCAGAGAACCTATATGGCTTAGGAAGTTGATTGTGGGACTATTTGGAAAACCTCTAAAGCCTACTACTATTCTATGTGATAATGAAAGTTGTATTAAGCTGTCAAAAAATCCAGTGTTCCATAATCGATCCAAGCATAATGAAATTCCTTTTCACTAGATCAGAGATATAGTAGTGAGACAAGCAATTCAGTTAGAGTATATTAATACTAGTGATCAAACTGCAGACATTCTCACCAAGCCTCTTTCCAGAGTTGAAGTGGAACACTTCAGGAAGAAACTTGGTATGATTTAAATGTAATCAAGACTCAGTCTCTAAATTTATTTCATTTGTAAAATTATATACTAAAGATATTTAATGTGTAAACTCTTTTTTGTCATATGTGTGACTGTATGACTTATGAACCCTCTACCTGTGTACATTACATTAGGGTGATGATCTTTTTGATAATGTACACTTGTATTAAATATTGTAAGGTGGTGACTTTATAATGTTTCCTATCATGATGGATATCATGTGACATGATATCTTTATGTAGATCATGCAATTATCTCTATTGACACTTGTAATGTCATTGATTACATGGAGCATTGTGATCACTATTGTACTTGGTCTCTCTTGGCCCTATGTACTGCAAGTACCTTTTCTTTTGAGCTTTTTGATGATTATGTGTTGATTGTGGCTTTTTATTGATTTCAAGATTTTCCTCCTTGACAACTCTTTGGTTGTCTTCTTGTAAGGGTCAACCCCCTTTTTGGTTATTGCTAACATCAATAACATTGTAACATTAATGTATTCATATATTTGATAAACAAGTATTTAGTTCTATTTTTTAAAAATAAAGTTCCCTTATTTGTATAATCTAATCATGGAATAATATAAATAAATTAATTATTGCAAGAAGAATTGAAATATGTTTCTCATCTATTAAAAAAAAATGATGAATCAATTAATTAGTCAATAATTGATCTAGTTAGAAGTGTTGAATTATGAAGATGTTTCTTGATTTAACAATAATTTAAATTTTTTTTTAAAGATCAAATTATCAAAATGAAGAAATTAAGCTTATTATCAAAATGATTGATATATTATAGATATTAACAAATAATTATTTTAATTAGACTTCATTATTCATAAGAAAGAGTAGAGTATATAATCAAATGAAGAGCATCTTCTCATGTATGTACATATTATAATGTCCAACATATTTACTAAAATCATGATCACTCCCTAGAAGTAGGCAAAATAGGTTGATTTTGATAAAAACGGCGTATGATTATGGAATTTCGC